>CM046954.1:110023529-111223529 GCA_025698515.1 Gossypium sturtianum
TCATTAAGCACACTCAATCTGATTGTTAACATGCCTAATCGGCTGATTTCTTGTACATCCCATAAATATTAGGCTTGAAACACTTTGTAGGAACTTTTGATGAATTTTTTATCTTATTGTGAGTGTTCACTCTCTTTGTTCTTATTTGACTCAAACTGACTTGTCAAGCTTCCTTGTGGTGTCAATTTGATTTTTTCTTTAAACTCATCACTTCTTAGAAGTGCGGTGTTCACCCTTATACCGACTGGTTCCTATCTTGCTAGATGAGGGTCATGGTTTTTCTTTTGATATCCTTATCATAATCATCCTAACTGCTAATATAAGAATTGGGTCAATATTGTCCTTTAATATTGGTTCATTCTTCAGCCCTTAAACCGAATTAAAACTTCTCCATTCTAAACCAACAAAACACCCTTTTTTGCATATCCTGCCATTCCCATTTTCAACCTATTCTTAGCCCATCATTTTGATACTTCTTAATTTCAATAGGGAACTCTTGCGACTCATAATCAACAAACGAATACGAGCTCGCGTCACATTGCCATGGCTCCATGCTACCCACCCACTGTTGTAATGGACGATGTAACGCCCCGAATTTGGGCCTAGCAGAATTGGGCCTATTGGACCTTGGGCATGGGAGCATTTAAAATTTTTAGGAACAAGAGAACGACACTAATGCAAGTTGGACCTATTAGATGAGTGATTTTGGAAGGTTAGGGGGCTTTCATGAAGTCCCGAGTTCAAACCTGGGCTTTAGGAAAAAAATTGGTTTTAGGTGAATAAAGCCCTAGGGGTAAGTAAGTAGGCTTTAAGAATAAATTGTGGGAAAAAAAGACACAAAAGGAGTTGTGGTCTAGTGGCAAATGGCGCCACATGAGAGACAAGGAAGTGACGCCATAGAGGAAGCAAGGGGTCCAAGGTTCAAGTCTTGGCGCTTGCAATTCATTTTGTTTTTTCTTTTAAATGAACTTAGACTTTGGCCCATAGGCTTATATTTAGTTGCGCATGTTCTAAGTCACAAAAGGAGCTTGTGTTGTGGTGGCATGTAGCGTCTGGAGCATAGGAGAGGGAAAGGGTTCGAATCTCATGTCAAGCAAGGGAGTGTTTATTTTGCGGATTGGACGGCAAGAGTTTGTGTTGGATTTAAACTCTGCTGAAGGGGGGATCCCACATCGGGAAGCTAGCATGAGAGTAGGCGAGAAGCTGGCTTTAAATAGAGCAAACCATGAGGAGAGTAAGCACACCTTTCTTCGCTTATCCCTTTCGCTTTGTGGCGTGCTCGTTTGGGTTAGGCGTTGGATCATTCATTGATCTCTATGCCGTTGGGTCGTGGTGGTGGTGACCGAAGTTGATCGACACACCCCATTGGGGGTCAAGGGTGCGATCATTGTTGGCTTCTGCGTAGAACAGTGTTCAGAGCGCGGATTAACTTCAGATTCCTATCAGGTGTGTATTTCGCACTACTCTAGCTGTAGAGCATCAAATGCCGAAATACCGGTCACACGGTGATGGTAGCCACACGAGCGTGCGAGCGCACGTGTGGGAGCTTCGACGCGATAGTTGAGGCCATCATGAGTGTTCTTGTGGGTTTAGGCTGTTTGGGCCATGTGGGGCCAATGGGCCCGTGGGCCCAATCGGATAAGTTGTATGATTGTGTAGTAAATATTGGATTGGACTATGTGAATCTCATATCTGTGTCTAGATTTGGGCTAAATGGGCCACACGAGCGTGTGAGCCCATTTGGGGCCGAGAATGGGCCCTAGGCCCATTCGCATCATTATCTCTGTTTAGAATACCCTTGATTTGTAAAATTATCGAAATACCCTCGGATTGTGAAATTACCGAAATACCCTTGATTTGTAAAATTACCGAAATACCCATTTAGGGTAGAATTACTGAAATACCCTGTAGGGTAGGATTACCGAAATACCCTTATATGGTAAAATGACTGTTTTGCCCTTGCGGGTAGCTGACTGATTAGGACTATGAGTGATCTAACTGTGAATGTATGACTATGTTTTAATTGATTTGACTGGGATTATATGGTTGATATGTTTTCAATATGTGTGTAAATGACTGTTACTGAGCATGGCCATTTTGCATACACGTGTAATGATTGTGATACACCGCATACATGACATATTGCATTGGGTTGGGTTTTTCTGATTTGGAGGAAGTTCCGTTATAGTGGAATTGTCGCGTAATCTGATTATGGCTCTGTGCCAACCTAAATATGGCTCTCTGCCATCTGGATTATGGCTTTGTGCCAATTGTATTTACCCGTGGCTATGTGCCTAACTTATATATTTATGACTCTGTGTCGATCATAATTACCCGTGGCTATGTGCCGGTTATATTACCGTAGCTGATGACTATGTGCCGATCTTATTACAGTTATCGATGGCTATGTGCCAATTATGAGACCGTTACTGAAGGCTTAAAGCCGCATAAATACTAGCAGCTAGGCTGCACCATTGGAGAGTTTGGCTGGGTGGGTCGACATGGTCCCCACATGGAGAGATTGGTTGGTACGGGTGGAGAGTTTGGTGGTTAAGGGTTGGGTTACATGTCCATTGCATTGATATGATCTTGGGGCTTAGGCCCAGATTGTTACCGAATATGGCTTAGGCCTAGATTGTTACCGAATAGGGCTTAGGCCCAGATTGTTACCGAATAGGGCTTAGGCCCAGACTGTTACCGTAATAGGGGATTACACACTGAGTTCTCGTAACTCACCCTGTCTTTTAACTGTGCAGGTAATCCCAAATTTTTAGAGGATTTAGAGTCATGCGAGGGACTCGGAGGTGGCCACATGTCAGATATGCTTTAAAGTTAAACTTAGCGATTTTAGTTTAATTTATTTTATTTTAAATTATTGGGTTAATAATTTTGTAATAAGGCCATTGGGATTTCTTTTTAACTTTTATTTGGTATTTCTTTTGATTGCAAACTGCTAGTCTATTAAACATGGGTTTTAAAACAATAACTACTATTTTTAAAATATCACGTTTCCGCAACTGTTTATATCAGACTTTCGCAACAAACAAGGGTTTAAAAATAATAATATTTTTGCAAGGGAATGACTTTAAGCAAATCTTGTTTTGTTAATAAGCAACGAAAATCGGGATTTTTAAACGGTAGAAGGTTTTAAATTGAAGAAGGGTTTTCAATGAAAACATGGTTTTCGAAAAACACCTTAATGTGACACGCCAAATTCGGGCCTAACTTCTAGGCCGGGCTTGGGGTGTTACAGATGATTTGTTTCCCCTTCCATGTCAGCCTTAAACCTTGCCAGCATATGCCTGAAATGGTGTAGTTATAACGAGTACCCTGCGTATGTATTTTGAAATGACACATTACCATTCATTTTAGTTTCTTAAAGTGATTAAAAATATTTAAAAAATAAATTGAAACCGATATTTACCCATGTTTACGACTTGTTTTCGCTAGTCTGCATTCTTGTAATCTCAGTGAAAGTTAACGATGATGTAGTGGATACAATAGACGTATCTCCATGGAACTCTGGAACGCCTAATTGCGACAACTAGTCCTTTCGACCTGTCGGAGATAACGCAAAAGTTGTCTTGCCTAACAACATGCCTCTGCAAATTCGTCAGAAAAAAACCACAATTCCATGTTCTTGAATCATAATTAGAAGTATCTGTGTATATTTACCGTATAGCTAGATACCATAAACCTATGGCAGTGGGTTGTAGCGGGGGAAGGCTCAAATGCATGGTTCGAGCGTCCAGAACAAGCGATGGAAAATTCTTCTCCTCAGTTGTAGTTCATCATCCAGTCCCTTACAAGACAACGTTTACAAATCAACCTCAACACCTAGCACCTACTCCTGCACCACAACTAACCACCTTTGAATTTCATTGTATAAAGAATCCCAATCTCCGTACAACTAGTCCATGGCCACCTGTTTCGCCCAACATACTTTCCTATACAACTTGTTGTACTAGAACCGGGCTTGGATGTTGGAAATCAGGACCGATATAAGAATGGTGGCCATGTCCTTAACTAGTGACATGATGCAGTTGCAAATTACTTTTTGCATCTAGTTTTCGATGACCTTCGTATTATGTGCAACAGTGCATGTATAAGGCCTTTCAATTTTTCGAGTCATCCAGAGTTGAGTCCTCTGTATAAATGCGACTCGACCCTGCCAATCGCACTCTTCTCTAGACCTCCAACACTCACTATCAAATAATATTGGTGTTGACTCTACTGACACTTTTATGCTATATCGCTTTATGGAAAATACACAATCCTCATTGTTTACGAATTGTTTCCGTATGAACAACTTTTTCAACTCGAAATCTATCGCCAACCGATGAGCATGTATTATGTTTGGGTACTCATGAAACTCATATGCAAGCGCCGCATCAGGGTCTACACTTAACATGTGAACCCCAAGGTCATTTCGTATAACCAAGCCACGACTCAGGTTCCTGATCGAAATGGGGTGTACATCTTCAGCCTCCTCCGCGCCTTCATCGTCGATATCTTCTAAGACCTCATCTAGATCGGGGGCACTAAAATCTTACCATCATGAGGAGAATGACAATCATTATCAGACCCTTTTCACCATCTTCATCGGTGCGCATCAACTCTAAATATATCTTTAGATGGGGACCCGGAATAAGGTTGCTATACGCAGTCCCACCATAATGAGGATTTTTGGCCCGTGTCGATGTTCCTCCACAACTTGACTGTTTTTCCAAATCAATATTAAGATCAAATTCAAACGCGTATTGTTGACTTATTGGAGTGACATTTTCAATGGGCTCCACATCGGCTAACTCTGCAAACAACTCAACTGGTTCGATGTTGAAGTTCCCAGTCGAGCAATAAATTGCGATCACAGTGCCCATGTCTTCAACATCATCTAAAACTTCCATCTCCTCATATTTGCACGGATTTGAGGAAATTGGAAAGTTGTAAAATAGTCTGGATATCGTCCTCTTAGAACAGAGAGCTATTTTGCCACTAATCTTGTTTTTTTTCATTTCTTTGACCTTTAGATTCTTATTAAATCTCATCCCAACTTTTGATGACTTTCAAATACAACACCAATTGCTCTTTGTAAAATTACTTCATCTAATTTAACGTATACTAAGAATTTATTATTCATCTTCGGTACAATCTCTCTTCTCTTACTAAACAAAAATCTTTCCCCCTTTCTTTTTTTCTCTTTAACAGATTATGAAAACTTCAACAGAAACCAAAATTGATATAGATTTGGCCAAACTAGTGGGAGTATGTATATTGTGTTTGGAACCGATGCTGCCTGATAGCATGACGACACCAAAAAAGAATAATTTTTTAACTATCTGACACCGGTGCTGTAACAGCTTGGTTTAGACCCTAGTCGGAACAGTGGTTTCGAGACCTCAAATCCGAGGTTGGAATAATATTTATTGTTATTTTTGGTGTTGATTAGATGTGATATAGTCTGTGTTAAAGTTCTGTGTGGTAATTTTATCGATTGTGTGCTGAATTAAGAGAAAGGACTTAATTGCATAAGGTATAAAAGCTGTGTGCTGATTTATAAGCGTCTAATTGTTGATGGCTTTTTAAGGTAGAGACCTTATGTTGTTATTAATCCATTTTTAAGATAGTGGATGTTTAAATGACAAGATAACCATAAGGTTAATGCGAGCACGCCCCATTGCAGCTCGAGCTCGAACCATGATCCGTTGGTGCTACCTTATGGCCCCATTACAAGAGCTCGATCTAAGCTATTCAAAGACGCCCTTGGAGCTATGTTACAGCAAGTATGGATCGAAAACGAAGCTAGCTCGCTTGCACGATTGGGAGGTAATTCAATGGAGCAACACCGCATTGTCCTACAAGCTCAACTACCCAACGAGAGCTCACCTAGGCTGCATGTCCGACTCACGAGCTCACCCTCAGCTCGTGCTAAGCTCGTTCAAGCTTAATGAGCTTAATTGGCCATTCGACCTTAAGCTAAAAAAATAGCTAGAATTTTATTTAAAATAATTTGGACAAATTTGTTTAATTAAATTGCTTTGCTATTAAATAAGTAGTAATTAAGATGTTTTAATTAGGACATAATTAGTATAGCTATTATGACATGTCTTGCTTAGGACAAATTAATTGAGTTCTTCGCCATTTAATTTGTCTAGCCGAAACTAGCTAGTAATGTGTCCTAAGCTACAACCGAATTTTAAAAAGTTAATTAATAGCTTAGTTTTTAATTTGTTTCACTCAATTTAATGTCTTAATGTGTCAATTTAATTGCTGGAATTAATTGGCTAAGTTAAGTGGTGAATTGAATTTATTTGGCTTTGTAGGTGCATGTAAGGGATGGCACAAGGGGGAAGAATGTGCAATTGCACTTAAGCACATTTAAAGTGAAGCTTTGATCAACTCAAGAGCTTCCATAGCTGCTGATTTAGCTCCCAAGATGTCCATTTAGCTCACCCAAGCTCATGTGAAGAGACCTTTCACACCAAAGATCATGTGGCGTCACTTAGGGGTTGTTTAGCTCCTTATTTTCACACTTATGGTGTTGGTATTTGGTGCATTCATCACCTGGAAAGTCAGCTATTAAAAACTGAAAATTAAAGATGGAAATTAAAGGCATACAAGCCCCTTGGCCGAATATTGAGGACCATTCACCTCCCATTTTCCTTGAAGATTCTTGGCTGCACCTAGGCACTCTAGAAGTCGCCCATTGCTCTTCCATTCAAATTGAATGTGGACTTGAAGCTTGAAGAGTTTTTCCTCTAGAATTTTCAAGAAAACTCCAGTGTTAATTTTGCTTAGTCGTTAAGGATGGTTGATGACCATTCGGCTAGCTCAAGCAACTATAAATAGATGGCTATTTTATTTTGTAAAAAACTTTTTTTTGCCAAAATTATATATCATTACTATGTTGAATTTGTGAGAGCATTTTTCTCCTATTTCGTTTTTAGGATTTGTTGGCTTATCTAGGAGACTAGTGGCGTCAACCTTCCTTCGTTTTTATCCCGATACCAAGGTTCCTATCGAACATTGATAGTGGGTCGAGGTTCGTTAAACAGCTAAAACCGAAACCTTTAGAAACATATAAGTAGCCGGGTCAATACCTTTCTCGGTATTGTTCTTACTTGTTTACTAAAGTCCTAAACCAAAATCCGAACCATCTCTTCTTTCTTAAACCGAAACCCGAGCTATTCATTCTTCCCTAACTTCGAAACATATCCTAATCCGAAAACCATCCTAAGCTATTACCGAATCCAACTCATTTGTCAACCCAATTCTTGCAACTTATCCGAACTTCATCGAAATTTCTTTCTTTCTTTGATTCTCTAGTTTACGATCGAACTCCAAGTATACATCTCGTCTTCTCCTCGAGACCAGGATCGTATCATTTGGTATCAGAGCCAGTTAAACCGAGATCTACGAAGCCGGGAACAACCAACGAAGTCGTTTAAGCGAAGGCTCGAAGTAAGTTAAAAAAAATTAAATTAAAACAAAAGAGGAAATTCGAAATTTAAAAAAAATTCAAAAAAAAAAGGAAATTCAAAATTTAAAAAAAAAATCAAAAAAAAAAAACAAACAAAAAAATTCCCTAGTGTTTCGATTGAGTTGCTATCATTCTCTTCATCTACATTTTCTAAATTCCTCTCCGACCCACTTGAACCACCGATCCCTTCTTCTTTCTTTAGCCTACCTACACCCACATCTTACATCCTTTGAACCCATCTTGAAACCGACCCCTAAGCCCTAATAGGCCTTGGTAAATCTGACTAACGAAACTGTGAGAAGTGCGAGAGGTAAAAGGCACGAGTGTGTGAGACTATTCGAGGGGAGGTAAAAGCCAAACTGAGAGTGTTAAACACGAGCGGAGTGTCAATAACTTCCTTCTTTTCGAGTGAACCGTGAGGATTTGTTGTGAGGTACTATAGTCCACGCGATGTCTCAAGAAACCGAGCAAAATGTAAATGAGCCACAAGGAAGGCAACCTGCTCGTTATGTTCCCGATCCGTCGATGCAAGCCTTGTTATGGAGATGGAACGGTTACTCGATCGAAGGCTCAATCCTCTGGAAGACCGACTATACCAAGTGGAAGCCCGACGACAACGAGAAGTACGTGGGCGACCAAATAGAAGACGTGAGTAGCCACAAGAGGGTGAAGATTATTTCAATGATGCTTTTGATAGTGAGATCGAATCTAATGCAAGTATTGGAAGGCGAGGACCCCGAAACTGTGGCAATAGAGATCGAGCCCGAGTAGATGATGACTTGAAGAATATAAAGTTGTCTATTCCACCATTTCAAGGGAGATCCGATCCGGAAGTGTACCTTGAATGGGAAAAGAAGATTGAATTGGTCTTTGATTGTCACAACTATTCGGAATCTAAAAAGGTTAAATTGGCCGCCATCGAATTCACTGATTATGCCATGATATGGTGGGACCAAATAACCACCAGTCGAAGGAGAAATGGAGAACAACCCATCAGCTCGTGGGCCGAAATGAAATCTATCATGCGCCGACGATTTGTCCCACATTTTTACCATCGAGAACTATACCAAAAGCTCCAAAGTCTTACTCAAGGATCGAGGAGTGTTGAAGATTACTTCAAGGAGATGGAAGTTGCCATGATTAGAGCAGATGTGCAAGAGGAACGCGTGGCAACCATGGCCTAATTTTTGGCTGGTCTCAACCGAGACATAGCTAATATGGTGGAACTCCAGCATTATGTTGAACCTACGGAAATGGTGCACATGGCGATTAAGGTGGAGAGGCAGTTGAAGCGCAAGGGTACTGTTCGAAACTATCCCAACTCCAACCCTACCAAATAGGGCCAAGGGACTAGTAAGGCCAATCCATCGACTCGAGCCAAGGAGACCACACCATCTGCCAAACCAAGTAAGTCTTTTACTGAATCTAACAAAGGCAAGGCAATAGAAAACCCGTCCAACCGATCACGAGACATCAAATGTTTTAAGTGTCTCGGGAGGGGACATATTGCAAGTCAGTGTCCAAACTGAAGTATGATGGTGATGCGTGCCAATGGAGAAATAGAGTCTGAAGAAGACGATGAAGAACGTGAGTTTGAAACTACCACCGACGAGGAAAAAGAAATTGAACATGCCATAGATGGTGAACTCCTTGTTGTGAAGAGAAGTCTCAACCTTAAAAGAGTCAATGATGAGCAACAACGAGAGAACATTTTCCATACTCGATGTCAAATACAAGGCAAAATTTGTAGTGTTATCATCGACGGTGGAAGTTGCACAAACGTTGCTAGTACATTCATGGAGGAGAAGTTGGGCTTACCAACCACAAAGCACTCGAGCCCATATAAGCTGTAATGGCTTAATGATGGTGGTGAACTAAAGGTAACTAAACAAGTCCTAATTTCTTTCAACATCGAAAAATATGCGGATGAGATCCTTTGTGATGTTGTACCCATGCACGCGGGTCATCTGTTACTTGGACGTCCCTGGCAGTTTGATCGCAAGGTGGTTCACGACGGTTACACCAATAGATACACGTTCAAACACATGGGAAAGACTTTCACTCTAGCACCTTTGACTCCGAAACAAGTTCATGAAGATCAAGTAAAGTTAAAAGATTCTTTTGAAAAGATGAGAGAAAAAGAGAAAAATGAGAAAACAAAAGAAAAGAAACTTGAAACAAAGAGAGAGCGAGTGAAAAAGAAAAATGAAAAAGGAGAGATGAGTGGAAAACAAGAAAAAGAAAAAGAAAATGAGAGAGTGAGTATCTTTGCGAAAGGAAGTGTAATACGAAAGGCTTTGCTGTTGCGACAACCAGGTTTTGTACTCATATACAAAGAAAATCTCCTTAACACTAACGATCTTCCCCAGAATCTCCCTTCTTCAATTTTGTCCCTTTTGCAGGATTTTGAAGATCTATTTCTGGAAGACATTCCGAGTGGATTACCACCACTTCGAGGGATAGAACATCAAATTAATTTCGTACCTGGAGCTGTTATTCCGAACTGATCTACTTATCGAACCAACCCCGAAGAAACAAAAGAACTTCAACGGCAAGTCGAAGAACTCATGGAAAAGGGCTACATACGAGAAAGCCTTAGTCCCCGTGGCGTGCGGTCTTGTTGGTTCCAAAGAAGGATGGCACTTGGCGATAAAAGCGTCGCCGATTGCCAAGTCATGTGAACAAAATTACCATTAAGTATCGGCATCCAATTCTGCGACTTGACGATATGTTAGACGAGTTGAGTGGTGCCAAACTGTTTTCAAAAATCGACTTAAAAAGTGGTTATCACCAGATTCGAATGAGAGAAGGCGATGAATGGAAGATCGCCTTCAAAACTAAGCATGATTTGTATGAGTGGTGGTCATGCCGCTTTGGCTTAACCAACGCCCTAGCACTTTCATGAGATTAATGAACTATGTTTTAAGAGCTTTTATCGGTAAGTTTTGGCGTTGTATATTTTGATGATATATTGGTGTATAGTAAAACAATGGAAGATCATGCACCCATCTTAGATCTGCTTCGAAGTCTTACGTGAAGAAACTCTCTACGCTAACCTTAAGAAATGTACTTTCTGCTCGACAAAGTTATTTTTCTTGGTTTTGTAGTCGCGCCCAAGGACTCAAGTCGATCAAGAGAAGATCAAAGCTATTCAAGAATGGCCGAGACCTACAAGTATAAGCCAAGTGAGGAGTTTCCATGGGCTTGCGAGTTTCTATCGTAGATTTGTGCCAAATTTTAGCACCTTAGCAGCACCTCTCACTAGTGTCATCAAAAAGAACTCTGCCTTTCAATGGGGCAAAGAACAAGAGAATTCTTTTAATCTCATTAAAGATCGACTTACTAGGGCTCCTTTATTAGCATTGCCTGATTTTTTTAAAACCTTTGAAATTGAATGTGATGCATCAGGTGTAGGCATTGAAGCCGTATTGACGCAAGACGGAAGACCTGTCGCATACTTTAGCGAGAAGTTGAACGGGGCATCTCTAAACTATCTTGTATATGACAAAGAAATGTATGCTTTGATTCGTGCCCTTGAGACTTGGCAGCATTATCTTTGGCCGAAAGAATTTGTAATCCATTCAGACCATGAAGCGCTAAAACATATCAAGGGACAGCATAAATTGAACAAACGACACGCAAAATTGGTGGAATATCTCGAGTCGTTCCCATACATCATCAAGTTTAAGAAAGGTAAGGATAACATCGTGGCCGATGCACTCTCAAGAAGGTATGCACTTATAACCCATTTAGAATCTAAACTGCTTGGGTTTGTTTTCTTAAAAGAATTGTATTCCACTGATGAAGACTTTGGTGAAATCTTTCATGCGTGTGAGAAAATGGCTGTTGATAAGTACTACAGGTCTGATGGCTTTCTCTTCAAAGAAGGCAAACTATGTGTGCCCAAAAGCTCTATTCGAGAAGTGTTAGTTAACGAGGCACATAGTGGAGGACTTATGGGACATTTTGGAGTGGGAAAGACCATGGCTACACTCCGAGAACATTTCTATTGGCCACGAATGAGGAGGGATGTCGAGCGAGTGTGTGCGCGCTGCATATCATGCAAGAAGGCTAAATCGAGGGTCCAACCTCATGGCTTATATTTGCCACTTTCGATTCCTGACACACCATGGCAAGATATTTCCATGGATTTTGTACTTGGCTTACCCCGAACCAAAACGGGAAAAGATTCGATTTTTGTTGTAGTGGATAGATTTTCAAAAATGTCACATTTTATATCATGCACAAAAACTGACGATGTTGTTCACATTTCTAATCTTTTCTTTAGGGAGGTGGTACGCCTACATGGGTTACCAAGAACCATTGTTTCAGATCGCGACACTAAATTCCTAAGTCACTTTTGGCGATCACTTTGGGGAAAGCTTGGAACGAAGCTACTTTTCTCAACAACTAGTCATCCCCAAACCGATGGGCAAACTGAAGTAGTCAATAGTGTGTTATCGACTTTGTTGAGGGGCATCATCTGGAAAAACTTGAAAACATGGGAGGAATGTTTACCCCATGTGGAGTTCGCATATAATCGATCCGTGCATTCGGTGACTAAATTCTCACCATTTGAAGTCGTCTACGGGTTTAATCCTCTAACTCCTTTAGACTTAATGCCTTTACTTAATGAACAGCTTGTGCATGCAGATGCTAAAAAGAAGGCCGAATATGTGAAGAATTTGCATAAGCAAGTTCGAGTCAACATTGAGTCTAAAACTGAAGAGTATGTTCGAAAGGCCAATAAAGGTCGTAAATGAGTCATTTTTGAACCCGGAGATTGGGTTTGGTTGCATATGAGAAAGGAACGCATTCCAGCCCAACATAGGTCTAAATTGCTACCGTGAGGAGATGGACCGTTCCAAGTTCTCGAGAGAATTAACGAAAACTCCTATCGGCTCGATTTACCTGGTGAGTACAATGTTAGTGCGACCTTTAATGTGGCTGGTTTGAGTCCTTTTGATGCAGGTTCTGACTTGAGGACAAGTCATCTTCAAGAGGGGGAGGATGATGCGAGCACGCCCCATTGCAGCTCGAGCTCAAACCATGATCCGTTGGTGCTACCTTATGGCCCCATCACTAGAGCTCGATCTAAGCTATTCAAAGACGCCCTTGGAGCTATGTTACAGCAAGTATGGATCGAAAATGAAGCTAGCTCGCTTGCACGATTGGGAGGTCATTCAATGGAGCAACACCGCATTGTCCTACAAGCTCAACTACCCAACGAGCTCACCTAGTCATTGTCCAAACTCACGAGCTCACCCTCTAGCTCATGCTAAGCTCGTTCAAGCTTAATGAGCTTAATTGGCCATTCGGCCTTAAGCTAAAAAAAAATAGCTAGAATTCTATTTAAAATAAATTAGACAAATTTGTTTAATTAAATTGCTTCTATTAAATAAGTAGTAATTAAGATGTTTTAATTAGGATATAATTAGTATAGCTATTATGACATGTCTTGCTTAGGACAAATTAATTGAGTTGCTGCCATTTAATTTGTCTAGCCGAAACTAGCTAGTAATGTGTCCTAAGCTACAACCAAATTTTAAAAGTTAATTAATAGCTTAGTTTTTAATTTGTTTCAGCTCAATTTAATGTCTTAATGTGTCAATTTAATTGCTGGAATTAATTGGCTAAGTTAAGTGGCTGAATTGAATTTATTTGGCTTTGTAGGTGCATGTAAGGGACGGCATAAAGGGGAAGAATGTGCAGCTACACTTAAGCACATTTAAAGTGAAGCTTTGATCAACTCGAGAGCTTCCATAGCTGCTGATTTAGCTCCCCAAGATGTCCATTTAGCTCACCCAAGCTCATGTGAAGAGACCTTTCACACCAGCAGCATGTGGCGTCACTTAGGGGTTGTTTAGCACCTTATTTTCACACTTATGGCTGTTGGTATTTGGTGCATTCATCAGCTGGAAAGTCAGCTATTAAAAACTGAAAATTAAAGATGGAAATTAAAGGCATACAAGCCCCTTGGCCGAATATTGAGGGACCATTCAGCCTCCCATTTTCCCTTGAAGATTCGGCTGCACCTAGGCACTCTAGAAGTTGCCCATTGCTCTTCCATTCAGCCGAATGTGGACTTGAAGCTTGAAGAGTTTTTCTTCTAGAATTTTCAAGAAAACTCCAGTGTTAATTTTGCTTAGTCGTTAAGGATGGTAGATGACCATTCGGCTAGCTCAAGCAACTATAAATAGATGGCTATTTTATTTTGTAAAAAACTTTTTTTTGCCAAAATTATATATCATTACTATGTTGAATTTGTGAGAGCATTTTTATCCTATTTCGTTTTTAGGATTTGTTGGCTTATCTAGGAGACTAGTGGCGTCAACCTTCCTTCGTTTTTATCCCGATACCAAGGTTCCTATCGAACATCGATAGTGGGTTGAGGTTCGTTAAACAGCTAAAACCGAAACCTTTAGAAACATATAAGTAACCGGGTCAATACCTTTCTCGGTATTGGTTCTTACTTGTTTACTAAAGTCCTAAACCGAAATCTGAACCATCTCTTCTTTCTTAAACCGAAACTCGAGCCATTCATTCTTCCCTAACTTCGAAACATATCCTAATCCGAAAACCATCCTAAGCTATTACCGAATCCAACTCATTTGTCAACCCAATTCTTGCAACTTATCCGAACTTCATCGAAATTTCTTTCTTTCTTCGATTCTCTGGTTTACGATCGAACTCCAAGTATACATCTCGTCTTCTCCTCGAGACCGGGATCATATCAAAGGTAAATTTGTCTTATATGACTAATAAAAGGGCAAATTGGTGAACTGGTAATTTAGATAATAATAATTAAAACCAAAAGAAAGATGAAACCATGTTATCATCTTTCTTGCCGAAAATTTGAAGGAAAAAGAAAGGAATAAGGCTTTGGGGTATTCGACCATAGTTGTTAAAAATCAAGGTATGTATTGAGCTCGGTTTTTGTTAATTTTTATGTTTTCATCATTGTTGCTTCGTGTTCTTGCTAACCCATGTTGTAATTTTATGAATTGATGATGTTTTTGTGATGAGCCATTGATGAATGCTTGAGCTATGTGCTAGTTGATAGTGAAATATGAAAACTTGGTGTTGGGTTAACATAGTTTGTATTGGGATTTTTAGTGAAATTGAGCATTTTAGGCTTAATTGAGAAAATGAGAAATTGAAGGATTAAAATGTGAAATAAATGAAATGTGAGGGTTTGTATGAAAACAAGGGAAATTCGGCTAAGCTTATGTGGAAAGAAATTATGTGAGTTTGATAATTTTATGAATTAGGGACTAAAGTGTCGAAATGTGAAAATGTGAGGGCTATTTTATAAAATGCCCTAAATATGTGTGTTTGGACTAAAATGAATGATTTGGTAATTGAATGGATTGAATTTGAATGTGTATAGACCAAGAGAGGAGAGGTTCGGATCGAGATCGAGGCAAAGATAAGGTGCTCGATTAATCGACTGTTTCGATAGTTCGACGTCTGAGGTAAGTTCGGACATAATGCATATATTTAGTTATGTTTAATGTTATGAAATGATGGGTATGATAATATGGAAATGTGAATGCTATGTGAGAGCTTGAGTTATGTGGCACTAAATGTGCGTATTCGAAAATGTGACCGAGATGATTAACACTGTGTGTGCGAAATAATATAAGCTTTGGCTTTATGGTTGGCACTGTGTGTGTGATACCGATTTAAGATCGGTTTGATATAGATGCACTATGTGTGCAATGCTAATTAAGCTTCGGCTAACTATTTGGGCACTAAGTGTGCGATTGAATCGAAGAAAATACGGAAGTTGATCGAAATGGAATAGTGAGTATTGAGTAGCAAATGTAATTGACAACTAAGTATTGACTAAGGTACGTTCGGAACCTATGTGGTTGATGAATCTATGAATGAGATTATGAAACGTTAAATGAGCATATTAGTTTTGGATGGTACAATATATATATATATATATGTGAAATAATCTATGTGATGGTTTGTTTTTAGTTAAATGTGTTATGTTACGAACTTACTAAGCTTTGGAAAGCTTATTGTGTGATTTGTTTCTCTGCTTTGCAGTGTCAGTAAAGCTAGCTCGGATTTGGGGATCGTAAGCATCTCTATTACACTATCGGCAATCTATTTTGGTACTTTTGGAAAGATGTATATAGTTGAAATATGGCATGTATAGACTAGAAGTTAAGATATGTCTTGAAATGTTTAACCCTTGCCATGTGAGTTGGCTTGGTGGTTGAATGATGTAGAATTTATAAATGAGTTATGAATGTGGTATATTTCATGATTGTGTGATTGATGAAAGATGTGGTTTGAAGATGAATTATGGCATAAATTACCTAATGCTTGATATATGTATATTTTGAGATGTACCATTGTTACTTTGAATGGATATATTGTGATGATATTAGGTATGGAAGTAGATGGTAAAGTTGATGGTTATTGAGTGCATGAAATGGTATGTTTGAGTGCATTTAAAAGCATGAATTGGCATTGTATTGAAGCTTGTTGGTAAACCCTTGTGTGGGTGGCAAATTGGCCTTGCATATGGCCTGGTTTGTCTACACGGTTATGGCACACGGGCGTGCCTAGAGACCGTGGGATAAAGTCTGTAGTTAGCCCAATTATGCACGGCCACGATACACGGACGTGCCTAGTAGCCGTGTGAATAAGTCAGTATATTGCCTAAGAGTACACGGCCTTAGCACACGGGCATGCCTGGTGGCCGTGTGGAGAAGCCAGAATACTTGCTCTGCTTTGGCACGGCCTAGACACATTGGGGTGTCTGGTGATCGTGTGAGGCACACGGCCTGATTGCACGGGCGTGTGACCTCAACAGTTTTGAAGAATATTTGAAATTTTGAAAACTTTCATTAGTTTTCGGTTTAGTCCTGACCCCTTTCTAAACGTGTTTAAGGTCTCGTAGACCTAAATGAGGGACTGTATGTTCGTATTTGAGTATGTATGATTGATGAGAGACTTTTTGTCGTAGAATGGATGTGAATTATTGTGGTTGTTCGGTAACGCCTCTTAACCCTATTTCGGTGACGGTCTCGGGTTAGGGGTGTTACAGGTGCCGCCAGACAACATGGTAGCACAAAAAAATAACTTTTTTAACTATCTGACATCGGTGCCACCATATAGCACAGTGATACAAAAAAAAATTTAACCATCTGATGTCGGTCTTTGTCGATAGCACGGCAAAAGACAAAAAATACTTTTTACTTGCAAAGACTTTGGTGCCGCGAGATAGCTTGACGACACCGAAAAAAATTCCTAACAATTTTTTTTTTCAATTTGACAAAATAATTTGTTTTACAAATTTCTTCGGTGTCGCCTGAGAGATCGACGACACCTATTTAAAAAATATTTTTTTCTTCTTTTTTTTTTCTCCTTGAATATCATGAAAATATAAGTATTTTAAAAATACATAGTAGTACCTCCTGTCCTAGTGGTGGCACCCAAAAAATTATATTTACTTTTTAAAATGCAATGATTGGGCTATCATTGGGGGGCTGTACCACCGATGAATGTGACGACACCGATAGACACTATAAATTTTAGATCATTCTCATACATGATTTTTGATTTGAGTCATTTCCGAAAAAAAACTAGTAAACATTTAATGGTTGTTTTTAGACCACATAATTACTGGGAAATAATATACCGACAGATTGGTCCCAAACTCCGAATTTCCTTTAACGTAGGTGAACAGTACTCATGTCACGCATATGCAAGGATGTAACTTGTCCCAGTTTTTGCCACTGACCATTTTGAAGTACTGTAATTTTCCTCAAAAGAAATAAGTTATCATCACAGTTACTGATGACTAGCATCTGCGCTTCCCCTTCCCAAACAATGAGACTCAAAAACACACTATGAAGGACAAATGCCCTACAATAGTTAACACTTTTGACAAAACAATCCAAAGTCTTTCCCCTACCCTGTCGTCTTTAGTGTCAATGTAAGTAAGGTCACTATCGGTAAGATTTTTGACAAATCTCAAAGCTTGAATCACCGTCCATTTCTATGCAACATTATCTTCATATCCATCTGCGCTATCTATCTACTTATATATGGCATTAAAATCCACACCAAGCCTTCCACTGTCTCCTTTTGCATGACAAAAAGCCACCCCATTTCGCCAATCACAATCTTCCCTTTTTTGAAAATGGAAGTTAAAACACCATCACCATCCCACATTTCTGCGCACAATGACAGATTCAACCCCTTTTACCTCCAAAATAAATGCCCCTGTACTGGCCTAAGTAAGAGCATTCAATCTAGTGGTAGTGGTCTTGCCCCATAAAGAGAATACATGTTCGAAAATAGAGAAGTTCAATTCATAAGAGATGTTAGATTAATCTTAAATCCAATATATCAAACAATTTAATTATTTTCATTCTAAAAAATTCAAATCAAGCCCAATGGTTCCATATATGATACTTAATTCTTTTAATAAAAAAAAAGTGTTAAGAGAAATGTTAACAGATGAAGAAACTGAAGGGCTAAAAGGCCAATTGTTCTTTGATAAAAAATACCCAGGTAAGCATGTCCCAGTTTTTGAAATGGTCTTCTTCTCTTGCATTTGCATATCAGATCAAACATATGTATGCACTGTGCACATCAGGTTGTTTCTTTGGGAAAAAGATATTTTTCAACACGTGAACGGCGGTGCATGGCATGTGAACGTACCAACGGTCGGTTCAGGTGGTGGATGGTGACGGTGGTAATGACCGTTGGAACAATAAATGTTTGTTCTATTTCACAACACTGCCTTGGGATAATATTTATTAATGAATTCTCCTTTATTTTATTTTTGAAGATTGGGTTTTGTTTGTTTCATTTTTTGTTTTTGTCAGAATAATAATTATTGTTTCTATGAAATGGAAATGCACATGTGGGGGAGGTGGTATGGGATATGTTCAAATATCATCAAAATAACCGCAGGCTTTTACTGTACAATTATTTGGTATTCATTATTTTCGTCAAGTTATTTTACATAGAAAAAGGAAAACATAAATCTCATTAAATTGAACTTTTAGATTGTATAAATTACACAATTTTTTTTTAGAGAAATAAAACTTTCATTGCATTTGAAGAATGTAGAGGATTAGAAATAACATCCGAATGGATGGATGATGGGTAGTCTTCTGCCCATTCCAGTACAAAGTCACTAGATTGTAATAAAAACCTTGTGTAGCGAATGAACTATTTTACTTGCTTCCCTTTTGATTTGTCTAAAGGAATATTCCTCTAAGTTTTAGCTAGCCGTCGCCCTTCATCTATCGTCGGACCAACACACAACAGAACATCGTCTTGTTTATAAGGCCAACTGTATTCATATCCAATTAACAATCTTATAGTTATTTACTAAATGGCTCTAACAATACCTGTACGTACTCTAATATTCCCCTTAGTCTCTTCTTCTCTAAGTAAAGGAACAAAAGTGTCCAACAAATTTGTCCCAACTATGACCACATCAATAGTAAAAACAAGTAGCTTGCTTTTAACACTAGAAAATTAAGAAGTTGCCAGTGGTTTGGTAAAAATACATGCACCTGTTCTATAGTAGGAACATGACTAACCTCTAGTTGACCTTGACTCACTTTTTCTCGGATAAAATGCACATCAAACTACACATTTTTCATACAAGCATGCAAAACTGGATTGGCAGATATATTCACAGCATTTACATTATCACACCAAATGGCAGGTGATTGAGCCAAAGAAATACCAAGTTCTCCCAATAAAGAAGTAAACCATGATACTTTAGCTACTGTTTTGGCTAAACTTCGATATTTAGCCTTAGACGTAGATCTAGAAACCACAGGCTGCTTCTTAGATAACCATCCAACCAAGTTCCCACCAAAATACACACAAAAACTAGAAGTGAATCTTCTATCATCCAGTGAACTTCCCAATCCACATAAGAAACACTCACCAAGGGTATACAAGTGTCAAGCATAGCTGTCAAATATCTTGTAGATATATACTTTCCTAAGAATAGGTTGTTGTATTTGAGGATATGATTCCTTCCTTTGTTGTATTTTAGGATGTGATTAGGGAGTTGATTTGCTGTAATTAAAGAATTTAATATGATGTACCAGTGCTATATAATTGAAAGTTTAACTCAATGAAAAAAATACAAAACTCTCTTATTTTGTTAGTACACAATTTTCATACAGAATTCTCTTGTTTTGTTATAGTATCAGAGCCATTAGAGCTTCTTGTTCTTCCTCTTGTCATTATCTTCTTGGTTTATCATTTGTGAAACATTTTTTTTGTAATTCTCTCGGTATTGTATTCATGGAGAAATCAGACAAGTTTTCCATAAAGAATTATTTCTCTTGGGAATTTCAATTATAGATTTATGTTCAGGGAAAAGAATTGTGGGGCATCATTGACGGTACGGACAACAAGCCTATTGATCCAACAAAGGCAGTTGAGTGGACAACAAAGGATGCTCATGTCAAGAGCTGGTTGTTACAGACTATGGATTCTTCTCTTGTCGTCAATCTAAGACCTCCTAAGACAACCAAAGTTATGAGGGATTATTTCAAGAAAGTTTATGCTCAAAACAGCTCGGTTAGGCGGTTTCAATTGAAATATGAAATGTCCAATTTATGCCCAAGGAAAATTGTTTGTTCAGGACTATTATTCTGGTTTTGTGACGTTGTGGACTGAATATACAAACATTGTTTATGCTTCGGTGCTAGAGACATCTTTAGAAGCTGTTAGCACTCTTCATCAGACTAGTCAAAGAGATCAATTTTTAATGGAACTCTGACCGGAGTTTGAAGTTGTGAGATCAAATTTGTTGCTCAGAACACCTCCTCCATTTGTGGATGACTGTCTGAACAAACTACTTCGAGAAGAGCAACGTTTTATGACACAGAATACTTTAAAGCAACAAGGGAACTCTGCCAATGTTCTCAACGTTGCATATGCTGCACAAAATAAACAGCGAACTCCAAACATGACCAACATCCAGTGTTACAACTGTAAGGAATTTGGACACATTGCGAATCAATGTTCCAAATAATTTTGCAATTATTACAAAGTGAAGGGACATATTATTTCTAAATGTAGGAAGCATCTACTAAATCATAATCCGAGTGCTTTCCATGCCTCAACTACTAGCATGGTGACTGAAAGAGATTCATAGTTTGCTCCTCCTCAACAATCAGCATCATCTGTTACACTAGAGAATATTCAACAGGTGATTGTTTTAGCCCTTTCCGCTCTTGGAATTACTAGTAAAAATAAATCATTATCTAAAACCTGGATTTTTGACTCATCTGCTTCAAACCATATGACTTCATCATCTGATAATTTGCTTAATGTCAAAAAATATGATGGCCACTTGAAAATTGAGACTGCTAGTGGTAATCGTATTCCAATTATTACTATCGGTGATATTTCTTCCTTTCCATCTATGAAAAATGTCTTCATTGCCCCTGATTTATCAACTAATCTATTTTCCGTTAGACAACTGGTAGAGGATAATTGCAAAGTTACCTTTTATTCTTATGGTTGTGTTGTACATGAGCTGGCATCAGGGAAGATAGTAGTTGAGGGACCTAAATGGGGTAGGCTCTTTCCTCTCCATTTCAATGAATCAGCCAAGCCTATAAATGTGTTTTCTTTTATTTCTTGTTTTGTCCAACCTGAGCATAAATTTTTGCATGTGAAGTTAGGCCATCCAAATGATAGGACTCTTTCATTCATGTTAAAATCTGGTGTGTTAGGAAACAAAATTTCATCTAAGGATATTACTTTGATTGTTCTACCTGCAAATAGGCTAAAAGTAAAAATCTTCCTTTTCCCTCTCGCGATACACATGTCTCTCATTGTTTTGATTTAATTCATAGTGATGTTGGGGGAATTTCACTAGTTCTTTCTCATACTCATTATAAATATTTTGACATTTATTGACTATTATAGCCGTTTTACTTGGGTTTATTTTTTGAGACGCAAATCTGAGGTTTTTGAGTCGTTCTAAAAATTCCTGGCCATGATTAAAAATCAAATTTCCAAAAATATTAAAATTTTATGAACTGATTCGGGTAGGGAATATATGTCCTAGCATTTCCAAGATTTCCTTCAACAGAATGACATTATTTCTCAAAGAAATTATCCTTATACACCCCATAAAAAAGGCTTTGTCAAACGTAAAAACCGACATCTTCTTTATGTGGTTCATTCCTTGCTCATTGAGTCTTGTGTTCCATCAAAATTCTGGGTGGAAGCCTTGTCTATGGTTGTCCACTTAATAAACCATCTTCCTACACCCACACATCAAAATCAAACACCATATTTCCTTCTTTATCAAGAGTAGCCTACATATCATCATCTTCATCCATTTGGGTGTGTTTGCTTTGTTTTTCTTCCCTCTCATAAATGTACGTAACTCTCTCCTCAATTTGTCAAATGTGTTTTTCTTGGCTATGCCTCACATAAAAAAGGTTGTATGTGTTTGATCCTATTGCTCAATGGATTCGTGTTTCTCATAATGTTATTTTCTTTGACCATCAGTACCTTTATCCTTTACCTACTGTCCATTCTAATGATTCTACTAATTCTCTTCTTCCTGCTTTTGAGGATATGTCTTCTGAACCTCATTCCTATTCTTTTGCTCCTATCACATGATTCCAACCTTATATTGTTTATACACGTCGAAATAGGGATAATGTCCAACACAATGACTTGGTTCTTGAATTTTCTCATAAAGAAGTCCCTAAAACTAGTTTGCTACAATCACAACCTATGTCTTCCCTGCCACCAACCCCTGCCAATGATCCGCTTCCACTTAAGAAATCTGCTCATAGCTCACTTCCACCAAACAAATATGGTTATTCTTCTAAAACATTTGGGTATCATAAATCTATGATTGCTATACTTTCCTCCATTAAAATACTAGGATCATACTCAAAAGTAATCCAATATGAATGTTGGCAACAAATTATTCAGGAGTAACTTGATGCTTTGCACCATAATCAAACTTGGGACATTGTCACTTGTCCTTTTAATGTTACTCCCATTGGTTGTATGTAACACCCCTCACCCACATTCAACGCCGGAATAGGGTTATAGAGTATTAACGAACTTGTCACACATTGAAACATACATTTCTCACACAAATTAATCATTTCAAATACAATTCATTCACAACCAATCATTTTGTCCCTAATACGAGCTTACGAGGCTCAAAACCTGCATTCGGGGTGGTTCGGGACTAAACTGATAACTTTAGAAACATTTTGAATACTTAGAAAATTTTTGCAAAATACAGGGGACACACGCCCGTGTGCCCCGGCTGTGTGTCTCACACATCCAAAGACACGCCTGTGTCACAGGCCGTATGGACATTCAAAATGGGAGCACATGGCCGTGTCCCAGCCCGTGTCTGACCCCGTGTAACTCTCTGACTTGGGTCACACGGCCAACACACACGCCCGTGTGCCCTACGATTGGCCATACATGCTCGTGTCCCAGGCCATGTGCTAGGCCGTGTCAAACCTATAGGGTATACTGACTTATGCCACACGGCCAAGTCACACGCCCGTGTGTGAGGCCGTGTGGAGCATACTGACTTGGTTTCAATTTCAACACCAGGGGACACACGGCCGTGTAACATAATCGTGTGTCACACACGGCTGAGACACACACCTGTGTCTCTGTCCGTGTGGACAAAAATAGGCTATTTACCAAGCCAATATTCCATCTAAACTTATGCTCACCTACATCAAACTCAAAGGCACCAATACATAGCATCAATAGGCATTTGACAACAACTCCAACCAAGCTCAATTCACTATTTCAATACCAACAATTAACATGTTCATATTACCATGTATTGCAAATTCAAAACATAACAATTCCACATTCACAAAACATCTATATGCATTATTTCAACCAAACATTTTACCTTGCCTAAAATCACAAACATACAATAACCATTTCCAACCATTAGCTACCTTAAATGCTAAACTACAACAAACCATTTGCAAGCAATTATGAACCACATCATAGGCCAATTTCACATATATACATATATATCCAAAAAAACCAAATTAAGCCAACTCTCATGGCTATATATACAAACCAAAACATATACATTTACAAACCAATTTATATGGCTAAAATCATTATCAACAATAACCAAAATAACCATAATCCTATACATGCCATATACCAAAATACCAAAGTTCAAAAGTACCAAGTGATAGTAGTGTAACAGCCCGATTTAGGGCCTAGTCGAAATAGTGGTGCGAGACCATGAATCCGAGGTGAATTTATGAGTTTTTAAGGTTCATGCCATGTTTGCATGTTAGTGTGAAAGTTTCATGAAGCAATTTTGCTAAAATGAAGTTGAATGGTCAAAAAGGACCAAATTGCAAAAGTTGTAAAATGTGAGTTTCTAGAAGCATTTTGTATGAAATAGCTTTACAATATTAATTATGAGTCCTTAAATAGCAATTTTCCCAAATTATAAATTTTGGACAAAAATGGACATGAGTTAGTAAAATAGAATTTTTTAAAGGGAAGGGCATTTTGGTCATTTGTCTAATAAGTGATTAAAATAGGAAAAAGATGATAAAATTTCATTCATCTTCTTCCTTCCATTGCCGAAAGTTTGAAGACTCCATAGCTAGGATTCTTCATTTTTTTCAAGCTTGCTAGTAAGTTCATCTTAGCCCCGTTTTTAATATTCTTCGTGTTTTTGAAGTCATCGTATTATGAATTAGCTATTTTTAGCTATAAAATAAGCTAAGATGCATGTTCAAAAATTTCATATATGAATGACATGCTTGTTAGATGATGTTTTATGGAAGATTATCAGAGTTTGATGTTAGATAAACATCTTTTCCTTAATGAATTTCATGAAATATGATAGTATGGACTAGTTTGTAATAGTTATGAAATTAGTCATACCTACTAGAAATAATGAGAATTGATGATTTCTATAGTAGAGAAAATGAATCAGCTAAGCATGTAGTCTAAGAAAGTTGAAAGAAAATTATTTTACGAGCCTTGGGACAAAAGTGCAAAAATAAGAAAGTATAGGGGCAAAATAATAATTTTGCCCAAGTATGAGTAAAGGGTCAATTTAGTCAATGTGAATATTAAATGATCTATTTATGACTATAGATCAAGAAAAATGAATCCCGGATCGAAACCGAGGCAAGAACAAGGTCGAGGACTAAATTGCATACCTAGCTACATTTTGTATATTGAGGTAAGTTTGTATGATTTCTAAGCTTTATGATTTATATCATTGAATTGCTTAGTATAATATACAATGTTATTATGAAAATGTTTAATGTTATGTTAAATAAAGAAATTAATGAAATCAAGCATGAGAAAGCCCCGATTGAAGTTGAATAGCTTAGGATACTCAATCTACCACATGAGACAAGAAAGTCCGTATAAGACCAAGCCGAGGCATGGCATCAGCAAGCAAGCAAGATATCATGTAATTCCAAGGCAAGCTTGGCATTGAATAAGTTATCATGTAAGTCCAAGGCAAGCTTGGCATTGAATAAGTTATCATGTAAGTCCAAGGCAAGCTTGGCATTGAATAAGTTATCATGTAAGTCCAAGGCAAGCTTGGCATTGAGTAAGTTATCATGTAAGACCAAGGCAAGCTTGGCATTGAAAAGTTATCAAGAGAAAGAGATCCCATATAAGTCCAAGTTAAGGCATGGCATTGGTGAGAACAAGAAAGACTTCGTATAAGTCCATGTTAAGCCATGGCCTCAAAATTTAGATGAGATTTAGTATCCTTGGTTATTCATATAAATTCATCGGGCAAACGAGTTAAGCTCCGAAGAGATAACAAGAAAGCTAAGTAGTTAAGGTTATTATCAAGTGATAAAGAATATTATTCATGTTATGAATGATGAATTAGAAATTATGAGTATTATATTCAAGTATGCTGATCAATGTGATCTAGTGATACAGGTACTTTGTTTGCCTATCAAGTATGAGACTAGTAAGTTTCATGAGTTATGTAAGAATCAAGTATGAGTAAGTAAGCTTTATAGCTGAAATTTATGATGCCATTGTTTATGTCAAATGGTTTATATTAAGCAAGTATGTTGCTATGTGCATTACGCAAACTTACTAAGCTAAATGCTTACGTCTTTTATTATTTCTTTCTATGTAGTCCCGCCAAGCTAACTTGTGGATCGTTGAAGTCAAAGCTCGAATCACACTATCAACCGCTATTTTGGTATAGCCAAGTTGTTTATTTAAGTATGGCAAGTATAGGAAACATTTCATTTTGAGTATATGTCTTAGAAAGGGGAAAAGCATGGGCTATCAAGTTTATTATTATTCTTTTGTAAATGGCTAAATGATTGGCCAAGATTGACAAAGTATGTATGTTATTGATATCAATGGAGCATGTTATATTGTTCATTAAAGTTGTAGTGATTTGAGTTGTTGAGATAGTATGAATTTGCTCTTGATTTCAGGGTGGCAATTGGCTTGGTAAATAGCCTCTAAGTGCCCACACGGCCGGACACACGGGCGTGTGTCTAAGCCGTGTGTACCCTACATCGTTGCACCTTAAGTCGGAATATCAAGTTGTAGTACACGGTCTAAGTCCACGGGTGTGCCATGGCCGTGTGTTATAAGTCAGAATGCTAAGGTTTTTCACACGGGCAAGGACCACGGGCATGCTATGGCCGTGTGAAATTTGGCAGTAAGCTCGAGTTTTAAGCACGGTTAGGAGACATGGGCGTGTCTCAGGTTTACACGGGCGTGTCCCAACTCACATGGGCGTGTAACACTTGTTTCAATGAAAAGTTTTCGATTGAGTTTCGAAAGTTTACGAACATGAGTTTAAGGCCTCATAGGCCCATGAAAAGTACAAGTTGATTAAGAAAGATAAGTTCTTAATTCAGAACGAAATTTTATAGCCCGTAAGTACTTGATTAAGCAAGTTCAAGCATAGTAACTTCTTGTATCCGGTCTAAGCCTCGAACTCGGGTATGGGGTGTTACATTTAGTGGTATCATAGCTACGGTTTAGTCGGTTCTAGGACTAACGTAGCATGAGCACGAGTCTAGCTATACATGCCATATGTAAGAATGTTTTTATAATGATAGTGTGACGACTTCTGACGACTTAAATTATGTTTATATATATAGTAAATGGATCCTGAAAGAGATATGGCAGATGACGTAGAAAGTAATGCGCCGGCTCCCACTGAAGGGATGGTGCCGAACGAGAATGAGAATAGACCCACTACGGTGAGTCAAGAAGGAGGAGAAGGGGCTAGAGAAGCCTTCCTCCACATGATGAATACGTGGTATTCAGAGTTCGTTCGTATGAACCCAAATGTACAACCCCCTCCACCCCCACCTGTTCCACAACCTATTCCAGTAGCCCCTCAAGTAGTAGAGGTGGTAAGAGGAGACAAACCTTCAGTTGATAGGATCATGAAACATGGGGCAGAAGAATTCTGAGCGAAAAGAGAAGATGATCCAGAAAAAGCTGAGTTTTGGTTAGAAAATACCATCAGGGTATTTAATGAGCTATCATGCACACCTGAGGAAAGCATGAAGTGTGTAGTCTCCCTTTTAAGAGATTCTACCTATCAATGGTGGAACACCCTTGTATCAGTGGTACCAAGGGAGAAGATCACATGGGAATTCTTCCAAGAAGAGTTGAAGAAAAAGTATATCAGTCAAAGATTTGTAGATCAGAAAAGAAAAAAAAATTTAGAGTTAAAGCAAGGCAAGATGTCGGTGACCGGTTATGAGCGTGAGTTTGTGCGACTCAGCAACTACGCTCGAGAATGCGTGTCCACCGAGGCCATCATGAGCAAAAGATTTGAAGATGGGCTAAATGAGGACATCAAACTGTTTGTTGCTGTACTAGAATTGAAAGAATTTGTTGTGCTAGTTGAGAGAGCTTGTAAAGCCGAAGAGCTAGTAAAAGAGAAGAGAAAGTCTGAAATTGAGTCTCGTGACTCTAGAAAGAGATAGTGGAATAAGTCATTCCAATCCTCATCCAAGAAGTCAAGAGATTTACCTACCCGATCGGCTACTTCCATTGGGTTTTCAAAGAAAGACAAGAGTAAATAGTATTCGGGAAATAAAGCACAGACTACTTCAGTCGCTAGTGTGGGGAACTTTCAATCTGAAAGACCTGAATGGCCACAGTATGGCAGACGTCATCTTGGAGAATGCCGAGCGCACGAAAATGCATGTTTTAGATGTGGTTCCCAAGACCACTACATAAAGGATTGTCCAGAGACAATGAAAGAAGAGAGAACTCAGAACCCGAGATCCGAGAGTATGGTCAGAGGAAGACCACAGAGAAACCCAGGAAGTGGGGCAAGAGGAAGAGGTAACCCTAGAGAGCAGGCCGCGAGACCCGAGGGTAGGGCACCTGCACGGACTTATGCCATTCGCGCTCGCGAAGAGGCATCTTCCCATGATGTTATCACGGGTACCTTTTCTCTTCACGATGTTAAAGTTATTTCTTTAATAGATCCCGGATCTACACACTCTTACATTTGCATGAAATTGGTATCCGATTTGAGTATGCCTATAGAGTTTACAGAATTTGTGATTAGAGTGTCTAATCCTTTAGGCAAGAGCGTGTTAGTGAATGAAGTATGTAGAGAATGTCCATTAATGATTAGAGATCATTATTTTAAAGCAAACCTTATGTTGTTACCATTTGACGAGTTTGATCTCATTCTCGGTATGGACTGGTTAACTGCCCATAATGTAATAGTTAATTGTGGGAAGAAATACATTGAAATGAGATGTGAGAATAGGGATATCCTCCATATAGAATCAGATGAACAAAGTGGATTACCGGTATTGATTTCTCATATGACGGCACAGAGTTTTATAAGAAAGGGGTATGAGGCATATTTGGCCTTTGTGATGAATGATAAAGAAACAGAGTTAAAGATTGAGTCCGTACCGATAGTATGTGAGCACATGGATGTTTTTCCCGAAGAATTATCGGGATTACCTCCAATCAAAGAAGTTGAGTTCAGCATTGAGCTAGCTCCCAGATCGTACCAATATCTATTACTCCTACAGTAATGGCTCCAACGGAGTTGAAAGAGTTGAAGATACATTTGCAAGAGTTAATGAGACAAAGGCTTTGCAAGCTCAAGTTGTTCTCCCAGAGTGCTCCGGTTTATTTGTGAAAAGAAGGATGGCACTATGAGATTGTGCATAGACTACCGTCAGCTTAATAAAGTGACAGTAAAGAACAAGTACCCATTACCAAGGATCTATGATTTGTTCGATCAATTGAAAGGAGCCTGTAACACCCCAAACCCGGCCCAAACGCTACGACCAGATCTGGTATGCTACGGGGTTTATTGTTAAAAGCTTTGCTTTGATGGTTTTTGAAAATCTCAGTTTCTTTATTTAGGCATTTGTTAAAATAAGATATTTGATGAAAACCTTTGCTTTTCCGTTGAACATGTTTGGAAAACCCATTTTATTACTTTTTATGACTTAAGTCCTTGAACATAAATTTATAAACTGTAAACATTAACAAATATAAAGCGATATCCTAAGCCCTGGGGCCTTATTACATAAATAGTCCCAAAATTAAAACTTAAAGAAAACCGAAAATAGTTCATGAAAATAAATAAAATAAAACTTGATGGCCCCTCGAGTCTGCCTCGGCTCCCATGTCCACGATCTACTGCTCATCTGAAAAGTCAGGGAAAAATAAAGGGGTGAGTCACCAAGACTCAGTGTGCAAATCCCAAAAACACATGAAAGGCTTTAGGCCCACAAACACATTATGGGCCTTGGCCCATACATAACGGCAACAACGAATTTACATGCAACATGACCCAACCCAACCTAGTGATCCATCCTCTACACACCAACCCGTACCAACCAACACACATTGGGGATTTCTACAATCAACCCACCAATCACTACACACCATATCGACAGTCATGATGCCTATTCCTAACAATCAGGAATCAATTTAACGTGGCTTAGCCACCGATCACTATGTGACCTAATTTTACAGTTCGTGGTTTAACCACCGATCACCAAGTGACCTATTAACATGCTCTTCCCCTTCATCGTATTAACCCTATCCCATGCATACATCCAAGCAAATTCAAAACAGTATACTACCTAAAAGATCACAGGTTTTTACATACATCGATACACACATAGAGAAGTTTCTATGGTTACGTACCTAGCATCCTTTGCCTACCCTTTTTGGGTAACATGACTGTCCATACAGCCTTTTTCTGGCTTTTAGCCCACATCATACATAATACAGATAATTAGTGTGATAGAGATCTACACACCTGATTACAGTCAAGACGAGACCTTCTATGTCGACACTATCAGAAGCCGATACGACCACTAACTGTCTAAGATTTTGCTCCGAAGCCGGTGCACAACCCGGTGGCTAATCCCGAACTCCTGACACCACTTGTTTCTTAAACTTAGGGATTGGGTTTACAGATCCAATCCCCTCATTCGCCTGAACGAAATGTGATTCCATCACAAGACCTTATCAGTTGCTACCATCACAACATACAGTTAAGATCACAACTACGACAACGAATCTTAACGAGAATCTAAAGAGAACCCTTACCTTGAAGTCCCGAAAATAATAATATGGTTCATACGTTAACGATTTTTGGCTTAGGAACCTAGGCGATTAGATCTTCTTCAAATCCCGAAATGCCGCCCAAAAAGAAAACGCGAGATTAGTGAAAACGTCAAACTAAAGATGGCCTAACAACCATCTAGCCATTCGGCTATGGTCTTAAAAACCGAAAAAGATTACCATTATAATAGCACAAGTCGACACTTACCTCTACATAGAATTTGGAAACTCCTAGAAGGTTTCAGCTTTTGAGAAGATCAAGAAGAGAAGATGATAAGAAGAAATCTATGTAGATTCGGCTTTTAGTTGAAGAGTTCGACAAAAAAGGAATAGGAGGTATTCGGCCATGGAGATGAGAAGAAGGTTCAAAGTTTCGGCTTTTGAAGAAATCAGAAAAAAGGTATAGAGAGAGCTATGAGGTTTCGGCTTTGTAGAAGAAAACAGAAAAAGAATAATAGAGTTTCAGCTTTTGCGTAGAAGTGCAGATGAGAGAATAGGCTTAGAGATTTCAGCTTTTGCAGAGAATGATAGAATAGAGAAACCCTATTGTCGAAATTGAAGAAGAGAGAGTGGAAGAATAAGACCCTAATGCCGAAAAATAAAAAGGTATTCCCCTCACTTGAATACAAAATTTCGGCACCCCTTGAGTATACCAAAACCGATTCCCCCTCCCCCTTAGTGTTGGAATTTCGGCCACCACTGTGACTAGCAGATAAAACATAAATTTTCTCCCTTATCTTCATCTGATCACTCATCCAAAAGAAACCTAGATCACACCACCTCTTCCTCCCTTTATCTGTCACATTATCCACATTATTCATTTAATTAATCTCCCTATTTTTAAGCATGCTAGCCGTCCCCCTCTATCCATTTAAATGACGAAAATTAGCTAAAGTTTAACTAACATAATTGGACTTCATGCGACTCGAACTTGAGCCTCCTCAGCTGACGCCACCTCCCTGCTCCCTAAGTGGCGCCATTTTGCCACTGGGCCACAAGCCCATCTATGTCTTAAAACACAGATAACATCTTTTAAGCCCTATCTTATCAGGCTTTCCACTAGAGTGTCCAAACAGAAAATTTTAACTAAGGCCTCGGCCCAACCCTGAGCCCATTCTTGACCCCTTAAACACCCTATCTAGCACATCAAGCATAACATAAACATCACAGCACATTAAACACAAAGGCCCATTAATTTAGGATGTTACAGTTCTACCCCCTTAAAGAAATTTCGTCCTTGAAATTACCTGATTCAAATAAATGCGGGTATTGCTGCCGCATCGTCTCCTCTGGTTCCCAAGTAGCCTCCTCAGAACTGTGATTCCGCCATAGAACTTTAACCAACGGAACCGTCTTCCTTCGCAATACTTTGACATCACGATCTAGAATTTCCACTGGTTCCTCTTCAAAGGATAAATCGGGTCTTACTTTGATTTCTTCCACAGACACCACATGGGATGGATCCGAATGATAACGTCTTAACATAGAGACGTGGAATACATTGTGAATCTGGCTTAGCTCAGAAGGTAACTCTAGCTGATAAGCTACTGGTCCCACTCATTTTAACACCCGATAAGGTCCGATAAATCTGGGACTTAATTTACCTTTCCGTCCGAACCTCAGTACTTTCTTTCATGGCGACACCTTCAAGAACACCTTGTCACCCACTGCAAATTCTATGTCCTTACGCTTCAGTGTCAAGATAGGACTTCGCTTGGTCCCGACGCTTCCTTTAATTGAGCCCGAATTAACTCTACCTTCTCCTCTATCTCGATAACCAATTTCAGACCCAAAATCCGATGTTCCCCTAATTCCATCCAACAGGTAGGAGTACGACACTTTTACCCGTACAATGCTTCATAGGGCGCCATCTGAATACTTGACTGGTAGCTATTGTTGTACGCAAACTCCGCCAACGGTAAGAACTCTTCCCAACTACCCCGAAGTCAATGACACATCCTCTTAACATGTCCTCTAAGATCTGGATTACCCGCCGCATCGCCCATCGGTCGAGGATGAAACGCTTGAAATCTAATTTACTGTACCCAACGCTTGATGCAACGCTTTCAAAATCGTGAGGTGAACCTAGGGTCCCTGTCCGATATGATTGATACTGGTACCCCATGTAACCTCACTACCTCCGCTATGTATAGCTTAGCCAATTTCTGCAAAGAGTAATCGACCCGTATTGATATGAAATGAGCAGACTTCGTCAAGCGATCAACAATCACCTGACATCGAATCTTTCTTAGTAGGCGTGAGGGTAGCCCACTAACAAAGTCCATTGTGATCCTTTCCCACTTCCATTGTGGGATCTTCACCACCGCAAACAAACTCGATGGTAATCGATGTTCCACCTTTACCTACTGACAGGTCAAACACTTCCCCACAAATTCAATCACCTCTCGTTTCAAACCCGGCCACCGTAATCCCGATCTCACAAATCTCGATACATCTTACTTCCTCCAGGGTGCATAGCGTATGGGCTACTATGCGCTTCTGCAAAAATCTTACGCCTCAACTCGTGATCTTTCTGCATACACACTCTCCCTTGAAAACATAATAGCCCTTCCTCATTCACACTAAATTCTCGTTGATCCTTCACCGATCCTACCGAAACTTCTCCTTTAGCAACTCGTCGATCTGCTGTTTCTCCTTAACTCGATCGACCCAAGAGGGTTTCACTTGAAGTTCAGCTAATAAACTCCCATCATCATATAGACTAAGGTGAGCAAACATTGCTCTCAAGTCAGAGATTACTTTATGACTCAGAGCATCCGCCACCACGTTGGCTTTTCCCGGATGGTACTCGATCGAGCAGTCATAATCCTTTAACAACTCGATCCACCTCATTTGCCTTGAATTCAACTCCTTCTGGGTCAACATGTATTTTAAGCTCTTATGATCGGTATAAATGACAGATTTCTCCCCATAAAGATAATGCCTCCAGCTCTTCAAAGCGAAAACCACTGCCTCCAGCTCTAAATCATGGGTGGGATAATTTGCTTCGTGCGGTCTTAACTGCCGAGATGCGTACGCAACAACCTTTCCACCTTGCATCAACACGCATCCTAGTCCCGTGTGTGAAGAATCACAGTAAATCACGAACTCCTTCCCAGCCTCCGGCTGAATCAATACTGGAGCCTCCGTTAAAATCCTTTTTAACTTCTCGAACCTCTCTTACTGCTTATTAGACCAAACAAACGGAACCCCTTTCCGTAACAACTTAGTCAATGGTGCCGCAATTAAAGAAAATCCTTCAACAAACCTTTCTGTGAGTACCCGCGCACCAAGAAAACTCCGAATTTCTGCTACAGACCTAGGCGGCTTCCAATCCAACACTGCTTCAATTTTCCGAGGGTCACCCCTAATCCCCTCCGCCGACACAATGTGATCTAGAAAAGTAACTTCCCTTAGCCAAAATTTGCACTTACTGAATTTGGCATATAACTGCTTCTCCTTCAGAATCTGTAGAACCACCCGAAGATGTGAATCATGCTCCTCTTCCGATTTTGAATAAACCAGAATATCATCTATAAATACCACGACAAACCGATCCAAGTAGGGTTGAAATACTCAGTTCATCATATCCATAAACGCTGCTGGTGCATTAATCAACCCAAATGGCATCACCATGAATTCGTAGTGACCATAGCGAGTCCTAAAATTCGTCTTATGAATATCCGCCTCTTTGACCTTAAGCTGATGGTACCCTGACCTCAGATCTATCTTTGAAAAGACTGAGGCTCCCTTCAACTGATCGAACAAGTCATCGGTCCTCGGCAACGGGTATTTGTTCTTGATTGTTAACTTATTCAACTGACGATAGTCAATGCACATACGCATTGATCCATCCTTCTTCTTAACGAATAACACCAGCGCTCCCCAAGGCGACACACTTGGTCGAATAAACCCTCTATCCAGCAACTCCTGAATCTGCGCTTTTAGTTCCACCAACTCCTTTGGCGCCATCCTATACGGAGAAATAGATACTGGCGCTGTTCCCGGAAGAAGATCGATACCAAACTCCACTTCACGATCCGGGAATAATCTCGGGAGCTCTTCTGGGAAAACATCAGGAAATTCTTTCACCGTCCTAACATCTCCGACAGATAGTTCCTTGGCTTCCAGAGCCTGAACAAACATTAGAATTTCCTCGCATCCTTTCTTCACCATCCTTTCTGCCCTTAAGGCAGACACCACATTTGACAAATAGTTCCCCCTTTCACCTATCACCAACACTTCACCACCCTTGGGAGTTTTTAACACCATACGCTTGGCTACACAGTCCAAATTTGCCTGATACTTCACTAACCAATCCATTCCTAAGATCAAATCGAACTCCCCAAATGGCAGTTCCATTAAATCAGCCCAAAAAGCTACCCCTTGAACTTCCAGGGTACATCCTTATACAGTTTGTTCACCACTACAGTTTGTCCTAGAGGGCTCACTACAGTGTTCTCCCTAGAAGAAGTCTCATAATCTAAGTCCAAAGTTCCCGCTATAGCACTAGCAACATAAGAGTGCGTCGAACCAATATCAATCAAGGCAGTATAAGGAAAACCATAAATTAGAAACGTGCTCGGCTATGACATCCGGTCGCGCACCCTCCTCTCGACGCCTAGCAAAGATAGACTAACCCCGGTGTCTCGCCTCAGTGTTTTCTGCCCCTTGGCCTAGTGCTCCACGGCCCCGACCGAAGCCGTTACCACCTCTGGCTGGACCATGACCTCTCTGTGGCTGCTGACCACCTCTTCTCGACTGTGCATTCCCTTGGCCAGCGTGGGCCTTTCACCGCCTGCTGTCTTTGCGGACGGCTTTCTAACTTGGTGGTCTATAGATCCACACCTAAAGCACTTCCCATTGCCTGCCCAACACTCACCTACGTGGAATTTACCACATCGAGCACACTTCTGTGTCTGACTAATAGCAGCAGGTCTCTTCTCCCGCCTCGGCCCGTCTGACCTAGGTCTTTTCTGAGTACGCCCAGCTGCCCCTGATGATCCAAAATTCCTTTTACTTCCACCCCTATCTCTATCCCGATTTAGTTTCTCTGTCCTCTTCGCCTCCTCAGCTATCTTAGCTTTTTCCACAAGCACAGAAAATTCCCTCTCTTGCTGTGGAGCTATCAATACACGCAAATCGTCCCTCAGACCATCTTCTAATCGAACACAACGTTCATGGTCTATGGCCACCATTCCTCGAGCATAACGGCTAAGGCGTAAGAATTCTGCTTCGTACGCAGCCACCGACCTACTTCCTTGCACCAGATTCAGAAATGCTCTACGCTGCGCATCCACATAACTTGTCCCAATGTATTTACTCTGAAACACCGTTTTGAAGAAGTCCCAAGTGATACGGTTAGCCACCGTACCATCCTTAACCGTAAGCCACCATTGATAAGCTTCGTCCCGCAGGAGAGATATAACCCCTTTCAGTTTTTCCTCTTGATGAAATCCAGATCATCCATTATACGCTCAATCGCCTCCAACCAAGATTTCACCAGACTGGGGGCTATTCCGAAATTCCCTAAACACTTCGCCCCATTAGCTCTAAGTCACTCCGACACAGATTTTCGGGCTCCTGTGCCCATGCCTGCCCCAGCAACCCTCTCTAAAACCCTTAACATCGCCTGGGATACCGCATCATCTCCGACCGTCTGGTCCTGAAATTCCACCTCCGTAACTGGTGGTACTGGCATCTCATTTCCAGACCCATAACCAGATCCTACTAGTTCAGACACAGCCATCCTACCCCTACTACGGCCACGCACAGGACGTCGACGACCCCTTGTACTCATTCTACCGAGTCGCGTTTATCTGATTAGAAATTTTATGAATTATTAATTTCTTCCACTAATTAACCACGAACAATCTTATGGACAGTAGTTTTAAGAGTAGTTCTTTCGATTTCAAAATTATATCTACGGGTTCCAGTCACAAGTTTATATCTCCTAGTTCCACATACATTCAACCATCATACATCAACATACAAGTAGCATCCATGAACCCACATTCATCACATAAGGGTATTTTCGTCATCTCACTACCCAGGGGTATTTTCGTAGTTCTTTCCTACAGGGTATTTTTCGTAATTACACAAAATAGGGTATCTTGGTGATTTTTTTCAAAATTGAGATATTTTTTTCATAAAGCAGGGGTATTTTGGGAGATTTAATTTTGGCAAACCGGGTACCTGTTGTAGAACTAGGGGTTTTCGGGTAAATTTACAAAACATGGATATTTTGGTAATTTTGCCAACCGGGGGTGTTTCGGTGATTTCACAAATTTTGGTAGTTTTACAAATCTGGGGTATTCCGGGAAATTTTCACAAATCAAGGGTATTTCAGAAATTTTACAAAACTAGGGGATATTTTTAGTAATTTGCGAAATAGGGTGGCTGGTCCCTTCCGGGTTTTAATTATAAATTTGGCCCGTCAAAAAGTCATCGTGGCTAAAGTGAACAGTCACCACGCACCAGGTAGGATTCCAGCGAAGAGGAGGTGAGTCACTAGAACCGCTTAAGTACCAAGCTCTCCCTGAATCCAATCCTAGACATGCGCATGCTTGTTGCCACACCTTAACCTAGCGACTGGTTTACGGACATGTTTAGTTAGATTAAGCTTTATGAATTTAAAGAATTGTTTAAACTATGCCTAAAGTCCATAAATTCCTATCATACTAGTCTACGTCCATAAAGCCCATCAACCGAGCATGCATATCACATCAAGAGTTAGAATACTTACCTGCGTGGATCGGGTGCCGGTAGACTCAAAGGCCATATCTCAACCACAGCATTTTACCAATTTATAAACTACTACTAGACCCATTTCACAGCCTGAGTTTTGCAACTAGGCTCTGATACCAAAATGTAACACCCCAAACCCGGCTCAAACGCTACGACCAGATCTGGTATGCTACGGGGTTTATTATTAAAAGCTCTGCTTTGATGGTTTTTGGAAATCTCAGTTTCTTTATTTAGGCATTTGTTAAAATAAGATATTTGATGAAAACCTTTTCTTTTCCGTTGAACATGTTTGGAAAACCCATTTTATTACTTTTTATGACTTAAGTCCTTGAACATAAATTTATAAACTGTAAACATTAACAAATATAAAGCGATAACCTAAGCCCTGGGGCCTTATTTCATAAATAGTCCTAAAATTAAAACTTAATGAAAACCAAAAATAGTTCATGAAAATAAATAAAATAAAACTTGATGGCCCCTCGAGTCCGCCTTGGCTCCCATGTCCACGATCTACTGCTCATCTGAAAAGTCAGGGAAAAATAAAGGGGTGAGTCACCAAGACTCAGTGTGCAAATCCCAAAAACACATGAAAGGCTTTAGGCCCACAAACACATTATGGGCCTTGGCCCATACATAACGACAACAACGAATTTACATGCAACATGACCCAACCCAACCTAGTGATCCATCCTCTACACACCAGCCCATACCAACCAACACACCTTGGGGATTTTTACAATCAACCCACCAACCGCTACACACCATATCGAAAGTCATGCTGCCTATTCCTAACAATCAGGAATCAATTTAACATGGCTTAGCCACCGATCACTATGTGACCTAATTTTACAGTTCATGCTTTAACCACCGATCACCAAGTGACCTATTAACATGCTCTTGCCCTTCATCGTATTAACCCTATCCCATGCATACATCCAAGCAAATTCAAAACAGTATACTACCTAAAAGATCACAGGTTTTTACATACATCGATACATATATAGAGAAGTTTCTATGGTTACGTACCTGGCATCCTTTGCCTACCCTTTTTGGGTAACACGATCGTCCATACAAACCTTTTTTCTCGGCTTTTAACCCACATCATACATAATACGAGATAATTAGTGTGATAGAGATCTACACACACGATTCTGATCAAGACGAGACCTTCTATGTCGACACTATCGTGGCCGATACGATCGCTAATCGCCTAAGATTTTGCTCAAGCTGGTCCACAACCCGGTGGCCAATCCCGAATCGACCGACACTTTCGTTTCTTAAACTTAAGGATTGGGTTTACAGATCCAATCCCTCATTCGCCTGAACGACATGTGATTCCATCACAAGACCTTATCAGTTGCTACCATCACAACATACAGTTAAGATCACAACTACGACAACGAATCTTAACGAGAATCTAAAGAGAACCCTTACCTTGAAGTCCCGAAAATAATAATATGGTTCGTACGTTAACGATTTCTGGCTTAGGAACCTAGGTGATTAGATCTCCTTCAAATCTCGGAATGCCACCCAAAAAGAAAACGCGAGATTAGTGAAAATGTCAAACTAAAGATGGCCTAACAACCATCTAGCCATTCGACTATGGTCTTAAAAATCGAAAAAGATTACCATTATAATAGCACAAGTCGACACTTACCTCTACATAGAATTCGATAACTCCTAGAAGGTTTTGGCTTTTGAGAAGATCAAGAAGAGAAGATGATAAGAAGAAATCTATGTAGATTCATCTTTTAGATGAAGAGTTCAGAAAAAAGGGAATAGGAGGTATTCGGCTATGGAGATGAGAAGAAGGTTCAAAGTTTCGGCTTTTGAAAAAATCAGGAAAAAGGTATAGAGAGAGCTATGAGGTTTCGGCTTTGTAAAAGAAAACAGAAAAAGAATAATAGACTTTTGGCTTTTGTGTAGAAGTGCAGATGAGAGAATAGGCTTAGAGATTTCGCCTTTTGCAGAGAATGAGAGAATAGAGAAACCCTATTGTCGAAATTGAAGAAGAGAGAGTGGAAGAATAAGACCCTAATACCGAAAAATAAAAAGGTATTCCCCTCACTTGAATACAAAAATTTGGCACCCCTTGAGTATACCAAAACCGATTCCCCCTCCCCCTTAGTGTTGGAATTTCAGCCACCACTGTGACTAGTAGATAAAACCTAAATTTTCTCCCTTATCTTCATCTGATCACTCATCCAAAAGAAACCTAGATCACACCACCTCTTCCTCCCTTTATCTGTCACATTATCCACATTATTCATTCAATTAATCTCCCTATTTTTAAGCATGCTAGCCATCCCCCTCTATCCATTTAAATGCCGAAAATTAGCTAAAATTTAACTAACATAATTAGACTTCATGCGACTCAAACTTGAGCCTCCTCAGCTGACGCCACCTCCCTGCTCCCTAAGTGGTGCCATTTTGCCACTGGGCCACAAGCCCATCTGTGTCTTAAAACACATATAACATCTTTTAAGCCCTATCTTATCAGGCTTTCCACTAGAGTGTCCAAACAGAAAATTTTAACTAAGGCCTCGGCCCAACCCTGAGCCCATTCTTGACCCCTTAAACACCCTATCTAGCACATCAAGCATAACATAAACATCACAGCACATTAAACGCAAAGGCCCATTAATTTAGGATGTTACAGAGCCACTGTGTTTTCTAAGATAGACTTGAGATCGGGGTATTACCAGTTAAGAGTAAAGGAGTCAGATGTATCTAAGACTGCTTTTCGAACAAGGTATGGGCATTATGAATTTTTAGTCATGCCTTTTGGTTTGACCAATGCTCTCTGCGGTATTCATGGACTTAATGAACCGCATCTTGCACTATACCTCGACAAGTTTGTAGTCATTTTTATTGACGACATACTGGTTTATTCCCGAGATGAGAATGAGCATGCTGAGCACCTACGGATAGTTTTACAGATTCTTCAAGAAAATCAGTTGTATGCCAAGTTCAGTAAAAGTGAGTTTTGGCTCAATGAAGTAGGATTTCTGGGGCCTATTATCTCAGAAGAAGGGGTTCGAGTTGACCCAAGTAAGATCTCGGCTATTACGGATTGGAAACCACCGAGGAATATCTCTGAGGTTAGAAGTTTCCTAGGCCTAGCCGGCTATTATAGATGGTTTGTCAAGGGGTTTTCCATGATTGCAACTCCGATGACGAAGTTGTTACAGAAAAATGTGAAGTTCGAGTGGACAGAAATGTGCCAACAAAGTTTTGAAAAATTGAAAGCATTATTGATAGAAGCTCCAATTTTAGTACAACCTGAAACAGGGAAAGAGTTCATAGTTTATAGCGATGCATCCTTAAATAGATTAGGCTGTGTACTTATGCAAGAAGGCAAAGTGATTACTTCTGCCTCAAGACAATTAAAGCCTCATGAGAAGAATTATCCGACGCACGACCTAGAGTTAGCTGCCATAGTCTTCGCATTGAAGATATGGAGACATCATCTATATGGTGAGAGATGTCAGATCTTCACCGATCACAAAAGTCTGAAGTACTTGATGACGCAGAAAGAGTTGAATTTAAGGCAAAGTAGATGGTTAGAGTTGATAAAAGACTATGAGTTAGTCATTGACTACCATCCAGGAAAGGCGAATGTTGTTGTCGATGCTTTAAGCAGAAAGTCCTTATTTGCATTAAGAGCAATGAATTCACGGATAATTTTATCTGATGATGGTTCCATTATAGCTGAGTTGAGAGCTAGACCAGTATTCCTCCAAGAGATTTCTGAGGCTCAGAAAGAAGATAGCGAATTACAAGTCAAAAGAGCTCAATGCAAGCCAGATGTTGAATCCGACTTTCGAATTAGTTCTGAAGGATATTTGATGTTTAAAGGTAGAATTTGTGTACCGAGAAAAGAGGAGCTTATTCGAAGAATTTTGCATGAGGCACATAACGGGTGTTTGTCTGTACATCCGGGTAGTACTAAAATGTATAATGATTTGAAGCAACAGTATTGGTGGCCGAAAATGAAGAGAGGCATTTCAGAATTTGTTTCCAAATGTATGATTTGTCAGCAAGTAAAAGCTGAACACCAAGTACCTTCAGGCTTGCTCCAACCCATTTTAGTTCCGGAGTGGAAATGGGACCGTATTACTATGGATTTTGTAACGGGTTTACCGTTGTCTCCGAGCAAGAAAGATGCCAGCGGGTTGTGGTTGATAGACTTACGAAAGTCACCCATTTTATACACTGTGCGAGTTGATTACTCACTAGACAAGTTGGCAAACTTGTATGTTTGAGAAATAGTAAGACTTCATGGAGTTCCCTTGCCAATCATATCGGATAGAGATCCGAGATTCACATCCAGGTTTTGGAAGAAGTTACAAGAGGCCTTGGGTACAAAGTTGAACTTTAGTACCGCTTTTCATCCTCAAACCAAGGTCAATCGAGAGGTTAATTCAAGTGCTCGAGGATATGCTCGGATGTTGTATTCTAGAGTTCCGAGGCAATTGGGAAAGGTTTCTCCCATTGGTAGAATTTGCCTACAATAATAGTTTTCAGTCGAGCTTGAGGATGGCGCCTTATGAGGCTTTATATGGGCGTAAGTGCAGAATGCCTTTATTTTGGACTGAACTCAAAGAAAACCAAATTCACGGGGTTGATTTGGTTAGAGAAGCTGAAGAGAAAGTAAGAATGATACGAGAGTGCTTAAAAGCTGCTTCAGACAGACAGAAATCCTACTCGGATTTAAAAAGAAAAGAGATAGAGTATCAAGTTAGAGATAAAATTTTCTTGAAAGTGTCGCCTTGGAGAAAAGTTCTCAGATTTGGCCGAAAAGGCAAGTTGAGTCCATGTTTTATTGGACCGTAAGAGATTACTGAGAAAGTTGGGCCTGTAGCTTATAGATTGGCTTTGCCATCAGAGTTAGAAAAGATACATGATGTGTTTCACGTGTCAATACTAAGACGCTACCGAACAGACCCTTCGCATGTAATTCCCCAGTTAGAGGTAGAGATTCATCCCGACATGACTTATGGTGAAGAACCAGTCAAGATATTAGCTCGGGAAGTGAAGCAGTTAAGAAAGAAAAGTATTGCCTTAGTGAAAGTATTGTGGCAAAGACATGGAATAGAAGAAGCCACATGGGAACCAGAAGAGAGTATGAGAAACCAGTACCCAAACCTTTTCACTGGTAAGATTTTCGAGGACGAAAATCCCTAAGGGGGGAGAATTGTAATAGCCCGATTTAGGGCCTAGTCAGAATAGTGGTGCGAGACCACGAATCCGAGGTGAATTTATGATTTTTTAAGGTTCATGCCATGTTTGCATGTTAGTGTGAGTTTCATGAAGCAATTTTGCTAAAATGAAGTTGAATGGTCAAAAAGGACCAAATTGCAAAAGTTGTAAAATGTGAGTTTCTAGAAGCATTTTGTATGAAATAGCTTTAGAATATTAATTATGAGTCCTTAAATAGCAATTTGCCAAAATTATAAATTTTGGACAAAAATGGACATGAGTTAGTAAAATAGAAATTTTTAAAGGGAAGGGCATTTTGGTTATTTGTCTAATAAGTGATTAAAATAGGAAAAAGATGATAAAATTTCATTCATCTTCTTCCTTCCATTGCCGAAAGTTTGAAGACTCCATAGCTAGGGTTCTTCATTTTTTTCAAGCTTGCTAGTAAGTTCATCTTAGCCCCATTTTTAATATTCTTCGTGTTTTTGAAGTCCTCGTATTATGAATTAGTTATTTTTAGCTATAAAATAAGCTAAGATGCATGTTCAAAAATTTCATCTATGAATGACATGCTTGTTAGAAGATTTTTTATGGAAGATTATGAGAGTTTGATGTTAGATAAACATCTTTTCCTTAACGAATTTCATGAAATATGATAGTATGGACTAGTTTGTAATAGTTATGAAATTAGTCATACCTACTAGAAATAATGAGAATTGATGATTGCTACAGCAGAGAAAATGAATCAGCTAAGCATGTAGTCTAAGAAAGTTGAATGAAAATTATTTTACGAGCCTTGGGGCAAAAGTGCAAAAATGAGAAAGTATAGGGGCAAAATAGTAATTTTGCCCAAGTATGAGTAAAGGTCAATTTAGTCAATGTGAATATTAAATGATCTATTTATGACTATAGATCAAGAAAAACGAAGCCCGGATCAAAACCGAGGCAAGAACAAGGTCGAGGACTAAATTGCATACCTTACATTTTGTATATTGAGGTAAGTTTGTATGATTTCTAAGCTTTATGATTTATATCATTGAATTGCTTAGTATAATATACAATGTTATTATGAAAATGTTTAATGTTATGTTAAACAAAGAAATTAATGAAATCAAGCATGAGAAAGCCCCGATTGAAGTTGAATAGCTTATGATACTCGATCTACCACATGAGACAAGAAAGTCTGTATAAGACCAAGCCGAGGCATGGCATCGGCAAGCAAGCAAGATATCATGTAAGTCCAAGGCAAGCTTGGCATTGAATAAGTTATCATGTAAGTCCAAGGCAAGCTTGGCATTGAATATGTTATCATGTAAGTCCAAGGCAAGCTTGGCATTGAATAAGTTATCATGTAAGTCCAAGGCAAGCTTGGCATTGAGTAAGTTATCATGTAAGACCAAGGCAAGCTTGGCATTGAAAAGTTATCAAGAGAAAGAGATCCCATATAAGTCCAAGTTAAGGCATGGCATTGGTGAGAACAAGAAAGACTTTGTATAAGTCCATGTTAAGCCATGGCCTCAAAATTTAGATTAGATTTAGTATCCTCAGTTATTCATATAAATTCATCGGGCAAACGAGTTAAGCTCCAAAGAGAAAACAAGAAAGCTAAGTAAGTAAGGTTATTATCAAGTGATAAAGAATATTATTCATGTTATGAATGATGCATTAGAAATTATGAGTATTATGTTCAAGTATGCTGATCAATGTGATCTAGTGATACAGGTACTTTGTTTTCCTATCAAGTATGAGACTCGTAAGTTTCATGAGTTATGGAAGAATCAAGTATGAGAAAGTAAGCTTTATAGCTGAAATTTATGATGCCATTGTTTATGTCAAATGGTTTATATTAAGCAAGTATGTTGCTATGTGCATTACGCAAACTTACTAAGCTAAATGCTTACGTCTTTTATTATTTCTTTCTATGTAGTCCCGCCAAGCTAACTTGTGGATCGTTGAAGTCGGAGCTCGAATCACACTATCAACCGCTGTTTTAGTATAGCCAAGTTGTTTATTTAAGTATGGCATGTATAGGAAACATTTCATTTTGAGTATATGTCTTAGAAAGGGGAAAAGCATGGGCTATCAAGTTTATTATTATTCTTTTGTGAATGGCTAAATGATTGGCCAAGATTGACTAAGTATGTATGTTATTGATATCAATGGAGCACGTTATATTGTTCATTAAAGTTGTAGTGATTTGAGTTGTTGAGATAGTATGAATTTGCTCTTGATTTCAGGGTGGCAATTAGCTTGGTAAATAGCCTCTAAGTGCTCACACGGTCGGACACACGGGCGTGTGTCTAAGCTGTGTGTACCCAGTGCCATTGCACCTTAAGTCAGAATATCAAGTTGTAGTACACGGTCTAAGTCCACAGGCGTGCCATGGCCGTGTGTTATAAGTCAGAATGCTAAGGTTTTTCACACGGGCAAGGACCACGGGCGTGCCATGTCCGTGTGAAATTTGGCAGTAAGTTCGAGTTTTAAGCACGATTAGGAGACATGGGCGTGTCTCAGTTTTACACGGGCATGCCCCAACTCACATGGGCGTGTAACCCCTGTTTCAATGAAAAGTTTTCGATTGAGTTCTGAAAGTTTACGGACATGAGTTTAAGGCCTCGTAGGCCCATGAAAAGTACAAGTTGATTAAGAAAGATAAGTTCTTAATTCGGAACAAAATTTTATAGCCCGTAAGTACTTGATTAAGCAAGTTCAAGCATAGTAACTTCTCGTATCCGGTCTAAGCCTCGGACTCGGGTATGGGGTGTTACAAGTAGGATAGTGTGACGCAGTCTCCGACAATCCCTGAATATGAGCTAGCTTTAAAATCACTATAAAACATGGAAAAATAAACAAAGTAAGATTTATAGCTTAGTAAGCTCGTATGAAATAAACTCAAACTAATCATAAATACACAAATCATCAATTTGAACATATCAACAAGTAATTCATGTTAACTAACAAACCTTTCACATGTTTAATCATATGCTTATATGTGCACTTCACAATTTCTTCGATTTAAAGCTTATACGGTTCATGTACATACCTGAAACATCTCGTATCAATCTCATACTCAACCACGTCTTTCATTTACCCGTTGAACCATTTAGAATACTATCAGATACTCGTAAAACTCGCACCGAAGTGCCACATACATAGCCAATGCTATCTCAATCTCATTACACATATATGCTCACTCTCGAGCTATAAACGGGCCTACTCACACAAGCTGTGGGTCAAAGCATAGTTACACGGTGCTGCTCACACAAGCTGCCAAGTAACCGCAACACATGCCGGTATACACAGCCACCGGTAGGACGTACAGGACCAGCACCCAGATTACATAATCACAATAATCCCCTAATGACATGTCACTAGTATCCAAATCTATTCCTAAGGTTCAACCGGGATTTCACACTTACCAAATCATCGTCGAATCATTGTTGAACATGTTCGTAGTCTCCTATTCACAGTTTATGCAATATCAAAGCATTAAAAACATAATTATAGCAATGCTTATTACATATGAACTTACCTCGGATGTAAAAACGACGACACGAGTCGATTAGTCGAGAACTTTGTTTTTCCCTTGATCTAGATCCAAGTTTTGCTTTTTTTGATCTATATGTAATTGAAATCAGCTTATTTAATTATCTATCTATTCAATTTAGTCCAAAATTCATATTAAGGCACTTTTACACATTTTCCCCTAATGTTCCACATTTTTACAATTTAGTCCTTATTTCATAAAAACACAAATTCATGCAATTCAACCGAAACCCATGCTAGCCCGATTACAATTAGGTCCCTAGCAGCCATATTTTCAATTTATTTAACATTTTAACCACAAAGTTTTCACATTTCACAATTTAATCCCAAATTTGCATTTTCACTAAAAATCACTTAACGAAACTTGTATAACTTTCATCAAACATTTATAATCTATCATTAAAAATCAAAATACTCATGTATTCATCAATGGAAACATCTAAAATCTTTAACAATTTTGCAAATTAGTCCCTAGGCTAGCTAGATTAAGTTGCAACGATCACAAAAACATAGAAATCATTAAAAACTGAACAAAAATGGACTTACATGCTTAAGGAGAAGTGACCGAATGCCTAAAGCCTAGATATGGCTTCTTTTCTTTTAATTTTCGGCAATTGAGGAAGATGATAGCATAAATTTTTTGTTTGTTTTATTTAATTAACCTTTAATAACTAAATTACAAAAATAACCTTAATGAACATTAATTATTTCATTAAATGCCAAACCATTATCATCCATTAACTCACTAATGGGTTAATTACCACTTAAGGGCCTTAAATTTAAGGTTCTATAGCTATTTAACACCTTTAGCTAATAGAACACAAGTTTTATACTTTACGCGATTTAGTCCTTTCTACTGAATTGAGCATTCAAACGATAAAATTTTTTAATGAAATTTTCACACAAATATATTATCATACTGTAAACCTTAAAAAATAATAAAATAAATATTTTTACTTCATATTTGTGGTCCTAAAACCACTGTTATGATTTGACTAAAAACGGGCTGTTACATTGTAAATGGGTCTTCTCAATCAAACTAAAATCTGATGGATCACTTGACTTGTGTAAGGCTCACTTGGTGGCTCTCGGTAATCGACAAGAATATGGGTTCAACTATGAAGAAACATTTGATCCAATTGCCAAAATGACCACCGCTCGTAAAATCTTGGCTTTAGCAGCTTGTCAAGACTGGTCCATTAATCTGATGAATGTAAAAAACACATTCCTCCATGGGGATTTAATAGAGAATATTTATATGCGTTCTCGAACTAATTTAACAACTGCTAGAAATGAGGTATGTCACTTGAAATGTTCCTTATATAGGCTTAAAGAAGCTCCTCATTCTTGGTTTGCAAAATTTAGAAAGGCTCTTCTTGATTTGTCTTTCGTATAAAGTTAGTATGATCCTTCACTTTTTTTTATTCAAGACTCCTCATTGAATTATTCTGTTGCTTGTATATGTGAATGATATTTTAATTACTGGTTCTGACATTGAGAAAACTCAAGAATTGAAAATATCTCAACATGCTTTTTTTCATATTAAAATCTGGGTTCTCTTACATATATTTTGGGTTTGGAAATTCATAGAAACAAGAAAAGGATTTTTGTTAATCAGCATAAGTATCTCAAGGATATCATTTAGTGAGATGGATTACAAAATACTACTTCAGTATATACCCCCATGGAATTAAATGTCAAATATCGCAAAGATGAAGGTGCTCTTTTCCAGGATCCTACATTGTATCGGCATCTAGTTGGGAGTATCATTTATTTGCCAATCACTAGACCAGATATATATTTTTCTATTAACTTGATGATTCAATTTATGGGTTCCCCATGACATTTACATATGGCTGCTGGAAAGTAAATGATTTGCTATCTGTATGGTACCCCTTATCGTGGTCTCTTTTTTCCAGCTTGCTATTCTTTTAATCTTATATCTTATAGTGATGTTGATTGGGTGGGATGTCCTAATACGTGGCGCTCTACAACAGGATGGTGTGTATAGTTGGGTGATGCTTTAATTTCATGGAAATGCAAGAAACAAGACAAAGTCTCCAAATCCTCAACTAGAGTGGAGTATCTTGTCATGTCTGCCACATGCTCAGAAATTACTTGGTTGCATGGTCTGCTCTTTGAACTGGGTTACCAACAAATTGATCATAATTCTCTCCTTGCTGACAATACTACTGCTGTTTAGATTGTAGCAAATCCCATCTTTCATGAGTGTACCAAACATATTGAAGTCGATTGTCATTCTATTTTTGAATCATTAGATAATAGTCTGATTACCCTTATTCATGTTTCTACCTATCAATAGATTGCTAATATCCTCATCAAGCCTCTCCAAACATTAGTTTTTTGTACACAAATTGATGCTTCTTAATTCACCTGCATCAATTTGAGGGGGTGTCAAGCATAGGTGTCAAATATCTTGTAGGTATATACTTTCCTAAGAATAGGTTGCTGTATTTTTGGATATGATTAGACACTTTCCTTTGTTTTATTTTAGAATTTGATTAGGGAGTTGATTTGCTATAATTAAGGAATTTAATATGTTGTACCAGTGCTATATAATTAAAAGTACTCAATGAAAAAAATTCAAATTTCTCTTGTTTTGTTAGTACAAAATTTTCATATAGAATTCTCTTGTTTTGTTAACAAGGACTTGGTTTAAACAAAAGTCCATGGTTCATTGTACCCTTTAGTTGCCTTAAGATTCATTCAACTACCAAGTTTTTCTTAAGAGGGCATGCATAAATTGGCTCACTTTGTTCACACTAAATGCCAAATCAGGTCATTTGAGACAAAGATATTGAAGGAATCTATAGTACTATAATGCCCTTTGACATTTTTTATTGGAACACCATCCGTTTTTTATAAAGCTAAAGTTGTAACCATATGAGTTGGAGAAAGATTTGTATTAAGCATTCCAGTTTTATGAAGCAACTCTAAAGTATATTTATTTTGATTCAATAGTAAACTTTCTTTTACTCTTGTGACCTCAGTATCGAAAAACAAATGCAACTCACAAGATCCTTTATAGAAAACTCCAGATGCAACATTTGAAAAAGTATATCAATTGTACTTTGATCATCACCAATGATTATGACATCATCGAAATACATTACCAAATGGTAAATGAATGTTGAGTTATCATCGTAAACAAAGAACGATATGTAACAAAAGCTATAATGTGAACTGTTAGAACTAAAAACCTTTTGAACTTGTCAAACCAAACCTCGTTTAACTTGCAAGCTAGTGGTTGTTTGAATAATCAAACTACTCAAAGCCAAGGGGTTGAGTCATAAGCACTTCCTCAGTCAAGTCTCCGTTTAAAAATGTATTATTCATATCAATTTTCCAAAGAGCCAACTTGTTTGTTACTTTTAGAGCATTGATCGCTGTGATTTGTCAAAGTTTTAAAATTTATAAAGAGAATGATCGAACCTGGAAACTAACTATGACAACGATTTGAGGCAAGCGCACCTATCAAACAGTAGTATAGTTAAGGCAAGACCGGATTGTCGAACCCAAAGGAACTAAAAGTACTAATACTAACTTTCTTTTTATTATCTAGCCTAAAATAAAGGGAATTGTCGTTTAATCTAAATTAACTAACTACTAAGCTAAAGACTATAAGACAAAGAAGAATGAATTTGGGGAAATACTTGTGGGAAAAACCAATTGATTAAGAGAATACCTGAGGAAGAATCCACCTAGACTTCACTTGTTATCTAACACTGAACCAGACGATTTATTCCCTTGACTTGATCCGTAAGACTCCCTAAGTTATATTAATACCTCTGTCGAGGCTACTAACGTCTAACCCTAGGTTTATTAATTGAAGTCTCTTTCTAATTAAAACCCCTAAAATTGCATTAACTCGATCTATGGACTCCCATATTAGGTTTCACCCTAATCCGGCAAAATCTCGTCACCCTATGTCTAGGCGTGCGATCAACTCCGCTTAATTATGCTAGATATACTCTTAGGCAGAGACTTTTGCTCCTCCACCTAAGCACATCAAACTTGAATGAATATCCCAGAAATATCAAAAGAAGAATTAAGAACACATAATTAAGAACAAATCAAGTATTTATCATATAGTTCAGAAAACAATAACAAGATTCATCTTAGGTTTCATCCCCTCGTATATCGAGGAGTTTAGTTCATAATGATAAAAGAAAACATCTCAGAAGAAAAGATAAAACAAAACATAAGAAAAACCCTAAAACTCCTTGAAGGAATTGAAGAGAAGATCCTCCCTCTTGAGTATGACTCCGGCTTCTTGAGATGAATCAACTGGCTTTCTTCGAGCAAATCCCACAATTCTGACCTCTCCGGCTTGGCTCCTTGGCCTAGTTGGATGCCCCGACAGAAGGCTTCTGTCGACTCCCCCTTTTAGGTCATACTTAGGGTGTTTATATAGGCTTCAAAATGTGTTACTTCGCCTCTAAGTATCCTAATCTGAATAGAATTTCTCTTTGCCACGACAAGGACACGCCCTTGGCACACGCCCGTGTAAGTCGTGGCCAGGCCGTGTTTGAATCCATCAATGAGGCACGACCGTGTGGTCTTGGGCCCAGGCCGTGTCGATTTCGTGATTTGGCCCATTTGGTCCGTTTTGAGCCCGTTTCTCGTTCTTTTCATTCTCCGGTGCTTTTCTGAGTATAAAACATGAAAACAAAGGATTAAGAGCACCAAATTACATAATTCAAGGCTTAAATCATCCAAAAGCATGCTAAATATGGGCTTAAAATATGTTACTATTACGGTTTATCAAATACCCCCACACTTAAGCTTTTGCTTGTCCTCAAGCAAAATTCTCAACTCATAATTAAAACAAACTTCCTTAATAACATTCATCGATAGTGTTTCATCATAATTCATAGATAATTCATACATGGATAATTCAACTCAAAGAGTCCTAAAGATTCAAACAATCTAAGTCATACATTTTGTAGCATGAAAACATAGGTGTTTCCCCTTATGTAAATAATTACCCCTGATTCAAAATCGACAAGGATTGACATCCTCGCAAAAGATTCACTCAAATCACTCGAGGTGTTTAAGGTTCAAGAAAAAGCACTCATAAGTCAAACATGAAAAGTTAATCCCATAGGCTTGCATGAAAATCAAATCTCCACCACTATAATATGAGATGATACACAAATCAAAAGGTCTTTAACAGGTTTGTAACGGGGCTTGGTTAAAGGTGTGGATAAAGGCTAAATTAGAGGGTTAGAATCGAGACTGACTTGACAAATTACCTAACTAGAAACAACAAACTGAATATCAATAATTACATCAATTGAAAATTTGTAATAATAATACTCTAATACGAGCTTTTTCTTCAACAATTGGGTTTTAAACGTATAAGCTCACTTAATCAAAGAACTAATAATGAATATACTTCGATTTTTTTTAGAACAAATAAAAAAATACATAATAAATGATGAATTTACTATCGAAATAAATAGGCAATCGATCAAATCAAATCTCGATATAAGGGTAGTCAAAAGGAATGGTGATAACAAAAATAAAGGGTTTCAGGTTAATATTAGTGCGTGAGTCAATAAAAAGGGTTATTAGGATCAACGGGGTTCCCTAGGGGTTAATTAGGCTTTTTAGTGGAGTGAGTGGGTTAAATCCTAGGTGCCTTTATCATCTTAGAATATCAAATCAAAGGTGTGGTCTCGACATGTATAATCGATGCAAGTTCTAGAATAACAGATCAATGTTGACACACTAATAATCAATAAAGTGAGCAAGAAAAATAATATATGCTCTATAAGGCCCAAAATCTCACAAGAGAAAATTATGGGCTTTTGATGTCAACCTCGTAAATTTCAAACTTCAATGTAATATTCAAATTCAGGTCGACAACCTAGAAAATTTTTTTTTCTTGAAAAATAGACTTATCATGCTTGACTCTCTAGTATCTTAAAGTTTAATCATCAATGCACAATTATCAATGACTTAATCTAAAATATATCAATAAAAATCATAAATTATAGGAAATTTTATTCTAATAGTGATATGAGAGAATTACTTAAGACACAAGATATAATTCAGGATTTGAGAACAATGCAAAAAGTTAGGCACTTTTTCAAAATAAAGTTCACCCCCCACACTTAAGATGTACATTGCCCTAAATGTACAAATATAGATAAAGTATTATAGTAGAAAATCAAAAGATAGGGATAGAAGTGAAACTCCTTGAATTTTTGGATGGGTTCCTTGCGTTGGAAATGTGGAAACTTGATTCGGAAGTTAAAGATAAGTTGGAGGAGGCGTCTCTGGTGGTGGTATGGCGGCCGTCCACAATCTCTGCGCTAGATGAAGAAATTGGGAAGCTCGTGAAGAATTAACCAGGACATAATAAGAAAAATTCAAACTATACTAATTATGTATTTAAAGACAAGAAAGATAAAGAGAAAGATCGTAAAAAGTAAAAAAAAAAACAAGAAAAAGAAAAAACTTATGGACTAAGTAGTCCTTATTGTTGGATGGTTCGCGAGGTGGGTGTGATTTCTAAGGCCGCGGTGATGTTGGCAGAGGTCGTGGTGGGGTGATTCCCAAGCAGCCTGAAGAACCTAAAAACAAGAAACTATAATAAGATACACTAAATTTAGTGGAAGAGAAGTTAAGATAAGGAAAATAAAGGAGAAGAGAAAAGAAAAATAAGAGTTAAATGGCCTCAAAGACCCTTGGCTTGTCGAATAATTGAAGCGGCCGGCATGAACTTATGTAGATCGATCTCTCACAGGGAGACTGTGCTTGGATCCCTCTGCTTCTTCGACATAGATGTGGAGGTCAAGGGTTTGGGGAAGGACTAAAGAAGAAAAGTATGGAAGGGGAGGGATCTGAAGAATAGGATGGGAGAAAGGAGGTGGGGAGTAGGTAAGAGGAAGGAGGAGGGGTTTAAATAGAATTTTCATGTCTGGTACACCCCCACGCCCGTGTACCATGGGTGTGTCGAGTCACACGGCCGTGTCGCATGGCCGTGTTATGCTTCTTTTCGTTTCTCCCACACCAAGGTTCAGGTCACCACGCCCGTGTAGGATCAAACAGTGTCGACCACGGCCGCATCGCACGGCCGTGGGAAGTTAGTTAGAGCCTGTGTGACTTCCCTTAGTGTCGACCACGGCCATATCACACGACCGTGGCAATTTAGAGTCATCCGTGATCTGGGAATCTTTCGTCATTGGCTCGTACTACCTTTGCTTTGTCAGTATGAAAATCTATAGTGTCCACACGGCCACGGCCACGGCCGTGTACAAGGCCGTGTGGTATGGAAATCTGCACTTTGGTTAGTTTAAAATTAAATGCTGAAAAAGGAAAAATAAAAGTAAAAATAAAAATGTAAAAAATAATGGAGTTAGTGCTCGGGTTGCCTCCCGAGAAGCGCTCGTTTATAGTCTTAAGCTAAACTTACCTCTCATTCGCATAATCAGGGTGGTTTGAAGAGTTGAACATCCTCTCTCATGCTATCAGTTCTATTATCATGATAAAGTTTGAGTCAAGTAGTATTTACTTTAAAAGTGCCGAAGATAGGATTACTTACCTCGACTGTTCCGTATGGGAAAATATTAATTACCATAAAAGAGATTTCTTTATTTGTATTAGGGTCGGGCGGAACAATTTGAGGGTCTGTTTTATCTAACAACACCTAATCCCCTATCTTGAAGTGATTTGCTATTCCTACTAACTCGTCTGGTGGTTCCTTCGGTTTTACTTCGTGTATTCCTAGTTTCTCCTTGAAATGTGTCTTCCACTCGTCTAGGTCAACAACTTGAAGCCTTCCATCCTCATGAGTTATTTCCTTATTGTTATGAGATGTAGGATCTGGCTCAGGTGTGTAGTTCCGTGGTGCTCCCTGAAAAGAAGGTTTAACTGAATGGTCATTAATAGAATTTATTTTCTCACCTTGATTGCTCGATGTCCTAGCTGAGTCGATAGCCTGAAGACTGATTGATTCCTCACCTACACAAAGTATTAATTCACCTGTACCCACATCAATTTTAGTTCTGGCAGTTGCTAAAAAGGGTCTTCCTAAAATTAAGGGGATACTATTGTCCTCATCCATGTCTAAAACTACAAAGTCTATTGGGAATACGAATTTATCAATCTTTACGAGAACATCTTCGATTATACCCCTAGGAATTCGAATAGTCTTATCAGCTAATTGAATGCTCATCCTAGTTTGTTTGGGTTTCCCTAGACCTAGTTGTTTAAACATTTTATAAGGCATAACATTTATGCTTGCCCCTAAATCAGCTAAAGCATTATTAATAGATAAACTACCAATTAAACATGGAATTTTAAAACTCCCTGGATCTTTTAATTTTCGTGGTAGTTTATTTTGTAGAATTGCTGAGCACATTGCGTTTAGCTCCACATGCGATGCCTCGTCTAACCTCCGTTTGTTTGTCAAAAGCTCTTTTAAAAATTTTCTTGAATCTGGCATCTGCGAAAGAGCTTCGAGAAATGGTAAGTTAATATGTAATTTCTTTAAATGTTTAAGAAACTTATCGAACTATTCCTCTGTGTTATCTTTCTTCATTACTTCGGGATATGGTATGCGAGGTTGGTACTCTTTGATTACCGGTTTTGATTTATCATGACTTACCTCGACCTTACCTTCCTCTACCATATCCTCTTGCCTTAATTTGGGTTCATCTAACCCTTTACTATCATGAACGGTTATGGCTTGAAGTTGCTCCTTTGGGTTAGTTTCAGTGTTGCTTGGCAATCTACCTTGTGGTCGTTCTGACATGATCTTGGTAAGTTGACCTACCTGATTCTTGATCTCTTGAATCGATGCTTGCTGACTTTCAAGTGTTGTCTCAACTTTTTGAAGACGGGTTTTTGAGACTGCTATGAATTTTGTCAGCATCTCCTCAAGGTTCGGCTTCTTTTCCTGTGGGTAGGGCTGATTTTGAAAATTTGGAGGGGGTTGTTGTCTTTGATTACCTTGACCACCCCAAGAGAAATTGGGATGGTACCTCCAACCTGCATTATAAGTGTCACTATAAAGATTATTTTGAGGTCTAGAATAGTTACCTATATAGTGAACTTGCTCGTTTTCAAAGACTCAAAGTAAGGTGGATATTCTGTGTTGCTCATTCCTCCTCCATTCATATTGCTCAGATTCTTTGGGTGTACACATAAGAACCACATAAACCGTAAATTTTCTTACTTAAAAGCTCTACCGGTTTGATAGCATGGTTCTTGCATCGAGGTTGTAGACGCCGGCAACTTCAGCTTGGCTTTGTCTCATGAATTGCCACCGATAGTCATTCGATGCCATCTCCTCTATAAACTAAAATTACTCAAAAAGCAAATAAAAGAAAAATTAGCAAAGTAAAATAATAAAAATAAAAATAAGAATAAGAATAAAAATAAATTGCGATAAAATGGCTAAAGTAATAAAAATTGAGCGTTCTTAATATTATCGTTCCCCGGCAACAGCGCCAAAAACTTGATTACTGTGATTTGTCAAAGTTTTAAAATTTATAAAGAGAATGATCGAACCTGGAAACTAACTATGACAACGATTTGAGGCAAGCGCACCTATCGAACAGTAGTATAGTTAAGGCAAGATCGGATTATCGAACCCAAAGGAACTAAAAGTACTAATACTAACTTTCTTTTTATTATCTAGCCTAAAATAAAGGGAATTGTCGTTTAATCTAAATTAACTAACTACTAAGCTAAATACACTAAGACAAAGAAGAATGAATTTGGGGAAATACTTGTGGGAAAAACCAATTGATTAAGACAATACCCGAGGAAGAATCCACCTAGACTTCACTTGTTATCTAACACTGAACCAGACGATTTATTCCCTTGACTTGATCCGTAGGACTCCCTAAGTTATATTAATACCTCCGTCGAGGCTACTAACGTCTAACCCTAGGTTGATTAATTGAAATCTCATTCTAATTAAAACCCCTAGAATTGCATTAACTCGATCTATGGACTCCCATATTAGGTTTCACCCTAATCCGGCAAAATCTCGTCACCCTATGTCTAGGCGTGCGATCAACTCCGCTTAATTATGCTAGATCTACTCTTAGGCAAGGACTTTTGCTCCTCCACCTAAGCACATCAAACTTGAATCAATATCCCGAAAATATCAAAAAAAGAATTAAGAAGACATAATTAAGAACAAATCAAGTATTTATCATATAGTTCAGAAAACAATAACAAGACTCATCTTAGGTTTCATCCCCCTCAGGTATCTGAGGAGTTTAGTTCATAATGATAAAAGAAAACATCTCAGAAGAAAAGATAAAACAAAACATAAGAAAAACCCTAAAACTCCCAAAAGGAATTGAAGAGAAGATCCTCCGTCTTGAGTATGACTCTGGCTTCTTGAGATGAATTAACTGGCTTTCTTCGAGCAAATCCCACAATTCTGACCTCTCCGGCTTGGCTCCTTGGCCTAGCTGGACGCCTCGATAGAAGGCTTTTGTCGAATCCCCCTTTTAGGTCATACTTAGGGTGTTTATATAGGCTTCAGAATGTGTTACTTCGCCTCTAAGTATCCTAATCCGAATAGATTTTCTCTTTGCCACGGCAGGGACGCGCCCTTGGCACATGCCCGTGTAAGTCGTGGCCAGGCCGTGTTCGATACCATCAATGAGGCACGGCCGTGTGGTCTTGGGCCCAGGCCGTGTCAATTTCGTGATTTGTCCCATTTGGTTCGTTTTAAGCCCGTTTCTCGTTCTTTTCATTCTCTGGTGTTTTCTTGAGTATAAAACATGAAAACAAAGGATTAAGAGCACCAAATTACATAATTCAAGGCTTAAATCATCCAAAAGCATGCTAAATGTGGGCTTAAAATATGTTACTATTGCAGTTTATCAAGCATATACCATTATTATTATATATGTGACTACAAAACTAAAAGTTTCTTAAAAATCAACTTTTGCTTCTTATGCAAAGCCATATGCTATGAGGCAAGCTTTGTACCAGGTAATAGCACCATCTGATCCCTTTTTGAGCTTAAACACCCATTTATAACCTACCGGTTGACTCTATTGAGGCCATGGCATTAAAAACGAAGAATTTTTCTTTTTCTAAGCTTGCAACTGTACTTGAATAACCTCCTACCATTTAGAATGTTGCATAGCACTATAAATGTCCACTAGTTCTCTTTTAGAAGTTGAGACCATGTATAACTTGGGTTTAGAAACCTACTTCTGGTGAGTATTACCACTAAGAGTAATGAGTCAAGGAAGAGTAGCAACTCAAGAATCATCCCTAAAAATAGTACTTTCATGAGGAGTCTAGTAGCTATCTACAGATTCAGCTAGAACATTCTTTAATATACTTGGAATTCTTTGAATAGTAGTAGGAACTTCTCTTGTTTCTAAAGAAAAAAGCTACCAAAGGAGATATACTAGAAACAATAGAAAGTTGTGTGGTGACTAAAGGAGCTACTCTAGTGTTACTGACAGTAGCACTCTTGAACCTTTTTAAAAGGAAATATGGTCTTTTCAAATCAAATATGCCTAGTAATGTACACCCTGCTAGTGGAATCCGTACATTTATACCCCTTATGATGCTCAGTATAATGAAGAAAGGTATAAGGAGTATACCTATAAGTCCACTTGGTCCTATTGTAAAGAGTTAAAAAAAGGATAGTAAAGCACCCAAACACTTTAAGGAACTTCAGATTAGGCCTTTTATGATAGATTTTTTCAAATGTTGATGATCCAGCCAACACTTTATTAGGTAACCAGTTGATAAGAAATACAAAAGAAGAAAAGGCATTATACCAATACGAAAGTGGAAATGATTTTTGTGCCAGCAAGGTGAGGCCAATTTCAACAATATGTCTATTCTTTCATTTAACAAAGCCATTTTGCTTAAATGTATAACGATATGATATTCTACATTTGATGCCAAAGTTTTAAAGCTAAAGAACGAAACTAAGAAATTCATCCCCTCCATCGAACTTCAAACTTAATCTTTAAAAAAAAATTCAAACATGCCTATAATAGGCATAAAAAGATATATATATATATATATAATACTCAAACACAGATGAATGAAAAAGAGTGAGTCCCCATAAATCGACCTCAATCAACTACAAAGAAGCATAATAAATAGTGTTAGACTTCTGAAAAGGAAACATATGACTTTTAGCAAACTAACAACTTTTTCACAAAACTTTATCTTTGTTCATTGGAAAAAAGAATATTAGAAGAAGATAAGGCTTTGGAAAATATACTAAAGAAAGGATAACCTAGCTTCTGATGCCAAAGTTGATAACCACAACTCTGAACATCACTAGTCCAAGTATTATTACATGAACTAATGATGATTAGAATGTAGAACTTCTGTTGGCTGAGCAATTCCACAATCAATCAAGGTTTCTAGAACTTGAAGGTGATATAGACCTCTCTTCTCACTCATTGCATAAGAACTTTATGTGTTGATTTATCCTTAAAATAATAGTGACTAGGGTGAAATTTAACAAATACTCCATTATCTCTAATGAACTTAAACACTTAAAGAATAATTTTAGTAATGCGAGGAACATGTTGCAAATTGTTGACATCTAACACCTTTGATCAAGTTAACAAAGTTGATTAACCTATATAAGAAATATGTAAATTGGCATCATTTCATACTTGAACAATACATGAATCAATGTAAGAAGCATTGTTTGTTAGATTGTTGACATCATTGGTGATACGATTGGTAGCCACAGAGTCAGGTTACTAGACAGGAACACTAGCCATAGTTGTATTGTTACCTGCAACAATATTGGATGTATAGGGAGTTATGTTAAGGGTATAGGGGAAAAGAAGATGAAGAATGATAGAAATATGGTTTAGGGAAAAATGTAAGAGATATATGATTTTAAAATGATGGATTTATAGAGTAGGTTGAAGGAGTAAATTGAGGGCAATTGGGATTAAAAAAATGTGTAGGAAAAGTGGAATTGACATTTGGAATGATAGGTTAATTCATGGTAAGTATATAAGCACATGAATATGCAAAATGATAGGACAAACTCTAATATAGTTGCATGTTACTAAAGGATGGTTGACTTGGTTAAGGATATGAGCGAATAATTGAATGATCAAAAAAATAAAAAATATTTGGTGACTCTATAGCCAATATTTCCACATATTTGACATTAGGGTCTAGGGTTCCACCAAACCTTCCCCTTCCTTTGTCACGAACAAATTAGAATATGGTCTAGTTGGTCTGTAGTGAGGAGCCACACCAATGTAGTGAGGTAGATTATTTTTTGAAATATTAGAATAGGTTGTTCTATATTCGAGGTAGGAGTAGATCGTTGCATGGCCACTTTTTTTGAAATGCTCACTTGAGAACCTAGATGATTTTGGTGAGCTTCTGTATCTAACAAATATAATATAACAACTTATAGATTGTATAGTTCTTGGCTTTTGCAAAATATACTCTCATAAGCTTATCATGCTTCTTGGTATTATGCAACAAACACCAAAAATGCATTTTTTCCTACAAGAGTATGATGAGATAAATTGAATCAACACATTCCAGATCCTATAAGCAGAGTTTTTCCCTATAATACGACTACAAAATGAAGGACTTGTTGACATGAGCCAAGAAATAAGAGTTGAGCCTTTTTATTCACATGCCAAGAAATAATGAGGAATAGTAATTGTTCCATCTATATAACTCTACAATCAATGTGTCTTTAGAATCAAGGTTACCTATCCACAAAAAAAATAATTGCTCTCATCAATCAATTGAGCAATCTATTTGTTAGAGAGCACAATTGTGGTGCTTGATGAATTTCATTGCAATGGAGGAATATCCCTTGTCTTCATTGGATAAAGTTGTAACCAAATCCATGGATTTTGAGAACCAAATTATGAGATCATGACACAATGACATCATGTAAGATTACTAAAAAAAAATCAAGAATTGTAATGCCATGAATGAACTTGTAAATAAATAAAGCTAAGAATAAAAGAAACCAATGAACGAAAACTAATAAATCAATAGTTGAGTTGTATATTCTTTCAAAACTTAAACTTGTATTACATCAATTGAATCAATTTATACACACCTGTAGACACCATATTTCATTCGGGTATAATTATAGATTTCAAAGTTCGAGTGCTTCTACTCTTAAACTTATCACAATTGTAATATATCTATTTTATTGATGTTATTGTTATCACTATTTAATATTATTTCATTATTACTAGGACTATGAGAATTATTATTGAAAAAATTGACTCTTTAAATTTGTAATGCCCCAAAATTTTCAATAAGACACATGGCATTATTTTGAGATCTAATATAGTGAATTTGTGAAAAAGTTAGAATATGAGTCTGATAAAGAATTTTTATGAAATGAATATTTCTTTTTTTTGGATATGGAAATTAATGAAAAGAATTTTAAAGTGAGAATGTGTCACAAAAAAGAATGAAGTGAAAATTTCAAAAAATTTGAGTACTAAAGTGAATATTTGACCAAAATGAGAAAACAGTTAGTATTGATTAATTGGCATTAGAATAAGTTGGAAAATGTAATGGTGTGATAGAAATCACTTTTGGGACCAAATTGAAAAGATTAGAAAGTACAAGGAATAAATAATAAATTTTCCATGGTAAGCCATACTCCTACAGGATTGATCGGCTCAAAATTCAAACAACGTAACACCCCATACTCAATCCATTTGCCGGACCCGAGTTACAGGATGCTGCAACAGTAAACAGAAATATTCACATACAATTTACTCAATAAAATTCAATAAATCAATATATACGAGTTAATTTCATGTTAAACATGCATTGCAAACAAATTTGAGTCTATATCAAGCTTACGAAAACCCTTAAAATGACTTAGAACAAATTAGGACCATTTTGAAACATTTACGAAAAGATAGGTAAAAAAGTAAAACAGGGGTCTTATGGCTGTGTGACAAGGCTAAGGCCGTGTGGTGCTATCACATAGTCGTGTCCCCAAACCGTGTAACATACTGATGTCGTGTAGTTTAGGGTCACATGGTCATGTCGTCAGGCTGTGTAACTAACTGTGGCCATGTGAATTAAAACTAACTTGAACGTGTTGAACACACGGTCGTGTGGTAGCCCATGTGCAACAGAAAAGACCCTTATTGTGCAAGTTACCTACCACCCATACCTATTGACTTATAATACAATATTATACCATTCAATTTTACTCCAAATCATACCTACTGCAAGACCAAAACTTCAATTCACATATTCATATAAACCTATAAGCAATATGCCCTCATTGGCACCAACAATGCATTAAACTCAAATTTATTACAATTCAATCCAAAGCCTTGCACCATTTCATACCACAATTCAATTCACATGCATAATACCAAAATTAGTAACACAAGTATTTAAAATACTTAGTAAGCTCATACATATAACAATTACTTACCTCAATTTCTTATCACATGTAAAATCATTATATAACACAAGTATACCAATCAAGATTCAAACAACATCATTAAACATATAAGGTTTTGAGCTCAGTCACACATATAACTGTAACGTTCAGGTTTATGCAAGTGTACACAGTCGTTATCAAGTAATAAAGTAAGTAAAAGAGTTATTGCCTCCATAGGGGCTGTGTATTTTAATCAAGTAATTGTAAAATTAAAGTTGACAATTTGGTGATAAAAATATTTTAAGTGATAATGATTAAGCTAAATTGAATTATCCAAATGCAAGATGATCCCTAATGCAATTTAATCTAAATACAAAATATGAGATGAAATGTATGAGATGAGTTTAGCAACAAAAACACAAAATTCAACAATCAATAACATGAATATGCTAGGATAATTATAGTATTCAACTTAGTTTATTTTTCTCATGCTTAACAGTGTCGGAAAACATTCCATGGCAACTTGATCTTTCATGAGTTTAGAAACCAAATTAAGTCCTTTCAAAATCTTTTACTTTGTGAAATATGCATTTTAATAACCATATTAAACTAAGGGTTTCTTAGATTTCATGTGAAGTGATAGGGACAAATCATGTTTGAAACAATTTAATCACATAAATCTAAAAACTATGCAAGATAATAGAGCTCGTCAAAGTTATCATGAACTTTTAATTTAGTCAGATTAGGATCTAAATTAAGCATGCACTTTTCAATTATTGCGTCCACTAGCCGTCGTCTGTTAAAGATCACTCAGCTCATTCTAATGCATCCAGTCATGTATGAATGAAATACATTCTTGAGTTTAATTGAAAACATGATTGACTGAGGCAAAAACACTATAAACATGATTTAACAAACTTCATTGATGAATAAATGCAATCATCTTACCTCAACAGATGAAGCTACCATTGTTGATGACAAGATAACAAAGCACATTGCAAACATGATTAAAATCAAAATAACAAAGTAAAGGAAGAATAAACTCTGTCGAATCAGCAGTCTCGTGAACTTTGATTGAAGATGTTCTCCTCTGATCCTTGTGTTGCTCTTTTCTAATGGCTCCTCAATGTGGTCGGTCAAGAGACGATCTTCTCAAGGTTTTGCTGGCTAAGGGAAATAAGATGCTATGCATGGGAATGAAGAGAGGAAATGAGAGAATAGTTGAATGAATGATGTAAGGATGATTAAGGACTGAAGATATGAATGAAAAGGTGAGAGGAGTGTGGTATTTATACTTGAGGTTAGTGACTGAATTTACTAAAAATGGCGTCAAAGATCCCTTGGTTCTCTCCCATTAATAGTCGACCATAACAAGTGAAAATGAGGGTGAGTTGGTTGCTTGATTTAAGCATGGAATCATGCTAAATTTAGCCATGGGGTGGACGGTTTCTTGAGCAATCTTCATGTGCTGAGTTTGAATGATTTTCACAATATAGGGACCTCCAAATAATTGTCCGAAAGTTGATTTTTTGGCAGTTACAGGCTTGTGCCAAGTTTGGGCTTGACTCCCTCTTATTGGACGGTTTCATGACCCAATAAATAACTAGACATGTTCACCTTGTAACATCACTTTAACTAGGTCAAATTAACATCCTTATGACCCAATTTTGCATGGTTTTGTCGTCTAAGTAGGGTGGATTTGTTCATGTCCATGCAAGAATTGTACTGGGCTCCATATTATATCACCTCATAATCCCACTACATTATTAAAACATAGCACATTAATACATAACATGAAAATGATTTAAATTATGCACAAAATTCATATAATAAAGCACAAATTTGCATATTTCATAAATTCATATCCATGATTGATATTTAAGGAAAATTCACTAAATTCATTAACAATTGCTCGAGATTAATGTTATTTTTAGGTAAAAAGGTGGTAAAAACGACTAGAAAAACCTTATACAATTTAGAGTTTACACACCCCAAACAGAATTCATTGCTCGCCCCGAGTAATATTTCATGTAGAGCACAACTTTTGCTAAAACAATTTTGTTATAAGATTAAGTATTATTAATCTTTTTACATAACCATGCATCAACAAAATCATGCTCACATATTCTTTTCATTGATAAGTCACTCATATGAAAACATTATTTCAAAATTTTATTCTAAGTGCGGGAAAATGCTAACATAAGTTATAGAGTGCATGCTTTTCAAGATCTTACATAACATTCACCATTCGATCAAAGTTTCCTTATAAATAAAACAAAGAAATCACAAGGTCTAATCTCATATGTTGAACTTAGCACTTCCTCTCCACTAACGTAGTTGGTATAATCATCCCAATCAATAGGTCTTTTATAAGGTTGCAATGGGGTTAGGCTTATGGTAGGGATAAAGAGAAGTGAAGTTTTAGGTTTATTAATATCAACCCTATCTTTTCCTTGGATCAATTCGAGGTACATCCTTCCTACTAATGGGTTTTTACCCCCCCAAACTTAATTTTGAAACATATGCCCAAAATTTCTCAATACTTTGAGAATTTATTTTTCTCTTTTTTCTTGACATTTGAATAAAGCTTTTTCTTAAACATATGAAGAACATGTACATCTTTTTGAATTTTTCCTCGATCTTTGCTCACCAAGACAAGTATAGTTAAGATAGGTGCAAAAATAAGATAAAATTTAAAAAGATGGTAGCATGGCTCATGATGTAGGTAAATAACAATAAAATAGGATTTAAGGCTCAAATTAAGGTTTCAAGAGTCAAATTTGTATAGCGTAGGCTTGAAAGGCTCAAACGATCCAAAGAAAATGTGCCCAAATCATGTTTAAATTCTTATGCCTCCTAGGATTTTGCCTCAAGAAAGTTACTAAGTCAATTCTAAGAACTTAAACCTTTATGCATGTTTATTTTAAAAGAAGTTTAATTTTCATGGTAAAAGGCTACATAAGACCTAAGAATACACAAACATTCCATAACTTAAGATAACATAAAAAAAACTCAGATAAAATAAAAAATAATGCTTGCATTTAGACTAATTTATGAACAAAAATTCTTTCTGAACATTCATTTATTTCAGCATACTTATATAAAAAGATTGAAACAAAGTTGAAATTTTAAAAATTTATGCAAATATTTTCCTTACCCCCACTTTAAAAAGAAGCAATGCCCTCATTGTGAAAACAAAGTAATGAATGATAACTGAATACCAAGTAGGATAGTAAGAAAGAGAGGTGAGTCATAAAGACTGCTTAAATACCAAGTCATTCTCAATAATCCAATCCTAGACAAGTTCATTCTCACTACCACATCACTTCAATTCTTTTCTATTGAGCTTATTTAATCCATGCTTGCAATATCATATTTATTATATGAAAGCAAAATACTAACTAAGGAATAGAAATAAACGCCTAAAAATAAATACTAAGGATAAGAAATTTCCCCCTTTTTATTTGCTTCATCCTTCACATCTTTTTCCTTTTCCCTTCTTTGTTGCACTTGATCCCACAATCTCCTCTTGCCATGTCTCGAAGATATGATCTGGGAACTCGGGAACAAAAGTTTTAGAGATATTCTTTAAAGTATTTTGTAAGGTATCATCTCTAACTTTTGAATATCTCCAGTAAGCTTGTTGTTGGTTATGCATGAATTTCTGCATATCCATCATAGTTAAAAATTCTAAATTCTTCATAGAATTTGAGGAAGTAGGAATAGTCATCTCAGAATTAAAACTCGGCTCCACTGGTTCAGCAACAATTGGTTCCACACTCGGTTCAGAGTTGTTTGGTTCCTCTTCAGTTTCTGCTTCTTCTATCTCATCAACTGAGTTAGCTTTCGGTTTAAATTTTGTTGATGACCCTTCTGATTCTATTTCGTTTGGCTCATTTGGTTCAACTTGGTTTAATAATCCAACATTCTCCACTAACCTCTCAAGGTCATGCCTTGTTATGAAACCTTAAACATAATGGTCCTTTAGGTTTTCCTTCGATCTTACTTGGGTCCTTAAGCAAAACGAAGTAATCAATGATGGAAAGTAGGCACTTCCTTCCTTTTTCTTAGAATAGTCTTGAATCTCCTTGAGAATAATTCTCCCAACATTGATCGACCTTTCTATCATAATCACATACAACAAAAGCATTCGTTCCATTGATATGGTGGAACTATTTGAGATAGGCATGAAGCTATATCGAATAAAGTAGAACCATACCTTAGCGACTGATTTAAATATTCTCTTCGGCAAGAATGACTACCTTTAAAACCTTTTTTCGGCATCATTGGTTGATTCTTGAAGATAGAATAAAAAATTTCCCTTACTTCCTCATCTTGAATCACAATTGGATTCTTGACAGAAGTCTTGGAATATCTAGTTCGTTTTCGAGACATGGTATTTTTCCCAAAAAATACGTAGAATTTTGACAAAAGGAAGGGAAAAGAAATCTGGAATGTGTGTGGTAGAGGTTTGCGGCGGTGATGGATTTGCAACAGCGACAAGTTTACGGCGGCGACAAGGTTGCTCCGGCAATTATATTGCTGCGGCGATAGGAGGGACTTGCAACAACGAAAGAAAATTGGGAAGAGACTTTTGGGAACTTGAGGCCGACGACTAAGAGAAGAAAATTAGGGTGAAAGCTAATTGTTTAGGTGTTGTGAATTTTATGAAGGTATGAATGTGGTTATATAGTGATGGATTAGGGAAATTTTGTAGCAAAAATTTAGCTATGAGGGTTGCTTGAGTGGCAAGGTAAAGATGGAAGGGAAAAGTAGCGGCAAAATTAGGGCTTTTAGAACCCTAAGGACGACACCTAGTGGGTAAATTTCTTCGTTTCGCTGTTTTGGGCCTCAAGCCCAAACAACAATTATTTTGTTGTGAAAAGTTAAATTGAACTAGAAAAATAAACTGATTAGTACTTGGACCAAATTAACCCTCTTATTAAATATAAAATAATTAAATTAAAATTTCGAAATTAAAATTTAAACTTTTGGATTATTTAGAAAATTCCTTCTCGAAAAATTATATCAAATTAATATCCTCGGAAAGATTGGAGGGGTAACAAATGGTACCGCTAAAGTTCTAATCTCATTAGACAAACTTAATTTAATGTTTTAATTCAAGAAAATAGTTTCTAAGTATGCCATTTATTAAAAAATAAAAACATAAAAATTAAGGGTCTATTAAATTGAATGGGGTTTCAACTTGCTCAACTTCACCATCCAATAGTGTTTGAGACGTTGACCATTAACTTTAAACGTACCTCCCTTGTTGTTGTACAATTATACTGCTCCATATGGGTAAAATTTATAAATGGTATAAGGTCTTTTCCAACGGGATTTGAGCTTTCTCGGAAATAACATTAGCCTCAAATTAAACAACAATACTTTCGGTCCTTCTCTGAATTCACAAGGTTGTATACAGTTGTCATGCCATCTCTTAGTATTTTCTTTATACATCTTGGCATTCTCGTATGAAAATAACCTCAACTCCTCAAACTCATCAAACTATAACATCCTTCTCTCACCAGCTTGCTTAAGATCCAAATTTAATTACTTTAAAGTCTAGTGAGTTTTATTCTCCAACTCAAGCGGCAAATGACATGCCTTCCCAAAGACTAATTGATAAGGAGTCATTCCAAACGGTGTCTTAAAAGCAGTTCGATAGGCCTGTAGAGCATCATCGAACATTTGAGACTAATCTTTTCCATCAGGTCGCACCACCTTTTCAACGGTTCCTCTTATCTCACGGTTCACCCATTCAACTTGCCCATTTCACTGTGGATGATAGGCAGTGGAAATTTTATGTTTTACATCATACTTTTCAAACAACCAATTAGGACATTTGTTTACAAAGTGTGATCCTTCATCGCTAATTATAGCTCTCGGAGTCTCAAACCGTGTAAACACATGCTTATGTAGGAATCGCATGACTACCTTAACATCATTCGTTGGGTATGCCTCAGCTTCAACCCACTTAGATACGTAATCCACAGCTACCAAGATATACTTGTTACCATAAGAAGAAGGAAGCGTGCCTAGAAAATCAATGCCTCACACATCAAATAACTCTACCTATAAAATGTTCGTCAAGGGCATCTCATTCCTCCTTGATATGTTTCCAGTCCTTTTGCATCTATCACAAATTTTCTCATATGCATACACATCCTTGAACACTGTAGGCCAAAAGAATCCTGCTTGTAAGATCTTTGTTGCAGTGTGGGAACCACCAAAGTGTCCCCCCTTGGAGATGAATGGCAGTGGTAAAGGATCTCATCAATTTCACTTCTAGCTACGTACTTCTAGATTATGTTATCTGTATTTTGTTTAAAAAAATGGATCCTCCAAGAAATAATACCGACTATCATGAAGGAATTTCATCCTTTGTTGGTATGCCATTTCTCGAGGAAATATCCCACATGCTAAATAATTCGTATATTCAACAAACCAAGGTATTCCGTGAATTTAGCTTATATCGAAGATATGCTTATGTGGAAAATTTTCATTAATTGGAACAAGTGATTGAGTTACCTCATTTTGTTCCAACTTCGACATATGATCGACTACTTGATTCTCAACACCTTTTCTGTCTTGGATTTCAAAGTCAAATTCTTGGAGTAAGAGTATCCATCAAATCAGCCTCGATTTAGCACCTTTCTTTGTGAGTAAGTATTTAATGGCCGCATGGCCAGTAAATACTGTAGGTTTGGTACCGATAAGATATAAACAAAATTTGTCAAAAGTAAAAACTATAACAAAGAGTTCTTTTTCAGTTACCGTGTAGTTAAGCTGGGCTCCCGTGAAAGTTCTACTTGCATAGTAGATAGGATGAAACACTTTGTTTCTTCTTTGCCCCATCACAGCTCCAACAGCAAAATCGCTTGCCTCACACATTAACTCAAAAGGTGAGTTCCAATCACGTGTAACAATTATTAGGGTTGATATTAACTGACTTTTCAACTCTTCAAAAGCTTCTAAACATGCTTTGTTAAAATAACAAATTGTATCTTTCTCTAACAGCATACACAAAGGTTTAGAAATTTTTGAATAATTTTTTATAAAACTTCGGTAAAAACTAGCATGCCTAAGAAACTTCAAACTCCTTTCATAGTGGTGGTAATTTTTCAATTACATCCACTTTTGCTTTGTCAACTTCGATCCCACTTTTGGAAATTTTATGTCCTAAGACAATTCCCTCCTTAACCATAAAATGACATTTCTCCCAATTAATGACAAGATTTTTCTCTTCGCATCTCTTTAGTACCTTAGCCAAATTACTCAAAAAAATATCGTAAGTATTACAAAAAATAGAAAAATCATCCATGAAAACCTCAACAAATATTTCTATCATATCAGTAAATATTGCCATTATGCATCGTTGAAATGTGGCAAGTGCATTACATAAACCGAGAGGCATTCACCTGAAAGCAAATGTAACAGCCCGTTTTTAGTCAAATCAGAACAGTGGTTTGGGGACCACAAATTCAAAGTCAAAATATTTATTTTATTATTATTTTAATGTTTACAACATGATTGAGTGATTGTGTGAAAATTTCGTTAAGAAATTTTGTTGTTTGAATGTTTAATTTGACAAAAAAGGGGCTAAACTGCAATAAGTGCAAAATGTGCATGCTAGGAGTAAAAAGGTGTTAAATTGCTATGGTTTTTAATAATGGTGGCCTTAAATGGCAAATAGACCATTTAGAATTTGAGTGGACACTTTTGGACATGTGTTGGGTGAATTTTTAATGTTATATACTTAAGGTTAAATTAGTAACTTATGAAATAACATAGTAAAATAACAAAACCACAAAAGCTATCATCTTTTAATTTATCATCTACAACCAAAATTGAAAGAAGAAAAAGAAGCCATTGTTGATGTAACAGCCTGATTTTGGGGCTAGTCAGAACAGTAGTTTCGGAACCACTAATCCGAGGCCGGAGGAATTATTTTTAATATTATTGTATGTGTTATAGCATGATTATATGAGTGCATGAAAGTTTTGGTGGATTAATTTTAGTGATTACTTGCTTAATTTCGAAAAAGGACTAAATCACATAAAGTGCGAAAGTTTTGTTCTACAAGCTAAAGGTGTTAGATAGCTATGGAACACTAAAGTAGAGGTCCTTATTGAGTAAATAGACCAATAAAAGTGGTGGCTGGACATGAATTTTTAATTCATGAAATTGGTCAAAGGTTAGGTAGATTTTGGTGACTTAATTGATAAAATAATCATAAAATAAAAAGAAAGCTTCATCCTTTTCATTCTTTCTCTTCACCACCAAAAATTACAACAAAAATGGGGGGTTTTGCAGCTTAAAGTTTCAGCCAAACTTCCCTCTTGCAGGTAAGTGTTTTTTATGGTCATTCTTTGATGATTTTTGTATTTTTGTGACCCTTGTAGCTTAAGCTAGCTAATGGAGGGACTATTTTGAAAAATGGATGAGAGTCTAGGGCTTTAATGTGAGTATTCATGTTGTTTGCTGAAATTTTATGGAATAAAATGAATCTTGGTTGTTAAATAAACAACTTTTGTGAAAGGGGTTATCATGAAAACACCTAAAAGGACCATTTTGTGAAGTTTATAAAATAGGTTGTAAATGTGTGAAATAATTGGAAACTGTCAGTTGCTATAAGAGAAATAAAGGTTCAGCTAGGCTTGTTAAAGGGGGAAGTTTGATTAAAATTGTATACGAGCCTAGGGGCAAAATCGTAATTATGTGAAAATCTAGGGGCAAAATGGTAATTTTACCCAGGTATGAATTATAGATTGTCTTGATTGATGTAGTGATTAAATAAGTAAATTTTTCATTATATATCAAGAAAAACGGAGTCCAGACCCAGACCGGGGGAAAACCAAACTATTGGACTAAATTGAACTAGTCGCCCATATTTTGTATACCGAGGTAAGTTGTACGTAAATAATACAACTTTATTGTTATTATGTATTAAACAATTAGTATGGCATAAAGTGTATGATTATTGTTGTGAATTTTTATGATGAGAATTGATGTAGTAAAAACTCCCGTCTGAACCTTAGGAATAGATTGGATATCCATGCCATGACATTTGGGTGATATGTGTGCTAGTGTAAGACCATGTCTGGGACATGGCATCGGCATTGATATGTGTGCTAGTGTAAGACCATGTCTGGGACATGGCATCGGCCTCGACATGTGAGCAAGTTTAAGACCATGTCTGGGACATGGCATCAGCATTTTACCCTCTTGTGTGAGGCTTATCGGATATCCTTTAGTATTCCAAATGGTCCCACGGGTTATTTAAAGCTTATGATAAAGATATGAAAGGATATGATCATGTTGTAAGTGGTACAGGTTCTTACTCAAAACTTATGAGATATGAGCTTATTTATGATGCCTTAAACGGTAAGGATGAAATTGAGTATGTTCTACCTACGAGAATGATTTTGGGACGATTTTGTAATCTTTGGCTTATATTTGTGATGTGTAAATATGCAGTAAATCTACCATTGCTAAATCAAGAATGATGTGCTGGTTTATATTATACTATGTGTTTAAAGATGCATGGTTGATGTTGTTACTTATTTACATGCAACTTACTAAGCTTTATGCTTACTCCCTCTCTTTTCCATTTTCTTATAGTGCTGCCAAGCTAGCTCGAGGATCAACAGACGTCGGAGGCATCGATCACACTATCAATCTGAACATTTGGTATAGTTAGATTTATCATTTTGAGTATGGCATGTATTGGGGCATGGTCTTTTGTCAAGTGTCATATTTTTTTGGCCAAATGTGTTGGCTTGACTTGAAGATTGGTTAATTTTGTATAAGGCCATGAATGATGGCTAATACTTGTTATTGATATATGCAAATGATGATGTTTTTCATGAATGTGCAATTTGCAGGGTAAAATATGTGTGTATATCTTGGTTGTGGCTGATTTGGTCAGATGTTTATGAGTGGATTGGGGTTACTTGATGTGGCTTATGTTGGTGCAAGTAAGGGTGGCAAAAGGGCTTGGTAAATAGCCTTGTTTTTGTCCACACAGGTAGACACACGGGCATGTGTCTAGGCCATGTGTGACACACGGTCTGCCCCATAGGCGTGTAGTCTGGCCGTGTGTCCCCTACGCCTTAAATTGGTAAAACAAAATGCTCAGTAGTAACCACATGGACTGAGGCACGGCCGTGTGTCTCAACCGTGTGGATGACACGGCCATAATACATGGGAATGTGCCCAAGCCGTGTGAAGTCTGCACCTTAGATACGAAATTAAATTCACCACACGGCCTAGCACACGGGCGTATGTCTTGGCCGTGTGACCCTAAAATGTTGCTGACGTCAGAAACAGAATGTCAAGGTTTTAACACACGGGCTGAGACACGGGCGTGTCATGGCCGTGTGAGGGACATAGGCCATGGACACGGGTGTGTGCTAGGCCGTGTGAAAACCCATATAGGTTCGAATTTAAAAATAAATCCAAACGACTAAGGATATGGGCGTGTGTGACCACACGGTCTGCCCACACGGGCGTGTCCCTCGCTACACGGGCGTGTGCCTCTATTTTCTGTGAAATTTTCCAAAGTTTTCTAAAGTGTCTAGTTTAGTACCGAATCATTCCTAAAGAAGGTTTTGGGCCTCGTAGGCCCATATTAGGGACTTTAAGATGAAGTTTGAAAAGTTTTAAATTTGAACGAAATTTCATAACTCGAAAATGTTTGTATGCATGTTATTAAGTTAGGTAACGCCTCGTACCTTGTTCCGGCATAGGATACGAGTAAGGGGTGTTACATTTAGTGGTATCAGAGCTATAGTTTAGTCAATTCTCAGACTAACCTAGTGTGTGTACGAGTCTAGCTATACATGCCATATATGAATTATGATAGTGTGATGACTCCTGACTATTTAAAATGTGTTTTTATATAGTAAATGGATCCCGACGGAGCAGTAGCAGATGATGTCGAAAGTAATGCGCCGGCTTCCGCAGAAGGGACTACACCAGTCGAAAGTGGGGCCGTGACACTGAGTTAGGGAGGAGGGGCTAGAAAAGCATTCCTCCATATAATGAATGTTTGGTATTCGGAGTTTATTCGTGCGAACCCGAACGCTCCACCTCCTTCACCCCCTCCAATCCCTCAGCCTACCCCTACAGCTCCTCAAGCAGTGGAAATGATTAGAAGGGAAAAACCTCCGGTAGATAGAATTCAAAGCAATGGCCCGAGGAATTTTGAGTGAATATAGATGATGATCCAGAGAGAGCAGAATTCTGGTTAGAAAATTGATGAATTGTCTTGCACACCTAAGGAGTGCATGAAGTGTGTTGTGTCACTCCTACGAGACTCGGCTTACCAATGGTGGAACACCCTTGTGTCGGTTGTACCAAGGGAGAGGATTACATGAGAGTTTTTCCAAGAAGAATTTTGAAAGAAATATATGAGGTTTATAGACCAGAAAAGGAAAGAATTTCTTGAACTGAAGCAAGGCTGAATGACGGTAACAGAGTATGAGGGTGAGTTCTTGAGGCTCAGCAAATACGCTCGAGAGTGCATATCTACCGAATCCATCTTGTGTAAGAGATTTGAGGATAGATTGAACAATGACATTCGACTTTTGGTTGGAATCCTAGAGTTAAAGGAATTTGTAGTGCTCGTTTAAAGAGCTTGCAAGGCCGAAGAATTGGCCAAAGAGAAAAGAAAAGCTGAAATCGAGTCTCGTGACTCAAAGAAAAGACAGTTGGGGAAATAATTTCAGTCCTCCACCAAGAAATCGAAAGAGTTCACTACTCGATCAAATGCTTCAGCGAGATTCTCGAGTAGAAATAAGAATAAGCAATACACGACGTCTAAAGCTTAAACCACTTCTATTGCGAGTGTTGGTAGTGCTCGACCAAATAATCCAGAGTGTTCGTAGTGTGGTAGACGACATTTTGGTGAGTGTCGAGGAAATGATAGAGGCTGTTTCAAGTGTGGTTCACTAGACCACTTCATTCGAAACTGTCCTGAGATGGATGAGAAAGACAGAAAGCAAGATGTGCGAGCGAGTAATGCTCCTTCTAGAGGTAGACCACAGAATAACTCGGGAAGTGGGGCTAGCAGCAGAGGTATGCCTAGAGATTCCGCCGTGAGGTCTGAGGGCCGAGTGCCTGCAAGGACTTATGCCATTCGCGCTCGCGAAAAGGCATCGTCACCAGATGTGATTACAGGTACTTTTTCTCTTCACGATATTTCTGTTGTTGCTTTGATTGATCCGGGGTTTACCCATTCATATGCTTGTGTGAAATTGGTGTCTAGCATGAATATGCCTGTTGGGTCTACAGAATTTGTGATAAAAGTGTCAAACCCGTTAGGCAAGGATGTGATAGTTGACAAAGTGTGTAGAAACCGTCCTTTGATGATTAGAGGTCATTGTTTTCCAGCTAACCATGCTACTACCGTTTGATGAATTTGACCTAATTCTTGGCATGGATTGGTTGACTGTTCATAACGTGTTAGTAAATTGTGGTAGTAAGTTTATTGAACTGAAATGTGAAAATGGAGATATCCTTCGGGTTGAATCAGGTGAATCAGATAGCTTACATGTACTGATTTCCTCTATGACTGCTGAAAAATACATGAGAAAAGGGTATGAGTCCTACCTTGCATTTGTGTTGAATACCCAAGAGTCGGAAGTAAAGATTGAGTCAGTGCTTGTGGTATGTGAGTACCTGGATGTGTTTTTAGAAGAGTTGCCTGGATTGCCTCCAACTAGGGAGGTTGAGTTTGGTATTGAGTTGGTCCCTGGTACGGCACCTATTTCAGTTGCCCCTTATAGGATGGCGCCGTTGGAGTTAAAAGAGTTGAAGGTTCCGCTACAAGAGTTAATGGATAAGGTTTTTGCGAGACCAAGCTATTCTCCATGGGGTGCCCTGGTACTTTTTGTGAAAAAGAAAGACGGGTCGATAAGGTTATGTATAGACTACAGACAACTCAACAAGGTGACTGTGAAGAACAAGTATCCTTTGTCAAGGATCGGTGATCTGTTTGACCAATTGAAGGGAGCCACAGTGTTTTCTAAGATAGACCTGAGGTCCGGTTATTATCAGCTGAGAGTTAAGGAACAAGATGTACTGAAAATTGCATTTCGGACGAGGTATGGCCATTATGAGTTATTCGTCATGCCCTTTGGCTTAACAAATGCTCTTGCAGTATTTATGGATTTAATGAATCGTATTTTCCGACCGTACTTGGATAAGTTTGTTGTTGTTTTTATCGATGATATATTAATTTATTCTCGTGATGAGAGTGAGCACGCGGAGCATTTGAGAGTTGTCTTGCAGACTTTAAGAGATAAGCAGTTTTATGCCAAGTTTAGTAAAAGTGAGTTTTGGCTTTGAGAGGTCGGATTCTTAGGACACATCGTGTCGGGTGATGGAATTAGGGTTGAGCCGAGTAAGATCTCGGCTATTGTTGAGTGGAAATCGCCGAGGAATGTATTGGAGATTAGAAGCTTTCTAGGCTTAGCGGGTTACTACCGACGATTCGTTAAAGGATTTTCCATGATTGCTACTCTGATAACGAGGTTGGTACAGAAAGATGTCAAGTTTGAATGGACGGAAAAATGCCAACAGAGTTTTGAGAAACTAAAGGCGTTGTTGACTGAAGCTCCAATTTTAGTGCAACCGGAATCAGGAAAAGAATTTGTAATGTATAGTGACACATCCTTGAATGGATTAGGATGCGTGCTCATGCAAGAAGGCAAGGTAATAGCATATGCTTCGAGACAACTGAAGCCGCATGAGAAAAACTATCCGACTCACGACTTAGAGTTAGCCGTCATAGTGTTTGCACTGAAAATTTGGAGGCACCATTTGTATGGCGAGAGATGCCGAGTATTCACCGACCATAAAAGTCTAAAGTATTTGATGACTCAAAAGGAACCGAACCTTCGCCAACGGAGATGGCTAGAGCTCATAAAAGATTACGAACCGGTGATCGATTATCACCCAGGAAAGGCGAACGTCGTCGTCGATGCTTTGAGTAGGAAGTCATTGTTTTCCTTGAGGGCTATGAACACTCAGTTGTTAGTAACCGACGATGGTTTGATTTAGCCGAGTTGAGAGCAAAACCAATGTTTTTTCAAGAGATCTGCAAAGCTCAGAAAGATGATAAAGAATTGCAAGCTAAGATAACTTAGTACGAGTCAGGTATAGAATCAGACTTTCGGATTAGTTCAGATGGCTGTTTAATGTTTCGAGACAGAATTTGTGTACGCAAAGACGATGAGCTTATTTAGAAAATTTTGCATGAGGCACATAGCAGTTGTATGTCTATCCATCCGTTTAGTGTGAAAATGTATAATGACTTGAAGAAAATGTATTGGTGGTCGGGAATGAAAAGAGACATCTCAGAGTTTGTCTCTAAGTGTTTAATTTTTCAGCAAATGAAAGCCGAACACCAAGTACCTTTGGGTTTACTTCAGCCCGTGATGGTTCCCAAGTGGAAATGGGACCGTATTACCATGGATTTTGTGTCCGGATTGCCGTTGACGCCAAAGAAGAAAGATGATGTATGGGTTGTGGTTGACAGGCTAACAAAGTCAGCTCATTTTATACCGGTGCGTACTGACTATCTACTTGAGAAATTGGCTGATTTGTTTGTTTCTGAAATTGTTAGACTTCACGGGGTACCTTTGTCGATAATTTCAGATGGAGATCTGAGATTTACATCACGGTTTTGGAAGAAGTTGCAAGAAGCGTTAGGGACAAAACTAAATTTTAGCACTGCTTTCCATCCGCAAACCGACGGCCAATTGGAGAGGGTAATTCAGATACTTGAAGACATGCTGCGGTGTTGTGTTCTTGAGTTCCAAGGTAGTTGGGAACAGTATTTACCATTGGTAGAGTTCGCCTACAATAATAGCTTTCAGGCGAGTTTGAAAATGGCACCTTATGAGGCATTATATGGGCGTAAATGCCGAACACCTTTGTTTTGGTTCAAACTTAAGGAAAATCAGATACACGGGGTTGACTTAGTTAGAGAAACCGAAGAGAAAGTAAAAGTGATTCGTGGTTGTTTGAAGGCCGCTTCGGATAGACAAAAATCCTACTCGGACTTGAAACGAAAAGAGGTTGAGTTTCAAGTTGGTGATAAGGTGGTTTTGAAAGTATCCCCGTGGAAGAAAGTCACCAGATTCGGTAAGAAAGGAAAATTAAGTCCACGTTTTATTGGACCAAATGAGGTGACTGAGAGAATTGGACCGGTAGCATACCGATTAGCTTTACCGTCTGAGTTAGAGAAGATCCATGATGTTTTCCATGTGTCTATGTTGCGTCATTATCGTTCTGACCCTTCAAACATTATTTCACCAGCGGAGGTTGAAATTCAACCGGATATGACCTATGGTGAAGAGCCGGTTAAGATTTTAGATCGAAAGGTCAAGCAATTGAGAAAAAAAAGTATAGCACTCGTGAAAGTACTATGGCATAGACATGGGGTTGAAGAGGCCAGATGGGAGCCCGAGGAGACTATAAGAGACCAATACCGAAACCTTTTCACTGGTAAGATTTTCGGGGACGAAAATCTCTAAGGGGGGAGAATTGTAACAACCCGATTTTGGGGCTAGTCAAAACAGTGGTTTCAGAACCACTAATCTGAGGTCGTAGAAATTATTTTTAATATTATTTTATGGGTTATAGCATGATTATATGAGTGCATGAAATTTTGGTGGATTAATTTTAGTGATTACTTACTTAATTTCAAAAAAGGACTAAATCGCATAAAGTGCGAAAGTTTTGCTCTACAAGCTAAAGGTGTTAGATAGCTATGGAACACTAAACTAGAGGTCCTTATTAAGTAAATAGACCAATAAAAGTGGCAGCTGGACATGAAATTTTAATTCATGAAATTGGTTAAAGGTTAGGTAGATTTTTGGTGACATAATTGATAAAATAATCATAAAATAAAAAGAAAGCTTCATCATTTTCATTATTTCTCTTCACCACCGAAAATTACAACAAAAAAGGAGGTTTTTGCAGCTTAAATTTTTAGCCAAACTTCCCTCTTGCAAGTAAGTGTTTTTGATGGCCATTCTTGACGATTTTTGTATTTTTGTGACCCTTGTAGCTTAAGCTAGCTAATGGAGGGACTATTTTGCAAAATGGTTGAGAGTCTAGGGTTTTACCATGTGAGTATTCATGTTGTTTGCTGAAATTTTATGGAAGAAAATGAATCTTGGTTGTTAAATAAACAACTTTTGTGAAAGGGGTTATCATGAAAACAACTAAAAGGACCATTTTTTGAAGTTTATAAAATAGGTTGTTAATGTGTGAAATAATTGGAAATTGTGAGTCGTTATAAGAGAAATAAAGGTTCGACTAGGCTTGTTAAAGGAGGAAATTTGATTAAAATCATTTTACGAGCCTAGGGGTAAAATCATAAATATGTGAAAGTCTAGGGGCAAAATGGTAATTTTGCCCAGGTATGAATTATAGATTGTCGTGATTGATATAGTGATTAAATAAGTCAATTTGTCATTATAGATCAAGAAAAACAGAGTCCGGACCCAGACCGGGGGAAAACCAAACTATTGGACTAAATTGAACTAGTCGCCCATATTTTGTATACCGAGGTAAGTTGTACGTAAATAATACAACTTTATTGTTATTATGTATTGAACAATTAGTATGGCATAAAGTGTATGATTATTGTTTTGAATTTGTATGATGAGAATTGATGTAGTAAAAACTCCCGGCTGAACCTTAGGAATAGATTGGATATCCATGCCATGACATTTGGGTGATATGTGTGCTAGTGTAAGACCATGTCTGGGACATGGCATCGGCCACATTATGAGAGCAAGTGTAAGACCATGCCTGGGACACGGCATCGGCGTTGATCTGTATGCTAGTGTAAGACCATGTCTGGGATATGGCATCAGCCACAATATGAGAGCCAGTGTAAGACCATGTCTGGGACATGGCATCGGTATTGAGACGAGAGCTAGTGTAAGACCATATCTGGAACATGGCATCGGCCTCGACATGTGAGCCAATGTAAGACCATGTATGGGACATGGCATCGGCATTTTACCCTCTTGTGTGAGGCTTATCGGATATCCTTTAGTATTCCAAATGGTCCTACAAGTTATTTAAAGCTTATGATAAAGATATGAAAGGATATGATCATGTTGTGAGTGGTACAGGTTCTTAATCGAAACTCATGAGATATGAGCTTACTTATGATGCCTTAAATGGTAAGGATGAAATTGAGTATGTTCTACCTACGAGAATGATTTCGGGACGATTTTGTAATCTTTGGCTTATATTTGTGATGTGTAAATATGCAGTAAATCTATCATTGCTAAATCAATAATGATGTGATGGTTTATATTATACTATGTGTTTAAAGATGCATGGTTGATGTTGTTACTTATTTACATGCAACTTACTAAGCTTTATGCTTACTCCCTCTCTTTTCCATTTTCTTATAGTGCCGCCAAGCTAGCTCGGGGATCAACAGACGTCGGAGGCATCAATCACACTATCAATATGAGCATTTGGTATAGTTAGATTTATCATTTTGAGTATGGCATGTATAGGGGCTTGGTCTTTTGTCAAGTGTCATATTATTTTTGCCAAATGTGTTGGCTTGACTTGAGGACTGATTCATTTTGTATAAGGCTATGGATGATGGCTAATACTTGTTATTGATATATGCAAATGATGATGTTTTTCATGAATGTGCAATTTGCATGGTGAAATATGTGTGTATGTTTTGGTTGTGGCAGATTTGGTCAGATGTTTATGTGTGGATTGGTGTTACTTGATGTGGCTTAGGTTGGTGCAAGTAAGGGTGGCAAAAGGGCTTGGTAAATAGCCTTGTTTTTGTCCACATGGGTAGACACACGGGCGTTTGTGTAGGCCGTGTGTGACACATGGTCTGCCCCATGGGCGTGTAGTCTGGCTGTGTGTCCCCTGCACCTTAATTTGGTAAAACAAAATGCCCAGTAGTAACCACACGAACTGAGGCACGGCCGTGTGTCTCAACCGTGTGGATGACACAGCCATAATACATGGGCATGTGCCCAAGCCGTGTGAAGTCTACTCCTTAGATACGAAATTAAATTTGGCTTACGGCCTAGCACACGGGCGTGTATCTTGGCTGTGTGACCCTAAAATGTTGCTGACGTCAGAAACAGAATGTCAAGGTTTGAACACACGGGCGTGTCATGGCCATGTGAGGGACACAGGCCATGGACACGGGCATGTAGCAGGCCGTGTGAAAACCCCTGTAGGTTCGAATTGAAAAATAAATCCACACGGCTAGGGATATGGGCGTGTTTGACCACACGGGCGCGTGCCTCTATTTTCTGTGAAATTTTCCAAAGTTTTCTAAAGTGCCTGGTTTAGTATCGAATCATTCCTAAAGAAGGTTTTGGGCCTCGTAGGCCCATGTTAGGGACTTTAAGATGAAGTTTGAAAAGTTTTAATTTTGAACAAAATTTCATAACTTGGAAATATTTGTATGCATGTTATTAAGTTAGGTAACGCCTCGTACCTTGTTCTGGCATAGGATAGGGTAAGGGGTGTTACAGTTGAGCTAGGTTCGGCCAACCTTTTTTTGTCAATTATAAGTTCATTTTTGTCTCGTTTTTAATGATTTTTATGTTTTTGTGATCGTTGCAACTAGTTCTAGCTAGCCCAGGGACTATTTTGCAAAACTGTTAAAGATTTTGAAAGTTTCCATTGATGAAAATATGTGTTCTTTGATGTTTGATGATGAAATATGAAATCTTGTTGTTAGATTTACATATTTTGTAAAGTGATTTTGAGTAAAAATGCAAAATAGGGATTTATTTGTGAAAATGTGAAAATGTGTGGTTAAATGTGTGAAAAATTGATAAATTTGGGCTGCTAGGGGCATTATAGTAATTCGGCTATCATGGGTATTAAAGAAATTTCATGAATTTGTGAATTTTTTTAATAAGGACTAAATTATAAAAGTTATGAAATTCTTGGGGTAAAAGTGTAAATGTGCTTAAATGTGTGTTTTGGATTAAATTGAATAGAGAGATTATTAAATAAGTTATTTTTGAATATATTTAGATCAAGAAAAGCAGAATTCGGATCTAGATCGGGGGAAAACTAAAGTTATCGACTAATCAACTTATTTCGTTGTTTCCACATCCGAGGTAAGTTTGTTTGTGATAAATTCTATTATAAATGTATTTTAAATGCTTTGATATTGTATAAGTTGTGAATACGAGACTTCGGATAAGTTCAACAACGACTCGATGGTATTTCGGCATTTGAAATCCCGGTTAAACCTTAGGAATAGTTTAGGATACTAGTGACATGTCATTAGGGGATACATTGTGTTGGCTTCGGGCCATGATGTTGGCACTTCGGGTGCGAGTTATACCGATTTGGATTCAGGGTATGAATATCAGCTGATTTGGCTTCGGGCCATGATATCAGTATTTCGGATATAAGTTACCTTGATTTGGCTTCGGGCCATGGTATAGGTACTTATTGTGCGAGACTCTTGAGTATCCGACTACTATTCCAAATGGTTCAACGGGTAAATGAATGATGTGGATGAGAATAAGATTGGTATGAGATGGTACATGTATGTGTATAAACCATATTAGCTTTGAATCGAAGAAATGGTGAAGAAAGTATATAGTTTTGTGAATGAGTAATTGAAAGGTTTGTTAGTTGATGTGAATTCATGTATTTATAATTAATTGCTGAATTATGTGTTTATGACTATATCGATTTTATTTCATACAAGCTTACTAAGCTTTAAAGCTTACGTTGTTTACTTTTCTATGTTTTATAGTGATATCAAGCTAGCTCGAATTTGGGGATCGTCGGAGATCGCATCACACTATCCACCTATCACTTGGTACCTATGAACTTTGGTATTTTAAGTATATGGCATGTATAGGGACTTTGGTCATGTTGGTTAAGTTTTGGTAATGATTTTGGCCATTTGAATTGGCTTGTAAGTGTATATGTTTTGGTTTGTATATATAGCCAAGAGTGATGGCTTATTTTGAGTTATTTTTGTATGGTTGAATCTTGTATATATATATGTTTATGCTTTGTGAAATGTGTTGAATGATTAAGGTTGGATTCATGATGCTTGTTGATAATAGGTAATTTGAATGTCAATAGGTGATGATTTGTGAATTAGTATGTTTGTGGAATTGAGCATATTGATGCATATTTGTTAATGGTCATTTTGATGAATTGAGAAAATAAAGATTGGTATGAACTTAGAAGGCATAATGTGGTATTTATGTTTTGCATTGGTTGGTATTAGAAATGGTATAAATTATGCTTGATTTGGAATTGAATTATATTCTATTAATGTTATGTTTTGTGCCATATGAGTTGTGTAGGTGTGCCTAAGTTTGGGTGGCAAATTGGCTTGGTAAATAGCCTCTTTTTGTCCACACGGGCATGTGTCTCATCCGTGTGCGGCACACGATCATGTTACACAGCCGTGTGTCCCCTCGTGTTGAATTAAAATCAAGTCAGTATGCTCCACACGGCCTTACATGTAACATCCTTAAATAGGGGCTATTATGTTTGAACTGTTTGCATGTGTATGGCTTGGTTGTGACATTAGGTGAGGTGTTTTAAGGTCTAGGGAGAAGCCAAGGGTAGGCCCGAACTATAGGAAAATTTTATTTTTAAGCTTTGGTTAAGGGGAGCTGAAGGAGCTAGGGGTTAAGGATATTTTGTGGAAAACTTTAGCACAAGAATTACCTTGGTAAAGTGGCAAGGAGGCGCCACTTAGGGCCTTGAGCAGTGACGCCACAAGCAGGGGAAGGAGAGCTTGGGTTTGAGCTGCAGAAATCCCTTGCTACAAACTCTTTTTGACGCCAGAGAGGGAAGAGTTGTGCTCAGCTCAAACTCTGATGGATAACTGTTGAACAAGTCAATAGATTTAAACGGGTGGCAAAGAGAGAATTTAGGAGTTTGAATATTTCAAACTCGTTTGAACGAGTGGCCAGGAGAGGTTTGAGAATTTGCTGAAATTTGAATTGTGTGAGGAGGTGTATTCGGCTGGAAGACTTAGGAGGAGTGCCGAAAATCCTGGGTGAACATTTTCGGCTAGCAAAGCTCTGGTGCATTCGGTTGAGAAGCAAAATCGAAACCTCATTTGGGCACTTGTCGATTTTCCCTCTAGCAGAACAAGCTGAATCCTTTAGAACCATTTGAGATTTCTTTCTTTTTCTCCTTTGAAACCGAAAGCCGAAAGCACCCTAGACTATTGCCGATTTCTTCCTTAGGCATTGAGCCGAATTTTCACTTGCATTCCTCTCTTATTTCATTTGAAGCCAAAACACTACCCTCCCTAAACCTCATCTCTTTTTGCTCTCCATTCTTATTGGTTGGCCGAACCTTCTTCTTCCTCAAGCCATTCTTTCAATTGTTTCTTTCATCTTCTTTTCACCATCACTCAAACCGAATACCCCTTCCATTCTCTCCTTCCATTTTGGCCGAATCTCATCTGCTTTTTCTTTTCTTAAGCCATAGCCAAATCTCCCTTGATCACTCAACCCCATTGCCGAAATCGCTCTCAACTCTCCCCTTCTTGTTTTTACTTTTGGCCGAATATCAACTAAGCATAGATCTCTCTTGTGTGATTTTCTCTAATCGGGTTTGAAGAGGGTAAGTGTTCTTGGCCGAAACTCTATCATCTTCTTCTTCTTTTCTCTCTGTCGACATGTATAGAACAAAAGCCGAATTTCAGCATTTGTCTTGACTCTTAATCAACTATGCAATCGGTTTCTCCTAGGTTTTTCGGGTTTAGAAGCAGTGGATCGTGGTCATCTACTTTCTCTGCAAATCGGTTTCGTTAGGACTGTGGTAAGGTCTCATGCCGATTCATTCTTTCCCTTATTCTTTTGAAAAGCCGAAGGCTATTGCTTTATGTGGTTGAATGTTGGCCGGTTGTAGGGGAAGGCTGAGATCTCGCATATCTCGGGTTGTGGCTAGTATTCGTAAAGTGTTAAGGTAAAGGGGGTCTAGTGCGTTAGATCAGGATCTTTGGGATTCAGTAGTCGCGTTAGTAACCAGGTGTGTAACTTACACACTTCATAATCGTTGTAAACTTGTTAATAACCTAAACTATGTTAAAAGCCGAAACTGTGTAGATTTCGATATGATACCTTTATGGGTATGAGCAAGGATTTCGGGTAAGCCCGTTTTGTTGAGATTACGGTACATGATTTCTGATGATAATATCTATGTATGTTCGTTATACGTCTAATGATTAAGCATGATGGCATGATTTGTATGTGCATTGCATTATTGTGGGTGATATGAGAGGAGGGGGAAGATTGATATATGTGACTTTGGGTCACCAGTGGTTTGGTACCACAGTTGATTTCGTGACTTTGGGTCACCAGAGGTTTGGCACCTCATAGCGACTCGTCCTAGTGGCTTAGCACCACAGTGGGTTGGCCCCACATTTGATAAAACAGGATTGTCGCCAGTGATTGTATCACAACGTGGGTTGGCCCCACAATTGGATTATTCGTGACTTTGGGTCACCAGTGGTTTGGCACCACATTATTATTGATATCAGTGACTTTGGGTCAGCAGTGGTTTGGCACCACCAGTGGTTTGGTACCACACGGGGTAGAAAAAGGAGTTGTGGATGGCTAGGTTTGGGTGCATGATATGTTTGCTTAATTATGATTTGTGAAGCATGTTGCAATAATCGGGAGGGGTATTATGCACTGAGTCTTGGTGACTCACCTTCTCACTTATCTTTTCAGGTGATTCGTAGATCGCGGATGATGAGCCGGGTGGACTCGAGGTGACCATGCGATAATTGTTCTGGTTTTACATGGACATTTGATTTGGGTATTTTACTTTAAAATTTCGGTTTTTATTTATTTACTTTAAATTTGGTTTTGGTTTTGTAATAAGGCCGCTAAGTATTATTTTGGGTTTTTTTTTAATTCTTGCTTTTATTTGATTTATATTATGCATGTGCTTAATAATTTGATTTGCTTAAATAACCGGTAAAAAGCAACGTTTTCAAATTTAATTTCTTAAACAACTCCAAACACAAATGGTTCTTAACTCGACTATGCTTAACTCACTTGGTTTTTAATAAGTATCGAAAGGTTTTCCAAAACTATAAACAACGAATGGAATTCCAACAAAAAGAGATTCTCCGGGTTTTAAAGCAACGCTAAAACGATTTCAACAGTACTCTACACGGGTTTCTTTTTAAACTCATGTTTTCGGTAGGAATAAACTGTCAAATTGATTTAATTCAAAACGTTTTTACTCTGTAACATGCTAGATTCAGTCGTGGTGTGTTGATCGGGTTTGGGGTGTTACAATTATGGTATCAGAGCCAAGTTCAAAAGCTCAGCTATGGGCCCGAGGCCCAAAATGTTTTAAGATAAGGTTTCAAAGAGTTTCTTGGAGAATGTATGGTTCAGTAAAGCATGGCACCGAGTCTCCCAGACCAATCCGCCTGTAAGTACCCCTACTTGATGTTTGCATATGATTATGATTTTTGATGATATATGCTATGAACGGCTAATGATAGTGGACTATCTTAGAGACTGAAACCTATATGACTCTGTGACTCGCGAAAACAAAACTCTGTAATAGAAACTGTTCATAAGACTGTGCCTTAATAATAGTGGAATAAAGACTCGACGCATAAAACTTTTAAATCGAGATAAGTCGAGACGTTAGACATGAGCACTCGAGGTCGGGGTCAGTAATACGCATGGACGCGGTCGGGCTAGGATGACTATGTCCGAACCGGTGGGAGTGCAGTCCGGGTCGAGAATGAGATGCCACCACCACCACCGCGCGGTGTTGAGTACCGAGGATCGGGCGAGGGATGATGCGATGATCGCGAGCGATGCTTGCGAGTTCTTGAGAGGGTGGCTAGAGCAGGTGGAGGCACGGGAGCTCGTAAGTCTGTATATGAGCGACTCCGAGCCAATGGAGTCGAGGTTTTCTGAGGTGTTTCTGGTGTGGCACCCAATACGGCTGAGTATTGGTTGGAGGCGACGGAGCGTATCATGGACGACTTGGATCTGACTGCTGAGGAGAAACTGAAAGGGATAGTGTCACTTCTTCGGGATGAGTCATACCAGTGGTGGCTCACGGTTCGGGATGGTGCTGCAGCGGATGATCTCACGTGGGACTATTTTAAGGTAGCGTACCAGAATAAGTATATTAGGTCCAGTTACATTGATGCGCAGCGAAAGGCATTTCTGAGACTGGTTCAGGAGAGTAAGTCCGTATCGGAGTACGAGGCAGAATTCTTAAGGTTGAGCCGGTATGCTCGAGGTATCGTGGCTACGGATCACGAGCGATGTGTCAAGTTCGAGGACGGATTGAGGGATGAGCTGAGGCTGTTTATTGCTCCACAGCAGGAGCGAGAGTTTGCCATGTTAGTAGAAAAGGCTAAGATAGCCGAAGGGGTAAAAGAATCGTGAGGCGAATCGGGACAGGGAATAGACATAAGAGAGGTTTTGGATCATCCGGTCGGTCGGTAATTCTCGAAAAAGGGCTAGGCATGGTGGGCCAAATCTATCCGGAGGCTCATTCGCTAATCGGGGTCCAGTATGCAGCAGTGTAATCGGTGTGGGAAATCTCATTGGGGAGAATGTTGGATTGGTGGAAAACGATGCTTTGAATGTGGCTCGTTGGATCATCGTGTGAGGGATTGTCCACGAAAGTTAGCCAGGATTCAGTCTGAGGGCTAGGGTCGTGCTCAGTTTAGGAATGAGGGACTGCAACCGCAGAGGGGTCGTGGTTCTGGTAGAGGAGGTAATGGTTCTGGTCGGGGCCGCGGAGCACCGGGTAGAGGTGTAGGCAACACCGGCGAGGCGATGCTGGATTGGTATATGCAGCAAGGCGTCGAGAGGAGGGCGACGCACCGGACGTCATAACCGGTACGTTCTTAATTTTTGGATTACCATATACTGCTTTGATAGATGTGGGTTCGACGCATTCGTATGTTGCTAGTAGCATAGTAGAGACCATGAACCTAGACTTTGAGACTACTTCTAGGGTGATGACAGTAATTAGCCCTCTAGGTCACTCTGTAGAAGTAAATAAGCTATATAGGGATGTACCCCTAGAACTCCAAGGGGTAGTGTTTGTGGCTGATCTGATGGAACTGCCGTTTGGGGAGTTCGATCTAATTCTTTGAATGGACTGGCTGGTGAAGTACCAAGCGAGTTTGGACTGCGCGGCTAAGCGCATGGTTTTGAAAACGGTTGAGGGTGAAGAGGTGGTGATGATATGTAATAGAAGAGATTATCTATCCAATGTGGTGTCCGCTTTGAAAGCTGAGAAAATGGTCAGAAAGGGTTGTGAGGCGTTTATGGTTCATGTGTGTGCCTTGGAGGCCAAGGAGTCAGCTGTAGAGAATGTCCGAACGGTGAAGGAATTTGTCGACGTATTTCCAGAAGAACTTCCGGGTCTGCCTCCGGATCGAGAAGTTGAATTTGGTATAGATCTGTTACCCGAAACTGTGCCAGTGTCTATCGCCTCGTATAGGATGGCACCGAAGGAATTGGTAGAGCTGAAGGCTCAGATTCAAGAGTTGTTGGATCGGGGTTTTATCCGGCCAAGTGTTTCGCCTTGGGGAGCGCCAGTGCTCTTTGTTAAAAAGAAGGATGGTACAATGCGGATGTGTATGGACTACCGCCAATTGAATAAGCTGACGATCAAAAAAAAGTATCCGTTGCCCAGGATAGATGACTTGTTTGATCAGCTTAAAGGTGCATCGATTTTCTCAAAGATCGATCTAAGGTCAGGGTATCATCAGCTAAAGGTGAAAGAGGATGATATTCACAAGACAGTGTTTCGCACTCGGTATGGGCACTACGAGTTTCTGGTAATGCTGTTTGGGTTGACTAACGCGCCGGCAGCATTCATGGACATGATGAATCGGGTGTTCCAGCAGTTTTTGGACCAGTTTGTCGTGGTGTTTATAGACGACATTTTGGTGTACTCAAGGTCTAAGGAGGATCATGATGCGCATTTGCGTATAGTTTTGCAGATTTTGAGGGAGAAGCAGTTATTTGCCAAGTTTAGTAAGTGAGAATTCTAGCTTAGGAGGTGACTTTCTTGGGTCACGTGGTGTCACCGTGAGGATTAGAGTGGATCCTCGCAAGATTGAGGCGATATGGACCGAAACCGCCTAAGTCGCGGCGTAAGTTTGGAGTTTTCTAGGTCCGCGGATATTACCAAGATTTGTAGAGGATTTTCTCGATCGCAAAGACCGTTGACCAAGTTCTTGAGAAAGGAGTTCCATTTGTCCGTCCGAGAAGCAACAGAAAGTTTTGACAAGTTGAAGAAGATTCTGTGAAGCTCGGTTTTGATCCACTGAGGCGGGAAAGGAATTCTACGGTCTCTTGTGATGCATCACATACTTGGCTTGGGATGTGTGCTTTGATCTGCAGAAGGGAAGGTAGTGGCATATGCATCTCGGCAATTTGAGACCGCATGAGGTTAACTATCCGACGCATGACTTGGAATTAGCTGCAGTGGTTTTCGCCCGGAAAGTATGGAGGCACTATTTGTACGGAGAGAAGTCGATAGTTTACACGGATCACAAGAGTCTGAAGTACCTTTTGACTCAGAAGGATTTGAACTTGAGACAGCGCAGATGGATTGAGCTGTTGAAGGACTACGACTGTTCAATTGAGTATCATTCGGGCAAGGCTAACGTGGTGGCAGACGCATTGAGCCGTAAGGTAGTATCGGACTTGAGAGCGATGTTTGCTCATCTTAGCTTGTATGACGACGGGAGTCTATTGGCAGAATTGCAGGTAAAGCTAACTTGGGTAGAGCAGATTAAGGAGAAACAGTTAGTGGATGAGGGTTTGAATGCTCGGAGGTTGCAAGTACAGAATGGTGGGTTGGAAGGTTACAACTTGTCCGGAAAGGACGAATCTTGTGTTTTCAAGGAAAGCTTGTATGCCGAAGGACGTCGAGTTAAGGCAGAGGATTCTTCAGGATGCACATAGCAGCCCATACGCTATGCATCCTGGAGGTAGCAAGATGTATTGGGATTTGCGAGAGCAGTTTTGGTGGCAAGGTCTGAAACGGGAAGTAACCGAGTTTGTGGGTAAATGTCTGACGTGTCAGCAAGTCAAGGCTGAACATCAGTTGCCGTCAGGTTTACTTTAACCGGTGAAGATTCCACAGTGGAAGTGGGAAAGGATTACCATGGACTTTGTCAGTGGGCTAGCCCTTACGCCTAGTAAGAAGGACTCAGTCTGGGTAATTGTGGACCGTTTGACGAAATCAGCTCATTTCATACTGGTAAGGGTTGATTACTCGCTTAAGAAGTTAGCTAAGCTGTATGTGGCAGAGATAGTGAGGTTGCACGGTGTGCTAGTGTGGATTATCTCGGATAGGGATCCTAGATTCACGTCAAGGTTCTGGAAAGTATTGCATCAGGCTTTGGGGACGCGATTGGATTTTAGTACGGTATTTCATCCACAGACAGACGGACAATCGGAAAGGGTTATACAGATTTTGGAAGATATGTTGAGAGGCTGTGTTTTGGATTTCAGAGGCAGCTGGGAAGAATTTCTACCGTTAGCTGAATTTGCGTACAATAATAGTTACCAGGTAAGCATTAAGATGGCACCAGATGAGGCATTGTATGGTAGGAAGTGTCGTACACCTACATGCTGGACAGAGTTAGGTGAGCGTCAGATGTTGGGTCCAGAGTTGGTTGCGGAAACTGAGGACAAGGTCAAGTTGATTCGAGCTCGTTTGAAGGAAGCTTCAGACAGGCAGAAGTCTTATGCCGATCTTAAGCGGAGAGATATGGAGTTTGTCGTGGGAGACAAGGTCTTTTTGAAGGTCTCGCCGTGGAAGAAAGTGCTGAGATTTGGAAGGAAAGGCAAGTTAAGTCCAAGGTTTATTGGCCCATATAAGGTGTTGAGGCAGAGTGGGACCGGTGGCTTATCACTCGAGTTGCCGCCAGAAGTGAGTCGGATACATGATGTGTTCCACGTCTCTATGCTTAGACGCTACCATTCAGATCCATCGCATGTTGTATCGGTGGAGGAAATTGAGGTGAGCCCAGATTTGACCATGGAAGAGGAACCAGTGCAGATTCTAGACCGGGATGTGAAAGTTTTGCGCAAGAAGTCAGTTTCATTAGTGAAGGTGTTCTGGCGAAACAATGGCGTGGAAGAAGCTACGTGGGAACCAGAGGATGTGATGAGACAGCAATACCCTCAACTCTTTTGACTAGGTAATTTTGAGGCCGAAATTATTTTTAAGGGGGGTAGAACTGTAACATCCTTAAATAGGGGCTATTATGTTTGAACTGTTTGCATGTGTATGGCTTGGTTGTGATATTAGGTGAGGTGTTTTAGGGTCTAGGGAGAAGCCAAGGGTAGGCCCGAACTATAGGAAAATTTTATTTTTAAGCTTTGGTTAAGGGGAGCTGAAGGAGCTAGGGGTTAAGGATATTTTGTGGAAAACTTTAGCACAAGAATTACCTTGGTAAAGTGGCAAGGAGGCGCCACTTAGGGCCTTCAGCAGTGACGCCACAAGCAGGGGAAGGAGAGCTTGGGTTCGAGCTGCAAAAATCCCTTGCTGCAAATTCTTTTGGCGCTTGAGAGGAAGAGTTGTGCTCACTCAAACTCGATGGATAAGCTGTTGAACAAGTCAACAGATTTAAACGGGTGGCAAAGAGAGAATTTAGGAGTTTGAATATTTCAAACTCGTTTGAACGAGTGGCCGGAGAGGTTTGAGAGTTTGTCGAAATTTGAATTGTGTGAGGAGGTGTATTCGGTTTGGAAGACTTAGGAGGAGTGCCAAAATCCTGAGTGAACATTTTCGGCTAGCAAAGCTCGGTGCATTCGGTTGAGAAGCAAAACCGAAACCTCGCTTGGGCACTTGTCGATTTTCCTCTAGCGAACAAGCCAAATCCTTTAGACCCATTTGAGATTTCTTTCTTTTCTCCTTTGAAACCGAAAGCCGAAAGCACCCTAGACTCTTGCCGATTTCTTCCTTAGGCATTGAGCCTAATTTTCACTTGCATTCCTCTCTTATTTCATTTGAAGCCGAAACACTACCCTCCCTAAACCTCATCTCTTTTTGCTCTCCATTCTTATTGGTTGGCCGAACCTTCTTCTTCCTCAAGCCATTCATTCAATTGTTTCTTTCATCTTCTTTTCACCATCACTCAAACCGAATACCCCTTCCATTCTCTCCTTCCATTATGGCTGAATCTCATCTACTTTTTCTTTTCTTAAGCCATAGTCGAATCTCCCTTGATCACTCAACCCCATTGCCGAAATCGCTCTCAACTCTCCCCTTCTTATTTTTACTTTTGGCCAAATATCAACTAAGCATAGATCTCTCTTGTGTGATTTTCTCTAATCGGGTTTGAAGAGGGTAAGTTTTCTTGGCCAAAACTCTATCATCTTCTTCTTCTTTTCTCTTTGTCGACATGTATAGAACAAAAGCCAAATTTCGGCATTTGTCTTGACTCTTAATCAACTATGCAATCGGTTTCTCCTAGGTTCTTCGGGTTTAGAAGCAGTGGATCGTGGTCATCTACTTTCTCTGCCAATCGATTTCGTTAGGACTGTGGTAAGGTCTCATGCCGATTCATTCTTTCCCTTATTCTTTTGAAAAGCCGAAGGCTATTGCTTTATATGGTTGAATGTTGGCCAGTTGTAGGGGAAGGCTGAGATCTCGCATATCTCGGGTTGTGGCTAGTATTCGAAAAGCGTTAAGGTAAAGGGGGTCTAGTGCGTTAGATCGGGATCTTCGGGATTCAGTAGTCGAGTTAGTAACCAGGTGTGTAACTTACACACTTCATAATCGTTGTAAATTTGTTAATAACCTAAACTATGTTAAAAGCCGAAACTGTGTAGATTTCGATATGATACCTTTATGGGTATGAGCAAGGATTTCGGGTAAGTCCGTTTTGTTGAGATTACGGTACATGATTTCTGATGATAATATCTATGTATGTTCGTTATACGTCTAATGATTAAGCATGATGGCATGATTTGTATGTGCATTACATTATTGTGGGTGATATGAGAGGAGGGGGAAGATTGATATCTGTGACTTTAGGTCACCAGTGGTTTGGCACCACCAGTGGTTTGGTACCATAGTTGATTTCGTGACTTTGGGTCACCAGAGGTTTGGCACCTCATAGCGACTCGTCCCAGTGGCTTAGCACCACAGTGGGTTGGCCCCACATTTGATAAAACGGGATTGTCGCCAGTGATTTGGTATCACAACGTGGGTTGGCCCCACAATTGGATTATTCATGACTTTGGGTCACCAGTGGTTTGGCACCACATTATTATTGATATCAGTGACTTTGGGTCACAAGTGGTTTGGCACCACCAGTGGTTTGGTACCACACGGGGTAGAAAAAGGAGTTGTGGATGGCTAGGTTTGGGTGCATGATATGTTTGCTTGATTATGATTTGTGTAAGCATGTTGCAATAATCGGGAGGGGGATTATGCACTGAGTCTTGGTGACTCACCTTCTCCCTTATCTTTTCAGGTGATTCGTAGATCGCGGATGATGAGCCGGGTGGACTCGAGGTGACCATGCGATAATTGTTCTGGTTTTACATGGACATTTGATTTGGGTATTTTACTTTAAAATTTCGGTTTTTATTTATTTACTTTAAATTTGGTTTTGGTTTTGTAATAAGGCCGCTAAGTATTATTTTGGGTTTTTTTTAATTACTTGCTTTTATTTGATTTATATTATGCACGTGCTTAATAATTTGATTTGCCTAAATAACCGGTAAAAATCAACGTTTTCAAATTTAATTTCTTAAACAACTCCAAACACAAATGGTTCTTAACTCGACTATGCCTAACTCACTTGGTTTTTAATAAGTATCGAAAGGTTTTCAAAAACTATAAACAACGAATGGAATTCCAACAAAAAGAGATTCTCCGGGTTTTAAAGCAACGCTAAAATGATTTCAATAGTACTCTACACGGGTTTCTTTTTAAACTCATGTTTTCGGTAGGAATAAACTGTCAAATTGATTTAATTCAAAACTTTTTTACTCTGTAACATGCTAGATTCGGTCGTGGTGTGTTGACCGGGTTTGGGGTGTTACATTACACCTGGGCGTTTGACTTGGTCGTGTGGCATAAGTCAGTATACCCTACAGATTTGGCATGGCCCAGCACACGGCTTGGTATACGGGCGTGTATGGCAATTTTTAGGGCACACGGGCTAGCCACACGGGCGTGTGTGTTGGCCGTGTGACCTAAGTCAGAGAGTTACATGGGGTCAGACCCGGGCTGGGACACGACCATGTGATCCCATTTCGAATGTCCACACGGCTTGTGACACGGGCGTGTCTGTTGATCGTGTGAGACACACAGCCGGGCCACACGGGCGCGTGTCCCCTATTTTGAGAAAAAAATTCTAAGTGTTTAAAAAGTTCCCAGAGTTATCGGTTTAGTCAAGAACCACTCCCAATGCATGTTTAGGGCCTCGAAGGCGTGTATTAGGGACAAATTGATTGTATTGGTTATGATTGAATTGTATTTGAATTGATAAATTGTATTTGAAATGTATGTTCGAATGTGTTGTAAGTCCAGTTGAAGAAAATTTTTTAATGTTATTTTATGAGTTATAGTATGGTTACAAGAGTGCATGAAATTTTTGGTGCTTTAATTTTAGCGATTGCATGCTTAATTGCGAAAAAGGACTAAATCGCATAAAGTGCGAAAGTTCTATTTTACAAGCTAAAGATGTCTAAAAGCTATAGAATATTAATTGGAGGGCCTTAAAGTGCAATTGGACCCTAAACATAGGGTGGCCGGCCATACGAGACAAACAATGTCAAATTGGTCAAAGTGGTTGAAATTAGGTGGACTAAATTGATGTTTTATAATAAAATAAAGAAAGAAAAGATATCATCTTTTCTTCTCTTCTCGTCCACCGAAAATTAGCAGCAAATAGGGGTTTAAAAGCTCAAAAATTTTAGCAAGCTCTTCTCCTTACAAGTAAGTGTTTTGATGATCATTTCTTGATAATATTTGTACTTTTGGAAGCCCTAAAGCTTAAGCTAGCTAAAAAGGGGACTATTTTGCAAAATGGTTGAAAGTTTAGAGTTTTCCCATGTGAGCATTTAAGTTGTTTGCTGCATTTTTATGGAAGAAAATGAGTCTTAGTTGTTAGATAAACAACTTTTGTGAAAGGTGTTACCATGAAAACACCAAAAAGGACCTTTTTGAGAAGGTTGTAAAGATGTGGTAAAATGTGTGAAATAATGAGTATTGAGAGCTACCATAGGAGTAATAAATGTTCATCCAGGCTTGTAAATGGAGGAAATTCGATTGGAATCGAATTACAAGCCTAGGGGTAAAATAGTAATTTTGCCAAAGTATGAATATTGAGGTGTGTTGATTTATGTGATTATTAAATGAGCTAAATTGTTATTATAGATCAAGAAGAATGAAGAATTAACCTTGACCGATGAAAGGGTAAGGTATCGGACTAGATCGGCAAATTAGCCTATTTTGAAAACGAGGTAAGTTTGTGTGTAATAAGTTCAACATCATGCTAGTATGATTTAGAATGTTTGATATTTGTGAAAATGTATAATATTTCTATGAATTTGAGTAATGATGTTGAATGGGAAAATGATGGGAATTGTGATGTTCAAGTCCCGGTTGGACTTTAATAAATGAGAGAATAATATCCACAAGACTTGAGATGAGTAAGGTCCCGTATAAGACCATGTCTGGGACATGGCCTTGGCACCAAATTGAGATCCCGTATAAGACCATATCTGAGATATGGCATCGACATCGAATATGAGGATCGTATAAGACCATATCTGGGATATGGCATCAGCATCGAACATGAAGATCGTGTAAGACCATATCTGGGATATGGCATCGACAATCAATATGAGATCCCGTATAAGACCATATCTGGGATATGGCATCGGCATCTAGAGGTGACCCCATGTAAGACCACATCTGGGATGTGGCATTGGCATCGTATTCATGTGAATGATGATGATTATGTATCCTTGAGTATCCCAAGTGATTTAATGGAATAAATAGTTAAGCTTATAATAGAAGATGAAATTAGTGTTAAAGCTATGAAATGAAGTGATACAGGTGTATGTGAGTAATTCACGAGAATGGTTTACGAGATGTGGCATGATATGTAAATGGTAAGAGTAAGCATGAGTAAGTTATGGCAATGTGCTTGAGACGTTGTGTTTTATTCAATACAATGGAAGGATGGCATTATGAGCCTTTATGTTGCTATTTGTCCATGCAAACTTACTAAGCTTTATGCTTACCCCTCTCATTTTCCTTTTCCTTGTAGTATTTCCAAGCTAACTCGGGGGTCGTGGGACATCGGAGTTCGGAATCACACTATCGAATTTTCCTTGGTATAGCAAAGTTAGCTTCATTTTGAGTATGGCATGTATAGGACCTGGTCATTTTGTTATGTCATATTTGTTAGGTAAAGTGTTGGCTATTAATGTGGCACGATTCATTTTGTAAGTGGTCATTGGAAATGGGCCAATACTTTAAAAGTTTATATATTCAATGATGATGAAATTCATGAAGTGTATGCTAGTATAGATGTCTTAATTTTGAGTCCCTAGAAGTGCTTTATGGTTATGATATATGTTGGATTGATTTGGTATAAGTATGGTTGCTGTGTAGGGTGGCATTTGGCTTGGTAGATAGCCTTTCAAAATGTCCACACGGGTAGACACACGGGCGTGTGTCTAGGCCGTGTGTGACACACGATCAGCCCCATGGGCGTGTTGATTGGTTGTGTGTCTCCTTGCATGCTAGGTTTACAAGTCAGTATGCTCAGTAGTAAACACACGGGCAGAGACGCGGCTGTGTGTCTCAGCCGTGTGGAAGGCACGACCATGGATATGGGCGTGTGCCCAGGCTGTGTGAAGTCTGCACCTAAAATTAGGAATTTAATTCGACACACGGTCTAAGGACACAGGCGTGTGCCTTGGCCGTGTGACGTTATTGAGATGATGACATCATAAATAGAATGTCAAGGTTTTCACACACGGGCGAAGACACGGGCGTGTCATGGCCGTGTGAGGGACACGGGCTATGGACACGGGCGTGTGTCAGGCTGTGTGAAAACCCCTGTAGGTTCGAAGTGGAAAATAAATCCACACGGGTGTGGAACACGAGCATGTGAATTTCCACACGGACGTGTGACCCTGTTTTATGTCAAATTTGTCTAAGGATTCAAAAGTTTTAGTTTAGTCCCGAATCATTCTGGATATGAGTTTAGGGTCTCGTAGATCTATAATAAGAACATTATGGTCTCAAATTAAAAGTTTTAATTTGACATGAAGTTTTATAGATCGATATCATATGATTGAACAAGTACGGTAATGCCTCGTACCTGGTTCAGGTGTCGAATACGGGTAATGGGTGTTACATTTAGTGGTATCAGAGCTACGGTTTAGTCAGTTCTCGGAGTAACATAGCGTGAGTATGAGTCTAGCTATACATGCCATATGAATGAGTAATTACATAATGATAGTGTGACGACTCCTGACGATTTGAATTGTGTTTCTATATAGTAAACGGATCCCGATCGAACTGCAGCTAATGATGCTGCAAGTAATGCTTCGACCCCCGTGCAAGGGACCGCACTAGTAGAGAGTATACCCGAGACTTTGGGTCAGGGAGAAGAGGCTCGAGAAGCCTTTCTCAATATCATGAATAACTGGTACATTGAGTATATACGAACAAATCCTAATGCTCAACCCTCTCCACCCCCACCTATTCCTCAGCCCACTTCTGTAGCTCCCCAAGTGGTAGAGGTAGTAAGAAGAGAAAGGCCTCCGGTCGATAAGATCCGGAAGCAAGGAGCTGAGGAATTTCGGGCTAGTAAAGATGATGATCCGCAGAGAGCGGAATTCTGGCTTGAGAATACCATCAGAGTATTCGATGAGTTGTCATGCACGCCTGATGAGTACATGAAGTGTGTGGTATCTCTCTTGTGAGATTTGGCCTATCGGTGGTGGAACACCCTTGTGTCGGTGGTACCAAGAGAGAGAGTTAACTGGGAATTCTTCCAAGAGGAGTTCCGAAAGAAGTACATTAGTCAAAGGTTCATTGACCAGAAAAGAAAGAAGTTCTTGGAGCTAAAGTAAGGTCGAATGGCGGTGACTGAATACGAACGTGAGTTCGTAAGGCTTAGTAAATATGCCCGTGAGTGTGTGTCCACTGAGGTTATTATGTGTAAAAGGTTCGAGGATGGGTTAAATGAGGATATCCATTTATTTGTTGGTGTCCTAAAACTAAAAGGATATCCAGCAAGTCATTCCAATCCTCATCCAAGAAGTCAAGAGATTTCACTATTCGATCAGCCACATCAGCTGGATTTTCAAGTAGAAGTAAGGGTAGACAGTACCCAGGGTCTAAAGCTCAGACTACTTTGAGTGCTAGTGTTGGCAACGCTCGACCGAGTAAACCAAAATGTCCGCAGTGTGGTAGACGTCATTTCGGGGAGTGTCGAGCAAACGAGAAAGCTTGTTTCAAGTGTGGATCCCTAGACCATTTTATCAGAGATTGCCCCGAGGTAGGTGAGAAAGAGAAACCTCAGAATGCATGACCGGGAAGTACTGTTAGAGGAAGACCACAGAGAAACTTGGGAAATTAAATAAGTAATAAGAATACAACTAGAGAGCAGACTGCAAGAGTTGAGGGTAGAGCACCGGCGAGAACCTATGCCATTCGTGCTTGCGAAGAGGTGTCCTCCCCCGATGTGATCACGGGTACATTTTCTCTCTATGATACTCATGTTATAGCTTTAATTGATCTGGGATCTACCAACTCGTATATTTGCATGAAATTAGTCTCTAGCATGAACATGTCTGTAGAGTCCACTGAATTTGTAATAAGAGTATCAAACCCCCTAGGTAAATGTGTGTTAGTCGATAGAGTATGCAAAGATTGTCCTTTGATGAATAGAGGTCATTACTTTCCGGCTAATCTCATGTTATTGCCGTTTGATGAATTCGATGTCATCCTTGGGATGGATTGGTTAACTACTCATGATGTGATAGTGAATTGTGGAAGGAAGTTTGTTGAGTTAAAGTGTGAAAGTGGGGATCTTATTCGTGTTGAATTAGATTAACAAGAAAGATTGCCAGTAGTGATATCGTCCTTGTTAACTCAGAAGTATCTAAGAAAGGGGTACGAAGCTTACCTTGCCTTTGTGATGAATGCTAGAGAGACTGAGTTAAGGCTTAAATCAGTGCCCATAGTATGTGAGTATCCGGATGTTTTCCTAGAGGAATTGCCAGGGCTACCTCCAGTTAGAGAAATTGAATTTGGGATTAAGTTAGCTCCTGGTACTGCCCCCATTTCTATTGCTCCATACAGAATGGCTCCAACTGAGCTAAAAGAATTGAAGGAACAATTACAAGAGTTAATGGATAAAGGCTTCGCAAGACCGAGTTATTCTTCATGGGGTGCTCCCGTATTATTTGTGAAGAAAAAGGATGGTTCTATGAGGTTATGTATAGATTATCAGTAGCTCAATAAGGTAACTGTGAAGAACAAGTACCAGTTGCCAAGAATCAATGATTTGTTTGATCAATTGAAGGGAGCCACAGTGTTTTCCAAGATAGACTTGAGGTCCGGATATTATCAGTTGAGAGTCAGGCACAGAAACTGCATTCCGGACAAGGTATGGCCACTATGAATTTTTGGTCATGCCTTTTGGTTTAACAAATGCCCCTGCAGTTTTCATGGATTTGATGAATCGTATCTTTCGGCCATATTTGGATAAGTTTGTTGTAGTCTTTATCGATGATATATTGATCTACTCTCGGGATGAGAATGAGCATGCTGAACATTTGGGAACGGTTCTGTAAATTTTTAGAGCTAAACAATTGTATGCCAAGTTTAGTAAAAGTGAATTTTGGCTTAGAAAAGTGGGATTTTTGGGGCATATTGTCTCGGAAGATGGAATTAGAGTCAACCCGAGTAAGATCTCAGCAATTGTGGATTGGAAGCCACCAAGGAACGAGGTTAGGAGTTTTCTGGGCCTAGCTGGCTACTATTGACGTTTTGTCAAGGGATTTTCCATGATAGCTACTCCGATGACGAGGTTGCTACAAAAAGATGTAAAGTTTGATTGGGCAGAAAAGTGCCAACATAGTTTTGAGAAACTAAAGGCGTTGTTGACTGAGGCTCCTGTTTTAGTGCAACCTGAGCCGGGAAAAGACTTTGTGGTTTACATAGATGCATCCCTGAATGGATTAGGTTGTGTACTCATGCAAGAGGGCAAAGTGATAGCATATGCCTCTAGACAGTTATAGTCGCACGAGAAGAATTACCCGACCCACGATTTGGAGTTAGCTGCTATTGTTTTTGCACTAAAGATATGGAGACACCATTTGTATGGTGAGAAATGTCGGGTGTTCATCGATCATAAGAGCCTAAAGTACTTGATGACTCAAAGGGAATTGAACCTAAGGTAGAGAAGGTGGTTAGAATTAATAAAGGATTATGAGCTAGTAATTGACTACCATCCGGGAAAGGCGAATGTGGTCGCCGATGCCTTGAGTAGGAAATCCTTGTTTTCGTTGAGAGCCATGAATACACGGATAGCTTTGTCAGGTGATGATTCTATTCTAGCCGAGTTGAGGGCTAGACCAATGTTTCTTCAAGGGATTTGTGAAGCTTAGAAAGGCGACAATAATTTACAAGCTAAAAGAGTTCAATGTGAGTCAAATGTTGAGTCAGGATTTTGGATAAGTCCTGATAGATGTTTGATGTTCCGAGACAGGGTCTGTGTACCCAAAAATGATGAACTTATACGAAAGATTCTACATGAAGCACATAGTGGATGTTTGTCTGTACATCCAGGCAGCACAAAGATGTATAACGACTTGAGGAAATGGTATTTGTGGCCGAGTATGAAGAAAGAAATTTCTGAGTTTGTATCGAGATGCCTAATTTGTCAACAAGTGAAGGCTGAACATCAAGTACTCTCGGGTTTACTTCAGTCTATTATGGTTCCCGAGTGGAAATAGGACTGTATTACTATGGACTTCGTGACGGCTTTACCTGTAACAACCCGATTTAGGGCCTAGTCGGAATAGTGGTTGCGAGACCACAAATTCAAAGTATAAATATGTGTTTTATGATTTTTATGAGGCTTATGATGTGGTTGCATGATTGTGTGAAAATTTCATGAGGAAATTTTATTTATTAGTGATCAATTTGTCCATTAGGACTAAATTGCAAAGTTTAGAAAATATGAGATTCTAGAATATTTAAGTATGAAATAGAATTATAAAAATTACTAGATGTCCTTATTTAGCAATTAGACCATTAAATGTCAAGATGGACAAAAATGGACATGGGATGGAAAAATCTCAAGAAAGAGCCTTAAGGGCATTTTTGTCATTTAGTTAATAAAGGAATTAAAAGGGAAAAAGAAGTCAAAATTCATGTCCATCTTCTCTAAGCTTGGCCGAAAATCACAAGGACTCCATAGCTAGGGTTTCTTCAACTTTCAAGCTTGATTGTAAGTGTCTCCTAGCCCCGTTTTTAATGTTCTTCGTATTTTTGATATCCTCGTAGCTCGATTCAGCTATTTCTAGTTATATTTTGAGCTAGGTTTTATGTTCAAAAATTTACACATGTATGACATGCATGTATTTTGATGTTTTAAGGAAGAAGATGAAAGTTTGATGTGTGATAAACATCTTTTTCTAAGTGATTTTCATGAAAAAATGCATAAAAGGACCAAATTGTAAAAGTTATAAAAATGGTCATACATGAGTGAAATAGTGGAAATTGGGGGCTGTTGTGGTTAAGAAAATAATTCAGCTTGGCTTAAAATAGAAGAAAGTTGAATAAAAATCATTTTACAAGCCTAGGGGCAAAGTGTAATTATGTGAAAGTTTAGGGGCAAAATCGTAATTTTTCCAAAGTATGATTCATGAGTCAATTTTGTCAATGTGAGTATTAAACAAGTGAAATTGTCATTATAGATCAATAAACACGAAGCCCGGACTGAAACCAAGGCAAGAACAAATTGTTGGACTAAATCGAACATCTACACACATTTTGAGTACCGAGGTAAGTTTGTGTGAAATTAAAGCTTCATAGTGTTTTTATATTTTAAATTGCTTGATATTATGATAATGAATATCATTTCATGAAAAATTGACTAATGAAGTCTCGATAAGAAAATGATGAGAATATATTAAGTTGAAGTCCCGGTTGAAGATTCAGAATAGCGAGGATACCTATGTCATGACATGAGATAAGGAAGGTCCCGTATAAGACCATGGCTGGGACATGGCCTCGGCACCGAATAAGGAAGGTCCCGTGTAAGACCATGTCTGGGACACGGCCTCGGCACCAAAGGAAGATCTCGTATAAGACCATGTCTAGGACATGGCATCAAAAACTATGTACGATCTCGTATAAGACCATGTCTGGGACATGGCATCGACATCGAGTTAAGAGATCCCGTGTAAGACAATATCTGGGATATGGCATCGGCATCAAGAGGTGATCCCATGTAAGACCATATCTGGGATATGGCATTGGCATCGTTATACATGTATGATGAGATTGAGTATCCTCCGATATTCCGAGTAATTCAACGGGCAAAATAGCTAAGCATGCAAAGATGACAAAGAGCTAAGCTATACAAAGATGACAAAGAGTTACATTTAAGTTAAGGATGATAATGATTTAAGTTTATGTTCAAGATAGCATAAGTGCTAAATTACGTGATGAAGTGACACAGGTACGATGAGTATGATACGAGTTATGAAACCGTAATGTGATATGTGATGGGTAAGCGTAAGTATGAGTAAGTATGTCAAAGTACTTGAGAACTTGTGTTGTTATTGTTGTATGAGATGAATGGGTTTTACCATGAGTACTTATGTTGCTATTTTAATTCATGCAAACTTACTAAGCTATATGCTTACCCCTCTCTTTTCCATTTTCCTTGTAGTATCGCCAAGCTAGCTCGGGGATCGTAGAACGTCGGAGCTTAGATCACACTATCAATCATTCTTTTGGTATAGTAAAGTTGATTTATTTTGGGTATGGCATGTATAGGAACTTAGTCATTTTGTGTTCTGTCATATTTGAAAACCAAAGTGTTGGCTGTTAATTTTATACACTCATTTTTTAAATGGCCATTAGGAATTGGCCGATATTTGTCAAGTTTTATATCTTAATGATGATGAGTTTTATGAAGTGAAAGTTCATGCAATTGATGGAGTAAAATGTGAAGTGTATGAATGATGATTAGTGATTCTTCATAGTGTATGATTGCCATGTTATGTGTTGCTTGTGTTGGCATATGTGTGTTTATGTTTTAGAGTGGCAATTGGCTTGGTAAATAGCCTTCTAATTGTCCACACGGGTAGACACACGGGCGTGTGTCTAGGCCGTGTGTGACACACGGCCAGCCCCATGGGTGTGCTGATAGGCCGTGTGTCCCCTACATCAAATTTGCGAGAATTCGATTCGCCACACGGGCCAACACACGGGCGTGTGCCTAGGCCGTGTGCCCTTATGAGCTTGCTGACGTCATAAACATAATACCCAGGTTTTTCACACAAGGGTGAGGACACGGGCGTGTCTAGGCCGTGTGAGGGACACGGGCCATAGACACGGGCCTGTGTCTGGCTGTGTGAAAACCCCTGTAGGTTCAAAACGAAAAATAAATTCCACACGGGCTAGGAACATGGGCGTGTGTGACCACACGGCCTGCCCACACGGGCGTGTTCCATTTCACACGGGCGTGTGGCCCTGTTTAGGCAAAAATTTTCTAAGTGCGTAAAAGTTTCGGGTTTAATTCCGAAACCTTCCGTATGTATGTTTAGGGCCTCGTAGGCCCATAATAAGGATGTTATGCATATGAATGAGAATATTTAAGTTGAAATGAAATTTTATAGCCCAATGTTGTATGTTTAAGCAAGTCAAGTCCGGTAATGCCTCATATCCTATCCTGATGTCAGACACGGGTAAGGGGTGTTACATTACCATTGATGCCGAAAAAAAAAGATATTGTATGGGTCGTGGTCGATAGACTCACGAAATCAGCCCATTTCATACCAGTACGGGTTGATTTTTCGCTTGATAAGTTGGCGGATTTGTATGTGACAGAAATAGTAAGACTTCACGGAGTACCATTGTCGATTATTTCAGATAGAGATCCGAGATTTACGTCATGGTTTTGGAAAAAGTTGCAGGAGGCCTTAGGCACAAAATTGAGCTTTAGTACAGCTTTCCATCCATAAACCGATGGGCGATGGAAGAGTAATCTGATACTTGAAGACATGCTTCGATGTTGTGTTTTGGAATTCCAAGGTAATTGGGAGAAATATTTGCCATTTGTAGAATTCACCTACAATAACAGCTTTCAGTCGAGTTTAAAGATGGCGCCTGATGAGGCATTATATGGGCATAAGTGCCGAACGCCCTTGTATTGGACTGAACTCAGAGAGAATCAGATTCACAAGGTCGATTTAGTCAAAGAAACCGAAGAGAAGATAAAAGTGATACATGAATGTCTAAAAGCTGCCTCAGATAGACAAAAGTCCTATGCAGACTTGAAACAAAAAGAGATTGAGTTTCAAGTCGGTGATAAAGTGTTTCTAAAAGTATCACCATGAAAGAAGGTCCTCAGATTTGGCCGGATCGGCAAATTGAGTCCGCATTTTATCGGGCCTTATGAGATTACCGAGAGGACAGGGCCGGTAGCTTATCATTTGGCTTTGCCATCGGAGTTGGAAAAGATTCATGATGTCTTCCACGTGTATATGTTACGTCGCTACTGATCAGACCCTTCGCATGTGATTGTACCATCAAAGGTAGAAATTCAACCAGACATGACTTATGGCGAAGAGCCGGTTAAGATTTTGGCACGAGAGCTCAAACAGTTGAGAAACAAAAGCATAGCCCTGTGAAAGTACTATGGCAAAGACATGGGGTAGAAGAGGCTACATGGGAGCCCGAGAAGACTATGAGAAACCAATATCCTAACCTCTTTACCAGTAAGATTTTCGGGGATGAAAATCCTTAAGGGGGGAGAATTGTAACAACCCTATTTAAGGGCTAGTCAGAACAGTGGTTTCGAAGTCACTAATTCGAGGTTGAAGAAAATTACTTTAATGTTATTTTATAAGTTATAGCATGGTTACAAGAGTGCATGAAATTTTTGGTGCTTTAATTTTAGCGATTGCATGCTTAATTGCGAAAAAGGACTAAATCGCATAAAGTGTGAAAGTTCTATTTTACAAGCCAAAGGTGTCTAAAAGCTATAGAATATTAATTGGAGGCCCTTAAAGTGCAATTGGACCCCTAAAGATAGGGTGGCCAGTGATAAATCGAAATAGTAACATATTTTAATCCCACATTTAGCATACTTCTGGATGATTTACCCCTTGATTTATGTAAAAAGGTGCTCTTAATCATTTCTTTTCATGTCTTATACTCAGGAAAGCACCCACGAATAAAAAGAACGAGAAACGGGCTCAAAACGGACTAAAATGGGCCAAAGAAGAAGTCAAAATGGCCTGGACTAAAGCCCACACGGCCGTGCCTCCTCAAATATACTAGAACACGGCCTGATGTCGATCTACACGGTCGTGCCTCACTAACGGAGTCCAACACGGCCTGGCCACAATTCACACAGGCGTGTGCCATGGCCGTGCCCCTACCGTGGAGGAGAGTAATTTCACTCGGAAAAGGATACTTAGGGGCAAAGAAACACATTCCAAAAGCCTATAAATACACCCTAAGTATAACCTAAAAGGGAGAGTCGACGGGCGGTCAGCTAGGCCAAGGAGCCGAACCGAAAACGTCAGATTTGTGGAAAACTCTCAAGGGATAGCCAGTTGATCCATCTCAAGAAGCCGGAATTCTACTCAAGACGGAGGATCTCCTCTTCAATTCCTTCAGGGGGTTTTAGGGATTTCTTATGTTTTGTTTTATCTTTTATTCTGAGATATTTTCTTTTTATTATTATGAACTAAACCCTTCAGATACCTGAAGGGGGATGAAACCTAGATGAATCTTGTTATTTTTTTCTGAACTATATGATAAATACTTGATTTGTTCTTAATTATGTGTGCTTAATTCTTGTGTTGATATTTCGCGAATATTAATTCAAGTATAATGTACTTAGGTGGAGGAGCAAAAGTCTCTGCTTAAGAGTAGATCTAGCATAATTAAGCGGAGTTGATCGCGCGCCTAGAGATAGGGTGACGAGATTTTGCCGGATTAAGGTGAAACCTAATATGGGAGTCCATAGATCGATTTACTGCTATTCTAGGGGGTTATTAATGGGAAAGAGATTTCAATTAATTAACCTAGGGCTAGACGTTATTCGCCTCGAGAGAGGGTTTAATATAAATTAGGAGTCCTACGGATCAAGTCAAGTGAATAAATCGTGCTGTTCAAAGTTAGATAACAAGTGAAGTCTAGGTGGATTCTTCCTAAGGGTATCGTCTTAATCAACTGAGTTTTTCCAAGTAATTCTCTAATTCATTCTTTTTGTCTTTGCGTATTTAGCTTAGTAATTAGTTAATTTAGATTAATAAATAACTTCACTTATTTTAGGCTAAATAATAGAAAGAAAGTTAGAATTAGTACTTTTAGTTCCTTTGGGTTTGACAATCCGGTCTTGCCTAAGCTATACTACTGTTCGATAGGTGCACTTGCCTCAATCGTTGTCATAGTTAGTTTCCAGGTTCGATCATTATCTTTATAAATTTTAAAACTCTGACTTCACAGCGATCAAGTTTTTGGCGCCGTTGCCGGGGAATTAAAATATTAAGAAAGCTCTATTTTTATTACTTTAGCCATTATTTTTTATTTCTATAATTTACTTTTATTTTTAAGTTTAAAATTTAACTTTGCTAATTTTTTCTTTCTTTCTTTTCCTAGCAGGTACCTCTAGTTTATGACTAGAAGGAACCCGAGAGGACCATTAATATATGACAGTGATATTGAAGCTACCGCTTGTAGAAATCGCAGAGAAATTAGGCGAGCCCCAAATTACTAAAAAGAAGAGCGAGAAGACAGATCCAATCCTACTGAAGGGATGGACGAAAATAATCCACCACGACAAGGTGTGGCAGAAAATAATGCTCCGCGTACTATGTATGATTATGCTAAACCTCATTTAACTGGAGCCGAATCTAGTATTGTTAGGCCTGCTATAGCCGGTAATAATTTTGAATTAAAGCCTAACACTATACAAATGATTCAACAATTTGTTCAATTTGATGGTTTGTAGGACGAAGATCCAAACACTCATATAGCTAATTATTTAGAGTTCTGTGATACCTTCAAAATAAATGGCGTTTCTGATGATGCCATAAGGCTTCTGCTTATTTCCCTTTTCATTAAGGAATAAAGCCACCACGAGTGGTTAAACTTCGTTACCACGGGTCAATCACTACATGGGATCAAATGACCAAAATTTTTATTAAAATATTTCCCACCGCCAAAACGGCCAAATTACGGAATGATATCTCTTCTTTTGTGCAGATGGATTTAGAGACATTATATGACGCATGGGAGAGATATAAGGATCTCTTGAGAAGGTGTCCGCACCATGGTTTACCCTTGTGGGTCCAAGTCCAAACTTTCTATAACAAAGTAAACCCCTCAACGAGGCAACTAATTGATTCAAATTACGCAGGTGGAACCCGAACAATAGAACTCCTGAAGCGACTTACGAGTTTATTGAAGAGATGTCACCGAATAACTACCGGTGGCAAAGTTACAAGGACCAAACCAACAAAATCAGCCGGAGTTTTCAACATAGATGTAGTAACAATGCTATCAACACAGGTAGAGATGATGAATCAAAAGCTTGATAGTTTGTGTTCTTCGGTATATCCATGTCTACATCACGACGCAAGTGGAACCGTGGTGAATCCCGAGTACCCACCCTACCAACCGAGCAGGAGAGCGAGCGGATGAACTATATAGGTAACAATTTCAGATCTAATAATAACCCATATAGTAATAATTATAACCCAGGTTGGAGGAACCACCCAAATTTTTTGTGGGGAGGTCAAGGAAATCAAGGAAGTCAAAGACAACAACCTCCTCAAAATTTCCCAATTCAGCCCTATCCACAGGAGAAGAAGCCGAACCTTGAAGAGATGCTGACAAGATTCATGGCATCCACAAAAAACCTTCTCCAAGACACTGAAATCACCCTTAAGACCCAACAAGCATCGATCAAAGGGATCAAGAGCCAAGTCAGGGAAGTCACTAAGTCAGTTAAGGAAGTTTCTAAGTCAGTTGGACAACTCGCAAAGCTGATGTCTGAACGATCACAAGGGCGTCTACCAAACAACACTGAGATTAATCCAAAGGAGCAAATCCAAGCCATAACAGCTCAAGAAAGTGAAGGATTAGACGAACCTACCCAATACAAGGAAACGAGGTAGAAAAGGTAAAGTTGAGGTAACACAAGAAAAACCAAAACCGTAATCAATGAGTACCAACCTCGCATACCATATCCCAAGCATTAACGAGAGACGAAAACAGAGGAATGATTCGGTAAGTTTCTTAAACTTTTAAAGAAATTACATATTAACTTACCGCTACTTGAAGCTCTTTCACAGATGGCAGATTTGAGGAAATTTTTAAAACATCTCTTGACGAACAAACGCAAATTAGACGAGGATCCACATGTGGAATTAAACGCAGATGCTCTCGGCAATGTTACGTAATAGACTACCACAAAAGCTAAAAGATCCAGGGAGTTTTACAATTCCATGTTTAATTGGTAGACTAACTATTGATAATCGTTAGGCTGATTTAGGGGCAAGCATAAATGTCGTGCCTTATAAATTTTTAAACAATTAGGTCTAGGGAAACCCAAACAAACTAGGATGAGCATTCAATTAGTGATAAAACTGTTAGAATTCCTAGGGGTATTATTGAAGATGTTCTTGTAAAAATTGACAAATTCGTTTTCCCAGTAGATTTCGTTGTCTTAGACATGGATCAGGATAATTCGATTCCGTTAATTTTAGGAAGACCCTTTTTAGCAACTGGCAGGACTAAAATTGATGTTGATGCAGGGAGAACTCATACTTCGTGTAGGTAGCAGACAGTCACCCTCAAGGCTCTCGACTCACCGAACATCGAGTAATCAAGGTGAGAACGTAAATTCTACAATAACCATTCGGTTAACCCTTATTTTCAGGAAGCACCACAAAAGAATACAACTGAACCCGATCCTAAACCCCATGCCAATAAGGAAGTAGTTTATGAAGATCAAAGGATTCAGATCGATGATCTAGACAAGTGGAAGTCAACTTCAAGGAAAAATTAGGGTTACACGACGAAGAACCGAAACCACACAAGGTAAAACCGAATGAGCCCCCAGAAGAGCTCATAGGAACAACAAACCACCTCAAAATAGGAGACCAGGTACTGTTGATAAGGCAGATCCTCGAATATCTCCTCCAGACCCTAACACAAACAAAGAAATACCTTTTAAGGTAACCAGTGTTTTCCCATACGGAACAGTCGAGGTAAGTAATCCTATTTTTGGTACTTTTACTATAAACGCATCTCGACTTAAACTATTTCATGAGGATAAAACTGATAGCATGAGGAAGGACTTCCAACTCCTCAAACCACCCTGGTGATGCAAATGAGAGGAATGTCTAGCTTAAGACTATAAACGAGCGCTTCTCGGGAGGCAACCCGAGCACTAACCCCATTAACTTTTACATTTTTATTTTTCTTATTTATTCTATTTTACCCTTTCTTTATAATATCTAGCTTTAAACTAACCAAAAAGTGCAGATTTCCAGGCCACACGGCCTAGCACACGGCCGTGGCTGTGGCCATGTAGATGCCCCGGATCACCGTACTGACATGGCGGAGGTGGCACGAGTCAGAGAGAATCAAATTTTTAAAGTCACATACTCCAACCACCGCCCCACGGGCACCTATAGAATACCACGACCGTGCAACGCGGCCGTGGACGACACTGACTTATCACCAATGGGCGTGGCAATCTGTAAAATGGGCGTGGGTGAACCAACACACCTAGACACACGACCGTGCGAGGCAGCCGTGTGAATCGACATGCCTAAGGAGCACGGGCGTGGGATGGTACCAGGTTTGAAAATCTATTTAACCCCCCTCCCTTCTCTCTTCTTCCACTAACTTTCAACCTTCAACTTTTCATTTCTCTATACCCTTGAGCTACACCAAAACAATGCAAAAGAAGCGGAAGAAGCCAAGCACAGTCTCCCTTATGGAGACCGATACATATAAGTTCATGCCGGCCGCTTCAATCATTCGACGAGCCAAGGATATTTGAGACCATTTAGTTTTTATTTCGTTTTTCTCTTTTGCTTCAATTTCCTTATCTTTACTTCTCTTCTGCTTAATTTAGTTTATTTTATCTTAGTTTCTTGATTTTAGGTTCTAAAGGTCGCTAGGGAATCACACCACGACCACCACCATATCCTCACCTTAGAAATCACACTCCAACAATAAGGACTCTACGGTCCATCCATCTTTTCTTTTAATTTTAGTTTCATCTTTATTTTTCTTCACTTTAGCTTGGTTTTCTTTAATTATTTAATTAGTATAGTTTTAATTATTATTATATCCTGGCTAATCCTCCACGAGCTACCCAAATTCTTCATCTAGCGCAGGATCGTCATCCGCACTCCCTCTCCAACTTATCTTTCACCTCGACTCAAGGAATCCATCAAAAATTCAGGGAGTTTCACTTCTCTCCATATCTTATGATTTTAGTATTATTTTCTATATATCTAACTTTGTACATTGAGGGCAATGTAGATCTTAAGTGTGGGGGGTGAACAACCTAAAAAGGCGCCTAACTTTTTTCATTATTCTCAAATTTCTGAAATTAGGTGCCAAACTTTTTGCATTATTCTCAAAATCCTGAATTTAGTCTTGTTTTTTAAGTAAATTTCTCATATTATAATTAGGATGAAATTTCTAATGATTTATGATTTTTATTGATATGTTTTAGATTAGTCATTGATAATTGTGCATTGATAATTAAATTCTAAGAATACTAGAGAATCAAGCATGATAAGTCTATTTTTTTGAAATTAAAAATTTTCTAGGTTGTCGAACTGAGTTTAAATATTACTTGGAAGTTTGAAATTTATGAGGTTGATATCAAAATACCCATAATTTTTGTGAGTTTTTGAGCCTTATAGAGCATATATTCTTTTTCATGCTCACTTTATTGATTATGAGTATGTCAACATTGATTTGTTATTCTAGAACTTGCCTCGTTTATACATATCGAGACCACACCTATGATTTGATATACAGAGATGATTAAGGTACCTAGGTTTTAACCCACTAACTCCATTAAAAACCTACCTTCACAATTAACCCCTAGTGAACCCCTTTTAATCCTAACAACCCTTTTTATTGACATAACCACTAATATTAACCCAGAAACCCTTTGTTTTTGTTATCACCATTCGTTTTCGACATCCCCTTATATCGAGATTTGATTTGATTAATAGTCTAACTATGTTTTTATTTCAGTAATTTATCCTTTGTTATGTATTTATGATTTGTGTTTAAAAAAAAATCAATCAAATTATATTCATTATTCATTACTAGTTTTGTGATTAAGTGAACTTATACGTTTGAATTTCAAATATTGAAGAAGAAGCTCATATTATTAGTTTAAAGTTTCAATCCATTATGTAATTATCCAGTTTATTATTTCTAGTTAGGTAATTTATCAATTCAATCTCGATTCTAACCTTTTAATTCAGCCTCTATCCACACCTTAACCCTAGCCCCGTTACAACCCTAATTAAAAACCTTTTGATTTGTGCATCATCTCATATTACAGTGGTGGAGACTTGATTTTTAGGCAAGCCTATGGGATTAACTTTTCATGTTCAACTTTTGAGCGCTTTTTCCTAAACCTTAAACACTTTGAGTGATTTGAGTGAATCTCTAGTGAGGATGTCAATCCTTGTCGGTTTTAAATTAATGGTAATTATTTAGATAAGGGGAGACGCCTATATTTTCGAGCTACAAATCTATGACTTAGATTGTTTAAACCCTTAGGACTCTTTGAATGGAATTATCCATGTATAAATTATCTATGAATTATGATAAGACATTGTTGATAGGAATTATGAATTATTTAAAGTTCGTTTTAATTGTAAGTTGAGAATTTTGCTTGAGGACAAGCAAAAGCTTAAGTGTGGGGGTATTTGATAAACCGAAGTAGTAACATATTTTAATCCCACATTTAGCATACTTTTGGATGATTTACCCCTTGATTTATGTAAAAAGGTGCTCTTAATCCTTTCCTTTCATGTCTTATACCCAGGAAAGCACCCAAGAATAAAACGAACGAGAAACGGGCTCAAAACGGACCAAAATGGGCCAAAGCAGAAGTCGAAACGACCTGGACTAAAGCCGACACGGCCGTGCCTCCTCGAATATACTAGAACACAGCCTGATGTCGATCTACACGATCGTGCCTCACTAACGGAGTCCAACACGGCCTGGCCACGATTCACACGGGCGTGTGCCATGGCCGTGCCCCTGCCGTGGAGGAGAGTAATTTCACTCGGAAAAGGATACTTAGGGGCAGAGAAACACATTCCAAAAGCCTATAAATACACCCTAAGTATAACCTAAAAGGGAGAGTCGACAGGCGGTCAGCTAGGCCAAGGAGCCGAGCCGAAAAGGTCAGATTTGTGGGAAACTCTCAAGGGATAGCCAGTTGATCCATCTCAAGAAGCCAGAATTCTACTCAAGACGGAGGATCTCCTCTTCAATTCCTTCAGGGGGTTTTAGGGATTTCTTATGTTTTGTTTTATCTTTTCTTCTAAGATGTTTTCTTTTATTATTATGAACTAAACCCTTCAGATACCTGAAGGGGGATGAAACCTTGATGAATCTTGTTATTTTTTTCTGAACTATATGATAAATACTTGATTTGTTCTTAATTATGTGTGCTTAATTCTTGTGTTGATATTTCGCGAATATTAATTCAAGTATGATGTACTTAGGTGGTGGAACAAAAGTCCCTGCTTAAGAGTAGATCTAGCATAATTAAGCGGAGTTGATCGCGCGCCTAGAGATAGGGTGACGAGATATTGCCAGATTAGGGTGAAACCTAATATGGGAGTCCATAGATCGATTTAATCTATTCTAGGGGGTTATTAATAGGAAAGAGATTTCAATTAATTAACCTAGGGTTAGACGTTATTCGCCTCGAGAGAGGGTTTAATATAAATTATGGAGTCCTACGGATCAAGTCAAGTGAATAAATCGTCTGGTTCAGTGTTAGATAACAAGTGAAGTCTAGGTGGATTCTTCATAAGGGTATCGTCTTAATCAGCTGAGTTTTTCCAAGTATTTCCCCAATTCATTCTTTTTGTCTTTGCGTCTTTAGCTTAGTAATTAGTTAATTTAGATTAATAAACAATTTCACTTATTTTAGGCTAAATAATAGAAAGAAAGTTAGTATTAGTACTTTTAGTTCCTTTGGGTTTGACAATTCGGTCTTGCCTAAGCTATACTAATGTTCGATAGGTGCACTTGCCTCAATCGTTGTCATAGTTAGTTTCCAGGTTCGATCATTATCTTTATAAATTTTAAAACACTGACTTCACAGCGATCAACCGGCTTTAGGAGACAAACAATGTCAAATTGGTCAAAGTTATTGAAATTAGGTGGACTAAATTATTGTTTTATAATAAAATAAATAAAGAAAAGATATCATCTTTTCTTCTCTTCTCTTCCACCGAAAATTAGCAGCAAATAGGGGTTTGAAAGCTCAAAAATTTCAGCAAGCTCTTCTCCTTACAAGTAAGTGTTTTGGTGATCATTTCTTGATAATATTTGTACTTTTGGAACCCCTAAAGCTTAAGCTAGCTAAAGAGGGGACTATTTTGCAAAATGGTTGAAAGTTTAAAGTTTTTCCATGTGAGCAATTAAGTTGTTTGCTGCATTTTTATGGAAGAAAATGAGTCTTAGTTGTTAGATAAACAACTTTTGTGAAAGGTGTTACCATGAAAACACCAAAAATGACCTTTTTGAGAATGTTGTAAAAATGTTGTAAATGTGTGAAATGATGAGTATTGAAAGCTGCCATAGGAGTAATAAATGTTCATCTAGGCTTGTAAATGGACGAAATTTGATTGGAATCGAATTACAAGCCTAGGGGTAAAATAGTAATTTTGCCAAAGTATGAATATTGAGGTGTGTTGATTTATGTGATTATTAAATGAGCTAAATTGTTATTATAGATCAAGAAGAGCGAAGAATTAACCTTGACTGAGGAAAGGGCAAGGTATCAGACTAGATCGAAAAATTGGCCTATTTTGAAAACGAGGTAAGTTTGTGTGTAATAAGTTCAACATCATGCTAGTATGATTTAGAATGTTTGATATTTGTGAAAATGTATAATATTTCTATGAATTTGGGTAATGATGTTGAATGAGAAAATGATGGGAATTGTGATGTTCAAGTCCCGGTTGGACTTTAATAAATGAGAGAATAATATCCACAAGACTTGAGATGAGTAAGGTCCCGTATAAGACCATGTCTGGGACATGGCCTCGGCACCAAATTGAGATCCTGTATAAGACCATATCTGGGATATGGCATCGGCATCGAATATGAGGATCGTATAAGACCATATCTGGGATATGGCATCAGCATCGAACATGAAGATCGTGTAAGACCATATCTGGGATATGGCATCGATAATCAATATGAGATCTCGTATAAGACCATATCTGGGATATGGCATCGGCATCTAGAGGTGACCCCATGTAAGACCACATCTGGGATGTGGCATTGGCGTCATATTCATGTGAATGATGATGATTATGTATCCTTGAGTATCCCAAGTGATTTAATGGGATAAATAGTTAAGCTTATAATAGAAGATGAAATTAGTGTTAGAGCTATGAAATGAAGTGATACAGGTGTATGTGAGTAATTCATGAGAATGGTTTACGAGATGTGGCATGATATATAAATTGTAAGAGGCGTGAGTAAGTTATGGCAATGTGCTTGAGACTTTGTGTTTTATTCAATACAATGGAAGGATGGTATTATGAGCCTTTATGTTGCTATTTATTCATGCAAACTTACTAAGCTTTATGCCTACCCCTCTCATTTTCCTTTTCCTTGTAGTATTGCCAAGCTAACTCGGGGATCATGGGACGTTAGAGTTCGGAATCACACTATCAACTTTTCCTTGGTATAGCAAAGTTAGATTCATTTTGAGTATGGCATGTATAGGACCTGGTCATTTTGGTATGTCATATTTGTTAGCCAAAGTGTTGGCTATTAATGTGGCTCAATTCATTTTGTAAGTGGTCATTAGAAATGGGCCAATACTTGACAAGTTTATATATTCAATGATGATGAAATTCATGAAGTGTATGCTAGTATGGATGTCTTAATTTTGAGTCCCTAGAAGTTCTTTATGGTTATGATATATGTTGGATTAATTTGGTATAAGTATGGTTACTGTGTAAGGTGGCATTTGGCTTGGTAGATAGCCTTTCAAAATGTCCACACAGATAGACACACGGGCGTGTGTCTAGGCCGTGTGTGACACACGGTCAGCCCCATGGGCGTGTTGATTGGCCGTGTTTCCCCTTGCATGCTAGGTTTACAAGTCAGTATGCCTAGTAGTAAACACACGGGCAGAGACACGACCGTGTGTCTCAGCCATGTGGAAGGCACGGCCATGGTCAAGTAAGGGTGCATCTTCGGCTAGCATAGAAGGCTTCTTCATTTTCGATTGGTGTCAAAACCGAAACCTCATTTGGCATTTTTCTCTTTCGCGAACTGTGGTACTTGGCCGAACCAAACCTTGCCATCCCTTTGAAGAGCCGAAACCTCCTTACTTTGCCGACACCATCCATCTTTGTTCACTTATTCCTCTCCCTATTTTGCTCAAAGCCAAAACTTGACCCTCACATCTTCTTCTCCATTTCTTTCTACTTCATCTTTCTCTTTTCTTAAACCCATTGCCGAATCTATCCCTTCCTATTTCACTTCTTTTCTCCATCTTTTCCCGAAATCAATCTACCACTTAAGCCGAATCTTGGTTCCATTCTCTTCTTCCATCTCTTCCATCTTGAAAAGCCGAAACCTTGTTGAGTCCTCTTCTCTTCTTTCAAAGAGTTTGGCCGAATACCCTTATTTTATTTTCTTCTCTTCTAACGAGTGCTAATCCCTTTGAAAAGCCGAAAACTATTCTATCTTTTGGGATATAGCCGAATCTCCTTGTAAGTGTAGTTCTTCTTCTCTTCTTGACTGATTTGGGTAATATCGAAATCCCACCTCTCTGCTAGTTCTCCATTTGATTTTAGATCCAAGTCTGAAACTCTATTCTTGTTCTAAATTGGTAGCCGAAACCCCTAACATCACTAGGGTGTGCCGAACTTTGGTGATTGGAGGTCGAATCTGTCAGTAAGGTAAGGGGGTAAGTGTTTTACGGTTTCACCATCTTCTGTTGTGGTTAATATCGAAGGCTTTAATCCAATGATAGTGGTACTTGGCGATTGTAGGGAGAAGTGTAGCCGAATACGATGGATCTTCTGGATTTGGTTGGAAACCAAATCGAGTGTTAAGGTAAGTGCTACCTTCGGGTGACATATCTTCGGATTTTGTGATTAAGCGAATGGCTTTAGTCTTAAAAGTATGGTGTTGGCGATTGTAGGAAAGGTGAAGGCAAACGTTTGAGATTTCACTTAGATCTACAAGTAGTCGTGTGTGTAACGCTTACACACTTCATTAGTATTATTTGTTCATTGTGTTTCTTTGTTAAAAGCCGAATGGCCATTGAAATCGATGATTTTGCCTTGTGGGCATGGGCGTGGACTCGAGTAAGTCCCCGTTATACGGATCTCGATATATGTGTTATCATGTCACTTTGTATAATGGTATGCTATGGGTTATTTGCATCATAACATGATATTATGCCACGATTAATATGGACATGATGATGGGATTGATGAGAGGAGGGGAAGGATGATTTGGATATCACCATGGTTTTGACCACATGGCGGGTTGGCCCCGCTTTTGATACTATATTTGTGACTAAGTCCCGGTGGTTTTGACCACCAGGTGGTTTTGACCACATATGGATATTGTGACTCGTCCCAGTGGTTTGGTACCACGATGGGTTGGCCCCACATGTTGATTACGGGATTGTAATCGGTGGTTTTGACCACACGATGGGTTGGCCCCATCACTTGATTTGTGACTACGATCACCAAAGTGGTTTTGACCACACTTATATATTTGTGACTTCGGTCACGATGGTTTTGACCACCAAAGGGTTTTGACCACACGGGGTAGATAAAGGAGATCGGACGGTTAGGTTTTGGGGTTGCATGATTTGCATGTTTTATCGATGATTTGCGTAAGTGCTTGCACTATCGGGTTGGGGATTTATACACCGAGTCTCGTTGACTCACCCTTCCCTTATATTTTGCGGATGAGGCATAGATCGCGGATATGGAGCCGGGGAGGACTCGAGGTGGCCATGCATCTAAATTTCGGGTTTATTTTTAAATTACTATTCCGGGTTATATTTCCTTTAAATTTTGGTTTTGGTTTTGTAATAAGGCCGCTAAGTATTATTTTGGGTTTTTAATTGCTTGATTTTATTTTAATTATCTTATGCATGTGATTAATAACTTGATTTGCTAAAGTAACCGGGATTAAATTGATGTTTTCAAATCTATACTCTTTAACGAGATTTTCAAACGCTACCATCGGGTAACATCATTCACAAAATGATTACAAAGGTAACTTAGATGATTTTCAAATTTAATTTTTCAACCAACTTCAAATGCAAATGGTTTTAAACTTGACTATGCTCAACTCACTCGGATTTTAAAAAGTATCTAAAGGTTTTCCAAAACTAGAAATAGCAAACGGATTTTCCAGCGAAAGAGATTCTCCGGGTTTTAAAGCAACACCAAAACAATTTCAACATCACTTTATACGAGGTTTTCTAAACCTTAAAACGATAAAGGAGTTTTAGAATAGAAATTAATCGGCAAACTTGTTTTATTCAAAATGTTTTCACTCTGTAACATGCCAGATTCTGTTGTGGTGTGTTGACCGGGTTTAGGGTGTTACATCATGAATCATTTCGGATATGAGTTTAGGGTCTCGTAGATCTATAATAAGGACATTATGGTCTCGAATGAAAAGTTTTAATTTGACATGAAGTTTTATGGATCGATATCGTATGATTGAACAAGTTAAGTATGGTAATGCCTGGTACTCGATTCAGGTGTCGAATACGGGTAAGGGGTGTTACACTAACGTAGCGTGTGTGTGAGTCTAGCTATACATGTCATATATAACCTGTGACAGTGTGATGACTCCTGACAATCTAAACTGTGTTTCCGTGTAGTAAATGGATCCTGGTTGAGCTATAGCTGATGATGTTGAGAGTAATACGCCAGCTCCCACTCAAGGGACAGCGCCTTCTGAATCTAGACCCGTATCGGTTAGTCAAGGGGGAGAGGCTAAGGAAGCCTTCTTCCACATGATGAACGAATGGTTCACGCAGTATGTCCGGACAAATCCGGTTGCTGAACACCCCCACCTAATCCCTAACCGATTCCTGCAGCCCCTCAAGTTGTGGAATTTCAATGACTAAATAAGCCTCTAGTTGATAAAGTTCGTAAGTACGGGTCCGAGGAGTTCAGAGCTACCGTTAATGACGATCCCGAGAGAGCTAAATTTTGGCTTGAAAACACTACTCGGGTATGTGATGAACTGTCGTGTACTCCAGCTGAGAGTTTAAAGTGTGCTATTTCATTTTTTAGAGATACAACCTATCAATGGTGGAATACTCTAGTATCAATGGTACCGAGAGAAAGAGTGACTTGGGAATTCTTTCAGACAAAATTCCGGAAGAAATATATAAGCCAGAGATTTCTTGATCAAAAGCACAAAGAGTTTTTAGAATTGAAACAGGGCCAAATGACTGTGACTGAATATGAAAGAGAATTCGTGCGGTTGAGCAACTATGCTCGAGAGTATGTTTCTACCGAAGAGATCATGTGTAAGCGGTTTGTTAACGGTTTGAATGAAGACATTAAACTTCTGGTTGGAATTCTAGAATTGAAAGAATTTGTTGTCCTGGTTGATCGAGCTTGCAAAGCCGAAGAACTTAGACAAGAAAAGAGGAAAGCTGATTCAGAGGCTAGAGATTTGAGAAAAAGATTGATGAATAAACCTTATCATTCTTCATCAAAGAAATCTCGAGATTCGTTTAGTCGATCACATGCTTTAGTGGGATATCATAATAGAGATCGTGGAAATCAACATGTGAGTCCTCAAGCTCAAGCTACTTCTGTCTCGAGCATTGGCAGTGTGAGAAACAATAAACTCGAATGTCAACAGTATGGGAGAAAACATTTTAGAGAGTGCTGGAATTAGAGTAATAAAGCTTGTTTCAAATGTGGCTCGTCAGATCATTTTATTCGAGATTGCCCAGAATTATCCGAGAAAGATAAATTTCAGAGTGCAAGACCGAGCAATACGACTATGACAGGGAGACCCCCAAGAAATACGGGGAATGTGTCTAGTGGCAAAGGTGTGACTGGAGATTCAGCTGTGAGATCTGAGGCTAGAGTGCCAGCCAGAGCTTATGCCATTCATGCTCGCAAATAGGCATCGTCACCAGATGTTATCACCGGTACATTCTCTCTTTATGACACTAATGTGATTGCATTGATTGATCCTGGATCAACTCATTCGTATATCTGTATGAATTTAGTGTTTAGTAAGAGTTTACTTGTTAAGGCTACTGAATTTGTGATTAAAGTATCGAACCCCTTAGGCAAGTATGTTCTAGTTGATAAAGTATGCAAGAACTGTCCTTTAATGACTCGGGGTTACTGTTTTCTGGCGGATTTGATGCTTTTGCCATTTGATGAGTTCGATGTAATTCTGGGTATGGATTGGTTGACTCTGCATGATGCCATTGTGAACTGTAGACGAAAGATTATTGGATTGAAATGCCAAAATAATGAAATTCTTCAGATTGAATCTGATGAGTCGGGTGGATTACCATTTGTGATATCGTCTATGTCAGCTCAGAGATATGTGAGAAAAGGTTGTTAAGCTTATTTTTCTTATATACTTGATACAAAACTGTCTGAATCGAAGATTGAGTCAATGCCGATAGTTTGTGAGTATCCAGATGTGTTTTCAAAAGAATTACTGGGATTACCACCGATCAGAGAAGTTGATTTTGCTATTGAGGTAGTACCGGGAACTTCACCGATATCTATAGCTCCGTACAGAATGGCTCCGACAGAATTGAAAGAGTTGAAGGCTCAGTTGCAACAATTAATAGATAGTGTAACACCCATTACCCGTATTGAACGCTGGAACAGGGTACAAGGCATTACCAGACATAAACACAAGCAAACATACATTTCGGAGTCATAAATTTCCATCCAAATTAAAAAATTTTCATATCGTCCCTAAAACGAGCCTACGAGGCTCAATACATGCTTTGGAACTAGTTCGGGACTAAATCGAGAACTTTAGAAAATTTTACAAAACTTAGAAAATTTTTCATGTTACAGGGCTCACACGCCCGTGTGGTCCAAGGGACACGCCCGTTCTACAGGCCGTGTTCAAAATAGGGTGCTCTCTGACTTGTGCCACACGGCCGTGCCACACGCCCATGTGCTAGGCCGTGTGGTCGATTTAATTTCCATAATTTTTCATAAAATAGGTGCAGACTTTACACGGCTGAGACACACGCCCGTGTCCAAGGCCGCGTAGCACACACGGCCGAGACACATGCCCTTGTCTCTGCTCGTGTGCTCAATTCTAGACATTCTTTTTTGCAACAACTAAGGTGCAGGGGATACACGGCTGAAACACATGCCCATGGGGCAGGCCGTGTGGTGTGACACACGCCCGTATGTCTACCCGTGTAGACAAAAATAAGGCTATTTACCAAGCCCTTTTTGCCACCCTTTAATACTCACACCTACACCATATAACATAGCACCAATTCAAGCATATACATACAATCGAATCTGGCACAACCAAGACATCAAGACATCATTCACATACTACCATCTATCATACACAAACATTACATACTTATCAACTCATATCAAGTAAATTCTCACATCCATGAAAGGCCTCATCATATAAATTGCTTATACCAACATTAGCCAATTTCAATGGCCATTTACAAAATGAATTTGCAACAAATATAAGCCAACATATTTGGCCAAATCAATTATGACACATAACAAAATGACCAAGTACCCTATACATGCCATAACTCAAAATGTTAGTTCATTGGTACCAAAATAATTGTTGATGGTGTGAGTGAATCTCCGACGATCTCCAAACCCCGAGCTAGCTTGGCAACACTATAAGACAAGGGAAAAGAAGGGGAGTAAGCTATAAAGCTTAGTAAGTTCCTATGCAAATAATAAGCATCACAACCACACATTTAACATACAATTAACATAATATAAGTTAACATAAATGTTACTAAAATCCCATAGTAATATTTTACTCAATCACAGCCTTACCGAGGGTTCATCACATATGGGTTTTACGTACATACCTGTACCAATTCACAACATGACCATAGTCTTTCACAAATTTGACATTCCCGTTAAATTTTTCCGTTGAACCACTTGGAATACTAAAGGATACTCGGGAATCTCGTATACACAGTACCGTACCAATGCCATATCCCAGCTATGGTCTTACATGAAATCTTGTATCGATGCAAATAGCCCAGCTATGGTCTTACACGAAGTCTCATATCGATGCCATATCCCAGATATGGTCTTACACGTAATCTTAGTAACCCTAATGTCATAACATTTGTATCCTATCTAGTCCTAAGGTTCAACCAGAATTTCTCGCTTGTCGAAACTTTTTCGATTACATCCAAAGGGTAAATCACAACTCATACAATATTAAAGCATTTAAAATATAAATATAAAAATGCATTATTTACATACGAACTAACCTCGGTATAAAAATAGTAGAATTTGACCTAACCGTCAAATACTTTGTTTTTCCCCCGGTCTAGGTCCGAACTTCGTTTTTCTTGATCTGTAATATCAAATTTAACTCATTCAATCATCACATTATTCAATTCAGCTCAAAAATCATTTAATGGAAAAATTACATTTTTGCCCCTAAACTTTTAACATTTTATATTTTAGTCCCTAGGCTCGTAAAATGACTTTCATTCGATTTTTTCATTACCCAAGCATAGCCAAATCTTTTTCATGCTCATAGCAGCCTACATTTTTCATTTATTCACATTTTCACTACATATTTTGCAACTTTTACAAATAGGTCCTTTTAGGCATTTTCATCAAAAATCACTTAGTAAAAGTTGTTTACCTAACATCAAACATACATAATCTACCATTAGACATCAAAATACACAAATATTCATCATAGGTAAAAATTTATACTTTGATTTTCTTTCAAATTAGTCCTTGAAATAGCTAAATCAAGTTATAACATTCACAAAAACATAAAAATCATTAAAAATGGGACAAGGACAGACTTATAATCCAGCTTGAAAGCTTGGCCAAACCCTAGCTATGTCTCCTCTTCTAATTTTTGGCTATGGGGATGAAATTGAAGAAGATGACATCTTTTATTTTAGTTATTTTGGCATTATTTACCAAATGGCCAAAATGCCCTTCACTTAAACTTTGATATTTTTCACTAACCATGTCCATTTTTGTCCATACTGAAACATAATGGTCTAATTACCATCTAAGGACCTCCAATTTAAAGTTTCATAGCAATTAGACACCTCTAGCTTCTAGAACACACATTTTGCACATTTTGCAATTTAGTCCTTTTTAACTAAATTAGGTGCCCAAACGTCAAAATTTTCGAACGAAATTTTCACAAAATCATTCCATAAAACTGTAGACCATCAAAATATAATAAAAATAAATTTTACTGTGTCAGATTTATGATCCCGAAAGCACTGTTCTGACTAGACCAAAAATCGGGTTGTTACAACTCTCCCTCCTTAGGGATTTTCGTCCTCGAAAATCTTACCAGAAAATAGGTTTGGGTACTATTTTTGCATAGCTTCCTCAGGTTCCCACGTAGCCTCTTCAACCCCATGTCTTTGGCATAAAACTTTCACTAGGCTATACTCTTATTTCTCAACTGTTTAACTTTCCGAGCCAAAATCTTGATCGATTCTTCACCATAAGTCATATCGGGTCGAATCTCGACCTTTGTCGGAGAAATCACATGTGAAGGGTCTGATCGGTAACGGCGTAACATAGAAACATGAAACACGTTGTGGATCCTTTCCAACTCTGTCGATAAAGTTAACCGATATGCCACTGGCCCTATTCTCTCAATAACTTCATACGACCCTATGAAACGCGGACTCAACTTGCCTTTACAGCCAAATCTCAGAATCTTCTTCCACGGAGATACTTTCAGGAATACTTTATCACCAATCTGAAATTCGATCTCTTTTCTTTTCAAATCCGCGTAGGATTTCTGCCAATCTGAAGCTGCTTTCAAACAGTCACGGATTACTTTCACTTTCTCTTCGGTCTCCTTAACCAATTCAACCCCATGAATCTGTTTCTCACTGAGCTCTGTCCAATACAACAGAGTTCGACACTTGCGGCCATACATTGCCTCATACGGTGCCATCTTTATACTCGACTGAAAACTGTTGTTATAAGCAAATTCGACTAAAGGTAGATATTTTTCCCAACTACCTTCGAATTCTAAATCACAACAACGAAGCATATCTTTGAGAACCTGAATCGTTCTCTCTGATTGGCAGTCAGTTTGCGGATGAAATGCTGTACTAAAGTTCAACTTTGTACCCAAAGCTTCTTCCAACTTTTTTCCAAAAACGCGAAGTAAACCTCGGATCTCTATCCGAGATAATAGAAATAGGCACTCCGTGCAATCTCACAATTTCAGCAATGTACAATTAAACTAGCTTATCAAGTGAGTAATTGGTACGTACCAGAATAAAATGAGCCGATTTTGTTAATCTATCGACAACAACCTAGACAACATCTTTCTTTTTCGGAGTTAAAGGCAAACCTGTTACGAAGTCCATCGTAATCCTATCCCATTTCCACTTGGGTACCATTACTAGCTGAAGTAAACCCGAAGGTACTTGGTGTTCGGCTTTCACTTGCTGACAAATCAAGCATTTCGATACGAATTCAGAGATATCTCTTTTCATACCTGACCACCAATACAGTTTCTTCAAATCATTATACATATTTGTACTTCCCGGATGAACAGATAAACAACCATTATGTGATTCATAAAGAGTCTTCTGAATAATCTCATCATTTTTCGGTACACATACTCTATCTCAAAACATTATACAATCATCCGAACCGATCCGAAAGTCTGAATCATTACCAAATTCACACTGAGCTCTTTTAGCTTGTAATTCACTATCACTTTTCTGAGCTTCACAAATCTACTGAAGAAATATCGATCTAGCTCTCAACTCGGCCAAAATTGAACCATCATTAGACAAAGTCAATCTCGTACTCATAGCTCTCAAAGCAAATAAGGACTCTCTGCTCAAAGCATCTGCGACTACATTCGCCTTTCCGGGATGGTAGTCAATCACTAGCTCATAATCTTTTAGTAGCTCGAGCCATCTCCATTGTCGCAAATTTAGATCTTTCTGAGTCATCAAATACTTTAAACTTTTATGATCGGTATAGATGTGGCATTTCTCACCGTACAAGTGATGACGCCAAATTTTCAAAGCAAAAACAATGGCGGCCAATTCCAAATCGTGCGTCGGATAATTCTTCTCGTGCAGTTTCAACTGTCTCGAGGCATAAGCTATCACTTTGCCCTCTTGCATCAACACACATCCTAATCCATTCAGTGACGCTTCACTATAAATTGCAAACTCTTTTACCGGTTCAGGTTACACTAAAACCAGCGCCTCAGTCAATAATGTTTTCAACTTCTCAAAGCTTTACTGACATTTTTCTAACCATTCGAACTTAACATCCTTTTGCAACAGCTTAGTCATAGGAGTAGCAATCATCGAAAAACCCTTAACATATCATCAATAATAATCGGCTAAGCCCAAAAAGCTTCTAACTTCTGATACATTTCTTTGCGGTTTCAAATCAACAATTGCCGAAATCTTACTCGGATCAACCCGAATACCATCTCCAGAAACAATATGTCTCAAAAATCTGACTTCTCAAAGCCAAAACTCACTTTTGCTGAACTTAGCAAACAATTTCTTATCTCTCAAGGTCTGCAACACAATTTTTAAATGTTCGGCATGCTCAGACTCATCCCGAGAATAAATCAAAATGTCATCGATGAACACAACCACAAACTTATCTAAGTACGGTCTGAAAATTCGATTCATCAAGTCCATAAAAATAGTAGGGGCATTAGTTAATCCAAAAGGCATAATAAGAAATTCATAATGCCCGTACCTTGTCCTGAAAGTAGTTTTCGGCACATCCAACTCTTTAACTCTCAACTAATAGTAGCCGGATCTCAAATCAATCTTCGAGAACACCATTGCTCCTTTCAACTAATCAAACAAGTCATCAATTCTTGGCAAAGGATACTTGTTCTTATAGTCACCTTGTTAAGCTATCAGTAATCGATACAAAGTCTCATAGATCCATCTTTCTTCTTGACAAATAATACTGGTGCACCCCATGGTGAAGAACTCGGTCTCGTAAAACCCTTATCCGTCAATTCTTGTAACTGAGACTTCAATTCCTTTAACTCAGTTGGAGCCATTCTATATGGAGCAATCGATATCGGTGAAGTCTCTGGCACTAAATCAATACCAAACTCAACTTCTCTAATCAGTGGCAACCTAGGCAACTCTTCAGGAAAAACATCCGGATATTCACTAACTACCAGCACTGATTCAAGTCTCAATTCTGACATCTTCGTATTCAACACGTAAGCAAGATAAGCTTCACAACCTTTTCTTACGTATCTCTAAGACGCTATAGACGAAATTACAACAGACAATTCACTTAACTCATCAGTTTCAACCCGAAGAACCTCACCATTTTCACATTTTAATTCAATAGTTTTCAGTCTACAATTTACTATCGCATCATGCAGTGTTAACCAATCCATACCCAAAATAACGTCAAATTCATCAAATGGCGACAACATTAAATCAGCCGGAAAATAGTGACCTCCAATTATCAAGGAACAATTCTTGCAAACTTTATCAACTAGCACATATTTGCCTAAGGGGTTTGACACTTTAATTACAAACTCAGTAAACTCAACAGGCAAACTCTTACTAGATACCAAATGCATTCAAACATAAGAATGAGTCGATCCAGGATCAATCAATGCAATAACATTAGTATCATAAAGAGAAAATGTAGCAGTAAACATGTCGGGAGATGACGCATCCTCACGCGCAAGTATGGCATAAGCTCTAGCAGCTGCTCTAGCTTCGGATCTCACAGCTGAATCCTTTCTCACACCTTTACTGCTAGTTCCATTCCCGGTGTTTCTCGGTGGCCTACCTCTATTGGTAGTATTACTTGGCCTTGCACTTAGAAATTGTTCTTCCTCAGCCATCTCAGGGCAATCTCAGATAAAATGCTCTTGAGAACCACACTTGAAACAATCTCGGTCATTCACCCTACACTCGTTGGGATGTCTTCTTCCATAATGCTGACATTCGGGTCTGTTTCACCTAACATTACCCACACTTTCCATTGAAGTAGCTTGCGCTTTAAAACCTGAATGCTACTTCCCGCGGTCTCTGTGCGAATACCCAGCTGATACATTTGAACGAGAATCCATTTCTCTAGATTTCTTTGACTGAGACTGAAATGACTTACTCATCGACCTTTTTCTTGCATCTCTAACCTCACTCTCGGCCTTTCTTTTCTCTTTGCTTAGCTCTTCAGCTTGGAAAGCTCGTTAAACCAATACAGCAAATTCTTTTAATTCCAAGATTCCAACTAACAGTCGGATATCCTCATTCAGCCCATCTTCAAACCTTTTACACATAATAGCCTCGAAGGAAACACACTCTCGGGCATACTTACTGAGCCTGACAAATTCTTGCTCATACTCTGTCACCGACATTTGGCCCTATTTCAGCTCAAGAAATTCTTCTCGTTTTTGATCGATGAACCACTGGCTGATATATTTCTTTCAAAATTTCTCTTGAAAGAATTCCCATGTAACCCTCTCTCTCAGTACCACAGATACTAGTGTCTTCCACCAATGATATACCGAATCCCTCAGGAGTGATATAGCATATTTCAAGCATTCTTCGGGTGTACATGATAACTCATCGATTACCCTGATAGTATTCTCAAGCCAGAACTCGGCTTTCTCGGGGTCATCATCTACATTAGCCCTGAATTCCTCAGCCCTATGCTTTTGAATCTTACTGATCAGAGGCTTATTCTGTCTTACCAAATCCATACCTTGAGGAGCTACGAGATTCAGTTGGGGATAAGGAGGGGGTGGAGGATGTTGAGCATTCGAATTTGTTTGAAACCAATGGTTCATCATGTGGAGGAAGGCTTCCCTAGCCCCTTCTTCTTCTCCTTAACTAACCATGGGAGGTCTACTTTTAGATGGCGCTGCCCCTTGAGCGGGACTCGGTGCATTGCTTTCTACTTCATCAGTTACAGCTCGGTCGAGATCCATTTACTATATGAAAACATAATTTAAAATTGTCAGGCGTCATCACACTGTCACAGTTCATATATGACATGTATAGCTAGACTCTTACAAATGCTACGTTAGTCCGAGAATCGACTAAACCATAGCTCTGATACCATTAAATGTAATAGTCCTTACTCGTATTCAATGCTGGAATAGGGTACGAGGCATTACCGAACATAAACACAAGCAAACATACATTTTTGAGTTATAAATTTCCATCCAAATTAAAAAATTTTCATACCGTCCCTAAAACGAGCCTACGAGGCTCAATACATGCTTTGGAACTAGTTCGGGACTAAATAGAGAACTTTATAAAATTTTACAAAACTTAGAAAATTTTTCATGTTACAGGGCTCACACGCCCGTGTGGTCTAAGGGACACGCACGTGTGACCCTTAGACACACCCGTGCTACAAGCCGTGTTCAAAATAGGGTGCTCTCTGACTTGTGCCACACGGCCATGCGTGCCCGTGTGCTAGGCCGTGTGGTCAATTTAATTTCCATAATTTTTCATAAAATAGGTGCAGACTTTACACGACCGAGACACACGCCCACTGCCAAGGCCGCGTAGCACACACGGCCGAGACACACGCCCTTGTCTCTTCTCGTGTGCTCAATTCTGGACATTCTATTTTGCAACAATTAAGGTGCAGGGGACAGACGACCGAAACACATGCGCATGGGGCAAGCCGTGAGGTGTGACACACGCCCGTGTGTCTACCCGTGTGGACAAGAATAAGGCTATTTACCAAGCCCTTTATGCCACCCTTTAATACTCACACCTACACCATATAACATAGCACCAACTCAAGCATATACATACAATCAAATCAGCCACAACCAAGACATCAAGACATCATTCACATACTACCATCTATCATACACAAACATTACATACTTATAAACTCATATCAAGTAAATTCTCACATCCATGAAAGGCATCATCATATAAATTGCTTATACCAACATTAGCCAATTTCAATGGCCATTTACAAAATGAACTTGCAACCAATATAAGCCAACATATTTGGATAACAAAATGACCAAGTCCCCTATACATGCCATAACTCAAAATGTTAGTTCATTGGTACCTAAATAATTGTTGATAGTGTGAGTGAATCTCTGACGATATCCAAACCCTGAGCTAGCTTGGCGACACTATAAGACAATGGAAAAGAATGGGAGTAAGCTATAAAGCTTAGTAAGTTCCTATGCAAATAATAAGCATCATAACCAAACATTTAACTTACAATTAACATAATATAGGTTAACATAAATGTTACTAAAATCCCATTGTAATATTTTACTCAATCACAACCTTATCGAGGATTCATCACATATCGAGCTCATTAATTATGGGTTTTACATACATACCTGTACCAATTCACAACATGAACATAGTCTTTCACAATTTTGACATTCCCGTTAATTTTTTTCACTGAACCACTTGGAATATTAAAGAATACTCGGGAATCTCGTATACACAGTACCGTACCAATGCCATATCCCAGATATGGTCTTACATGAAATCTCGTATCGATTCCAATATCGCAGCTATGGTCTTACACGAAGTCTCATATCGATGCCATATCCCAGATATGGTCTTACACGTAATCTTAGTAACCCTAATGTCATGACATTTGTATCCTATCTATTCCTAAGGTTCAACCGAAATTTCTCGCTTGTTGAAACTTTGTCGATTACATCCAAAGGGTAAATCATAATTCATACAATATTAAAGCATTTAAAATATAAATATAACAATGCATTATTTACATGCGAACTTACATCGGTACAAAAATAGTAGAATTTGACCTAATCGTCAAATACTTTGTTTTTCCCCTGGTCTAGGTTTGAACTTTGTTTTTCTTGATCTATAATATCAAATTTAACTCATTCAATCATCACATTATTCAATTCAGCCCAAAAATCATATTATGGCAAAATTACATTTCTTCCCCTAAACTTTTAACATTTTCATTTTGGTCCCTAGGCTCGTAAAATAACTTTCATTCAATTTCTTCATTACCCAAGCCTAGCCGAATCTTTTTCATGCTCATAGTAGCCTACATTTTTCATTTATTCACATTTTCACTACATATTTTGCAACTTTTACAAATAGGTCTTTTTGGGCATTTTTATCAAAAATAACTTAGTAAAAGTTGTTTATCTAACATCAAACATACATAATCTACCATTAGGCATCAAAATACACAAATATTCATCATGGGTAAAAATTTAGACTTTGATTTTCTTTCAAATTAGTCCTTGAAATAGCTAAATCAAGTTACAACATTAACAAAAACGTAAAAATCATTAAAAACGGGACAATGGTGGACTTACAATCGAGCATGAAAGCTTGGCCAAACATAGCTATATCTCCTCTTCTACTTTTCGGCTATGGGGATGAAATTGAAGAAGATGACATCTTTTATTTTAGTTATTTTGGCTTTATTTACCAAATGACTAAAATGCCCTTCACTTAAACTTTGATATTTTTCACTAACCATGTCCATTTTTGTCCATACTGAAGCATAATGGTCTAATTATCATCTAAGGACCTCCAATTTAAAGTTTCATAGGAATTAGACACCTCTAGCTTCTAGAACACATATTTTGCATGTTTTGCAATTTAGTCCTTTTTAACTAAATTAGGTGCCCAAACGTTAAAATTTTTGAATGAAATTTTCACAAAATCATTCCATAAAACTGTAGACCATAAAAATATAATAAAAACAAATTTTACTATGTCAGATTTGTGGTCCCGAAACCACTGTTTCGACTAGACCCAAAATCGGGCTGTTACAGATAGAGGTTTTGCACGACCTAGTTTTTCACCCTGGGTGGGCTAGTACTGTTTGTAAAGAAGAAAGACGGATCGATGAGAATGTGTATTGACTATCAACAACTCAATAAGGTTACGATAAAGAATAAGTATTCATTGCCGAGAATAGATGATTTGTTTGATCAGTTGAAATGTGCAACAGTGTTTTCAAAGATTGATTTGATATCTGGCTATTACCAATTGCGAGTTAAAGACTCAGATGTGGCGAAACCTGCATTCAAAACTAGGTACGGACATTATGAATTTCTTGTTATGCCTTTCGGATTAACTAATGCTCTTGCAGTCTTTATGGACTTGATGAACTGGATATTTAGACCGTATTTAGACAGATTTGTTGTTGTGTTCATTGACGACATTCTAATCTATTCACTAGATGAGTCTGATCATGCCGAGCATTTGAGGATTGTGTTACAAACTTTGAGAGATAAGAAACTATTCACTAAATTCAATAAATGTGAGTTTTGGCTTAGTGAAGTCAGATTTTTGGGGCACATTGTTTCAGCGGAAGGTATACGGGTTGATCTGAGTAAGATTTCCGTAGTTGTTGACTGGAAACCACCGAGAAATGTATCTGAAGTCAGAAGTTTTTTGGGGTTATGTAATAGCCCGATTTAGGGCCTAGTCGGAATAGTGGTGCGAGACAACAAATTCGAAGTAGAAATATGTGTTTAAATGATTTCATAAGGCTTATGAGATATTTGCATGATTGTGTGAAAACTTCATGAAGGAATTTTATTAATTAGTGAATAAATTGTCCATTAGGACTAAATTGCAAGGATTGGAAAATATGAGATTCTAGAAGATTTAAGTATGAAATAGAATTATAAATATTACTAGAGGTCCTTATTTAGCAATTAGACCATTAAATGTCAAGATGGACAAAAATGGACATGGGATGGAAAAATCTCAAAAAAGGGGCATTAAGGGCATTTTTATCATTTGGTAAATAAAAGATTAAAAAGGGAAAAAGAAGTCAAAAATGGTGTCCATCTTCTTCTCCCTTAGCCGAAATTTGCAAGGAGCCATAGCTAGGGTTTCTTCAACTTCCAAGCTTGATAGTAAGTGCATCCTAGCCCCGTTTTTAATGTTCTTCGTATTTTTGAGACCCTTGTAGCTCGATTTAACTATTCCTAGCTATATTTTGAGCTAGGGTTCATGTTCAAAAATTTACCCATGTATAACATACATGTATTTTGATGCATTATGGAAGAATATGAAAGTTTGATGTATGATAAACATCTTTTTCTAAGTGATTTTCATGAAAAATGCATAAAAGGACCAAATTGTAAAAGTTATAAAACTGGTCATACATGGGTGAAATAGTGGAAATTGAAGGTTGCTATAGTTTAGAATTTGATTCGTCTAGGCTTGAAATACAATAAAGTTGAATGAAAATCATTTTACGAGCCTAGGGGTAAAAATGTAATTATGTAAAAGTTTAGGGGCAAAATCTTAATTTTGTCAAAATATGAATTATGAGTCGATTTAGTTAATGTGTGTATTTAACAAGTGAAATTGTTATTATAGATCAAGAAACACGAAGCCCGGATCGAAACCAAGGCAAGAACAAAATCAAGGACTAAATCGAGCATCTATACACATTTTAAGAATCAAGGTAAGTTTGTATGAAGTTAGAGTTTCATAATGTTCGATATTTGAAATTATTTAATATTATGACAATGTATGTTATTGCTATGAAAATCGAGTGATGAAGCCTCGATGAAGAAATGGTGAAAATAAGTTATGTGAAGTCTCGGATAAAAACTCGGAATAATGAGGTTACCCATGTATTAGCATTGAATAAAGAAGGTCCCATGTAAGACCATGTCTGGGATATGGCCTCGACACCAAAGCAAGATTTCGTATAAGACCATGTCTAGGACATGGCATCGATATTCATGTATGATCTCGTATAAGACCATGTCTGGGACATGGCATCGACATCGAGTTATAAGGTCCCGTGTAAGAACATATCTGGGATGTGGCATCGGCATCAAAGGGTGATCCCATGTAAGACCATATTTGGGATATGGCATTGGTATCAAATTTTATGAACGATGAGTTCGAGTATCCTATGATAATTTGGTTAATTCGTGGGCAAAAGAGCTAAGTATGTAAAATGGTATAGAGTTAAGTTCATTTATGGATGACCTTGGGTATCACCTATGATAAGAATGATGAAGATATGAGTTTATGTTCATGATAGAAAATGTGCTAAGTCATGTGACTAAGTGATACAGGTACCATGAGTAAAATACAAAGTATGAAATCATATTGTGAAATGAGAAGGGTAAGAGTAAGTATGAGTAAGTATGCTTGAGCACTTGATGCTTATGTTGTTCATGTATCATGAGATGGATGAGTTTATTTTGAGTACTTATGTTGCTATATAAATATCATGCAAACTTACTAAGCTATATGCTTACCCCTCTCTTTCCCCTTTTCCTTGTAGTTTCACCAAGTTAGCTCGGGGATCACAGAACATCGGAGCTCGGATCACACTATCAACCGTTCTTTTGGTATAGTAAAATTAATTCATTTTGAGTATGGCATGTATAGGAACTTGATCGTTTTGTGTCATGTCATGTTTGAAGGCCAAAGGGTTGGCTATTAATGTTTCACACTCATTTTGTAAAGGGCCATGGTGAATTGGCCAATATTGTTAAGTTTATGTTATAAAGTTGATAAGTTAAATGAAATGAATGTTCATGCAAGTAATTGAGTAAAATACGGGTGGAATGAATGATAATTTAAGGATTCTTAAGAGTTTGGTATTGCTATGTAATGTGCTTCTTGTGATGAAATGAATGAGTTTATGTTTCAGGGTGGAAAGAAGGCTTGGAAAATAGCCTTAAACTATCCACACGGATAGACACAAGACACACGGCCAGCCCCATGGGTTTGTTAGTAGGCTGTGTGTCCCTTGCATTTAATTGCGAGAATTAGATTCTTCACACGGGCCAGCACACGGGCGTGTGCTCCTTATGGGGTTACTGACGTCATAAACAGAATACCCCTAGTTTTCACACACGGGTGAGGACACGGGTGTGTCTAGGCCGTGTGAAGGACACAGGCCATTGACACAGGCATTTTTCTGGCCGTGTGAAAACCCCTGCAGGTTCGAAATAAAAATAAATTCTACACGGGCTAGGGACATGGGCGTGTGTGACCACACGGCCCGCCCACACCCACGGCAGTGTCCCCCAAGTCACACGTGTGTGTGACCTTTGTTTAGGCAAAAATTTTCAAAGAGTGTAAAAGTTTCCGGTTGAACTCAAACCTTCCGGAGGTATGTTTAAGGCCTCGTATGCCCATGATATGTGTGTTATGGTTAAGAAAGAAAAGATTTAAGTTGGAATGAAATTTTATAGCCTGTAATGTAACAGCCTGATTTTGACCCTAATCGGAACGGTGGTTTCGGGACCACAAATTCGAGTCGGAAAAATATTTTTATATTATTTTCTATGCTCATTATGTGTGAATTGGTGTGTGTGAAAATTTCATATTAAAATTTGATCGTTTTGGTGCTTAATTGTGAAAAAGGGCTTAATCGCATAAAAAGAAAATTTGGTGGTTAAATGTGTAAGTACTGAATTGATGATGTCTTTATAAATTAGAGGTTTAAAGTAGCAAATTGACCATAAAAGGGACATAGTGGCTGGTCATGATTTGCATGTAATAGTAGATGGGTTATCAAATTATTTTATATTGAAAATTTGGTGATTTTAATATCATATAATAATATAATAGTAATAAAACATAAAATAAGTGGATGAACATCTTTTTATCATTTTTGTCTTCTTCATTGCCGAAACTAGAGAAGAAAGAAAGAGCTTGAGCTCTTAAAACTTTCAGCCCTTGCATGCTTGATTAAGGTAAGTAATTGAGTTTGGTTTTTGATAATTTTTACGTTTTTGTGATCGTTGCTTTGAATACTAGCTAGCCCAAGCTTGAATTTTTGAATTTGATGAAGTATTCATGAAATGCCATTGTTAATAGTTTGATGAAATTTGTGTTTAATAATGAAAAATAAATATAGGATGTTAGATTGTTAAGTTTAATTAAGGCATTTTGTTGGAAATGTTTAAATAGGATTAAATTGTGAAATTTTTAAATTGAGGAGGTCAAAATGTGAGAACAAATGAATTGTATGAGCTTGAATTAAGGCTAGGAATATTCGGCCCTTAAGAAGATTAGTCCAATTTTGAGTATTTTGTGTTTTAGGCAATAGGGACTAAATTGTAAAATTTGTAAATGTTAGGGGTAAAATAGTAATTTGCCCATTTATGTGTTTTTGGATTAAATTGAATGAAAATATGTTTGAATGAGCTAAATTTGAAATTTATTAGATCAAGAACAAAAAGGATCGGGATTGGATCGGGGAAAAGCAAAGATAATTGAATAGTCGAAAAACCTAGTCCGTCGATACTCGAGGTAAGTTCTAAGCAATTGAGTTGAGTTGTATTTATCTATAATAATGTTCCAGTATTTAATAGAGGTACATATGTATAATGTTGTTATTGCCGAATATGATATTGGTTGGGAGATGAATATAGATGAATGTGATGCATACATATACATTAATAATATTGTTATGTGTGGTTTTGATTTGAAAGATAAATACAACAGAAAGTGATGTATATTTATGTGCCAATAATATAGCCGAATGTGTTGTTGATGTGGAGATGAAATAAGCAAACTTATATATGTATGTAAATGAGCCTTAGGTCTTATATATGTGTTAATTAAACGAGTAACGAGTTCAGGTAATGCACTTTGTGTGCGAATGTAAATACCGAGCACTATGTGTACGAAATCGGTCATTTGGCACTATGTGTACGAGATATTTAAAGTAACGGCACTAAGTGTGCGATACGTTACAAGGTTTTGGCACTAAGTGTGTGAAATGTTAATCTGACGGCACTATGTGTGCGATACGTTACAAGGTTTGGCATTTAGTGATCGGGTCTAATGATCCATCAAGGATATCAGTTATTTGAAGTATTAAGCGAAGTAAAATGAACAGGTATGTGATGGAATATCCTATGTGGATAGTAAAGTAAGTATTGGCTGTCGAATTGAGGTTAGGTATTTTGCATATCAATATGTGATTTATAAGGATTAGAAATTTAAATTTGATAAGTGATATATGCGTTTGAGGTTAAGTAAATGTGATGTATGTTTATATATATATATGTGTATTTGTTTGAGACGAGAAGGTGGTTTATAGTTTTATGTGAACCTATTATTGAATGTGTGAATGATTGGTCCTAATGTTATGAATTACGAAAGTCTATAAACGGGGTTAAACTTATAATTATGATTATAAATCTTAAGGACCATTATAATAAATTGACTTATTATATATGATAGTTTTATGCATTGTAGTTATATAATTGCTTATAACTTACTAAGCTATGATAGCTTACTTTGTGTGTTTAATTACATTATTTTATAGATTTTGAAGTCTAGCTACAAGCTCAGGGATCGTTTTGGAACATCATCACACTATCGATCGCTATTTCGGTATTTTAAAAGTTTGAAACTATGAACATATATGGCATGTATAGGCTAGAAATATTATGTTTGGTTTTGAAGTTGTATATATTTGTATAAGCCATGCGAAAATGGCTTATCCATCTTGTTAATCTTGGAATTTATATTTTGGCTTGATGATTATGTTTGGTTGATTTGGATTAGTATATATAAGTATGGTTAATGTATAGAGTTTAAATGAAATGGAGTAAAGATGTTATAAACTAGTTAACCATATTTTGCAATGAAACAGTTTTTGGTTAACAGCAGTGACGTGATTTTGAAAAATCACTAAAAATAGGAGAAATGGAATTAGAAAGTGAATAAGATATAGGATTAAATATTATGGTGTCTATTTTTATATGAAAGAAATAGAGTAGGCAAAACAATTTTATATTATGAGATATTTAAATTTTAGTGAGACTGGTTCTGAATGACTTCGTGATCCTGTATTCTATCTTAGAAAATTATTAAAAATTGTAAAAAAATAATCATGGATCATAGTTTATATGGTTAGAATCCTTAATGAGTCTATTTTTTATTGGAATAAATGAGAACATTATTTGAATTCTGTACAATGAGATAACTGAGTTTTTGTAAAGATATGTTAGAACCATTAAACAGTGAAATAGGGGAAACTTTAATGAATAAACTGTACTAATTGGCCTCATGAAAAATTCTGGAAAACTTATATTAAGAATATATATGAGTCTAGTTTCAAGGAAAATTTACGGATCTAAATTTTGAGTTTTTTAACTCGAGTTATAGTCAATTTAGTCAACATGATGCAGATGGACAGTTTCAATTTTTATGCCCCGAATTAGTAGTTAAGTCTAGTAATGCCTCATGCTCAACTCTGGCAACGGTCTCGGGTAAGGGGTGTTACACGTAATTACATGTTCAAGCAAAGTCAAGCATGGTAATGCCTCGTATCCGGTTCCGGTGTTGGACACGGGTAAGGGGTGTTACAGGTTAGCTGGTTATTATCGACGTTTTGTTAAAGGATTCCCGATGATTGCTACACCGATGACCAGATTGCTACAGAAAGATGTGAAGTTCGAGTGGTCAGAGAAATGTCAACAGAGTTTTGATCAGTTGAAAGCATTGTTAACTGAGGCACCAGTTTTAGTTCAACCTGAATCGGGTAAAGAGTTTGTGATATACAGCGATGCGTAATTGAATGGTTTGGGTTGCGTGTTGATGCAAGAGGGAAAAGTTATAGCTTATGCCTCCAAACAGTTGAAACTGCATGAAAAGAACTATCCGACGCACAATTTAAAGTTGGCTGCTATTGTTTTCACATTGAAAATTTGGCGTAATCATTTGTATGGTGAAAAATGCCACATCTTTACCGATCATAAAAGTTTAAAGTATATAATGACTCAGAAAGATTTGATCTTGCAACAACGGAGATGGCTCGAGCTACTAAAAGACTATGAGTTAGTAATTGATTATCATCCGGGGAAAGCTAATGTAGTCGTAGATGCTTTGAGTAGAAAATCTCTGTTTGCTTTGAGAGCGATGAATACGAGATTGACTATATCCAATGATGGTTCGATATTAGCCGAGTTGAAAGCTAAACCAGTTTTTCTTCAACAAATTTGTGAAGCTCAAAAGTGTGATACCGAGTTACAAGCCAAAAGAGTGCATTGTGAGTCGACTAATGATTCTGACTTTCAGATCAGATTCAATGATTGCTTAATGTTCCGAGGTAGAATTTGCATACCAAAGAATCCTGAACTCATTCAGAAAATTTTGCATGAAGCACACAGTAGTTGTTTATCTGTTCACCCGGGGAGTACCAAAATGTACAATGATCTGAAACAACTGTATTGGTGGTCGGGAATGAAACAAGACATTTCAGAGTTTGTATCGAGGTGTTTGATTTGTCAACAAGTTAAATTCGAGCATCAAGTGCCTTCGGGTTTGCTACAACCGGTGATGATACCAGAATGGAAATGAGATAGAGTTACGATGGATTTCGTATCAGGATTGCCCCTGTCTCCGAAAAACAAAGATGCTATCTGAGTTGTAGTAGATCGATTGACGAAATCAGCACATTTTATTCCGGTACGTATAGGCTATTCGCTTGATAGATTAGCTGAATTGTACATATTTGAGATCGTTAGATTGCACGGGGTCCCAGTTTCGATTATTTCAGATAGAGATCCAAGGTTTACATTGTGATTTTGGAAGAAATTGCAAGAAGCTCTGGGTACGAAATTGAATTTTAGTACAGTTTTTCACCCGCAAACTGACTGTCAATCTGAGAGAGTAATTCAGATTCCTGAAGATCAATGTTGTGTTTTAGAATTTGAAGGCAACTGCAAGAGATATTTATCGCGGGTTGAATTTGCGTATAACAATAGCTTTCACTTAAGCATAAAGATGGCACCGTTTGAAGCTTTGTATGGTCGCAAATGCCGAACTCCATTGTACTGGACCGAATTGAGTGAGAAAAAGATTCACGGGGTTGATTTGATCCGAGAGACGGAAGAAAAAGTGAAAGTAATTCGTGATAGTCTAAAAGCAGCTTCAAATCGACAAAAATCTTATGCAGATTTGAAACGAAAAGACATTGAATTTCAGATCGAGGATAAAGTGTTTCTGAAAGTATCTCCGTGGAAGAAAATCCTTAGATTTGGTCGCAAAGGAAAGTTGAGTCCGCGGTTCATCGACCCGTATGAGATCATCGAAAGAATAGGGCCAGTGGCTTATCAACTAGCATTACCGACTGAGTTAGAAAAGCTTCACAATATGTTTCATGTGTCGATGTCACGTCGATATAGATCAGATCCTTCACATGTAATTTATCCGACATAGATTGAAATTCAACCTGATATGACGTACAACGAAGAACCGATCAGAATTCTTGCTCAAGAGATTAAACAGTTGAGAAATAAAAGCATAGCTTTGGTGAAAGTGTTATGGCAACGACACGGAGTTGAAGAGGCTACGTAGGAACCTGTGGAAGCTATGAGAAAATAGTACCCTAACCTGTTCACTTGTAAGATTTTCGGGGACGAAATTCCCTAAGGGGGGAGAGTTGTAACAGCCCGTTTTTAGTCGAATTGGAACAGTGGTTTTAGGACCAAAAGTCTGAAGTTGAAATATTTATTTTATTATTATTTTAATGTTTACAGCATGATTGAATGATTGTGTGAAAATTTTGTTATGAAATTTTATTGTTTGAATGTTTAACTTGACAAAAAGGGGCTAAACTGCAATAAGTGCAAAATGTGCATGCTAGTAGTAAAAAGGTGTTAAATTGCTATGGTTTTTAATTATGGTGGCCTTAAATGGCAAATAGACCATCTAGAATTTGAGTGGACACTTTTGGATATGTGTTGGGTGAATTTTTAATGTTATATACTTAAGGTTAAATTAGTAACTTATGAAATAACATATTAAAATAACAAAACCACAAAAGCTATCATCTTTTAATTTATCATCTACAACCGAAATTGAAAGAAGAAAAAGAAGCCATTGTTGAGCTAGGTTCGGCCAACCCTATTTTGTCAATTGTAAGTTCGTTTTTGTCTCGTTTTTAATTATTTCTATGTTTTTGTGGTCGTTGCAACTAGTTCTAGCTAGCCCAAGGACTATTATGCAAAACTGTTAAAGATTTTGAAAGTTGCCATTGATGAAAATATGTGTTCTTTGATGTTTGATGATGAAATATGAAATCTTGTTGTTAAATTTACATATTTTGTAAAGTGATTTTGAGTAAAAATGCAAAATAGGGATTTATTTGTGAAAATGTGAAAATGTGTGGTTAAATGTGTGAAAAGTTGATAAATATGGGCTGCTAGGGGAATTATAGTAATTCGACTATCATGGGTATTAAAGAAATTTCATGAATTTGTGATTTTGTGTAATAAGGACTAAATTGTAAAAGTTGTGAAATTCTTGGGGTATGATAAACCGAAATAGTAACATATTTTAATCCCACATTTAGCATACTTTTGGATGATTTATCCCTTGATTTATGTAAAAAGGTGCTCTTAATCCTTTCTTTTCATGTCTTATACTCAGGAAAGCACCCAAGAATAAAAAGAACGAGAAACGGGCTCAAAACGGACCAAAGTGGGCCAAAGAAGAAGTCGACACAGCCTGGACTAAAGCCCACACGGTCGTGCCTCTTCAAAATACTAGAACACGGCCATAACCATGATTTACACGGACGTGCCTCACTAACGGAGTCCAACACAGCCTGACCGCGATTCAGACGGGCGTGTGCCATGGCCGTGCCCCTACCTTGGAGAAAAGTAATTTCACTCGGATTTGCATACTTAGGGGCAAAGAAACACATTCCAAAAGCCTATAAATACACCCTAAGTATGACCTTAAAGGGGGAGTCGACGGGCGGTCAGCTAGGCCAAGGAGCCGAACTGAAAAGGTCAGATTTGTGGGAAACTCTCAAGGGATAGCCAGTTTGTAACACCCCAAACCTGGCCCATGTGTTATGACCGGATCTGACATGTCACATGAGAAAAACGTGTTAAATCCCTTTTGATTTGTACTAAAATAGATATTATTTTGTTATAATCAAGAAAACATGTTTAATTAGAAATATTTGATAAAATACTACTAATCCTCAAAAGTTAATTGAGAAATCGAAAATTTGAACTAATGATCTTATAAAACCGTGTCTTTTAAAAAATATCGTTTGAAAATTCGAGTGAAAACTTCCGTGTTGAAATATTTATAAAAGTTTATTTTGAAATCCATTTGTTAATCGATTTTGGAAAACCTTTATTTAAGTTTTTAGAAAATTCTCATTTTAAACAATTTAAGCAAAATAATAAGTATAACAAACATAAAGCAAATAATAAAATACTCCAGAGACCTTATTACAACATAAAAAAAAACCCAAAATAGTAAAGTGAACGGAAATAGAAATTTAAAGTTCAAAATAAAACACAATTTCTGAAGTATGGCTTCCACCGACTCATCCATGGCCCAAGTCCACATCACTGAGCATTACCTACAAGGGTTAAGAAAAGGGGGAGTGAGTTACAAGAACTCAGTGTGAAACCCTTTACCGTCATCCACTGGGCCTGAACCCATATAGCAAAAATTTGGGCCTAAGCCAAAATAGCATAATCTTGGGCCGAAACCCATTTTCATAACAGAATATATTTATATATGCAATGTATGTAACCCAACCCATCCATCCAACACACCCCCGTACCAGCCCATCACACCTGTGGGGATCAAGTCAACCCACCCCGCCAATCACACCAAATCGCAGGCAAAATTGCCATTTATAAACGCAGGCACAAAGCCATTTTAAGTATAAACGATGGCACAAAGCCATATTAAGGTTGGCACATAGCCATTATCAGGATTCATGGTAGAGCCACCAGATTTAGAATGTAACACAGTAATGAACAAATTGTGGCAATGCCACCAAGCTACACTTCTCTTCATCATTTTTCCCAACCCATGCATTATATGAAAATGCAGCATACATAATAAGATATTCATATATAAATAGCAACCATTAATCAAATAATTTATTACAATGACTCAGCCCATTTAGGCAATAATAATCCGGCCCATTAAGGCATTCTAGCAAATCGGCCCTTTAGGGGCATTTCCGTAATTCGACCCATAGGGGCATTTTCGTAATTCGGCCCGTAGGGGCATTTTCATAATTCTGTAATTTTACCCACTAAGGGTAATTCGGTAATCTCGCAACCCAGGGGTATTTCTGCAATTTACCCTCCAAGGGTATTTTGCAATTCCAAACCTAGACTTAACTACTAATGTGGGGCATAAAAATCGAAATCGTCCATTTACGCCATAATCGACTAAATTGACTATAACTCGAGTTAGGAAACTCAAAATTTAGATCCGTAAATTTTCCTTGAAACTAGACTCATATATCTCCTTACTACAATGTTTCCAGAATTTTTGGCTTTTCCGTTTAGTAAAATTTATTCATTAAAGATTCCTTGTTTCACCGACCAACCGTCGACCTCTCTTACCCAAAATTCAAATATCTCATCAGACGGTTTTCATATGTTTCTCCCACTTTTTTCTATTGAAAATAGGCTCACTAATAAATCTATACATATAAATTATAACTCATAATTCACTTTGTACAATTTCAAACGATTTTTCCAAGACAGAATAGGGAACCACGAAGTCAATCAGCACCAGTCTCACTAAAATTAAGATATCACAGAATATACAATTCCTCTTCCTCCTCTGTTTCTTTCATATAAAAATAGAATTTTGATATCTTTTTCACTTTCTAACTCCCTTTATCCTATTTTTCGTGATTTTTCAAAATCACATCACTGCTGCTGACCAAACTGTTTCATTGCAAAAATATGGTTACCACTACGAATATACGCACGCCCGAGTGGTCACGGATGCCGGTTTCCGGTTTTCCTTCGGTATTTCGACCGAATCACAGAACATTTCATGCAAAATTTCAGAGAGGTATGAGATTACACACCATTTCAAACAGGTATTCGGAAGGGTACGGGATTACACACCATTTCAAACAGGTATTCGGAAGGGTACGGGATTACACACCATTCCAAACAGGTATTCGGAAGGGTACGAGATTACACACCTTATTCGGATTCCATAACACGATACTCTCCGCGGCACCTAAAGGTACAATCGGTTAACAAATAGTCCAAAGCTCAATTTTCAACTTCAACCAAGTATTGCGATTGATTAACAATCTATATCACTTACCAACAATCCGAGTCTCTTATTATGAGGGATAGGTGATCGAGCGATTTGGTCCCTAAAAATAAACAATTAGTCATCACCTCTATACCGTTTAGCAAACTAACCGATCAACGAAAAACATCAAAAAGAACCATGACGAATCCCTTACCTTGACAATAATAGATCCCCTTCTATCGATTTCCTTAAGGCTAGAAAGATGATGAGAGTGTAAGCTAACACTCTACCGATTCGGCCCACACCAAGAGAACCAAGAAGATGGAAGTAGCAAAGAATAGATTCGGCCTTACAACCACTGAAAACCCGAGAAGACAAAGAAGCTTCGGCAACCACAAGAACCAAGTTTCGGCTATGAGATGAAGTTGATGTTTCGGTTATGGTGTATAAAAGAGAATGTTTGAAAAGAAAAGAGTAGAAGTCAATAGGCAAATTGAAGTTTCGGTCAAGAGGAAATGCAATCAAAAGAACCAAAATATTTAGAAAGGAAAAAGAAATGACCCCCAAAGATGTGAAAATGCAAGGGAGAGCTAGAGAAATTCGGCTCCCCCTCTTTCCCTTAACCAAAACCATGTATCATCTTTTCCAAAAGATGAGCATTGACCAAATAAAAATCTTTCCAAAACACCTTCCACACTATAAGCCAACATGTTCCCTTCACATGCCTTTTTCTTTTGATTCTTTCAATCATCAACCCTTATCTTCCTCCATACCATATTTCTTTAGCCACCTTTCCAAAACCAAAAAGTCTTCCTTGCCTTAAATACCACCTTGGCTGACACTTAGGGATGGAATACAAAAACAAAATCCCAAAATTTACACTAGGTGGGATTCGAACTCCACCCCTCAAGCCCATACATGCAACGCCACACCACTCCTCCACTAGCTTCACTTGTGCTAGCAAAATGCACACTTATTTCCATAAGCCTTGATGCCACTTACCTTCTCCCCTTAAAGTGCTTTAACACAAAAATTTTGCTAATGTCCAATTTGAACCCGAAACTTCCTAGAACCCCGTAACTCTCCAAAATCACCCTCCTAATAAGTCCAACTTGAAATAATGCCATTCTCAAATTCCCATAAATTTTAAAACGCTTCTACGCTCAAGGTCTAATGGGCCCAATCCTACTAGGCCCAATTTTGGGTCGTTACACAGTTGATCCATCTCAAGAAGCCAGAATTCTACTCAAGACGGAGGATCTCCTCTTCAATTCCTTCAGGGGGTTTTAGGGATTTCTTATGTTTTGTGTTATCTTTTCTTTTGAGATGTTTTTCTTTACTGTTATGAACTAAACCCTCGAGATACCAGGGTGATGAAACCTAGATGAATCTTGTTATTGTTTTCTGAACTATATGATAAATACTTGATTTGTTCTTAATTATGTGTGCTTAATTCTTGTGTTAATATTTCACGGATATTAATTCAAGTTGAATGTGCTTATGTGGTGGAGCAAAAGTCCTTGGTTAAGAGTAGATCTAGCATAATTAAGCGGAGTTTATCGCATGCCTAGAGATAGGGTGACGAGATTTTGCCAGATTAGGGTGAAACCTAATATGGGATGTCCATAGATCGATTTACTGCTATTCTAGGGGGTTATTATTCGAGAAAGAGATTTCTGTTAATTAACCTAGGGTTAGACGTTATTCGCCTCGAGAGAGGGTTTAATATACTTTAGGGAGTCTTACGGATCAAGTCAAGTGAATAAATCGTCTGGTTCAGTGTTAGATAACAAGTGAAGTCTAGGTGGATTCTTCCTAAGGGTATCGTTTTAATCAACTGAATTTTTCCCAAGTATTTCCCCAATTCATTCTTTTTGTCTTTGCGTCTTTAGCTTAGTAATTAGTTAATTTAGATTAATAAACAACTTCACTTATTTTAGGCTAAATAATAGAAAGAAAGTTAGTATTAGTACTTTTAGTTCCTTTGGGTTCGACTATCCGGTCTTGCCTAAACTATACTACTGTTCGATAGGTGTACTTGCCTCAATCATTGTCATAGTTAGTTTCTAGGTTCGATCATTCTCTTTATAAATTTTAAAACTCTGACTTCACAGCGATCAAGTTTTTGGCGCCGTTGCCGGAGAACTAAAATATTAAGAAAGCTCTATTTTTATTACTTTAGTCATTATTTTTTTATTTTCTGCAATTTACTTTTATTTTTAGTTTTAATTTTAACTTTGCTAAATTTTTCTTTCTTTCTTTTCCTAGCAGGTACCTCTAGTTTATGACAAGAAGGAACCCGAGAGGACCACTAGCATACGACAGTGATATTGAAGCTACCGTTCGTAGAAATCGCAGAGAAATTAGGCGAGTTGTAACACCCCAAACCCGGGCCAAACGCTACGACCAGATCTGGTATGCTACGGGGTTTATTGTTAAAAACTTTACTTAAATTGATTTTTGAAAATCTAAGTTTCTTTACTTAGGCATTTGGTAAAAATAAAATATTTGTTGAAAACCATTGTTTTTGCGTCGAACATGTTTGGAAAACCCATTTTATTACTTTTTGAGACTTAAGTCCTTGAACATAAATTTTAAACTGTAAACATCCGCAAATAAAATAAAGAAAACGATAACCTAAGCCCTGGGCCTTATTACATAATAAGTCCCAAAAATTATAACTTAAATAAATAAAAAAACCGAAATAGTCTATGAAATTAAATAACTTGATGGCCCCTCGAGTCCGTCTCGGCTCCCATGTCAATGATCTACTGCTCATCTGAAAGAGTAGGAAAAATAAAAGGGTGAGTCACCAAGACTCAGTGTATAAATCCTGAAACACACAACGACCTGAGGCCCACAAACACATTATGAGCCCTGGCCCATACATAAAGGCAACAATCATATTTACATGATAAATAATAAATGATGAATAGCCCAACCCAACCTAGAATCCCATCCTCTACACACCAACCCGTACCAACCATCACACCTCGGGGATTTCTACAATCAACCCTCCATCCGCTACACACCATAACGACAGCCGTACTGCCTATTCCTATTCCTATTAATCAAGAATCATTAAACGTGGCATAGCCACCGATCACAATGTGACCTGACATTTGAATTTGTGGTTTAACCACCGATCACCATGTGACCTTTTATGCACTTCCCCTTCATTATCATAATCCCACCCCATGCATACACACATGAAAAATTGAAAACATCATACCATATTTAAGAGAACAGGCTTTCATATATACATTTATCGATACACATAGAGATTTCTATGATTACGTACCTGGCATCCATTGCCTACCCTTTTTGGGTAACACGACTGTTCATACAGCCTACTTTTCTGGCTTTTAGCCCATAACACATGTATATAAACAGATTAAGTAGTGTGATAGAGATCTACACACCGATTCGATAAAACGATACTTCCTATGTCGACGCTTATCCGTAGTCGATAACAACCGCTATTTGCCTAAGGTGTTGTTCGTAAGCGGTCCATAACCCGGTGGCCAATCTCGAACCACTGAAACCGTACGTTTCTTAAACTTAGGGATTGGGTTTACAGACCCAATCCTCTCCTTTGCCTTAAAATCCTGAAATTAGAGACTAGCGATTTCTGGCTTTTAGATCTAGACGATCAGGTTTCCTTCAAATCCCGGAATGCCGCCCAAAACGCAAAGAGAGAGAAAGTATTAGCCTCAACCGACACCCTTAACAAACCAAGTGGCCATTCGGCCTTGACTCTTAAAAATTGAAAGAGATCTTAAGAAATAACAAGAGTCGACACCTACCTTAATAGAGTAGATTCGGCTACTCTTAGGAGATTTTGGCTTTTTGCGAAAGTCAGGAAGTGAAGATGATTCAAAGAAGTCTATGATGATTCAGCTTTTAATAAAGAAATCGGCAGGAAGAGGAAAAGAGAATTTCGGCAGACTAGGGGTGGTTTCGGCCTTAGCAAGGATCAAAAGAACATAGAGGAAGGATTATGAGGTTTCGACTTTTAGAAGAAAGAAGAGAAAAGAACAATGGAGTTTTCGGCTTTTACTCAGAGAAGAAGAGAAAGAAAAGATAGAAACTCTAAATGCCGAAAATAAAGAAAAGAACCCTCTCCCGACTATTTAAAGTTTCAAGACTCCTACTAACCAAAAGCCTAATTGCCCTCTTTGACAACTAAAACCAGCTTAATTAGTAAGGGAAATTTTGGCACCCCTTAGCCATATCGTAAACCGATTTCTCCTCCCCCTTAGAGTTTGAAATTCGGCCACCATTGTGACCAACAAATCAGATCCTAAATTTCCTCCCTTATCTTCCATGTTATCAACTATAATATCAGCATTATCCCCTTTACCTAAATCCTCCTATTTTTAAGCCTTGTTGCCGTCCAACTTCACTTAATTAATTACCGAAAATTAGCTAACTTAAATTAAAAGAGTTGGGCTCCAAGAAACTTGAATTTGGGCCCCTTACTCCCTTGTGTTGCGTCACCCCCTTGCTCTCTAAGTGGCGCTACTGACCACTGGGCCACAAGCCCATTTGTGTTTTAAAACATAGCTAATATCTGTTATGCCCTAACTTATCAAGCTTTCCACTAAAGTGTTCAAACAAGAATTTTAACTACATCCTCGCCCCAAACCTGAGCCCAATTTGGACCCCTAATACTTATATTAACACATTAAACATATCCACCCATTAAACGCACAGGCCCAAAAATTTAGGATGTTACAGTTCTACCCCCTTAAAAGAAATTTCATCCTCGAAATTACCTGGTCAAAAAAGATGGGGGTATTGCTTCCGTATAGCTTCCTCTGGTTCCCACGTAGCCTCCTCAGAACCATGATTCCGCCACAGCACCTTAACCAACGGAATCGTTTTCCTTCGCAACACCTTAACATCATGATCCAGAATTTCCACCGCCTCCTCTTCAAGGATAGATCGTGTCTTACCTCGATTTCCTCTACAGTGCACAACATGGGACGGATCTCGAACGATAATGTCTTAACATAGAGACGTGAAATACATCGTGAATCGCTTAGCTCGGAAGGTAACTCTAGGTGATAAGCTACGGTCCTACTCGTTTCAACACTCGATATGTTCCGATAAATCTGGGACTTAATTTACCCTTTCGACCAAACCTTAATAATTTCTTCCATGGCGACACCTTCAAGAAAACCTTGTCACCCACTGCAAATTCTATGTCCTTACGCTTCAGATCCGCATAGGACTTCTGTCTGTCCGACGTTTCCTTCAATCGAGCCCAAATTAACTCAACCTTCTCTTCAGTCTCGGTAACCAACTCCGGACCCAAAATCCAACGTTCCCTTAATTCCGTCCAACAGGTAGGTGTACGACACCTCCATCCATACAATGCTTCATAGGGCGCCATCCGAATACTTGACTGGTAACTATTGTTGTACACAAACTCCGCCAACGGTAAGAATTCTTCCAAACTACCCTTGAAATCAATGACACATCCTCTCAACATGTCCTCCAAGATCTGGATTACCGCTCGGATCGTCCCATCGGTCTCGAGGATGAAACGTCAGACTAAAATCCAACTGCACTCCAACGCTTGATGCAACGCCTTCCAAAATCGTGATGTGAACCTAGGGTCCTTGTCTGATATGATCGATACTGGCACTCCATGCAACCTTACTACCTCCACTATGTATAGCTTAGCCAACTTTTGCAAAGAGTAATCGACACGTACGGGTATGAAGTGAGCAGACTTCGTCAAGCGATCTACAATTACCCAAACCGCATCTTTCTTAGTGGGCGTGAGGGGTAGCCCACTAACAAAGTCCATTGTGATCCTTTCCCACTTTCATTGCGGAATCTTCACCGGCTGTAACAACCCTGATGGTAACTGATGTTCCGCCTTTACCTGCTAACAGGTCAAACACTTCCCCACAAATTCAGTCACCTCTCGTTTTAGACCCGGCCACCAGAACTGATCCCGCAAATCTTGATACAACTTACTTCCTCTAGGGTGCATAGCATAAGGACTACCATGCGCTTCTTGCAAGATCCTACGCCTCAACTCAGGGTCCTTTGGCATGAACACTCTCCCTTGAAAACATAATAGCCCTTCCTCATCAATACCAAATTCTGCCGATCCATCACTTGACCCTACCGAAAACTTCTCCTTCAGCATCTCATCAGTCTGCTGCTTCACCTTAACCTGATTGACCCAAGAGGGTTTCACTTGAAGTTCCGCTAATAAACTTCCATCATCGTATAAACTGAGGTGAGCAAACATGGCTCTCAAGTCAGAGATTACCTTACGACTCAGAGCATCCGCCACCACGTTAGCCTTACCCGGGTGATACTCAATCGAGTAGTCATAATCCTTTAACAACTCGATCCACCTCCCCTGCCTTAGATTCAACTCCTTCTGAGTCAAAAGGTACTTTAGGCTCTTGTGATCGGTATAAATGATAGATTTCTCCCCGTATAGATAATGTCTCAAGATTTTCAAAGCGAAAACCACTGCCGCCAACTCCAAATCAGGTGTAGGATAGTTTGCTTCGTGCAGTCTTAACTGCCGAGATGCGTACGCAACAACCTTTCCATCTTGCATTAACACGCATCCTAATCCCGTGTGTGAAGCATCATAATAAATCACGAATTCCTTCCCAGCCTCCGGCTGAATCAATACCGGAGCCTCTGTCAAAATCCTTTTTAACTTCTCAAAACTCTCTTGCTGCTTACAAGACCAAACAAATGGAACTCCTTTCCATAACAACTTAGTTAACGGTGCCGTGATCAATGAAAATCCTTCCACAAACCTTCTGTAATACCCGGCTAACCCAAGAAAACTCTAAATTTCTGCTACCGATTTAGGCGACTTCCAATCCAACAGCGCTTCAATCTTCCGAGGGTCAACCCTAATCCCCTCTGCCGACACAACGTGACCTAGAAAAGTAACCTCCCCTAGCCAAAATTCGCACTTACTGAATTTGGCATACAACTGCTTCTCCCTCAGAATCTGCAGAACCACTCGAAGATGTGAATCATGCTCCTCTTCCAATCTTGAATACACCAAGATATCATCTATGAATACCACGACCACGCTGCGGACGTCCATGACCTCTTGTACTCATTCTACCGATTCGCGTTTATCTGACTAGAAATTTTATGAATTATTAGTTTTCTTCCACTGATTAACCACGGACAGTCTTATGATTAGTAGTTTTAAGAGTAGTTCTTTCGAATTCACAATTATATCTACAATTCAGTCTCAAGTCCGCATCTTCTAGTTCTAGGAAGCACATACATTCAATCATTTAACATCAACATACAAATAGCATCCACGAACTTACATTTATCACCTAAGGGTATTTTTGTCATTTCACTACCCAGGGGTATTTTCGTAATTTATCCTACAGGGGTATTTTCGTAATTTTTTGAAATAGGGTTCCTTGGTGATTTTGTGAAAGAAGGTATTTTGGTAATTTTGCAATCTGGGGGTATTTTGATAATTTTACAAATCAGGGATATTTTGGTCATTTATAAATCAGGGGTAATTTAGTAATTTTACAAAATAGAATGGCTGGTCCCTTTCGGGTTTTAGTTATAGATTTTGGCCAGTCAACAAGTCCTCATGACTAAGGTGAATAAATACTACGCACTGTAGGATTCCAAATAATAGGAGGTGAGTCACTAGGACTACTTAAATACCAAGCTCTCCTTGAATCCAATCCTAGACATGCGTATGCCTGTTGCCACACCCTAATCTCGCAACTTGTTCACATTAAATCTTATGAATTTAGAGAGTTGTTTAAACTAAGCCTAAAGTCCATCAATGTCTAATATACTAGCCTATGTCCATCAAGCCCATCAAGGCCAACATACATATCACATCCAAAAGTTTAGAATACTTACCTGCGTGGATCGGGTGCCGGTAGACTCGAAGGCCATATCTTCATCCAAAACTTTTCTCAAATTCTCAACAAGTTTTCAAATCACTACTAGACCCATTTCACAGCCCGAGTTTTGAACTGGGCTCTGATACCAAAATGTAACACCCTAAACCCGGCCCAAACGCTACGACCAAATCTGGTATGCTACGGGGTTTATTGTTAAAAACTTTACTTAAATTGATTTTAGAAAATCTCAGTTTCTTTACTTAGGCATTTGGTAAAAATAAGATATTTGTTGAAAACCATTGTTTTTGCGTCGAACATGTTTGGAAAGCCCATTTTATTACTTTTTGAGACTTAAGTCCTTGAACATAAATTTTAAACTGTAAACATCCGCAAATAAAATAAAGAAAACGATAACCTAAGCCCTGGGCCTTATTACATAATTAATCCCAAAAATTATAACATAAATAAAAAAAATCGAAATAGTCTATGAAATTAAATAACTTGATGGCCCCTCGAGTCCGTCTCGGCTCCCATGTCCACGATCTACTGCTCATCTGAAAGAGTAGGAAAAATAAAAGGGTGACTCACCAAGACTCAGTGTATAAATCCCGAAACACACAACGACCTGAGGCCCACAAACACATTATGAGCCCTGGCCCATACATAAAGGCAACAATCATATTTACATGATAAATAATAAATGATGAATAGCCCAACCCAACCTAGAATTCAATCCTCTACACACCAACCCGTACCAACCATCACACCTCGGGGATTTCTACAATCAACCCTCCATCCTCTACACACTATAACGACAGTCGTACTGCCTATTCCTATTAATCAGGAATCATTAAATGTGGCATAGCCACCGATCACTATGTGACCTAACATTTGAATTTGTGGTTTAACCACCTATCACCATGTGACCTTTTATGCACTTCCCCTTCATTATCATAATCCCACCCCATGCATACACACATGAAAAATTGAAAACATCATACCATCTTTAAGATAACAGGCTTTCATATATACATTTATCGATACACATAGAGATTTTTATGATTACGTACCTGGCATCCATTGCCTACCCTTTTTGGGTAACACGACTGTTCATACAGCCTACTTTTCTGGCTTTTAGCCCATAACACATGTATATAAACAGGTTTAGTAGTGTGATAGAGATCTACACACTTGATTACCGATAAAATGATACTTCCTATGTCGATGCTATCCGTAGTCGACACAACTGCTATCTGCCTAAGGTGTTGTTCAGAAGCCGGTCCACAACCTAGTGGCCAATCTTGAACCGCTGACACCGCACGTTTCTTAAACTTAGGGATTGGGTTTACAGTCCCAATCCTCTCCTTTACCTTAAAATCCTGAAATTAGAGACTAGTGATTTCTGGCTTTTAGATCTAGACGATCAGGTTTCCTTCAAATCCCGGAATGCCGCCCAAAACGCAAAAAGATAGAAAGTATTAGCCTCAATCGATAGCCTTAACAAACCAAGTGGCCATTCAGCCTTGACTCCTAAAAACCGAAAGAGATCTTAAGAAATAACAAGAGTCGACACCTACCTTAATAGAGGAGATTCGGCTACTCTTAGGAGATTTTGGCTTTTTGCGAAAGTCAGGAAGTGAAGATGATTCAAAGAAGTCTATGATGATTCGGCTTTTAATAAATAAATCGACAGGAAGAGGAAAAGAGAATTTCGACAGACTAGGGGTGGTTTCGGCCTTAGCAAGGATCGAAAGAACATAGAGGAAGGATTATGAGGTTTTGACTTTTAGAAGAAAGAAGAGAAAAGAACAATGGAGTTTTCTGCTTTTACTCAGAGAAGAAGAGAAAGAAAAGATAAGAACCCTAAATGCCAAAAATAAAGAAAAGAACCCTCCCCCGACTATTTAATGTTTCGGTACTCCTACTAACCAAAAGCCGTAATTGCCCTCTTTTGACAACTAAAACCAGTTAATTAGTAAGGGAAATTTCAGCACCCCTTAGCCATATCAGAAACCGATTTCTCCTCCCCCTCAGAGTTTGAAATTTGGCCACCACTGTGACAAACAGATCAAATCCTAAATTTCCTCCCTTATCTTCCATGTTATCAACTATAATATCAGCATTATCCCCTTCACCTAAATCCTCCTATTTTTAAGCCTTGTTGCCGTCCAACTCCACTTAATTAATTGCCGAAAATTAGCTAACTTAAATTAAAAGAGTTGGGCTCCAAGAAACTTGAATTTGGGCCCCTTACTCCATTGTGTGGCGTCACCCCCTTGCTCTCTAAGTGGCGCTACTGACCACCGGGTCACAAGCCCATTTGTGTTTTAAAACATAGCTAATATTTGTTATGCCCTAACTTATCAAGCATTCCACTAAAGTGTTCAAACAAGAATTTTAACAACAGCCTCGCCCCAAACCTGAGCCCAATTTGGACCCCTAATACTTAAATTAACACATTAAACATATCCACCCATTAAATGCACAGGCCCAAAAATTCAGGATGTTACACGAGCCCTAAATTACCAAGAAGAAGAGCGAGAAGACAGATCTAATCCTACTGAAGGGATGGATGAAAATAACCCACCACCACAAGATGTGGCAGAAAATAATGCTCCGCGTACTATGTTTGATTATGCTAAACCTCATTTAACATGAGCAGAATCTAGTATTGTTAGGCCCGCTATAGCCGCTAATAATTTTGAATTAAAGCCTAACACTATACAAATGATTCAACAGTTTGTTCAATTTGATGGTTTGCAGGACGAAGATCTGAATACTCATATAGCTAATTTTTTATAGTTCTGTGATACCTTCAAAATAAATGGCGTTTCTGATGATGCCATAAGGCTTCGGTTATTTCCCTTTTCATTAAGGAATAAAGCCAAACAGTGGTTAAACTCATTACCACGAGGGTCAATCACCACATGGGATCAAATGACCGAAAATTTTTTATTAAAATATTTCCCACCGGCCAAAACGGCCAAATTACGCAATAATATCTCTTCTTTTGTGCAGATGGATTTAGAGACATTATACGACGCATAGGAGAGATACAAGGATCTCTTGAGAAGGTGTCCGCACCATGGTTTACCCTTGTGGCGCCAAGTCCAAACTTTCTATATCGGTGTAAACCCCTCAACGAGGCAACTAATTGATTCAGCCGCCGGTGGAACCCTAAACAACAGAACTCTTGAAGTACCCTACGAGTTTATTGAAGAGATGTCACTGAATAACTATCAGTGGCAGGTCACAAGGACCAAACTAACAAAATCAGCCGGAGTTTCAACATAGATGCAGTAACCATGCTATCAACACAGGTAGAAATGATGAATAAAAAGCTTGATAGTTTGTGTTCTTCGCAGGTACATCCAGTAATGCAGTGCGACGCAAGTGGAACCGTGGCTAATCTTGAGTACCCACCCTACCAACCGGGCACAGAGAGCGAACAGATGAACTATATAGGTAAAAATTTTAGATCTAATAATAATTTTTCGTGGGGAGGTCAAGGAAATCAAAGACAACAACCTCCTCAAAATTTCCAAAATCAGCCCTATCCACAGGAGAAAACGCTGAACCTTGAAGAGATGCTGACAAGATTCATGGCATCCACAGAAAACCGTCTCCAAGACACTGAAACCACCCTTAAGACCCAACAAGCATCGATCAAAGGAATCGAGAGCCAAGCAAGGGAAGTTACTAACTCAGTTGAGCAAGTTTCTAAGTCAGTTGGACAACTCGTGAAGCTGATGTCTGAACGATCGCAAGGGCGTCTACCAAGTAACACTGAGATTAATCCAAAAGAGCAAATCCAAGCCATAACAGCTCAAGAAAGTGAAGGATTAGATGAACCCAGTCCAATACAAAGAAACGAGGTAGAATAAGGTAAAGTTGAGGTAACACAAGACAAGCAAAAATCGATAATCAAGGAGTACCAACCTCGCATAACATATCCCGAAGCGTTAACGAGAGATGACACAGAGGAACAGTTCGGTAAGTTTCTTAAACTTTTAAAGAAATTACATATTAACTTATCGCTACTTGAAGCTCTTTCACAGATGCCAGATTCGAGGAAATTTTTAAAACAACTCTTAACGAACAAACGCAAATTAGACGAGGATCCACATGTGGAATTAAACGCAGTATGCTCAGCAATGTTACAGAATAGACTACCACAAAAGCTAAAAGATCCAGGGAGTTTTACAATTCCATGTTTAATTGGTAGACTAACTGTTGATAATGCGTTAGCTGATTTAGGGGCAAGCATAAATGTCATGCCTTATAAATTATTTAAACAATTAGGTCTAGGAAACCCAAGCAAACTAGGATGAGCATTCAATTAGCTGATAAAACTGTTAGAATTCCTAGGGGTATTATCAAAGATGTTCTTGTAAAAATTGACAAATTCGTTTTCCCAGTAGACTTTGTTGTCTTAGACATGGATGAGGATAATTCGATTCCCTTACTTTTAGGAAGACCCTTTTTAGCAATTGCCAAGACTAAAATTGGTATTGATGCAGGAGAACTCATACTTCGTGTAGGTAACGAGACAGTCACCCTCAAGGCTCTCGACTCAGTCAGAACATCGAGTAATCAAGGTGAGAACGTAAATTCTACTAATAACCATTTGGCTAACCCTTATTTTCAGGAAGCACCACCAAAGAATACAATTGAACCCAATCCTAGAACCAGTGTTAACAAAGAAATAACTCATGAGAAATGAGGGATTCAATTCGATGATCTAGATGAGTGGAAGACGCATTTCAAGGAGAAATTAGGAATACACGAAGCAGAACCAGAACCGCTCCATGAAGCAAACAAACTCAAAATAAGAGACCAGGTACTGTTAGATAAGGCATATCCTCGAATATCTCCTCCGGACCCTAACACAAACAAAGAAATACCTTTTAGGGTAACCAGTGTTTTCCCATACGGAACAGTCAAGGTAAGTAATCCTATTTTTGGTACTTTTACTGTAAACGAATCTCGACTTAAACTTTTTCACGAGGATAAAACTGATAGCATGAGGAAGGACTTCCAACTCCTCAAACCACCCTGAAGATGCAAACGAGAGGAAAGTCTAGCTTAAGACTATAAACGAGCGCTTCTCGGGAGGCAACCCAAGCACTAACCCCATTAACTTTTACATTTTTATTTTTTTCTTATTTATGCTATTCTACCATTTCTTTATGGTATATAGATTTAAACTAACCAAAAAATGCAGATTTCCAGGCCACACGGCCGTGGTCGTGGCCGTGTGGATGCCCTAAACCGCCGTACTGACATGGCAGAGGTGGTACGAGTTAGAGAGAATCAAATCTTCAAAGTCACAGACTCCAACCACCGCCCCACGGGCACCGACAGAATGCCACGGCCGTGCGACGCAGCCGTGGACGACACTGACTTATCACCAATAAGCGTGGCAGTCTGTAAAATAGGCATGTGTGAACCAACACACCTAGACACACGGCCGTGCGAAGCGGCCGTGTGAATCGACACGCCTAAGGAGCACGGGCGTGGGATGGTACCAGGTTTGAAAATCTATTTAATTCCCCCTCTCCCTTCCCTTTTCTCCCGCTAACGTTCAACCTTCACCTTTTCATTTTCTTTTTCTCTATACCCTTGAGCTACATCAAAAAAATGCCAAAGAAGCGGAAGAAGCCAAGCACAGTCTCCCTCATGGAGACCAATCTACATAAGTTCATGCCGGCCGCTTCAATCATCTGCCAAGCCAAGGGTCTTTGAGACCAATTATCTGTTCTTTTATTTTTATCTTCTCCTTTATTTACCTTCTCTTTAACACTCTTATGCTCAATTTAGTTTATTTTATCTTAGTTTCTTGATTTTAGGTTCTAAAGGCTGCTAGGGAATCACGCCACAGCCACCACCATATCCTCAGCCTTAGAAATCACACCCAACAATAAGGACTCTACGGTCCATCCATATTTTCTTTTAATTTTAGTTTCATCATTATTTTTCTCCACTTTAGCTTGCTTTTCTTTAAATATTTAACTAGTATAGTTTTAATTATTATTATATCCTAGCTAATTCTCCATGAGCTACCCAATTTCTTCATCTAGCGCAGGATCGTCATCTAGACTGGCCCCTCCAACTTATCTTTCACCTCCATCTCAAGGAATCCATCCATAATTCAGGAAGTTTCACTTCTCCCCATATCTTATTATTTTAGTATTATTGTGTTATTAACTAACTTTGTACATTGAGGGCAATGTACATCTTAAGTGTGGGGGAGGGAGAACAATATAAAAAGGCACCTAACTTTTTTTCATTATTCTCAAATTTCTGAAATTAGGTGCCAAACTTTTTGCATTGTTCTCAAAATCCTGAATTTAGTCTTGTTTTTAAGTAAATTTCTCATATTACTAATTAGGATGAAATTTCTAATGATTTATGATTTTTATTGATATGTTTTAGATTAAGTCATTGATAATTGTGCATTGATAATTAAATTTTAAGATTACTAGAGAATCAGGCATGATAAGTCTATTTTTCAAGAATTAAATTTTTTTAGGATGTCTTCCTGAATTTAAATATTACTTTGAAGTTTGAAATTTAGGAGGTTGACATCAAAATACCCATATTTTTTGTGAGATTTTGAGCCTTATAGAGCATATATTCTTTTTCATGCTCACTTTATTGATTATGAGTATGTCAACATTGATTTGTTATTCTAGAACTTGCCTCGTTTATACATATCGAGACCACACCTATGATTTGATATACAGAGATGATTAAGGCACCTAGGTTTTAAGCCACTAACTCCATAAAAAGCCTACCTTCACAATTAACACCTAGTGAACCCCTTTTAATCCTAACAAACCCTTTTTTGACATAACCGCTAATATTAACCCAAAACCCTTTGTATATTTGTTATCACCATTCCTTGACTCCCTTTTTGTCGAGATTTGATTTTGAGTAGTTGCCTAACTATGTTCTATATTTCAGTTGTTAAAGTTCTTTATTATTACTTGATTTGTTCTTAAAAAAAATGAAGTATATTCATTTTTAGTTTTATTAGTTATGTGATTAAGTGAGCTTATACGTCTGAATTCCAAATATTGAAGAAAAAGCTCGTATTATTAGTTTCAAAGTTTCAATTCATGTAATTATTTATTTATCAGTTTATTTTTTCTAGTTAGGTAATTTGTCAATTCAAATCTCGATTCTAACCTTCTATGTAACATCCGGGATTTAGGGGTTGTGTGGTTAGTGCATAATTCAAGTGATAGTGGGCCTAGTGTGTGTTTGGTTGTGTTTTAAGGGTTTGGAGAACCCTAGGATGTAGGAGAGTGCCTTGGAAAAATAGTAGATTTTGAGTTTAGTAAGGGGAACTAAGGGAGTGAGGCCTTAAAGGAATAAGTGGTGGAGTTTATGACACGAGCAACCTAGTAGTAAAGTGGCAAGGGGCGCCACCTAGGGTCTTTGTGAGGTTTGCGTCAAAGGAGGCTTCGGAGGGTAGGAGGTTCGAGTTGAAGAGGAGGCAATTGGGGTTTTCTTTTTGCGTCAAAGAGGAGGGCGGTTGGACGGCATGTGGACTTTCAAATAGATGAGGATAAGCTTTGGTTTTTCTTTTAAAATTCGGTAAAAAGGGAAGGATAAATGTTGACTTATTCAATTTATTTTGAATGAGTAGCATAGAGAGAAAATAGGAGAGAAATTTGGGATTTGATTAGAGGAGATGTGGTGGCCGGCCAAGGGACTCTCTTGGTGACTAATTTCGGTTTTGGTTGAAGTGGGATATGTGTGTGCCGAAACTGTGTAGTATAAATAGGGGTGATCATCTTTTGGCAATTCTTTTCTTCATTTATTTTCTTTTTACCGAAAATTGTTCCTCTTATCTCACTCTCTCATTGTGCCGAATTTTGGAGTGTCCATCTTTTACTTTCTCTTTTTCTTCTTTGTCATTTGAAGTCAAATTCTCCTTTGTCACTATTAGCCAAAACCATCTGTCTTTTAGTCTTCACAAGCAACATGGGTGGTAAGTGTGTTCTCCCTTAGCAATCAGTTTGAGTACTTTCTTTGTTGGTGTGCCGAAATCAAGGGTAGGCCTTGATTTCTTGGATGGCCGAATATTCTTTAGTGCCAAAATATGAGTCTTTTGTATGTAGGCGACATTAAGGAGCATTAAAGGAGTCTCTCGGGATTTGAAGTGATCAAGGTAAGCAATGTAGTATTCGGCCAAGGGCCATTTTCCTAAGATATATGCTTAAAGCCGATTCTAATATGGTTTCACTCGTGGATTTTGACAACTTCATGAGCAATGTGGTGATTTCGGGATTTAGGCAAGCAAGGTAAGTGGTTGATAATATTCGCCATAGGCCATGTTATGGATATTTAAGTGTTAGCCGATTTTGACTATGGTTATTTAGGGGCAAATCGACGACAAGAGTAAGCGAAGCTTTTCGTGATTTTGATTCATTTGGGTAAGGATGTTAAGTTGTGGTTTATTCGGTTAAGATCTCGTATAGTGGTGATTAACCGCTTTGATTCTCGATTAAGTATTGTTGATGGAGGCGAATACCAATCAAGGAGAGAAAGGGGTAGTCCCTATCCCGGTTTAAGAAGAGATCGGGCCGCTGCTTCGGGATTGGCCACGGTGTGGGGCCAAAGAAGAGCAGAAAATAGGCGGATAGTCAGTTTCATTTAGCGATAGCATCGGGATCGAGAGCGTAGTGCTTCAAGTGATAAGGTGTGTAGTTAGCCTACCATTTTTCGAGATTTATGTGATACTTGCATGTGTTGTATATGTGTTATATATGTGCTAATAAGTGCAGTGGCAATTATGAAATGGATGCCCTTAAGGGGGTATGTCGATCATCAGGTCAGTACCAAAACTGATGAAATGTGGTTATGAATGTGAATATGATTGAATGCATGAATAACATGTACATGCACTATTTTATTATGTCACTATCGTACGTTGTATGTGCATGGGATGGGATATGAATGTGAAAGAAGGACAGGGTGTACTTCGAGTACGTGGTTTGATGTTAGCCATGAGCTACATCGTGGATTGGCGCTGACTGAGGTCGCGTTGTGGATTACTTGTGATTAAGTTCACGTGGGTTGATGAGTGGCTCTGTGCCTCATCATGGTTGATATCGGCTTAGTGCCATATCGTAGTTGATGAGTGGCTATGTGCCTCATCGTGGTTTGATGTTAGCTACAAGCTACATCGTAGACGGCATTAATTGCCGAAATGGTGTGTAGCGGTTGGAGGGTGATTTAGAAATCCCCTGGTGTGTGGTGGCTGGATACGGGGGTGTGTAGAGGATGGACCCTAGGTTGGGTTGGGTGCACTTTGCATGATTATGTGTGGCATTGTGGTTATTGATGTGGTTATGGGCCAAGCCCAATATGTGAATGTGGAATGTTGTGGAAATGGGCCAAGCCCAATATGTGGAATCATGTGGTTAATTACATTATGATCCGATATGTGGTATGGATATGGGACAAGCCCAAATTGTGATATTATGTGAATAAATTGCCTTGTTATTTGTTATGTGGGTTGATATGTGGTTTGATATGTGGGTGGAATTCAAAGTGGACTAATTACACACTCGAGTCCATTAGACTCACCCAAATTTTTATCAAACATCGCAGTGATACGTGATGCTTGGACCGGGTTGGAGAGGATACGAGGTGGCCATGCGTAAGATGTTTGATTTATTTTATGCAGTTTAATATTAAGTATTTTTGAATAATTATTTGATGTAATAAGGGCCACTTAAAGTATTTGAAGTTTATTGTTATGTTTTAGTTGGATGGATGATTAATTTACTATTTGGAAATGATTTCATTTTTAGCAACTTATATCTTAAAAATATTTATATTAAAGTTTTAAATTCCGGACAATTGGTAACATCAAAGTTTTACTCAGAATTTTAAACATACAATATTCTTCAAACGACAATAAATTTTAAAGTTTTTATCTTTAAGTCAAAATCTTTTTAAATGTTTTCCGCAGTGGCATTCTAATTTTGGTCGTGGTGTATGGGCCGGGTTTGGGGTGTTACAGTTTGGTATCAGAGCCAGGTTTAAAACTTAGCTTTGAGGGTTTTGGGTCCAAAAACATTTTCTAAGATGGGCTTTTCAGAATATGGACTTTTATTTCAGGTTATTCTGGCATGGCACCTGTATCTCCGGCCCGAAGTCCACCAGGTAAGTACTTCTGACTATTGAAGTGATTTGAATATGTGAACTATGTGGGCATTAAGGGATCGTAGATTAGTAGATTAGGGCTATTGGACCCTAGGACTAGTCTACTCCAACACAGAATGCATAAGACTTAAGAATCATTAAACAAACTCAGTGAACTAAGTCGCCGAGCTAGGGTGTGGCAACAGATTTGTGCGCATGTCTAGGTGTGGATTCATGAAAGAGCTTGGTACTTAGCGGTCCTAGTGACTCACCTCCTCTTTACTCGAATCCTACCTGGTGCGTAGCTATGGTTCACCCTAACCAAGAGGACTTAGTCACCGGCTAAATTCGATAATTAAAACCCGAAAGGGACTAGCCTTGCTGTTTATAAAAACCTTAGTTTTTAAATCTCCAAGTTACTCTTTTAATTCGAAAACACTAAATTAGATTTTGAGAGAAACATTTTTTGAATTATTCTCGGTTGACATAATTACCCAAATACCCCTAGTTGTAAAATTACTAAAATGCCCCTGGTTTATAAATTTACCGTACTACCCTCAATTTTTTTTTACTAAAATAACCTTGCTTTACAGAAATACCCGAAAACTCCATTTGAAAAATATCCAGATATCCTAATTTGGAAATTTACTAAAATACCCCTGACTTACAAAATTACCAAAATACCCTTATAGGATAAATGACGAAATTACCCTTGGATTGGGAATGGATAAAATGCCATAGTAGTATGGTGGATGAATGAATGTGTTTCTGTTGATGAATGTGAATATGATTCTCTGAATTAGAATAGTGAACTTGAGCTGAAACTTTGATTGATCGAAAGAACTACTTCTAAAACGTCTTTGCATAAAACTGTTCGCGGATAATCAGTGGAACAAATTACTAATGCATAGAACTTTTAATCAGATTAAATCACGACGTCAGATATGAGTTCCAGAGGACGTGGTCGAACGACTATATCAGAACCAATAGGGTCTGGCCATGGGTCAGAAAATGATGTGCCGCCGCCAGCAGTAGGCGCGGAGGATCAAGATCTGACAGGAGGAGATGATGCCGTATCGCAGGCTATGCTGCGAGTGCTAGAGCAAGTGGCAAGAGCTGGTATGGGAAATGGAGCTCGGAAGTCAGTATCGGAAAGACTAAGGTCAAATGGAGCTGAGGTTTTTAGAGGAGTATCTAGAGTAGCTCCGAATGTAGCGGAGTATTGGTTAGAGGCAGTCGAAAGGATCATGGATGATTTGGATGCACCTCATCAAGAAAAGTCGAAGGTCTTTGTCTCGTTGCTCGAGGCGAGAGGCTTATCGATGGTGGCTCACCGTCGTGCAAGGTGTCCTGCAGATCGATTGGATTGGGAGTATTTTAAGCTTAAGTTTGAAGGGAAGTATGTTGGGGCCAGTTACTTAGACTCGCAAAGGAAGGTGTTTATAAACTTGGTTCAAGGAAGTAAGTCGGTGGCAGAGTATGAAGCAGAATTTGTGCGGTTAAGTCAGTATGCCAAGGGGATCGTGGCCACTGATTACGAAAGGTGTGTTAGATTCGAAGACGGATTGCGAGATGAGCTACGAGTGTTGATTGCTCCGCAAAGAGAAAGGGACTTTGCTATTCTAGTGGAGAAAGCTCAGATAGCTGAGGAAGTTAAGAGAACCGCGAGACAGAACCGAAAGAAGAATAAGAGTTGGAACAAGAGGAGTTTTGGACCATCGGTATCATCTGAGGATTTCCGGAAGAGACCAAGGATTGATAATTCTTTACGTACACCTGTGCCAGTTACTAAGAATCGGAGTCGTACATGTGCGCGGTGTGGAAGAGCTCATGCTGGAGAGTGTTGGGGAAATAGTAAAGAATGTTTCCGTTGTGGGTCTAAGGCTCATTTGGTTAAAAATTGTCCCCAGACGACGAAGGGTCGTGGTCCAAACCATAGAGGAAATGGTTCCGGAAGAGGTCGTGGAACACCAAGTAGGGGTGCTGATGGTTCAGAGGCGAGACAACCAAGGTTGGTTTAGGCAGTCAGCCGTCGCGAGAAGAAAGATGTGCCAGATGTGATAATGGGTACGTTCCTTGTTCCTGGAATACCCTTTATTCCCTTGTTTGTTATGGAGTTAGCTTATTCTTATAAGGTTAGTGAGGTGTTTGGAACCTTGAATGTGAACCTTGAGATTGTACCTAGGAAGATGACCGTACCTAGTTCGTAGAGCGATCAGTGGTCGTAGGTAAACTTTTAGTGAGTGCCTTTAGAAGTCCGAGGAATAGCAGTACCCTAGCTAGTTTAACCAAGTAATTTCGAGGACGAAATTATTTTTAAAGAGGGTAGAACTGTAACATCCGGGATTTAGGGGTTGTGCGGTTAGTGCATAATTCAAGTGATAGTGGGCCTAGTGTGTGTTTGGTTGTGTTTTAAGGGTTTGGAGAACCCTAGGATGTAGGAGAGTGCCTTGGAAAAATAGTAGATTTTGAGTTTAGTAAGGGGAGCTAAGGGAGTGAGGCCTTAAAGGAATAAGTGGTGGAGTTTATGACACGAGCAACCTAGTAGTAAAGTGGCAAGGGCGCCACCTAGGTGTCTTGTGAGGTTTGCGTCAAAGGAGGCTTCAGGAGGTAGGAGGTTCGAGTTGCGAGAGGAGGCAATTGGGGTTTCTTTTTGCGTCAAAGAGAGGGCGGTTGGACGGCATGTGGACTTTCAAATAGATGAGGATAAGCTTTGGTTTTTCTTTTAAAATTCGGCAAAAAGGGAAGGATAAATGTTGACTTATTTAATTTATTTTGAATGAGTAGCATAGAGAGAAAATAGAAGAGAAATTTGGGATTTGATTAGAGGAGATGTGGTGGCCGGGCAAGGGACTCTCTTGGTGACTAATTTCGGTTTTGGTTGAAGTGGGATATGTGTGTGCCGAAACTATGTACTATAAATAGGGGTGATCATCTTTTGGCAATTCTTTTCTTCATTTATTTTCTTTTTACCGAAAATTGTTCCTCTCATCTCACTCTCTCATTGTGCCGAATTTTGGAGTGTCCATCTTTTACTTTCTCTTTTTCTTCTTTGTCATTTGAAGTCAAATTCTCCTTTGTCACCATTAGCCGAAACCTTCTATCTTTTAGTCTTCACAAGCAACGTGGGTGGTAAGTGTGTTCTCCCTTAGCAATCGGTTTGAGTTCTTTCTCTGTTGGTGTCTGTCAAATCAAGGGTAGGCCTTGATTTCTTGGATGGCCGAATATTCTTTAGTGCCATAATATGTGTCTTTTGTATGTAGCCGACATTAAGGAGCATTAAAGGAGTCTCTCGGGATTTGAAGTGATCAAGGTAAGCAATGTAGTATTCGGCCAAGGGCCATTTTCCTAAGATATATGCTTAAAGCCGATTCTAATGTGGTTTCACTCGAGATTTTGACAACTTCATGAGGCAGTGGTGATTTCTGGATTTAGGCAAGCAAGGTAAGTGGTTGATAATATTCGGCCATAGGCCATGTTATGGATATTTAAGTGTTAGCCGATTTTGACTATGGTTATTTAGGGGCAAATCGACGACAAGAGTAGCGAAGCTTTTCGGGATTTTGATTCATTTGGGTAAGGATGTTAAGTTGTGGTTTATTCGGTTAAGATCTCGTATAGTGGTGATTAACCGCTTTGATTCCGATTAAGTATTGTTGATGGAGGCGAATACTAGTCAAGGAGAGAAAGGGTAGTCCCTATCCCAAGTTTAAGAAGAGATCGGTTTCGCTGTTCGGGATTGGCCACCAGGGTGTGGGCCACAGCAGAGCGGGAAAATAGGCGGATAGTCAGTAGTTTCGTTTAGCGATAGCATCGGGATCGAGGCGTAGTGCTTCAAGTTATAAGGTGTGTAGTTAGCCTACCGTTTTCCGGGATTTATGTGATACTTGCATGTGTTGTATATGTGTTATATATGTGCTAATAAGTGCAGTGGCAATTATGAAATGGATGCCCTCAAGGGGGTATGTCGATAATCAGGTCAGTACCAAAACTGATGAAATGTGGTTATGAATGTGAATATGATTGAATGCATGAATAACACGTACATGCACTATTTTATTATGTCACTATCGTACGTTGCATGTGCATGGGCTGGGATATGAATGTGAAAGAAGGACAGGGTGTACTTCGAGTACGTGGTTTGATGTTAGCCATGAGCTACATCGTGGATTGGTGCTGACTGAGGTCGCGTTGTGGATTACTTGTGATTAATTCACGTGGGTTGATGAGTGGCTCTGTGCCTCATCGTGGTTGATATCGGCTTAGTGCCATATCGTGGTTTGTTGTTAGCTACGAGCTACTTCGTGGACGGCATTAAATGCCGAAATGGTGTGTAGCGGTTGGAGGGTGATTTAGAAATCCCCTGGTGTGTGGTGGCTGGATACGGGGGTGTGTAGAGGATGGACCCTAGGTTGGGTTGGGTGCACTTTGCATGATTATGTGTGGCATTGTGGTTATTGATGTGGTTATGGGCCAAGCCCAATATGTGAATGTGGAATAGTGTGGAAATGGGCCAAGCCCAATATGTGGAATCATGTGGTTAATTACATTATGATCCGATATGTGGTATGGATATGGGACAAGCCCAAATTGTGATATTATGTGAATAAATTGCCTTGTTATTTGTTATGTGGGTTGATATGTGGTTTGATATGTGGGTGGAATTCAGTGGACTAATTACACACTGAGTCTGTTAGACTCACCCAAATTTTTATCAAACATCGCAGGTGATACGTGATGCTTGGACCGGGTTGGAGAGGATACGAGGTGGCCATGCAGAAGATGTTTGATTTATTTTATGCAGTTTAATATTAAGTATTTTTGAATAATTATTTGATGTAATAAGGGCCACTTAAAGTATTTGAAGTTTATTGTTATGTTTTAGTTGGATGGATGATTAATTTACTATTTGGAAATGATTTCATTTTTAGCAACTTATATCTTAAAAATATTTATATTAAAGTTTTAAATTCCGGACAATTGGTAACATCAAAGTTTTACTCAGAATTTTAAACATACAATATTCTTCAAACGACAATAAATTTTAAAGTTTTTATCTTTAAGTCAAAATCTTTTCAAAGGTTTTCTGCAGTGGCATTCTAAATTCCGTCGTGGTGTATGGGCCGGGTTTGGGGTGTTACATTCCAATTCAGCCTGTATCCACACCTTTAACCCTAGCCCCATTACAACCCTGACAAAGACCTTTTGATTTGTGCATCATCTAATATTATAGTGGTGGAGATTTGATTTTCAAGCAAGCCTATGGGATTAACCTTTCATGTTCGACTTTTGAGCGCTTTTTCTTGAACCTTAAACACTTTGAGTGATTTGAGTGAATCTCTAGTGAGGATGTCAATCCTTGTCGGTTTTGAATTTAAAGGTGATTATTTAGATAAGGGAGACGCCTATATTTTCGAGCTACAAAACTATGACTTAGATTGTTTGAATCCTTAGGACTCTTTGAATTGAAATTATCCATGTATAAATTATCTATGAATTATGATAAGACATTGTTGATAGGAATTATGAATTATAGAAAGTTCGTTTTAATTATAAATTGAGAATTTTGCTTGAGGACAAGCAAAAGCTTAAGTGTGGGGATATTTGATAAACTGAAATAGTAACATATTTTAATCCCACATTTAGCATACTTTTGGATGATTTATCCCTTGATTTATGTAAAAAGGTGCTCTTAATCCTTTCTTTTCATGTCTTATACTCAGGAAAGCACCCAGGAATAAAAAGAACGAGAAACGGGCTCAAAACAGACCAAAGTGGGCCAAAGAAGAAGCCGACACGGCCGGGACTAAAGCCCACACGACTGTGCCTCCTCAAAATACTAGAACACGGCTACAACCACGATTTACACGGCTGTGCCTTACTAACGGAGTCCAACACGGCTTGACCGCGATTCACACGGGCGTGTGCCATGGCCATGCCCCTGCCGTGGAGGAGAGTAATTTCACTCGGATTTGGATACTTAGCGGCAAAGAAACACATTCCAAAAGCCTATAAATACACCCTAAGTATGACCTAAAAGGGGGAGTCGACGGGCGGTCAGCTAGGCCAAGGAGCCGAGCCAAAAAGGTCAAATTTGTGGGAAACTCTCAAGGGATAGCCAGTTGATCCATCTCAAGAAGCCAGAATTCAACTCAAGACGGAGGATCTCCTCTTCAATTCCTTCAGGGGGTTTTAGGGATTTCTTATGTTTTGTGTTATCTTTTCTTTTGAGATGTTTTTCTTTACTGTTATGAACTAAACCCCTTAGATACCTGAGGGGGATGAAACCTAGATGAATCTTGTTATTGTTTTCTGAACTATATGATAAATACTTGATTTGTTCTTAATTATGTGTGCTTAATTCTTGTGTTAATATTTTGCGGATATTAATTAAAGTTGAATATGCTTAGGTGGTGGAGAAAAAGTCCCTGCTTAAGAGTAGATCTACCATAATTAAGCAGAGTTTATCGCACGCCTAGAGATAGGGTGACAAGATTTTGCCAGATTAGGGTGAAACCTAATATGGGATGTCCATAGATCGATTTACTACTATTCTAGGGGGTTATTATTCGAGAAAGTGATTTCCGTTAATTAACCTAGGGTTAGATGTTATTCGCCTCGAGAGAGAGGGTTTAATATACGTTAGGGAGTCCTACGGATCAAGTCAAGTGAATAAATTGTCTGGTTTAGTGTTAGATAACAAGTGAAGTCTATATGGATTCTTCCTAAGGGTATCGTTTTAATCAACTGAGTTTTTCCCAAGTATTTCCCCAATTCATTCTTTTTGCCTTTGCGTCTTTAGCTTAGTAATTAGTTAATTTAGATTAATAAACAACTTCACTTATTTTAGGCTAAATAATAGAAAGAAAGTTAGTATTAGTACTTTTAGTTCCTTTGGGTTCAACAATCCGGTCTTGCCTAAACTATACTATTGTTCGATAGGTGCACTTGCCTCAATCGTTGTCATAGTTAGTTTCTAGGTTCGATCATTCTCTTTATAAATTTTAAAACTCTGACTTCAGAGCGATCAGGGTAAAAGTGTAAATGTGCTTAAATGTGTGTTTTGGATTAAATTGAATAGAGAGATTATTAAATAAGTTAATTTTGAATATATTTCGATCAAGAAAAGCATAATTCAGATCTAGATCGGGGAAAACTAAAGTTATCGACTAATCGACTTATTTCGTCATTTTCACATTCGAGGTAAGTTCGTATGTGATAAATTCCATTATAAATGTATTTTAAATGCTTTGATATTGTATAAGTTGTGAATACGAGACTTCGAATAAGTTCGACAACGACTCGAAGGTATTCTGGCATTTGAAATCCCGGTTGAACCTTAGGAGTAGTTTAGGATACTAGTGACATGTCATTAGGGGATAGATTGAGTTGGCCTCGGGCCATGATGTTCGCACTTCGAGTGCGAGTTATACCGATTTGGCTTCGGGCCATGAATATCGGCTGATTTTGCTTCGGGCCATGATATCAGTATTTCAGATATAAGTTACCTTGATTTGGATTCGGGCCATGGTATAGGTACTTATTGTGCAAGACTCTTGATTATCCGACTTCTATTCCGAATGGTTCAACAGGTAAATGAATGATGTAGATGAGAATGAGATTGGCATGAGATGGTACAGGTATGTGCATAAACCATATTACCTTTGAATCGAAGAAATGGTGAAGAAAGTATATAGTTTTGTGAATGAGTAATTGAAAGGTTTGTTAGTTGATGTGAATTCATGTATTTATAATCAATTGTTGAATTATGTGTTTATGACTATATCGAGTTTATTTCATACGAGCTTACTAAGCTTTAAAGCTTAGGTTGTTTATTTTTCTATGTTTTATAGTGATTTCAAGCTAGCTCGAATTCGGGGATCGTCGGAGATCGCATCACACTATCCACCTATCACTTGGTACCTATGAACTTTGGTATTTTAAGTATATGGCATGTATAGGGACTTTGGTCATGTTGGTTAAGTTTTGGTAATGATTTTGGCCATTAGAATTGGCTTGTAAGTGTATATGTTTTGGTTTGTATATATAGCCAAGAGTGATGGCTTATTTTGAGTTATTTTGGTATGGTTGAATCTTGTATATATATATATATGTTTATGCTTTGAGAAATGTTTTGAATGATTAAGGTTGGATTCATGATGCTTGTTGATAATAGGTAATTTGAATGTCAATAGGTGATGATTTGTGAATTAGTATGTTTGTGGAATTGAGCATATTGATGCATATTTGTTAATGGTTATTTTGATGAATTGAGAAAATAAAGATTGGTATCAACTTAGATGGCATAATGTGGTATTTATGTTTTGCATTGGTTGGTAATGGAAATGGTATAAATTATGCTTGATTTGAATTGAATTATATGTCTATTAATGTTATGTTTTGTGCCATATGAGTTATGTAGGTGTGCCTAAGTTTGGGTGGCAAATTGGCTTGGTAAATAGCCTATTTTGTCCACACGGCCAGAGACACAGGCGTGAGTCTCAGCTGTGTGCGACACACGGTCATGTTACACGGCCGTGTGTCCCCTGGTGTTGAATTAAAATCAAGTATGTATGCTCCACACGGCCTCACACACTGAAGTTTGACTTGGCCATGTGGCATAAGTCAGTATACCCTACAGGTTTGGCACGGCCCAGCACACAGCCTGGCACACGGGCATGTATGGCCATTTTTAGGGCACACGGGCTAGCCACACGGGCGTTTGTGTTGGCCGTGTGACCCAAGTCAGAGAGTTACATAGGGTCGGACACGGGCTGGGACATGGCCATGTGATCCCATTTTGAATGTCCACATGGGTTGTGACATGGGTGTGTCTGTTGGCCGTGTGAGACACACGGCCGGGCCACCCGGGCGTGTGTCCCCTATTTTGAGAAAAATTTTCTAAGTGTTTAAAAAGTTCCCAGAGTTATCGGTTTAGTCCCGAACCACTCCCAATGCATGTTTAGGGCCTCGTAGGCGCGTATTAGCGATAAATTGATTGAGATTGGTTATGATTGAATTGTATTGGAATTGATAAATTGTATTGGAAATGTATGTTCAAATGTGTTGTAAGTCCGGTAATGCTCTGTAACCCTATTCTGGCGTTGAATACGGGTGAGGGGTGTTACAGCAAATGTACCATACGGGCAAGTAAAAGTGGTTTTATGTTGGTCTTCCGGGGCTAGAACTATTTGGTTGTATCCTGAATATCCATCAAAGAAAGAGTAATATTCGTTACCAGCCAGTCGATCTAACATCTGATCCATAAAAGGTAGCGGAAAATGTTCATTTTGAGTGGCTTTTTTCAATTTTCTATAATCAATACAGATTCTTCAACCTGTGATTGTTCTCTTCGGGATTAACTCGTTACGTTTATTCTCGACAATCGTGATTTTGCCTTTTTTGGTACACATTGTACCAAGCCCATTGGGCCCACTTAGCCCATCTCGGCCCAACGAGGCCCATTACGGCCTAAGCCCACGAGAACACTCGTGGTGGCTCCTACAGTCTAGTGCCCTTGTTCATGGGCTCGGTTAACCACACGCACGCTCGCACGCTCATGTGGCATCACACGCCATATTTTTGGCTTTTCGGCATTCAACCGACTCTACAATCTTAGCAGTATAACCATTACGTACTTTCGGCTTTTCAGCTTATTATCGAAAGCTGCATACAATTACACACCTATTCGCGAGGCTAGATGAGATCCACACTCTCCGAATCCTACAATCCACCAACATATCGTATCAGATTACTCCAATCAGGTTAACGTATACACTTAATCCACCACCGTTATTAACTTAAACCATATTCACTCACCTTGCTAGGACTAACAGATACTAGCACCTCCCTGCTGATCAAGGCGATTTCCCCCTCCTAACATGATTTTGCATCACAAAAGTTGTTAGAAAACAACCAACATCCGTCCCCAAGAGAAAAACAAGAAGAGAAAGTCGAAGCTTGTTAATAGAGTCAAAGGAGGTCCTACTAATAACGAAATAATAAAGTGGTTGGAGTAACCTCTTACCAATATCGATAACCAAACGTATTTCGGCAGTAGTTAGCTAAGAAGATTCAACCCTAACCATGGAGAACAAAGAGATTGAGAGGGAGAGGGTATGAGTAATCAGCCTAACAGAGATGGGGAGAACAAAATATTGGAAAAAGAAGAACAAGAAGTAAAAGAGGAGAGGACTACAAATTCGGCAAATAGCAAAATGTGGCGAAGAAAGAAAGAAAACGAGAAAACAACAGAATGAAAAGGATGGGAGAGGAAGTGAATTCAGCAAAAGTGAACTGAAAAGGAAAGACCTGAATGGTCAAAAATCTGCCAAAATGCGAAAAGAAACCCGAAAATACTAGAGAAAATTCGGCACCTCTACACTCTCCCAAAGCCGAAAATGCACTAAATGACAACCCTTAGCCGAAATTCCCTTACTCATCCTTTCCCAAATTAAGCTAAGAGTCCTACACACACCAACTACTTCAACCTCTCCACCAAATCCTCCTTGAATTGCTCCCAGCCTTCCATTCGAATTTGTTCAGCAAGTCTTCAACCTCCTCTGCAGAGTTTGATTCAAACTCTACCTCTCGCACCACCAAATTATAAAATAAAAGCCCCATATTTGCATGTCATAAGATTCGAACCCCACTCCCCTTGCCATCTTAGTGACGCCACCACCATCAAGCCACATGCCCTTTTTGTGACATAGAAACACACACATTTATACATAAGTCCTAACTCCTAACAGCCAATTCCACTTAAGAGCAAAAACTAAAAATTTTCCAAGGCCCAAACTCGAACCCAGGCTTCCTAAAAACCCTCAAATACCCTCAAATACTCCAATATTGCTAACCCAACAGTACTAACATGCATTCTTGTTGTTTTCTTGCTCTCAAGATTTTTAGGCGCTCCCAAGCCGAAGGCCCAATTCTTCTAGGCCCAAAATTTGGGGCGTTACAGCCTAGTAGGAATAGTGGTTGCGAGACCACAAATCTGAAGTAGAAATAGGTGTTTTATAATTTTTATGAGGCTTATGATGTGTTTGCATGATTGTGTGAAAATTTGATGAGGAAATTTTATTTATTAGTGATCAATTTGTCCATTAGGACTAAATTGCAAAGATCAGAAAATATGAGATTCTAGAAGAGTCAAGTATGAAATAGAATTATAAAAATTATTAGAGGCCCTTAATTTGCAATTAGACCAATATAGATTATGATGGACAAAAATAAACATGGGAAGGAAAAATCTAAAGAAAGGGCCTTAAGGGTATTTTTGTCATTTGGTTAATAAAAGAGTTAAAAGGAAAAATAAAGTCAAAAATGGTGTCCATCTTCTTCCCTATGTGCTGAAATTTGAAGGAGAAGCCATAGCTAGGGTTTTGCTCATTTTCAAGCTCAAAGTAAGTGCATTCTAGCCCCGTTTTTAATGTTCTTCGTAGTTTTTAAATCCTCGTAGCTCGATTTAGCTATTTCTAGCTATATTTTGAGCTAGGGTTTATGTTCAAAAATTTATCCATGTATGACATGCATGTATTTTGATGATTTATGGAAGAATGTGAAAGTTTGATGTAGGATAAACATCTTTTCCTAAGTGATTTTCATGAGAAATTCATAAAAAGGACTAAATTGAAAAAGTTATGAAAGTGGTCATACATGGGTGAAATAGTGGAAATTAGAGGTTGTTGTAGTCAAGAAAAAGATTCGGCTAGGCTTAAAATAAAAGAAAGTTGAATAAAAATCATTTTACGAGCCTAGGGGCGAATGTGTAATTATGTGAAAGTTTAGGGGCAAAATCATAATTTTGCCAAAGCATGATTTATGAGTCAATTTAGTCAATGTGATTATTAAATAAGTGAAATTGTTATTATAGATCAAGAAACACGAAGCCCGGACCAAAATCGAGGCAAGAACAAAGTGTTGGACTAAATCGAACATCTTCAGACATTTTGAGTACTGAGGTAAGTTTGTGTGAATTTATAGCTACATGATGTTATTATGCTTCTAATTACATTATTTTATGAGAGATGTATATTAATTCCATGAAGTAATTTATGATGATTCGATGAAATTGAAATGAGAATATATATTAAGTTAAAGTCCCAGTTGAAGATTCGGAATAACGAGGATACCTAAGTCACGACATGAGATAAGGTAGGTCCCGTATAAGACCATGTCTGGGACATGGCATCGGCACCGAATGTAGGTCCCGTGTAAGACCATGTCTGGGACATGGCATCGGCACTGAATGTAGATCCCGTATAAGACCATGTCTGGGACATGGCATCGGCATCGAATAAGGAAGGTCCCTGATAAGACCATGTCTAGGACCTGGCATCGGCACCGAATAAGGTAGGTCCTGTGTAAGACCATGTCTGGGACATGGCCTCGGCACCAAAGGAAGATCTCGTGTAAGGCCATGTCTGGGACATGGCATCGACATCTATGTACGATCTCGTATAAGACCATGTCCGAGACATGGCATCGACATCGAGCTAAGAGATCCCGTGTAAGACCATATCTGGGATATGGCATTGGCATCGTGATACATATATGATAAGATTGAGTATCCTCCGATATTCCAAGTAGTTCAACGGGCAAAAGAGTTATGTATGCAAGGATGACAAAGAGTTAAGCCACACAAAGATGAAAAAGAGTTACATTTAAGTTAAGGATAATAATGATTTAAGTTTATGTTCATGATAGCGTAAGTGCTAAATTGTGTGATGAAGTGACACAGGTACCATGAGTAAAATACGAGTTATGAAACCCTAATGTGATATGTGATGGGTAAGAGTAAGTATGAGTAACTATGCTTAAGCACTTGAGAGTTTATGATGTTATTGTCTTATGAGATGAATGAATTTTACCATGAATTTGTATGTTGTTATATTAATTCATGCAAACTTACTAAGCTATATGCTTAATCCTTTCTTTTCCCTTTTCCTTGTAGTATCGCCAAGCTAGCTCAGGAATCGTTGGACGTCGGAGCTCGGATCGCACTATCAATCATTCTTTTGGTATAGTAAAGTTGACTTATTTTTAGTATGGCATGTATAGTAAACTTGGTCATTTTGTTATGTCATGTTAATGAGCCAAAGTGTTGGCTATTATGGTCACTTATTCATTTTGTAAATGGCCATTAAGAATTGGCCGATATTTGTCAAGTTTTATATTTCAATAATGATGATGATTTATGAAGTGAAAGTTTATGCTTTTAATGGAGTAAAATGTGAAGTATATGGGTGATGATTAGTGATCCTTCATAGTATGATATTGCCATGTTATGTGTTACTTGAGTTGGTATAAGTGTGTTTATTGTTTCAGGGTGGCAATTAGCTTGGTAAATAGCCTTCTAACTGTCCACACGGGTAGACACACGGGCGTGTGTCTAGGCCGTGTGTGACACACGGCCAACCCCATGGGTGTGTTGATAAGCCGTGTGTCCCTTGCATCAAATTTACGAGAATTCGATTCGCCACACGGTCCAGAACACGAGCGTGTGCCTAGGCCTTGTGCTATTAAGGGTATGCTGACGTGATAAACATAATACCTAGGTTTTCACACACGGGTGAGGACACGGGCGTGTCTAGGCCGTGTGAGGGACACGGACCACTGACACGGGCATGTGTCCGGCCGTGTGAAAAACCCCAGTAGGTTCGAAATGAGAAATAAATTCCACACGGGCTGGGAACATGGGCGTGTGTGACCACACGGCCTGCCCACACGGGCGTGTTCCGTTCTACACGAGCGTGTGGTCCTTTTTAAGGTAAAAATTTCTAAGTGCTCAAAAGTTTTCGGTTTAATCCCGAACCCTCCCGAATGTATGTTTAGGGCCTCGTAGGCCCATAATAAGGATGCTATGAATGTGAATGAAAAAGTTTAAAGTTGAAACAAGATTTTATAGCTCGAAGTTATATGTTTGAGTAAGTTAAGTCCGGTAATGCCTCGTACCCCGTCTCAGCATCGGATATGGGTAAGGGATGTTACAATGATACTGCCTTTTGATGAATTTGATGTAATTTTGGGAATGGACTGGCTGACTCAACATGATGCGGTGGTGAATTGTAAACAAAAATACATTATATTGAAATGTCAAAATGGTGAATTACTTCATGTTGAATCTGATAAACTGGATGGGTTATTTAATGTAATCTCAGCTATATTAGCACATAAATATGTCAGAAAAGGATATGATTCTTATCTTGCATATGTGTTGGATACTAAAGTATCAGAATCAAAGATTAAATCAGTACCGATCGTTTGTGAGTTTCTTAATCTGTTTCCAGAGGAATTATCTGGTTTACCACCGGTTAGGGAAGTAGAATTTTCTATAGATCTTGTTCCGAGAACAACACCGATATCTATAGCACCCTATAGAATGGCTCCTACTGAATTGAAAGAATTGAAAGCACAGTTGCAAGAGCTTATTGACAGAAGGTTTACTCGACCCAGTTTTTCACCTTGGGGTGCACCAGTTCTGTTTGTAAAGAAGAAAGATGGATTGTTGAGGATGTGTATTGATTACAAGCAGCTCAATAAGGTTACAATCAAGAACAAGTATCCATTACCTTGAATTGATGACATGTTTGATCAGCTAAATGGTGCTACTGTGTTCTCTAAAATAGATCTCCGTTCTGGATTCTATCAGTTGCGAGTAAAAGACTCAGATGTACCAAAGACAGCTTTTAGAACCAGGTATGGACACTATGAGTTCCTTGTGATGTCGTTTGGTTTGACGAATGCACCTACAATATTAAGGGATTTAATGAATAGAATTTTTAGACTGTATCTAGACAGGTTTGTGGTAGTGTTTAGTGTTTATTGATGATATTCGGGTATACTCCCGAGATGAAAATGAACATGCTGAACATCTGAGAATTATATTGCAAACTCTACGTGAGAAACAATTAAATGCCAAATTCAGTAAATCTGAATTCTGGCTTCGGGAAGTTGGTTTCCTTGGACATATAGTATCTACTGAAGGCATCAGAGTGGACCCCAATAAAATTTCAGCTATTGTTAACTGGAAATCACCGAAAAATGTGTCTAAAGTCAAAATTTTTCTAGAACTAGCAGGATATTATCGGAGGTTTGTTCAAGGGGTTTCAATGATAGCTTCTCCGATGACTCGTTTATTGCAGAAAGATGTGAAATTTTAGTGGTCTGATAAATGCAAGCAGAGTTTTGACAGATTGAAAGCTTTGTTGACTGAAGCACCAGTACTAGTTCAACCTAAATCAGGTAAAGAATTTGTAATTTACAGTTATGCATCATTGAATGGTTTAGGCTGTGTTTTGATGCAAGAAGGAAAAGAAATAGCTAATGCTTCTAGACAACTAAAACTACATGAAAGAAATTACCCGATACATGATTTGGAGTTAGCAGCTATTGTGTTTGCATTGAAAATTTGGTGGCATTACTTGTTTGGTGAAGAGTGTCACATATTCACCGATCATAAAAGTTTGAAGTATTTGATGTAACACCCCTTACCCGTATTCGACACTGGAACAAGGTACGAGGCATTACGGGAATCACATCACAAGCAATCACACAATTCCGAGTCATAAATTTGCGTCAAAATTAAAACCATCCATATTCAATCATAAAGTCCCTTATATGAGCCTACGAGGCTCCAAACATGCTTTGGAGGTGGTTCGAGACTAAACCGGGAGCTTTAGAAATTTTAACAAAACTTAGAAAAGTTTTGCTAGAAGCAGGGCTCACACGCCCGTGTGGTCCAAGGGACACGCCTATGTGACCTTGGGACACGCCCGTGCTTCAGGCCGTGTTCAAAAAAGGGTGCTCTCTGACTTGTGCCATACGGCCGTGTGCTAGACCATGTAGCACACACGGCTGAGACACACGCTCGTGTCTTTGCCCGTGTGCTCAATTCTGGACATTCTATTTTGGAACAATTAAGGTGCAGGGGACACACGGCTGGATCACATGCCCATGGGGCAGACCGTGTGTCACACACGGCCTAGACACATTCCCGTGTGCCTACCCGTATGGACAAAAACAAGGCTATGTACCAAGCCATTTTGCCACCCTCACTTGCACACATCAACACAACATCACATGGCACAAATTCAAGCATTTAAAAGCAACTAAATAACCACAACCAAGACAATAACATGTCATCCTCATGCCATTATTTATCAAGCTTAGAACTTCAACCTTTCCACACCAATTCATGCAAGATTTCACATTCATGGTTAAAACATATCAACTTTATATCTTTGCCTAACATATTCACTACATTTATTAAGCCCTAAATCAAACATACAAATTTCACATTCATTAGGCATACCATGATCATATCACCATAGACATTGACACATATATGAATATACTTAGGCTTACAACCATGTTAGCCAATATAAACCAACTTACATGGCCAAATAGAAAGACAATCCTTTGACAATCACAAGCCAACGCATTGGCTACAATCACAATGACACATTTAACAAAATGACTAAGTCCCTATACATGCCATAAACTCAAAATACTTGAATTCATCAATGCCCAAAATGATAGCCTGATAGTGTGATAGGATCTCCGGCGATCTCCAACCCGAGCTAGCTTAATAACCCTAAAAGACATGGGAAAAGAAGGGGGTAAGCTATATAGCTTAGTAAGTTCATATGAAAATAATACAAAACATTATTCATACACTTGACATATAAATTAACAAATATTAACATAAATGTCATTAAAAATTCATAAACACAACTTACTCAATCCCAATCTTACCAACAGCTCATCATATAAATAACATAACATATTTCAAGATGAATGTCCTCATGAGTATAATTTACTCAATCACATTCTTGCTTATAGCTCATCATATGAATAACATATCATATATCAACATGAATGTCATTAAAACTTCATAAATGTCATATGAACATAAATGTCATTTAATATCAACATAACACATATCAACATAATTGTCATATACTAATAGCTCATCATATGAACTACAACACGTTTCAACCTAAATGTCATTTAAGCTTCATAAGCATAACTTACTCAATCACAATCTTACCACTTGTTCATCATATACTGAGCTCATTTTCTTTGAGTTTTTATGTACATACCTTTACCATCACATAACATATTCACATGCTTTCTCATCTTTGACATACCCGTTGAATTTTCCGTTGGACCACTTGGAATACTATCGGATACTCAGGAATCTAGTATACACAGTACCATACCAATGCCATATCCCAGATATGGTCTTACATGTAATCTTTTATCGATGCCAATAGCCAGCTATGGTCTTACACAAAGTCTCATATCGATGCCATATCCCAGATATGGTCTTACACGAAGTCTCACATCGATGCCATATCCCAGATATGGTCTTACACAAAGTCTCATATCGATGTCATATCCCAGATATGGTCTTACACGAAGTCTCATATCGATGCCATATCCTAGATATGTTCTTACACGAAGTCTCATATCGATGTCATATCCCAGATATGGTCTTGCACATAATCTCAGTAACCCTAATGTCATGACATTCGTATCCTACCTATTCCTAAGGTTCAACCGGGATTTCTCACTTGTCAAACTTTATCGATTACATCCAAGGAGTCAATCATAATTCATACAATATTAAAGCATTTAAAACAAAAATAAAGCAATGCATTATTTACATACGAACTTACCTCGGCATAGAAATGGGAAAAATGACTAAATCGTCAAATACTCGTTTTTCCCCCGTTCTAACTCCGAACCTCATTTTTCTCGATCTATAATATCACATTTGACTTATTTAATCATTATACTATTAAAATCAGCCCAAAATCACATTATGGCAAAAATTACATTTTCCCCTTAAACTTTTGACATTTTACAATTTAGTCTCTAGGCTCATAAAATGAAATGTAATCAATTTCTTCAATACCCATGCCTAGAAAAACTTTATACATGCTTATAAAAGTCCACAATTTTCATTTATTCACATTTTTACACTAAATTTTTTAACTTTGACAAATAAGTCCTTTTAGGCATTTTCACCAAAAATCACTTAGCAAAAGTCGTTTATCATACACCAAACATACATTTTCTACCATTAGAAATCAAAATACACAAACATACATCAAGGATAAAATTTTAGACCTTGACATCTCTTCAAATTGATGGTAGAAATAGAAAGATCGAGTTACAACGACTTCAAAAATGTAAAGAGCAATAAAAACAGGGCTAGAACGGACTTACAATCGAGCTTGGAAGCTTGAAAAACCCTAGCCATGGTTTCCCCTTGTGAATTCGGCCATTGGAGGGAGATGGACAAAAATTGGCTTTATTTTGGCTTTTTAATTTATTTTAATTACCAAATTACCAAAATGCCCTTAATGAAAAACTTTGAAAACATACCAAACCATGTCCATTTTTCTCCACCAACTTAACCAATGGTATAATTACCATTTAAGGACCTATAATTTAAAATCTCATAGTAATTGGACACCTCGAACCTATAGAATTCAAGTTTTGCACTTTTTGCAATTTAGTCCTTTTGACTAAATTGAGTGCCCAAACGTCAAAATTTTCGAATGAAATTTTCAAGAAATCGTTCCATAAAACTTTAGACCATAAAAATATAATAAAAATGAATTTTACTGCATCGAATTTGTGGTCCCGAAACCACTGTTCCGACTAGACCCAAAATCGGGCTGTTACATTTGATGTTGCAAAAAGATTTGAATCTGAGATAGGGAAGATGGCTTGAATTGTTAAAATATTATGATTTGGTTATTGATTACCATCCGGGAAAAGCCAATGTGGTTGTTGATGCTCTAAGTAGAAAGTCTTTTTTTTACTTTGCGAGTAATGAATACTCGGTTATCTTTGTCTAATGATGGTTCGGTTATAGCTGAGTTAAAAGCTGTACCAATATTCCTGCAATAGATCTGTGAAGCTTAGAAGAGTGACGATGAATTACAAGTTAGACAGGTACAGTGGAAGTTTGATTCTGATTCAGAATTTCAGATTGGGTCTGATGGTTGTCTATTATTTAGAGGCAGGATATGTGTACCGAAGAATTCAGAACTTGCACAGAAGATTTTGCACAAAGCTCATAATGGTACTATGTCTGTTCATCCGGGAAGTAATAAAATGTATAATGATTTGAAAAAGATGTACTGGTGGCCGGGAATGAAACGAGATATTTCTGAATTTATATCTAAATGTTTGATATGTCAGCAAGTAAAAGCTAAACATCAGGTGCCTTCGGGATTACTACAGCCAATAACGATACCAGAATGGAAATGGGAAAGAGTTACAGTGGATTTTGTGTCGGGATTACCCTTATCTCCGAAAAAGAAAGATGCCATCTGGGTAATTGTTGACCGATTGACAAAGTCTACACACTTTATTCCAGTATGTATGGATTTCTCTTTGGATAGATTTGCTGAATTATATGTTTTCGAGATTGTCAGACTACATGGAGTGCCAGTTTCTATTATTTCAGACAGAGATCCCCAGTTTACATCTCGACTCTATAAAAAATTGTAAGAAGCTCTGGGTACGCAATTACATTTCATCCTCAGACTGATGGTCAATCAGAACGTGTGATACAGATTTTAGAAGATATGCCTCAGTGCTGTGTGTTAGAATTTAAAGGTAACTGAGAAAAGTATCTACCATTGGTTGAATTTGCATACAATAATAGTTATCAGTCCAGCATTAATATGGCATCGTATGAGGCTCTATATGGTCGTAAATGTAGAAGTCCATTGTATTGGACAAAGCTTAGTGAGAAAAAGATACACGGAGTTGACTTAGTCCGTGAGACTGAAGAAAATGAGAAAATAATTCGGGATAGTTTGAAAGCAGCCTCTGATCGTCAAAAGTCTTATGCTGATCTTAAATTGAAAGAGATAAATTTCTAGGTCAGTGATAAGGTATTCTTGAAAGTATTACCTTGGAAGAAAGTTCTCCAGTTTGGCCGTAAAGGAAAATTAAGTCCACAGTTCATCGGACTGTATGAAATTACAAAAAGAATTGGACTTGTTGCATATCGACTGGCATTACCACCAGAACTTGACAGAATTCATAATGTATTTCACGTGTCCATGTTACGACGGTATCGGTCAGATCCTTCACATGTTATATCTCCGACAGAAGTTGAGATTCAGCCTGACATAACCTACAGTGAGGAACCGATCAAAATCCTAGCACATGAAACAAAAGAGTTAAGAAATAAAAAGGTGGCTCTTGTAAAAGTTCTTTGGCAACGACATGGTATAAAAGAGGCTACCTGGGAACTGGAGAAAACAATGAGAAAACAATACCCAAACCTCTTTACTTGTAAGATTTTTGAGGATGAAAATTCTTTAAGGGGAGAGTTGCAACAGCCCTTTTTCAGTGAAATCAGAATAGTGGTTTCGGGACCACAAATCCGAGTTAGAAAGAAAATCTATTTTAATATTATTACATGAATTGCATTATGATAGAACTGACGTATGAAAATATCATTAAGAAAATTTTACCGATTTCATGTTTAATTGTGGAAAAGACCAAATTGCATAAAATGCAAAAGTTGAGTTCTAGTAGCTATAAGTATCAAATAGCTATGGAATTCAAAAATTGAGGTCCTTATATGGTAATTAGACCATTAAGAAAAGTTAGTAGATATTTTTATGATTCATCCATGGGAAATTAGAAAAAGAAAAGGATTAAATTGGAAATGGGAATAAATAAAAGATGATAAATTCAATAAATGTTTAACATCGTCATTTTATATCATCTTCATCCCCAAATTCTAAGGAAACCCTAGGAAAGAGAAAGAAAATCAAGCAAGCCTAATTGGGTAAGTAGTCTTGTCCCGTTTTTAGTAATTTTTATATTTTTAAAATCGGAATAACCTAATCTAGCTATTTTGGGGATCAATTTGTAAAGTGATCAAAGTATTGAAATTTTTCCATGGATGAATATGATGAAAATTTGAAATTTATGGTAGAAAATGAAAGGTGGTTAGTAGATAAAAAACTTTTACAAAGAGAATTTTGATCAAATTATGATTTAGGGACTAAATTGAAAAGTGGTAAAACCCATGGAAAAATTCTAATTTTTGTGAAATTCATGAGCTATTATTGTAACATGTAAAGTTTGATTAGGCTTGAAATAAGGATTAAATTACATGAATTTTATTTTCCAAGCTTAGGGACGAAATCGAAATTTATGAAAAGTATAGGGGCAAAAATAGTAATTTTGCCTAGGAAGTAAATTGAGTTCAATTGAGTATGAAATGGATTAAATTGATGTTAAATTCGTTCATTTAGATCCGAAAAACTCAAATACGAAGTTAGATCGAGGAAAAGAAAAAGTGCCGGATTAGTAGATTTTTGTATACGAACAAGTAACGAGGTAAGTTCGTGTAACTTAATTATGTGTATTAATATGTCTGAATTGAATGTTGCATTTGTGTGAATTTCATAAATGTTTAATGTATGAAATTAATCACATGCCCAATATTGCTCGATAAATGATAAGTTCCATTTGAATAATGAAATGCGAAGGATATAGTATTTTCCCGTATTGATTATAGTCATGCATATGTTGCGAACATTATAGCTCGACCGAGCATTCTTTTATAAGCCCTCTCGAGCGTCCTATTATATAGTTCCTGTGAGCATCCTGATCGGTAGTGATTCTGCATGTGTTACGCCCTACCGCAGCTCTTTGTGAGCGTCCTGTTACATGAATCGATCGGTTGTGATCCAACATTTATTGCGGACACAAACGCAGCTCTTTGTGAGCATCCTGATATAGGCTCTTATGAGCTTACTGACATGGCTTGCTTGAACTCCCTGTTAATAACTCTTTGGAGTTACCTATTAAGCTCAATGAGCTTCCTGTTCTAAACTATTAGGAGTTTTTTGTTTATCCCGGATAAGCATCCTGTTACATGGCTCATCTGATCATCCTAATATATGGCTTGAGAGTGTGCTTCTTGATTATGTGCCCTAATTGGGTACCCCTGGATATGAATTGACGGATTTCAGTTTTGTACACTTTAAGTGTACTACATGAGCGTATCCATCGATATTTCAAAGAAATTCAATGAGTAAAGTTCTGACATGGTTAAAAAGAATTTGAAATGATTTTTCATGGAAATGTACATGTAATATGGAATAATGATATGGAAAGCATATGAATATGAAAATCATTAAATGATGAGATCATCCATGTTCTTGGTATTATGTGAATTACTTGACTAACATGATTGATGAAGTTGTGTTTTAGGCTATTAGCAAAATTGCTTGAATTCATTTTTGTGTGCTTATCTTAAATGAAAATATATGGTAAGTTAAATCCCTGTTATACGAACTTACTAAGCATTTGAAATACTTACTCGGTTTTCTTTTCTTTATTTTATAGTACTCAGAAGCTCGTAAAGGTTGGAGAGTGGTTAGAGCATCATCACACTATCCTCCAGCTCGTTTTAGTATAAATAGGAAACTTACTTTGGTATAATGGCATGTATAGGCTAAGGGTGACAAGTAAGGGAATGTAAATGTTTTAGTTGTAATTAGCCATTGGAATGGCTAGTGATAACATATTTAATATATTTATGCATGAAGTTATATCAAGTTTGGTATGTGAATATGCTTGGATTAGTAACTAAGATATAATCACACTTGTGTAAATATATGATTAGAAAAGGGTAAGATGAATACTTAAAAGTGTGAGCAACATGACATGTATAAAACTTGAATATCAGTTTGATTTATATGCCTTGAATTGGTTGTTGAATATATTGAAGTGTTGATGTAGGTGCAAGGTAAAAAGGGTGAGAAATGAGGCTTGGAAAATGGCCTTATTTTGTCCACACGGGCAAACACACGGGCATGTGTCTCAACCGTGTGTAACACACGGCCATGTGCACGAGCGTGTGGTTTAGCCGTGTGTCCCCTGCATCTTAAAAATTGAGAAATAGAATGCTCAAAATTGAGCACACAGGCGTGTGTCTCAATCGTGTGAGACAATTTTGAGCATTCTGTTTCTCAATTTTTAAGCATTTACGGCACGATTAGATTCGATTGACATGTAAATCTATAAGAAAAACATAGTCAGGTCAAATCAAAAGCATTACAAAAAATATATGTTATTTTGGCATGTATTTCGAGACTCAATACACGCTACATTCAATCCGAGAATTAACTTAACTGTAGCTTAATACCACTAAATGTAACACCCCATACCTGGTCTAGTTGTCAGACCCGAGCTACAAAATTCTACAATAGTAAACAAAATATTCACATACAATTTACTCAGTAATATTCAATAAATCAATATATACAAGTTAGTTCCATGTTAAACATGCATTAAAACAAATTTAAGTCACAATCCTGCTTACGAAAGCCCTTAAACCGGTTCAGAACCAAATCAGTACCATTTTGAAACATTTAAAAAAAGATAGGTAAAAAGGTAAAACTGAGGTCACATGGCCATGTGATCAGTTTCAATCGTCAGTACGATCATCTTGAGTCTTCTAATTAATTTCATTTTCTTTTGAATCTCACGATTTGTCTTGTTCTCGTACCTTATTCGTACCTTTTGTTATTTTTTTAGTTGAAATTACTATATTGGTCATCGATTCGATGTTCTCCTTGATTGCTTCTTGGTGCTCAGTTTCTTTCTCCTCTTTCATAGGCTTGCCGCTTCTTTCGTGACTTTCTCCTCTTCATGGCTGGGTACGATTAGCGTATTCAATTCCTTGCCCAATTGTACTGTGATTGCCTCTAAGTGTTCCAACCCATCTCTCTGAGGATTATTCTCCCTGTTACTAGGGAGACTCTGGCGATTTTGTTTTTGGAACATCGTCATTCATTAGCTCATTTAATCGCAGAAGTTGTCCATTCAAGATCCGATTTGTCCACATGTTGCTTGAACTTATCAAATATTCATATTCATCATTTGGATCTCCCCTTCTAATTGATCGAGTCTTTGACCGCATGTAGCGTGATCACTGCCCAAGGCTTATTTTTGCTATGGTGGAGGTTGATAAGGAGGATTCGGTCGAGTTTGGGCCTGGTTTTTGCCTCATTGGCTACCTCCCCACTTGAGGTTCAGATGATCTCTCCAACTGGGATTGTATGTGTTTGAATAAGAGTCTCGACCCCTATTGCCTATATATCTAGTCTCCTCTAGTTTGTTTTCTGAATAGGGTTCCACTTTTTTGGCTTGATGGGTGTCTCTAAATGGTTAAGTTTTTCAAGAATTTGTTGGAATTGTGCATCGCCACTCTCTTCCTTCATGGCTTTTACTGCTGGTGTATTGGGTTAGTACATGAATCTCTTACTAGGCCACGTGTACAAATTCATAGCCATGTTTTCTATAATTTTGTAGGATTGTTCGTAATTGTTAAACATGAGCGATCCGTTGGATGCTCCGTCGAAGCTAGATCTAATGTGTCTGGACACTATTGTAAAATATTTGTATCTGGAGCCATACTCGTAGTCCATGCTGTGGGCACTTCCTTAGCATTATCTTGAAAGGCTCCCATGCCTCGTATAAAGATTGACTTTCATATTGTTCAAAATTTGAAATTTCCCATCGGAGCTGACTAGTTTAACTAATTGGGAAAAAATTATGAAGAAATTTTTCCGCTAGATCATTCCATGTACTGATGGAACCTGGTTCTAAAAAGTCTAACCAATCGGTCATGTTATTGCATAATGAAAATGAGAATAACTAGAGATATATAGCATCATCGGATACTCCGTTATATTATTTCGGGTCTTCAACCATGTTTCCCTTGAACTGCAGTGTGTTTTTGATCATCTGTGTAACACCCTGGTTTTAGGGGTTAGGCGTTTGGTGCTTAGCTCGGGTGTTGGCACACTCTAGGGTGTGGTTGGGTAAGTTTTAGGGGTCCTGAGAACCCTAGGTGGTGGTAGGTTGCTTTAGAAAATTTTTAGTTTTAGGGGCTAAAAGGAAGAGCTTGGATGGAGGGGGCCTTAAGAGAAATTTAGGTGGAGTTTTGGCATAAAGATTGGTGTGGCAGAGTGGCAAGGAGGCGCCACATAAGGCATGGGGGAAGTGACGCCTCAGGGAGCTAGAAGGGGTCTCAGGTTCTATTCGCAAGGGCAGCAGGTGAGGCCTTGTTTTTGCGTCATTAAGGATTGGTGGTGGATGGTTTTTGAAGGCTTGAAAGGTGGAGAAAGACTTGGTCTTCTCTTTTTAAATTCGGCTAGGTAGGTTTGACTCATTCAAATTATTTTGAATGGATGGAAGGGAGGTGTTTTAGGAGATTTGAGGATTTTTTTGTGGGGAGGTTGGAGCTTGGCGAATAGTATAAATAGGGGAGGTGTTCATTTTCATTCATCATTTGCTTTCTCTCCTTGCCGAATTTTGCCTCCCAAATTCCTTTGGTTGTCAAACCTTCTTCTCCAAATTCTTTTGCTCTCACATTTTCCAAGTGGCCGAATCCTTCACTCTTTCTTTTATCCCTTCCTTGTTCCTTCAAAACCGAAAGCATCTAGGCATCTTTCTTTCTCTTCCTTAAACACTTTTGCCGAAACTCCTTGAGTCGAATCTCTCCTCAACTATTTCTCAAACCTTCCTCCTTGTTCTAGTGGTGGTTGGCCGAATGTTCTTGTGGTCTTAGTGTGGTAATTCTTTCTTGTGTAGCCAAAGTAAGTAGGAGCGGTAAGAAGGGACCCTTAGGTCGGATTCATCAAATGTTGTAAGAGCATTCAGATTTGATCACGGCCACAACCAAATGTAGTGGGCAAGGAAAGGTCCCTATCCCAAGTTCAAGAAGAGGGTCATCTCGGCGAGCCGGATTGGCCACGGGTGTGGGCCAACAGCGAGGATAGCTATAGGCGGATATAGTCATCGTTTCTTTGAGCGATAGCTTAGGGATCAAAGCATAGAACTACAGTGTTAAGGTGCGTAATCATTGCACTATTTCTCGGTTTGCTTGCTAATTATTAAACATATGTATTATGTGTGAAGCAGATTATAATGGCTTAAGTGATGAGAACTGGTGATGGTAAGATTATTTGTGATGTATTTATGTATGTATATATATATTTATATTCTTATGTGATATGATGACTTAACATGTAGCATCTACATATTTGCATGAGGTGGGGCTTGATTCGATGAAGGAGGAAGTGTACACAAGGTGTACGTGGTCTAATGATAGCTCCGGCTACATTAGCGCTTGATGGTTAGCTTCGTGCTACCTCAAGGGAGATGATGGCTAGGTGCCCATCTCGGCGGTTGATGGCTATGTGCATCACCGTAGAAAGATATTGAGGTTGAGATCATTTTGGTTGATCGGTGGCTCAGCCACGGCCTTGTGCAGAGAGTTGCCAAGGTAATGTTTTGGATCACGAGGTGATCAGTGGTGGTTTATCCACGGCCTTAGGCAGGGAGTCTGCTAAGGTTGACGTACGGTTGGATAGTAGGTTGGGTTGAAGTGCATCTTTGCATGATTTGTTTTGAGGATTGTGTGGGTATGGGCCAAGCCCATACGTGTGGGAAATTTGTGTTGTGGTTATGCACTCGAGTCCGTGGACTCACCCAATTATTTTCCTAACATTTCAGTGATTCATGAGATGGACCGGGATCGGAGAGGATACATGGTGGCCCATGCCGAAGGAGATGTTTTTGGCTATATTAAATATTAAGTATTTCATTCAAATAATGGTTGTAATAAGGATTTATTTTATTATTTTGGTATCATTTTATTATTTACTCTATTATGGTTTGTTTAAATTGAAACACTATGTGAAGATGGTTATATTTTTATAACTTACTTATTCAAATATGGAATTATTAAACATGTGGCTATAATTTCAAAAGAACATGGTTTCCAGAGCAAATAATTTTTACTATTTCATTCTAAGTCTAAAATATTTTCACTAACATAACCAGATTCGGTTCGTAGTGAATGGGCCGGTTCGGGGATGTTACGATTTGGTATCGAGCTCGGTTCAAAACTCTCGCTTTGAGGGTTTGGGCCCAAAACAGCTTTTCAAATGGATTTTTGAAAAAAATGGGCTTTTATAAAAAGGTTTTTCAGTTATTCGGCATGGCACTGTACCTCAGGCCAAGTCCACCAGTAAAGTACTTGGACTTTCTTGAAGTGATTTGTTTATATGAATTGATTTGGGGTTAGTTTGGGCTCAGTAGAATAGAATACTAGGATCTGTTGGACCCTAGGATTAGTCTACTCAAACATATGCATAAAACTTAAAGCTCTTAAACAAACCTCGTGAAATAAGTCGCGAGTTAAGGTGTGGCAACCTCGTGTGCGCATGTCTAGGATTGGATCCTAAGAGCTTGGTACTTAAGCACCCACGTGACTCACCTCCTCTTCGCAGAATCCTACCTGCAGTGCGTAGCTACTGTTCACCTTACCCAAGAGGACTTGTTCATAGGCTAAACCGATTAATAAAACCCAGGAATTAGCCTTGTTGCTTTTAAAACCTCCTGTTTTAAAATTTTTCAAACTTACCCCTTTGGTTTGTGAAACCCTAAATCTGATTTTGAAAGACGTCTGTCGAATTACAAAATTACCAAAATGCCCCTAGTGGCAAAATTACAAAAATGCCCCCGTGTTATAAAATTACCGTTCTACCTCAATTTTTGATAAAATGCTTTTTACTTGGTAAAATACCAAAATCTCAAGTTTTCAAATATTAAGATATCTTGGTTTGTGAAAATTTACTTAAAATACCCCCGGTTGATAAAGTTACCAAATGCCCTTGGTTTCTAAATATTCAGCTTTTCTCTCAACTTTTATCAAATATTCCTATTTTACCAAATATCAGAAAATTCTATTTTTGTGAAATATTGTGATATTCCGATTTGGAGAATTTACTGAAAATGCCCATGATTTCCAAAATTACAAAAATAACCCTCGATTTACGAAATTTGTGCGATACCTCTCCGTTTGAAAAACAAAATTTTCAAGATGACCCTATGATTTTGTAAATTTTGAAATATCTTTAAGTTGGAAAACTATTTTTCAAAATTGACCCTGAGTTATTACCAATATACCTCTTATAGGAAAATGACGAAATTACCCCTAGGTAGGGAATGAAACTTGATTGCTCGAAAGAACTACTCTTGGAAACTTCATTGCATAAAATTACTCGTGGATAAAACAAAGAAACAAGAATTTCTAATGCATAAAACTTTCTAAATGTACTAAATCGAGGCGCTAGATATGAGTTCTAGGGGGCGTGGTCGCAATACTCGTGGACGTGGTAGAGGCAGGATGTCAGTATCGGAACCGGTTGGGTCTCGCCATGGGTCAGAGAGCGATGTGCCGCCACCAGCTGTTGAGGTGGAACAGCAGGATCGACCGAGGAGACGACGCAATGTCGCGAGCTATCTCGCGGATGCTTGAGCGAGTAGCGAGAGCCAATGGGGGCGTGGGACTCGGTCGCGGTGCGAAAGGCTTAGGGGAATGGAGCCGAAGTTTTCAGAGGAGTGTCCGGGTAGCTCCGAATGTGGCGAGTAATTGGCTTGAGGCAGTGGAAAGGATTATGGACGACTTAGACTTAACTGCTGAGGAGAAGCTTAAGGGTGTTGTTTCGTTGCTGCGAGATGAGGCCTACCAGTGGTGGCTCACTGTTAAGGAAAGTGCACCTGCGGATCGAGTGGACTGGGGCTACTTTAAGATCAAGTTCGAAGGGAAGTATGTCGGAGCAAGCTATGTGGATGCTCAGAGGAAGGCATTCCTCGATCCGTGCAAGGTAGCAAGTCAATAGCGGAGTACGAAGCTGAGTTTCTGCGTTTGAGCCGGTATGCTCGGGGAATCGTGGCAACTGATTATGAGAGATGCGTCAGATTTGAAGATGGGCTACGGGATGAGCTGCGGGTTTTGATTGCGCCGCAACGAGAAAGAGACTTCGCCGTTTTAGTGGAGAAAGCTCGGATAGCTGAGGAGGTCAAGAAGGCGGAGAGGCGAACGGAGAAAGAAACCGTGATAAGAGGAGCTTGGGATCGTTAGAATCGCTTTGAGAGGTTTCGAGAAAGACCGAGAGTCGAGACTCTGCTCAGACATTACTAAGCCACCACGGAAATACAGATCGTCCGTGTGCGCAGTGCGGAAGGTATCATGTTGGCGAGTGCTGGAATCGAGTTCGAGAATGCTTCAGATGCAAGTCCAAGTCTCATCTGGTTAAGGATTGTCCTCAGAATCTGAATAGGACTCGGACAGAAGGTCAAGGTTTTGTGCAACCAGGCAGAGGTGGTCAGCAAGCGGCAAGAGGTCGTGGTCCGAACCATGGAGGAAATGGTTCCGGCCGAGGTCGTAGAGCAGTAGACCGCGGTAATGGTGGCACTGAGGCAAGACAGCCAGGTCTGGTTTATGCAGTCCGTCGAAGGGAGGATAGTGATGTGCCGGATGTGCCAGCGGGTAAGTATCTTGTGTTTGGAATGTTCTCTGTTGTTTTTTGTGTGGGTGGCTGTTTGTTTTGTTGCTCGTAAAGTATTTGGAACCTTAAGTATGATAGATACTGTGCCTAAAATTATGTTAGCTCTTTAAGATCAGAGTGCGCAGCTATAGTGTAGTGTGGTGTTAGTTTAGACAAGTAATTTCGAGGACGAAATTATTTTAAGGAGGGTAGAATTGTAACACCCTGGTTTTAGGGGTTAGGCGTTTGGTGCTTAGCTCGGGTGTTGGCACACTCTAGGGTGTGGTTGGGTAAGTTTTAGGGGTCCTGAGAACCCTAGGTGGTGGTAGGTTGCTTTAGAAAATTTTTAGTTTTAGGGGCTAAAAGGGGGAGCTTGGATGGAGGGGGCCTTAAGAGAAATTTAGGTGGAGTTTTGGCATAAAGATTGGTGTGGCAGAGTGGCAAGGAGGCACCACATAAGGCATGGGGGAAGTGACGCCTCAGGGAGCTAGAAGGGGTCTCAGGTTCTACTCGCAAGGGCAGCAGGTGAGGCCTTGTTTTTGCGTCATTAAGGATTGGTGGTGGACGGTTTTTGAAGGCTTGAAAGGTGGAGAAAGACTTGGTCTTCTCTTTTTAAATTCGACTAGGTAGGTTTGACTCATTCAAATTATTTTGAATGGATGGAAAGGAGGTGTTTTAGGAGATTTGAGGATTTTTTTTTTGTGGGAGGTTGGAGCTTGGCCGAATAGTATAAATAGGGGGGGAGGTGTTCATTTTCATTCATCATTTGCTTTCTCTCCCTTGCCGAATTTTGCCTCCCAAATTCCTTTGGTTGCCGAAACCTTCTTCTCCAAATTCTTTTGCTCTCACATTTTCCAAGTGGCCGAATCCTTCACTCTTTCTTTTATCCCTTCCTTGTTCCTTCAAAACCGAAAGCATCTAGGCATCTTTCTTTCTCTTCCTTAAACACTTTTGCCGAAAACTCCTTGAGCCGAATCTCTCCTCAACTATTTCCAAACCTTCCTCCTTGTTCTAGTGGTGGTTGGCGAATGTTCTTGTGGTCTTAGTGTGGTAATTCTTTCTTGTGTAGCCAGCAAGTAGGAGCGGTAAGAAGGGACCCTTAGGTCGGATTCATCAAATGTTGTAAGAGCATTCAGGATTTGATCACGGCCACAACCAGTCAGAGTGGGCAAGGAAAGGTCCCTATCCCGAAGTTCAAGAAGAGGGCTGTCTCGGCAGTTCGGGATTGGCCACGGTGTGGGCCAACAAAGCAGGGATAGCTATAGGCGGATAGTCATCGCTTTTTTGAGCGATAGCTTAGGGATCGAAAGCATAGAACTACAGGTGTTAAGGTGCGTAATCATCGCACTATTTCTCGGTTTGCTTGCTAATTATTAAACATATGTATTATGTGTGGAAGCAGATTATAATGGCTTAAGTGATGAGAACTGGTGATGGTAAGATTATTTGTGATGTATTTATGTATGTATATATATATTTATATTCTTATGTGATATGATGACTTAACATGTAGCATCTACATATTTGCATGAGGTGGGGCTTGATTCGATGAAGGAGGAAGTGTACACAAGGTGTACGTGGTCTAATGATAGCTCCGGCTACATTAGCGCTTGATGGTTAGCTTCGTGCTACCTCAAGGGAGATGTTGGCTAGGTGCCCATCTCGGCGGTTGATGGCTATGTGCATCACCGTGAGACGATATTGAGGTTGAGATCATTTTGGTTGATTGGTGGCTCACCACGGCCTTGTGCAGAGTTGCCAAGGTAATGTTTTGGATCACGAGGTGATCGGTGGTGGTTTATCCACGGCCTTAGGCAGGAGTCCGCTAAGGTTGGCGTGCACGGTTGGATAGTAGGTTGGGTTGAAGTGCATCTTTGCATGATTTGTTTTGAGGATTGTGTGGGTATGGGCCAAGCCCATACGTGTGGGAAATTTGTGTTGTGGTTATGCACCGAGTCCGTGGACTCACCCAATTATTTTCCTAACATTTCAGTGATTCATGAGATGGACCGGGATCGGAGAGGATACATGGTGGCCCATGCCAAGGAGATGTTTTTGGCTATATTAAATATTAAGTATTTCATTCAAATAATGGTTGTAATAAGGATTTATTTTATTATTTTGGTATCATTTTATTATTTACTCTATTATGGTTTGTTTAAATTGAAACACTATGTGAAGATGGTTATATTTTTATAACTTACTTATTCAAATATGGAATTATTAAACATGTGGCTATAATTTCAAAAGAACATGGTTTCCAAGAGCAAATAAATTTTTACTATTTCATTCTAAGTCTAAAATATTTTCACTAACATAACCAGATTCGGTCGTAGTGAATGGGCCGGGTTCGGGGATGTTACAATCTGGATCGTGGTCGTCTTTACCTCAAAATTATTTGCATTAACCGTTGGTTGCTCAATGCTTCCTCGCACCGAGTCTAGTGTAGGTAGGGCGTATTCGCGCAACGTTTGTTGAGCCATTGGGACTCCTACCTGATTATTTTCTTTTGGTTCTCGTGGATATTCAAATAATGGATTTTCTCAGGGCAAATTTATTTTCGCAAGTGGATCGTTGCTTATTATTTGATGATTGCTGGAGCTTCGGATCATACACGACTTGAAACAAAAACAAAAACAAAATTAAAAATTAAACTAAATAAACAAAAATTAAAATCGTATCTATAGGTCCTAATGTTACTTATCTTATTAATTGTATAAAAAATATTTTTAAAATTTATTATCGAAACCTCCCCGGCAACGGCGCCAACAACTTGACTGCTTATAAATGAGTTATCATTTATAGAATAAATATAACACCAAAATATTATAATTAAGAACGATGGTGTTCGCAAATGCACATGTTAAATTGTAATATAGATTGTATAACAAAATACTTGGAAGTATTCCAAGGATCGTACCTAAGGGAGGATGGAATAAATAACGAAAATACTTTGTACAATAATAAGTCTAACTAGTAATAGTTAATTCTTATATTACGAGGGATCATAAAATAGATTTATAAGAATAAAAATAACTAAATAAATGAATTAAACCGATAAACCAATCAGGAATATTAACTCACTTCAGGGTTTGTAACTAACTTCGGATTAGGGATCTAGAGTGGATTAGTCATCGATTAAGCAATTATTACCTCTCAGCTCTAATTAACTTAACTGATTGGTTGATACTCGCTTATCTTCCGACCTTACTTTCTCAACCAAGATAAATTACGATTTAGTTTGTTCGACTTGTCTCACAGCCTCGTCTAGCCTATCATAACTTGATAGTGTTGTCAACCCTAACAATTTAAGAACACATAATTTATACCAACTAATCCATCTTGAGAAATCCAAAATCCTCCGTTAATCACATCCCCATCCACTCATTAATCTCCTCTAAGGGATTTAGCCATTATTGTTATTCATAGTCTCAACATCGATTGAATAAACCATTTGAGAAACATGATCAATTTGGAGAAGAAAAGCGATGTGAATAATTGTGAATTGAGTATCGAATGGGCAATGAAGTAGAAAATCTCTCAATTGGACTAACAAAATAAAAAAATGCAAAAGAAAATATAAATTGAATACTTTAATTAAATAAGCAAATCCATGAATCAAAACTGATTCAAGAAAAAGAACAAGGACGTATTTAAAAAGCTGAAAAGAAAATAAACTAAAATTAATTCTAAACTACAAGGGCTTTTAAAGGCATCCAGGACGACTTGATTACATTCAACCACAAATTTCTTATTTGTAGAGGTGTTGAAAACCCAAATTAGGTCTTTAGAACATCCTAGGTCTTTGTATAAGTTTGATTTTGCGAACGAAAATAACCCTAAAATACTTGGCTAGCACATCGAAATTGTGTAGCATCACACCTCTTGCATGGTGTAACATGACACCTAAAAACTGCCTTGTGTCGTTCCTTTGGTGCTTTAACGTCCCGAGAAGCTTGTGCATCATTCGACCTTTGCTTCCACATCAATTGGGCCTTTATATCTCCATCCTACACACTCAATTAAATCAATTAGCACAACCTAAGTCCCGTGTCGGCCTATTGGGTTACAACACCTAAAAAATGTGTTAAAAACATTTATTTTTATTAAATTTCTATCCTAAGGACTAAATATTGAAAAAGTAAATTAAAATCCTAAATTGCTTTGAAAAAGCTTTTTAAGTGCGGAATTGACCCAAATTAACTACTATATTTTACGGCAGGTCAATGGGAAACTCAGTAAGTATGAGTTTTGGCTATCTGAAGTTGTCTTTCTAGGACACGTTATTTCAACCGAGGAAATCTATATGGATACCAATAAGATTTAAGCTATACTTTAGGGGAAAGCACCGAAAAATGTATCTAAGATTTGAAGCCTCCTTGGTTTGGTCGGGTATTACAGGAGATTCGTAAATGATTTTTCCAAAATAGCCTAAATTATGACGAAACTTCTGCAAAGGAATCTGTCATTTGTTTTAGATTGTAATGCCCTCAACCCGGCCCGATTCACCAGGTCCGAATATCAGGTGTTACTAAACGATACAAAACATTTAATGAAAATAATTTACATTTTCTCGTTTATTTTAAAACATGTTATTTGTAGCTCCAAAAGAAAAACTTAACATTTGGAATTTAAAATAAAATATATGATAAATAACTCATTACATAAAGTTTGATACAGATCTTTACAAGTTAGAAACTATTTTAATATAGACTCAAAGGTGTGTTCAAGACTACGCCACATATCCATTGTATGCATAACAACCCACTGTGCCACCAACTTGGCATACTCCTGGCAATGTCCTTCCAAGCAAAAACTCTACAACTTACGTGAAAAGAAATGACAAACCTTGTAAGTACAAGAGTCCTTAGTGAACTCACTATAACAATACCTTGATGGACACTTTGCAATCTTGTATGGATTGCTATGAGTCAACCAAATTCTGAACCATTTATTTCGGCTGGTACCATCACAGTGTTAACATTCCATTATAAACCAGTTATCATGCCCTTATCATGCTTAATCTTCCATATCTTATTAACTGAAGGATCCTTCCAATCATTACATATATCTCTTGTCCCATAATACTTACTTAACATAACATATTCTTAGAAACCACTTTCAATCAATTCATACCTTAACTCGTACTCTCATTTCAAATAATTGCTCACTGTCATTATCTTGGGTGGATACATACATATGGCAGATACTTATACAACATTTCATACTATTGGTTCAAACATAGACACCCTGATCTAGTTCTATATGTATATCCATACTGATAATTCACCGTGTACAACATCAAACTTTAAGGAACGAAAATTTAAAAAAAATTGAACTCCCTGGTCATCCTTGGCCATTAGCAGATTTTACCAATGAGATCTGTGTCTCCCCCTTTTTCTCGTAGCTCATCATTGACTTATTTATTCTCTATCTAAAGTATACACATTTTTCAGCAGTGTAAGGGTCCTCTAGGGATACAAATCTGATTACACCTGAACCTAATTTTTCATTCTCTCGCAACCTTTGATGTGAAGCCCAATGTCTGCTATTTTTTGTTTTACATTTACTTTGTTAGGTTTCAAATTCTTATCCTGTAACACCCCATACCCGAGTCCAAGGATAAGACTGGATACGAGACATTACCATGCTTGAACTCACTTAAACATGTACTTACGGGCTGTAAAATTTTGTTCTGAAATAGAAACTCTTCTTTCTTAGTCAAAACGTTCATACCATGGGCCTATGAGGCCTTAAACACGTATCCGGGAACTTTCGAAATACAATCGGGAACTTTTCCTCAAAACAGGGGTCACACGCCCATGTGGCTTGGGGCACGCCCGTGTACCCCTAAGACACACCCATGTCTCCCAACCGTGGTCGACACTGACTAATCTCACACGGACTTCACACGCTCGTGGACTGAAACTGTGTACTATACCTTAATATACTGACTTGTTCACACGGCCGGGGCACACGCCCATGTTCTAACCGTGTATCACACACGGTCTAAACAAACGGCCGTGGGATTAGCCCGTGGTATATTCTGACTTAAGATACAAAGGTGCAGGGTGCACACGGCCTAGACACACACCCGTGTGTCCATCCGTGTGGGCACTTAGAGGCTATTTACCAAGCCAAATGCCACCCTGAAATCAAGACCAAACTCATGCTCAATTTAGCAACTCAAGTATTACATATAACATGAACAAGGATGCATACTTCATTGATAGATTAAATCATACATACTTAATCATTCATGACTCATCTCTTTGGCCATATACAAAAAGAATACTAAGCTTGATAGCCAACACTTTCGCTAGTTTTAAAACATAACTCAAAATGAAATGTTTCCTATACATGCTATACTTAATATAAACAACTTGGCTATACCAAAATAGTGATTGATAGTGTGCTCCGAGCTCTGGTGACGATGATCCACAAGATTAGCTTGGCAGGACTACATGGAAAGAAAGAATAAAGGACGTAAGCATTTAGCTTAGTAAGTTTGCATGTAATTCTCATAGCAATATATTTTCTTAACATTAACCATTCATCATAAACAATGGCATTATGAAATCTCAAGTATTTAAGCTTACTTACTCTTACTGATTCTTACATATCTCATGGTACTTACTATTCTCATACGGAAACAAGATACCTGTATCACTTGATCACATAGATCAGTATACTTTACTATGATAAGCATAATCTCAACTTCATCATTCATATCATGAATAATACTCTTAATTAACTCTGACTAGCAAAACTTGATAATAACTTTCCTTACTTAACTTTCTTACTTTCTCATTTAATCTTTACTCTTTTGCCCGATGAATTACTATGAATAACAGAGGATACTAAATCTCAAAACACATGTGTCTTGCTGCCAATGCTATATCCTTGATATAGTCTTACATGGGATCTCTTACTTGGTATTGATGCCATGTCTTGACATGGGCTTACACGAATTCTTCCTTATGAGTTCCCTTGGGAACTTACCATTGCCATGTCTCGACATGGTCTTACTTGGTATCTTTACTTGTGAATGCCGAACCTTGGCTTGGACTTACATGAAATCTTTCTTGTTACTCACCAATGCCATGCCTTGGCTTGGACTTACATGGAATCTCTTTCTCTTTATAGCTTTTCAATGCCAAGACTTGTCTTGGACTTACATGATAACTTTGCTTGGAAACTCACCAATGCCATGCCTTGGCTTGGGCTTATATGGGTCTTCATCTCATAATAACTCTTCAATGCCAAGACTTGTCTTGGTCTTACATGATAACTTGCTTGATTGGCGATGCCATGCCTTGGCTTGGTCTTATACGGACTTTCTCATTTCATGTGATAGATCGAGTATCCTAAGTAATTCAACTTCAATCGGGACTTTCTCATGCTTGATCTCATTGATTTCTTTGTTTAACATAGCATTAAACAATCTCATGGAATTAAAATATATTCTACATTATACTAAGCAATTCAATGATATTAATCATAAAGCTTAGAAAACATACAAACTTACATCAATATACAAAATGTGTGTAGATATGCAATTTAGTCCTCGACTTTGTTCTTGCCTCGATTTTGATTCGGGCTTCATTTTTCTTGATATATAATAATAATTAGATCATTTAATACTCACATTGACTAAATTTACTCTTAACTCATACTTTGATAAAATTACTATTTTGCCCCTAAACTTTCTCATATTTGCACTTTTGCCCCTAGGCTAGTAAAATGATTCTCATTTAACTTTCTTAAACATCATGCTTAGCTTATTCATTTTCTCTACTATAACAATCATCAATTCTCACTATTTCTAATAGGTATGACCAATTTCATAACTATTACAAATTAGTCCATGCTATCATTTTTCATGAAATTCACTAAGGAAAAGATGTTTATCTAACATCAAACTCTCATAAACTTCCATAAAATATCATTTTACAAGCATGTCACTATTGGGTAGATTTTTGAACATGCATCTTAGCTCATTTTAAAGCTAAAACTAGCTAATTCATAATACGAGAACTTCAACAATACGAATAATATTAAAAACGGGGCTAAGATGAACTTACTAGCAAGCTTGAAAGATGAACAAACCCTAGCTATGGGGTTCTTCAAATTTTCGGCACCAAGGAAGAAGATGAATGAAATTTTTATCATCTTTTTCCTATTTTAATCATTTAATTGGTAAATGACCAAAATACCTTTCTCTTTAAAAATTTACAATTTACTAACTCATGTCCATTTTTTTTCCAATAATTATAATTTGGGAAAAATTATATTTAAGGACTTCTAATTAATATTCTAAAGCTATTTCATACAAAAAGATTCTAGAAACTCATATTTTGCAACTTTTGCAATTTAGTCCTATTTGATCATTCCATGTCAATTTCACAAAATTTCTACATAGAACTTTAATACTATCATGCAAACATGTCATAAACCTTAAGAACCCAATTTACTAACTCAGATTTGTGGTCTCGTACCAATATTCTGACTAGGACCTAAATCGGGCTGTTACAATTCTCCCCCTCTTAGGAATTTTCGTCCTCGAAAATCTTACCAGTAAACAGGTTTGGATACTGGTTTCTCATGCTCTTTTCTGGTTCCCACGTAGCTTCTTCTATTCCAAGTCTTTTCTACAATACTTTTACCAGGGCAATACTTTTATTTCTTAGCTGCGTGACTTCCCGAGCTAAAATCTTAACTGGTTCTTCACCATAAGTCATGTCGGGATGAATCTCTATCTCTGATGGGGTAATTACATGTGAAGGATCTGATCGGTAGCGTCGCAACATGAACACGCGAAACACATCGTGAATCTTTTCTAACTCTGATGGCAAAGCCAATCGATAAGCTACCGGCCCAACTTTCTCGGTAATCTCATATGGTCCAATAAAACGTGGACTCAACTTGCCTTTCTGGCCAAATCTGAGAACTTTTCTCCATGGTGACACTTTCAAGAAAACTTTATCTCCGACTTGATACTCTATCTCTTTTCTCTTTAAGTCCGAATAGGACTTCTGTCTATCTGATGCAGCTTTTAAACATTCTCGTATCACTTTCACTTTCTCTTCAGCTTCTCTAACCAAATCAACCCCATGAATTTGGTTTTCCTTGAATTCAGTCCTAAATAAAGGCATTCTGCACTTATGCCCAGATAGAGCCTCGTAAGGCGCCATCTTTAAACTCGACTGAAAACTATTATTATAGGTAAACTCTACCAATGGGAGAAACTTTTCCCAACTGCCTCGAAATTCAAGAATACAACATCTGAGCATATCCTCGAGTACTTGAATTAAATTCTCCGACTGACTGTAACAGTCCGGTTCATACCCTAGTTGGAACAGTGGTTTCAGGACCACGAATTCGAGTCCGTATAATATTTTAATATTAATTTCTATGTCGTTAATATGTGATTAAGCATGTGTTAAATTTCCGTAAGTTAATTTGTCTGTTCGTGTGTTTAATTTGAGCAGAGTATTGAATTGCATTAAATGTGAAAGTAGTATGCCATTTGTTAAGTACTAAGGGGTTGTGGCTTTATAAATATGAGGACTTATGTGGCAATTAAGCCAAAAATATGTGAGTGGACTGTAACATGCTTATGTATATTATTTTTATATGTTATTTTTATAAGTTAAAGTTATATTACATATATTATATAGATATATCATAATAAAAGAAAACAAAGTAGTGGATTTCATCCATGCATTCATCCACCGAAACTCAAAAGAATATAAAGAATAAAAGCTTTAAAATTTTCGGCACATACAAGCTTAAATTCAAGGTTAGATTTTGTTTCATTTTTGATAATTTCTACGTTTTTGTAATCGTTGCTTCGAAAACTATCAAACCCATGTACCAATTTTGAGTATTGATGATGTTTTTGTGAGATGCCATTGTTGATATGTTGAGTTTTGAAATGAGTTTAGTTGTTAAATGAAAGATTTGAGTTAGATGAACATACTTTGTTCTTGAATTTTTGATGAATTTAGTTAATTAGGGCTAAATTGAGAAAATATTATTTTTGAGGACTAATTTGCAAATTTGATTAAAAATGTGGGCTTGTATGTGATGTATATGTATTCAGCCAAACATGTGTATGGGTGGATTTTGTGAATTTGATGTTTTGTGAAAAATGGACTAAATTGATAAATTGTGCAAATATGAGGGCTAATTTTCAAATAGCCCTAAATGTGTGTCCTTGGATTGAATTGAATGAATTAGTGAATAAAAGGGTTAATTTTGAATATGTTTAGATCAAGAATCGAGGAAAACAGATTTAGATCGTGAGAAAGCGAAAGTAACCGAGTAGCCATTTTCATTCCGATAAACCGTCTCCGAGGTAAGTCACTATGCAAATAAATGTACTTGTCTAAATTTATACTTGTTCATATGATTAATATTGATGATAGATGCTTACGAGGGTTTATGAGTATGAATTCCAAGATAAGTTTGATATAGTGACTAAGTCCGAGAAGTCCCGTATGAACCTAGGAATAGGTATCTGTTCTGCTTTATCATGTAAGACCACGTCCGAGACGTTGGCGTTGATTTTAGATTTTCGTGTAAGACCATGTCTGGGACATTGTCATCGGTGTTAGATTTCGTGAAAGACCACGTCTGGGACGTTGGCCTCGTTATGATTATTACGTGTAAGACCATGTCTAGGACATCGGCATTGTATTGATTCGTGTAAGACCCTGTCAGGGACAGTGGCATCGATATCTGAGTGCATGTAAGACCTCGTCTGGGACGTTGGCATTGTACTACTAGTCCAAACTTTCCGAGTATCCTACTAGATTCCTATTGGTTCAACGGGCAAGTCTGTAATACGATTCGCAAATTCGAGCTATGAACAATTATATGATCGCACATTTTGTTTCAGGTACGTTTGAGATATATATATATACACTAAGTGTGTATACAAGGTAAGTACCTATGTGACTTCAATTTGAAGAAATGTATGACTAAATATGAGAATGTGATTTGAAATGCTAAAATGGTTATGGAAAGCTATGTATTTATATATGATTCTTGAAGTAATGAAACTGGCAATATGGCCAAATATATGAACCCAAGCATATATGTGATAGTTTGCTACGAAAATGAAATGTGCTTTTGTACCTATGTGTATATATGTCTTCCATGCTTAGTTTATTTGTATTATGACTTACTAAGCTTCGAAAAGCTTACTTTGTGTGCATATTCTCTGTTTTATAGGTCGTGAAAGATACTGAAGGCTTGGGACTGTCACGGATCTTCATCACACTAATAAACTCATTTTGGTACATTTTGGAAATGGTTATATCTAGATATGGCATGTATAGTCTAGTTTTTGGTACAAGTTGATGTATATACTTAGTCATGAGATATGGCTAGTTTGGTTCATATTATGCCTTGATGAATGTGGTATATGTATAGTTTCGGTATGGTCTAAATGCCCATAAAATAGTCAAGTTTTTGGATAGTTAAATGATGAAACTATGCTTTGGTTATGTATATGTTTTTTCTTGAAAGTTGGCATGAATGAATTAGATATTAGATACATAGATCGAATGGACAAATTGGTATGTTTTGGGTTGCTATATGTTCAAGATATGTCTTGGGTTGTGATACTTGTAGGTTTGACCCTTATGGGTGGCAATTTGGCCTTGTAAATGGCCTATAATGTCACACGGTTGTGGCACACGGGCGTGCCTAAGACCGTGGTTGAATTGGGAGAATGTAGATTAAATAGTACACAGCCTCGACATAGGCGTGTCAGCTGGCCGTGGTGTACAAGTCAGTAGCTAGCTAAGAGCACACGGCCATGGCACACGGGCGTGCTTGGTGGCCGTGTTGGAAAACTCAGTATATGGTCTGGTAGCACACGGTCATGGCACACGGACGTGCCTAGTGACCGTGTTGATATAGTAAGTATATAGACACGGATGGACACACGGGGGTGTCTAAAAGCCGTGGAGGGCACACGATCTCCTCCCACGGGCGTGTCTCCCCTAAAAGTTAGAAAAGTTTTTAATTTTCATGAAATTTCATATGTGTTTCAGTTTAGTCCCAACTCGGTTTATATGCATGCTTTGGGTCTTGATGACTCATCTAAGGGACACTATGATCGTTAATGATGATTGTAATGTATAAAATGTTATGTAAGTTTCCGATCTGTCTGGTAATGCTCCTAACCCTAGTTTGGCGTCGGTTACGGGTTAGGGATGTTACGATTGGTTGGTATCAGAGCTACGGTTTAGCCGATTCTCGGACTAAAGTAGCGTGTCAGAGTCTAGCTATACATGCCATATATCTGAATTGTGATAGTGTGATGAATCCTGACGTATAAATGTGATTTCTGTATAGTAATGGATCCCGAAAGAGCCGTAGCTGATGACGTAGAAAGCAATGCGCTTGATCCCGCACAAGGGACAGCGCCTTCTGAATCGAGATCGGCTACTAGCGATCAAGGGGAAGAAGCTAAACAAGCTTTCTTCCGGATGATGAGTTAGTGGTTCACTCAGTTTGTAAAGAATAACCCGACTGTTTCACAACCCCCACCCCCGGATAATCCTCCTCAGACTACAGTTGTGCCACCGGTTATGCATCCAAATCTGTTAAATAAGCCTCCGGTAGACAAGATTCGCAAGTATGGAGCTGAAGAATTCTGAGCTACCAATGATGATGATGCTGAAAAGGCTGATTTTTGGTTAGAGAATACGATTCGGGTATTCGACGAAATGTCTCTGACTCCGAATGAATGCATAAAGTGTGTTGTATCATTACTCCGAGATGCAACTTATCAATGGTGGAAAACCCTGATTTCTGTTGTTCCAAAAGAGCGAATTACATGGGACTTCTTTCAGAGCGAGTTTCGAAAGAAGTATATCAGTGAGAGATTCGTAGATCAGAAGCGAAAGGAATTTCTTGAAGTAAAACAAGGTCAAATGACTGTTTCGGAATATGAACGAGAGTTCGTGGGACTGAGTCAGTACGCTCCAGAATGTGTATCATCTGAAGCTATAATGTGCAAAAGGTTTGAAGATGGGCTTAATGAAGACATTCATTTGCTAGTCAAAATTTTAGAGATAAAGGAGTTTGTTGTACTCGTTGACCGAGCGTGCAAAGCTGAGGTGCTTGGAAAAGATAAAAGAAAAGCTGAGTCAGAAGTTTGAGATATGAGAAAGAGATTTCAGAGTAAATCATTTTAGTCTACTCCGAAAAGATTTCGAGATAATCAAAGTCGTTTCAGAGATAATGTGAGATATTCGAAAAGAAATTAATCTAGACCGCAAATGACCTCCAAAGCTCCAGGAACTTCGGTGGCAAGTGTTGGAAACATACGATCCGAGAAACCTGAATGTAAACATTGTGGAAAAAGGCATCCGAGAAGCTATAGATTAAATGATAGAGCTTGTTTCAGATGTGGATCACTTGATCACTTTATCCGTGATTGCCCTGAGTCGGTCGAGCCAAAGACTATTTAGAATATGAGATCTGATAATGCACCTGTGAGATGTAGATCATCGAAGAACGTAGGAAATGTCAATGGTAGTCAGAGAACTACGAGATAAAATGTTGTAAGATCTGAAGCTAGAGCGCCTGCTAGAGCGTATGCTATCCGAGCTCGTGAGGAAGCTTCATCGCTTGATGTTATAACTGGTACTTTTACTCTTTATGATAATTCTGTGATTGCTTTGATAGACCCTGGTTCCACGCATTCATATATATGTATGAATTTAGAATTCAACAAGACTTTGCCTGTAGAGTCTACTGAGTTTACTATAAAAGTATCGAACCCCTTAGGTAAAAGTGTCCTTGTTGACAAAGTATGCAAGAACTGTCCGTTAATGTTTCGAGATATCTGTTTTTTGCTGATCTAATGTTGTTGCCATTTGACAAGTTCGATATTATTCTGGGTATGGATTGGGTGTTTTTGCATGATACTGTTGTGATCTGTAAAAGAAATACTATTAATTTGAGATGTTCGAATGATGAGATTGTACGAATTGAATCTAATGATTTGAGTGGATTGTCTGCTGTGATAACTATTTTGAAAGCTCAAAGTTATGTGAAGAAGGGATATGAGGCATATTTTGCTTATGTGATTGATTCAAAGGTATCCGAAAAGAAAGTTGAATCAGTGCCTATTGTCTGTGAGTTTTCTGATGTGTTTCTTGAAGAGTTACCGGGTTTACCTTTGATACGTGAAGTTGAATTTGGTATTGAGTTGTTGCCTGGTACTACGCCTATTTCGATAGCTCCGTATAGAATGGCACCAACGAGAATTGAAAGAGTTAAAGTCATAGTTGCAAGAGTTGGTGATAGAGGGCTCGCTAGGCCGAAGTTTCTCACCTTGGGGTGCTCTGCTTACGTTTGTGAAAAAGAAAGATGGCACGATGAGAATGTGCATTGATTATCGTCAGCTGAACAAGGTGACTATAAAGAACAAATATCTGTTGCCCAGAATTGATGATTTATTTGATCAGTTAAAAGGAGCTACTGTGTTTTGCAAGATTGATCTGAGATCGGGATATTACCAGTTGAGAGTGAAAGATTCAGACATTCCGAAAACTGCATTCAGAACAAGGTACGGGCATTATGAGTTCTTAGTTATGACATTTGGATTAACCAATGCTCCTGCTGTTTTTATGGATCTGATGAACAGAATTTTTAGACCGTACCTAGATCGATTTGTTGTCGTATTCATTGATGATATTTTGATTTATTCACGAGATGAGACTGAACATGCCGAGCATCTGAAGATTGTATTGCAAACTCTGAGAGAAAAGTGATTGTATGCAAATTTCAGCAAATGTGAATTTTGGTTACACGAAGTTAGTTTTCTGGGGCATATTGTGTCAGCTTCTGGAATCTGAGTTGATCCGAGCAAGATTTCTACTATTCTGGATTGGAAACCTCCGAGGAAAGGCTTTTCAACGACAGCTACACCGTTGACCAGATTACTTCAGAAGGATGTTAGATTTGAATGGTCTGATAGATGTCAGAGAAGTTTTGATCGATTGAAAACTCATGTAAGCTGAAGCTTGGTGTTAGTACGGCCGAATTCGGTAAAGCATTTGTAATTTCTGGTGATGCTTCATTAAACGGTGCGGATGTGTTTTGATGCAGGAAGGCAAAGTTGTAGCTTATGATTTGAGACAATTGAAGCCGCATGAAAAGAATTATCCGACGCACGACCTTGAGCTTGCTGCAATTGTGTTTGCATTTAAGATTTGGCGCCATTACCTGTATGGTGACAAATGTCACGTATTTTCAGATCATAAAAGCCTGAAATATCTGATGACTCAGAAATATTTGAACCTGCGTCAGAGAAGATGGCTTTAGTTGTTAAAAGATTATGAGCTTGTAATAGATAATCATCCGGGTAAAGCAAATGTTGTTGCAGATGCTCTGAGTAGAAAATCGTTGTTTACATTACGAGCATTGAGTACTCAGTTGGATTTGTCTGATGATTGTTCTATGATAGCTGAATTAAAAGCAAAACCGTTGTTCTTACAACAGATATGTGATGCTCAGAAATCAAATAAAGAATTGTTATTGAAACGAGCTCAGTGTGAAGTGAATTCTGAATCTGAATTTCAAATTGTTGATGATTATTTGAGATTCTGGGATCATATTTGTGTTTCGAGAAATCCGGAGTTAATTCAGTTGATTTTGAGCGAAGCACATAACAGCCGTCTATCTATTCATCCGGGAAGTACGAAAATGTATCAGGATTTGAAACGACACTACTGGTGGTCTGGTATGAAATGAGACATTTCTGACTTTGTTTCGAAATGTTTAGTCTATCAGCAAGTAAAAGTTGAACATCAAGTTCCGTTTGGATTGCTCCAGCCGATTCTGATTCCTGAATGGAAATGGGATAGAATAACAATGGACTTTGTTTTAGGTTTGCCTCAGACTCGAAGAAAGAGAGACGCGATATGGGTCGTGGTTGATAGATTAACGAAATCTGCTCATTTCATTCTGGTAAGATCTGACTACTCACTTGACAGATTAGCCGAGCTTTATATTTCTGAGATTGTGAAATTGCATGGCGTACCTCTATCTATTGTGTCAGGTAGAGATCCGAGGTTTACGTCGAGATTCTGGAAGAAATTGCAAGAAGCTTTGGGCACGAAACTGCATTTCAGTACAGCTTTTCATCTGCAAACAGATGGTCAACCTAAGTGGATTATTCAGATTCTCGAAGATATGTTAAGATGTTGTAACATCCCAAAATTGGGCCTAGTAGGATTGGGCCCAATGGGCCTTATTTTAAAATTTTTGAGAACGGCATTAATGCAAGTTAGACTTATTAGGTAAGTTATTTTGGAAGGTTAGAGGGCTTCTATGAAGTCCCGGGATCAAATATTAGCTTTGGGGAAATTTTGGTTTTAGGTGGAAAAAACCTGGAAGTTGGCGGTGTAGGCCTTAAGAATAAAATGTGGGAAAAATGACACAAGTGGAGTGTGTGGTGTAGTGGCAAAGTGACGCCACTTAAGAGACAAGGGGGTGACGCCACAAGGAAGGAAGGAGGTCCAAGGTTCAAGTCTTGGCTTTTGCATTTTGGTTTTCTTTTTACTTGGACCTCGAGAATTTGGCTATAGATTTATATTTAGTTGCGCATGGTTTAAGACACAAGAGGAGCTTGTGGCCAAGTGGCTAGCAGTGTGGATTATGTTGCAAGGGAGCACAGGTTCGAATCTCATGAGAAGCAAGGGAGTATTTATTTTGCGATGCAGACGACAAGAGTTTCAGATTGAATTTAAACTCTCTTCGACGAAGGATCCCACATCGGAAAGACACAAAGAATGAAGGTGAAGAGCTAGCTATATAAAGAGCATTCCAGAGGAGGGTTGACACACCTTGGAAGGCGTTTGGGCACGAGGAGTGGTCGGAGCGCGGATTAACACCGAGTCCTATCGGTGTGTAACTCTCTCTACTCTAGTTGTAGAGCGGCAAATGCCGAAGTGCGGTCCACGGCAATAGTAGCCACACGAGCGTGCGGCGCGCGCACGTGTGGGGCTTCGACGCGATAGTTGAGGCCATAAGTAGTATTCTTGTGGGTTGGGGTTTGCTTGGCGCGATGGGCGAAGTGGGCCCAATGGGCCCGTGGGCCCTTATGAGTAAATTGTGCGATTGTGTAGTATATAGTGAACTAGACTAGGTGGAACTTATATACATGGCTAGATTTATGCTAGGTGGCCCACACGCAGCGTGTGGGCCCGAATGGGCCGAATCGAGTTTTAGGCCCAATCATCCTGGTCTGACCAGGAAATGGTAGCCGAGTCGCTCGGGGTGACATTTGGGCCTTTGGGAAAGGCCATTCCAGTCTGAAATTACTGATATACCCTTGGTGGGTAAATTACTTAAAATACCCTTGGTGGGTAAATTACCAAAATACCCCTGAAGGGTATATTACGAAAATACCCTTAGTAGGTAAATTACTGAAATACAACTGAAGGGTAAATTATGAAAATATCCCTGAAGGGTAAATTACCGATATGCCCTTGGTGGGTAAATTACCGATATACCCTTGGTGGGTAAATTACGGAAATGCCCTTGGTAGGTAAAATTACGGTTATACGCTTAGAGGTTGATTAGGGTGATTATGTTGTTTTATGTCTATCTGATTATGATTGTAATTCATGTTATACTTATATTTGATATATGTCTAGCATACATGACATACTGCATACACGAATTATTATGTCATATTGCATGGGTATGATGAGAGGAGGGGGAATATGATATCCGTGTCTTTGGGACACGGTGTCTTTGGGACACCAGAGGTTTGGCACCTCCAGTGGTTTGGTACCACAGTTGATTTTGTGACTTCGGTCACCAGTGATTTGGTATCACATTTGTGTCTTTGGGACACGAGAGGTTTGGCACCTCATTGCGACTGCGTCCCTCGTGGTTAACACCACACGTGGGTTGGCCCCACTTTGAGATATGGGATCGTCTGCTAGTGATTTGGTATCACGCGATGGGTTGGCCCCATCATCGGATTTGTGACTTCGGTCACCAGTGATTTGGTATCACATTTGTGTCTTTGGGACACGGAGGTTTGGCACCTCATTGCGACTCGTCCCATGTGTTAACACCACCGTGGGTTGGCCCCACTTTGAGATATGGGATCGTCTGCTAGTGATTTGGTATCACACGATGGGTTGGCCCCATCATTGGAATATTCGTGACTTTGGGTCACCAGTGGTTTGGCACCACAATTATGGATATCGTGACTTTGGGTCACCAGTGGTTTGGCACCACCAGTGGTTTGGTACCACACGGGGTAGAGAAAGGAGCATTGGATGGCTAGGTTTGGGTGCATGATATGCATATTTTCATATGAAATTGTGTAAGGGCCTATTGGATGGGGATTTACACACCGAGTCTCGATGACTCACCCCTTAGTTAAATTTTGCGGTAATCATTAGATCGCGGATTTGGGAGTGAGAGGTGGACTCGTGGAGGCCATACATATGTTCACTCGTAAATTCGTTTCTTTTATTTGGACTTATTTTTATTTGAGTTTTTGTTATGTAATAAGGCCTTGGGTATTTTATTTGGTTTCAGCTTTCAATTTGTTTATTGCTTATTATTAAATGATCAATATGGGATTTTCCTAAAATGATAATAAACCATTTCTTATTCAAAATTACTTAAACTCAATTTCTCACCACAACTATAAAGAATATGAGCTTTTAACGAATGCACGCTTTTAGACATTCCTTTCATGTGACATGCCAGATTCGGTCGTAACGTTTAGGCCGGGTTTGGGGTGTTACAATTATGGTATCAGAGCCTAGGTTCAAAAACTCGGCTGTGGGTTTGGGTTCAAAAAAATGTTTTCAAAAGATGGTTTGGAAAATGGTTTAGAAAAATATATATCTGTTCTTTTTGTTGAAATATGGCACCCGAGTCTCCTAACACCAATCCATGCTTTGTAAGTTTCACGATACTTTGCTTTGTTATATCTTTGTATTTTGAATATCTATTCTGTGTGTTTGGGTTGGATGTGATGTTCGGATATAGAGTTGAATGCGTCTGAAATATTTATGCCTTTGGTTAGTTTTTTTAGTATGTGTAGGATTTCTAAATTCTAGTTAAAAGTATATTAGGGTTATTGGAATCAGTGCGCAGCGTGAGCACAAATGTTGTAGGTTAGGTGGTACAGATATGTTCTGTAGTTGGAAATTTCGAGGATGAAATTTCTTTAAGGAGGGTAGATTTGTAACATCCCAAAATTGGGCCTAGTAGGATTGGGCCCAATGGGCCTTATTTTAAAATTTTTGAGAATGGCATTAATGCAAGTTAGACTTATTAGGTAAGTTATTTTGGAAGGTTAGAGGGCTTCTATGAAGTCCCGGATCAAATATTAGCTTTGGGGAAATTTTGGTTTTAGGTGGAAAAAACCCGGAAGTTGGCGGTAGGCCTTAAGAATAAAATGTGGGAAAAATGACACAAGTGGAGTGTGTGGTGTAGTGGCAAAGTGACGCCACTTAAGAGACAAGGGGTGACGCCACAAGGAAGGAAGGAGGTCCAAGGTTCAAGTCTTGGCTTTTGCATTTTGGTTTTCTTTTTACTTGGACCTCGGAATTTGGCTATAGATTTATATTTAGTTGCGCATGGTTTAAGACACAAGAGGAGCTTGTGGCCAAGTGGCTAGCGATGTGGATTATGTTGCAAGGGAGCACAGGTTCGAATCTCATGAGAAGCAAGGGAGTATTTATTTTGCGATGCAGACGACAAGAGTTTCATTGAATTTAAACTCTCTTGAAGGGATCCCACATCGGAAAGACACAAAGAATGAAGGTGAAGAGCTAGCTATATAAAGAGCATTCCAGAGGAGGTTGACACACCTTGGAAGGCGTTTGGGCACAGAGAGTGGTCGGAGCGCGGATTAACACGAGTCCTATCGGTGTGTAACTCTCTCTACTCTAGTTGTAGAAGCGGCAAATGCCGAAGTGCGGGTCACGGCAATAGTAGCCACACGAGCGTCGCGGCGCCGTGTGTGGGCTTCGGCGCGATAGTTGAGGCCATAAGTAGTATTCTTGTGGGTTGGGGTTGCTTGGGCGCGATGGGCGAAGTGGGCCCAATGGGCCCGTGGGCCCTTATGAGTAAATTGTGCGATTGTGTAGTATATAGTAAACTAGACTAGGTGGAACTTATATACATGGCTAGATTTATGCTAGGTGGGCCACACGCAGCGTGTGGGCCCGAATGGGCGAATCGAGTTTTAGGCCCAATCATCCTATGCGACCAGGAAATGGTAGCCGAGTCGCTCGGGGTGACATTTGGGCCTTTGGGAAAGGCCATTCCAGTCTGAAATTGCTGATATACCCTTGGTGGGTAAATTACTGAAAATACCCTTGGTGGGTAAATTACCAAAATACCCTCAAGGGTATATTACGAAAATACCCTTAGTAGGTAAATTACTGAAATACAACTGAAGGGTAAATTATGAAAATATCCCTGAAGGGTAAATTACCGATATGCCCTTGGTGGGTAAATTACCGATATACCCTTGGTGGGTAAATTACGGAAATGCCCTTGGTAGGTAAAATTACGATTATACGCTTAGAGGTTGATTAGGGTGATTATGTTGTTTTATGTCTATCTCGATTATGATGGTAATTCATGTTATACTTATATTTGATATATGTCTAGCATACATGACATCTTTGCATACACGAATTATTATGTCATATTGCATGGGTATGATGAGAGGAGGGGGAATATGATATCCGTGTCTTTGGGACACACTGTGTCTTTGGGACACCAGAGGTTTGGCACCTCCAGTGGTTTGGTACCACAGTTGATTTTGTGACTTGGTCACGGTGATTTAGTATCACATTTGTGTCTTTGGGACACGGAGGTTTGGCACCTCATTGCGACTGCGTCCACGTGGTTAACACCACCGTGGGTTGGCCCCACTTTGAGATATGGGATCGTGCGCTAGTGATTTGGTATCACGCGATGGGTTGGCCCCATCATCGGATTTGTGACTTCGGTCACCGGTGATTTAGTATCACATTTGTGTCTTTGGGACACCGAGGTTTGGCACCTCATTGCGACTCGTCCCTATGGTTAACACCACCGTGGGTTGGCCCCACTTTGAGATATGGGATCGTCTGCTAGTGATTTGGTATCACCACGATGGGTTGGCCCCATCATTGGAATATTCGTGACTTTGGGTCACCAAAGGGTTTGGCACCACAATTATGGATATCGTGACTTTGGGTCACCAGGTGGTTTGGCACCACCAAGGGTTTGGTACCACACGGGGTAGAGAAAGGAGCATTGGATGGCTAGGTTTGGGTGCATGATATGCATATTTTCATATGAAATTGTGTAAGGGCACATTGGATGGGGATTTACACACCGAGTCTCGATGACTCACCCCTTAGTTAAATTTTGCGGTAATCATTAGATCACGGTTTGGGAGGTAGCCGAGGTGGACTCGTGGAGGCCATACATATGTTCACTCGTAAATTCGTTTCTTTTATTTGGACTTATTTTTATTTGAGTTTTTGTTATGTAATAAGGCCTTGGGTATTTTATTTGGTTTCACTTTCAATTTGTTTATTGCTTATTATTAAATGATCAATATGGGATTTTCCTAAAATGATAATAAACCATTTCTTATTCAAAATTACTTAAACTCAATTTCTCACCACAACTATAAAGAATATGAGCTTTTTAACGAATGCACAGTTTTTAGACATTCCTTTCATGTGACATGCCAGATTCGGTCGTAACGTTTAGGCCGGGTTTGGGGTGTTACAGATGTTGTACACTTGAGTTTAATGGTTCGTGGGAACAGTATCTGCCCTTGATTGAGTTTGCATACAATAACGGTTTTCAGTTGAGTATCAGAATGGCACCATATGAAGCTTTGTACAGACGTAAATGTCGTACACCTCTGTATTGGACCGAACTCAGTGAAAATAAGCTACATGGGGTCGACTTGATAAAAGACTTAGAAGAGAAAGTAAAACTGATCTGAGATTGTTTGAAAACAGCATCTGATCGTCAGAAGTCATATGCAGACTTGAAACGAAAAGATATAGAATTTGAGATCGACGACAAAGTATTTCTAAAAGTGTCACCGTGGAAGAAAGTGCTCCGTTTTGGACGTAAAGGCAAGTTGAGTCCGAGGTTCATCGGACCGTATGAGATCATTGAGCGAGTTGGACCTGTCGCATATCGATTATTGTTGCCTTCCGAGCTAGAAAAGATTCATAATGTATTTCATGTCTCGATGCTCCGTAGATATCGATCTCATCCGTCACATGTAATTGTCCCATCTGAAATTGAAATCTGATCTGATATGACTTATGAAGAGGAACCGATCCGTATCTTAGCTCGTGAAGTAAAAGAGTTGAGAAATAAGAAAATTCCGTTAGTAAAAGTACTATGGAATCGACACGGAATAGAAGAGGCTACGTGGGAGCCTGAAGATTCAATGAGACGGCAATATCCGAATCTGTTTAACGGTAAGATTTTTGGGGACAAAAATCCCTAAGGGGGAGAATTGTAACAGTCCGGTTCATACCCTAGTCGGAACAGTGGTTTCGGGACCACGAATTCGAGTCTGTATAATATTTTAATATTAATTTATGTACCGTTAATATGTGATTAAGCATGTGTTAAATTTCTATAAGTTAATTTGTCTGCTCGTGTGTTTAATTTGAGCAGAGTATTGAATTGCATTAAATACGAAAGTAGTATGCCATTTGTTAAGTACTAAGGGGTTGTGGCTTTATAAATATGAGGACTTATGTGGCAATTAAGCCAAAAATATGTGAGTGGACGGTAACATGCTTATGTATATTGTTTTTATATGTTTTTTTTATAAGTTAAAGTTATATTACATATATTATATAGATATATTATAATAAAAGAAAACAAAGTAGTGGATTTCATTCATGCATTCATCCAATCGAAATTCAAAAGAATAGAAAGAATAAAAGCTTTAAAATTTTCAGCACGTACAAGCTTAAATTCAAGGTTAGATTTTGTTCCGTTTTTGATAATTTCTACGTTTTTGTAATCGTTGCTTCAAAAACTATCAAACCCATGTACTAATTTTGAGTATTGATGATGATTGTGTGGGATGCCATTGTTGATATGTTGAGTTTTGAAATGAGTTTAGTTGTTAAATGAAAGATTTGAGTTAGATGAACATACTTTGTTCTTGAATTCTTGATGAATTTAGTTAATTAGGGCTTAATTGAGAAAATATTATTTTGAGAACTAATTTGCAAATTTGATGAAAAATGTGGGCTTGTATGTGATGTATATGTATTCGGCCAAACATGTGTATGTGTGGATTTTGTGAATTTGATGTTTTGTGAAAAATGGACTAAATTGATAAATTGTGCAAATGTTAGGGCTAATTTGCAAATAGCCCTAAATGTGTGTCCTTGGATTGAATTGAATGAATTAGTGATGATTGTTAATGATGATTGTAATGTATGAAATGTTATGTAAGTTTCCGATCTGTCTGGTAATGCTCCTAACCCTAGTCCGGCGTTGGTTATGGGTTAAGGGTGTTACACTGACCGTCAGTTTGAGGATGAAAAGCGGTACTAAAGTTCAACTTCGTACCCAAGGCCTCTTGCAACTTCTTCTAAAATATGGATGTGAACCTCGGATCTCTATCCGAGATAATTGACAACGGAACACCGTGAAGCCTTATTATTTCTGACACATACAAGTTTGCCAACTTGTCTAGTGAGTAATCAACTCGTACAGGTAAGAAATGAGCTGACTTCGTGAGTCGATCAACTACAACCCATACAGCATCTTTCTTGCTCGGAGATAATGGTAAACCCGTTACAAAATCCATAGTAATACGGTCCCATTTCCACTCCGGAACCAAAATGGGTTGAAGCAAACCCAAAGGTACTTTGTGTTCAGCCTTTACTTGCTGGCAAATCAAGCATTTGGAAACAAACTCTAAAATATCTTTCTTCATTCTCGGCCACCAATACTGTTGCTTTAAGTCATTAAACATTTTGGTACTACCCGAATGTACAGATAAACATCCGTTATGTGCCTCATGCAAAATTCTCTGAATAAGCTCGTCCTTTCTCGGTACACAAATTCTATCTTTGAACATCAGACTTCCATTGGGACTAATCCGAAAATCAGACTCAACATCTGTCTTGTACTGAGCTCTCTTGACTTGCAATTCACTATCTTCTTTCTGAGCCTCAAAAATCTCTTGGAGGAATACTAGTCTAGCTTTCAACTCAGCTAGAATAGAACCATCAGTGGATAAAGTCATCCGTGAATTTACTGCTCTTAATGCAAATTGGGACTTTCTACTCAAAGCGTCGGCGACCACATTTGCCTTCCCGGGATGGTAGTAAATGACCATCTGATAGTCTTTTATCAACTCTAACCATCTTCACTGCCTTAAGTTCAACTCTTTCTACGTCATCAAGTACTTCAAACTTTTGTGATCAGTGAAAATCCGACATCTCTCACCATATAGGTGGTGTCTCCATATCTTCAATGAGAAGACTATGGCAGCCAACTCTAGATCGTGGGTCGGATAATTCTTCTCATGAGGCTTCAACTGTATTGAGGCATAAGCAATCACTTTGCCTTCTTGCATAAGTACACAGCCTAATCCATTTAAGGATGCATCGCTGTAAATCACAAATTCTTTCCCTGCCTCAGGTTGTACTAAAACTGGAGCTTCTGTCAACATCGCTTTTAGTTTCTCGAAACTTTGTTGGCATCTATTTGTCCACTCAAACTTCACATTTTTTCGTAGCAATTTAGTCATCAGGTTGCAATAATAGAAAACCCCTTGACGAATCATCTATAATAGCCGACTAGGCCTAGGAAACTTCTAACCTCAGAGACATTCTTCGGTGGCTTCCAGTCCATAATAGCCGAAATCTTACTGGGGTCTACTCGAACTCCTTCTCCCGAGACAATATATCCCAGAAATCTTACTTCATTGAGCCAAAATTTGCTTTTACTGAACTTGGCATACAACTGATTTTCTCGTAGAATCTGTAAAACTGTCCGTAGGTGCTCAGCATGCTCATTCTTATCTCGGGAATAAATCAGTATGTCGTCAATGAAAACGACTACAAACTTGTCGAGGTATGGTCTAAAAATGCGGTTCATTAAGTCCATCAATACCGCAGGAGCATTGGTCAAACCAAAAGGCATGACTAAAAATTCATAATGCCCATACCTTGTTTGAAAAGCTGTCTTAGACACATCTGATTCCTTTACTCTTAACTGATAGTACCCTGATCTCAAGTCTATTTTTGAGAACACAGTGGCTCCTTTCAATTGATCGAACAAATCATCGATCCTAGGCAATGGGTACTTGTTCTTCACCGTCATTTTATTAAGCTGATGGTAATCTATGCACAATCTCATGGTGCCATCTTTCTTTTCACAAATAAAATGGAGCACCCGGGGAGAACAACTTGACCTAGCAAAGCCTTTATCATCACAACTCTTGCAAGCGTGACTTGACTCCTTTAACTCCGTTGGAGCCATTCTGTGAGAGTAATAGATATTGGTACAATGCACGGAGCCGCCTCAATGCCGAACTCAATCTCTCTTACTGGGGGTAGTCCTGGTAATTCTTCGAGAAAAACATCCACGTACTCACATACTATCGATACTGACTCAATCTTTAACTCTGTTTCTTTATCATTCATCACAAAGGCCAAATATGCCTCGTACCCCTTTCTTATGTATCTCTGTACCGTCATGTGAAAAATCATTACCGGTGATTTACTTTGCTCATCTGATTCTATATGGAGAATATCCCCATTTTCACATCTCGTCTCAATATATTTCTTCCCACAATTAACTATTACATCATGAGTGGTCAACCAGTCCATACCAAGAATGATGTCAAACTCATCAAATGGTAACAACATAAGATTTGCTTTAAAGTAATGACCTCTAATCATTAATGGACAATCTTTACATACTTCATCAACTAACACACTCTTGCCTAAAGGATTAGACACCTTAATCGTAAATTCTGTAGAATCTATAGGCATATTCATACTGGATACTAGTTTCATACAAATGTAAAAGTGTGTGGATCCGGGATCTATTAAAGTAATAACTTTAACATCATGAAGAGAAAAGGTACCCGTAATAACATCAGGAGAAGATGCCTCTTCGCGAGCGCGAATGGCATAAGTCCTCGCAGGCGCCCTACCATCGGGTCTCCCAGCCTGCTCTCTAGGATTACCCCTTCCACTTGCCCCACTTCCTGGGTTCCTTTGCGGTCTTCCTCTGACTACACTCCCGAATCTCGGGTTCTGAGCTCTATCTTCTTTCATTGTCTCTGGACAATCTTTTATGTAGTTGATCGTGTGTCAGAGTTTTAAAAATTTAAATAATGAGAATGATCGAACCTGGAAACTAACTATGACAAAGATTAAGGCAAATGCACCTATCGAATAGTAGTATAGCTTAGGCAAGACCGGATTGTCGAACCCAAAGGAACTAAAAGTACTAATACTAACTTTTTTATTATTATTTAGCCTAAGAATTAAGCAAATGGTTGTTTAATCTAAATTACTAAACTTAAAGACTCTAAGACAAAGAAGAATGAATTTGGGAGAATAACTTGAGGAAAAACCAATTGATTAAAATGACACCCAAGGAAGAATCCACCTAGACTTCACTTGTTATCTAACTCTGAACCAGACGATGTATTCATTTGACTTGATCCGTAGGATTCCCTAATTTATATTAAACCCTCTCTCGAGGTGAATAACGTCTAACCCTAGGTTGATTAATTGAAATCTCTTTCTAATTAAAACCCCTAGAATCGCATTAACTCGATCTATGGACTCCCATATTAGGTTTCACCCTAATCCGGCAACGCTTCGTCACCCTATCTCTAGGCGCGCGATCAACTCCGCTTAACTATGCTAGATCTACTCTTAGGCAGGGACTTTTGCTCCTCTACCTAAGCACATCAAACTTGAATTAATATTCGTGAAATATCAACACAAGAATTAAGAACACATAATTAAGAACAAATCAAATATTTAACATATAGTTTAGTAAACGATAACAAGATTCATCTAAGTTTCATCCCCCTCAGGTATCTGAGGGTTTAGTTCATAACAATAAAAGAAAACATCTCAGAAGAAAAGATAAAACAAAACATAAGAAATCCCTAAAACTCCCTGAAGGAATTGAAGAGGAGATCCTCCGTCTTGAGTATAATTTCGGCTTCTTGAGATGGATCAACTGGCTATCCCTGAGTGAATCCCCACAAATCTGCCCTCCCTAGCCGAGCAAGATGCCCCTAAACGATAGCTTTGGGCTCCCCCTTTTAGGTCATACTTAGGGTGTATTTACAGGCTTTTGGAATGTGTTTCTTTGCCCCTAATTATCCAAACCCGATTGAAATTCCTCTTTTCCGCGGCAGGGACACGACCATGGCACACGCCCGTGTGAATCTTCTTTAGGCCGTGTTTAGACTTTTAATGAGGTGAAACGGCTGTGTGGTCTTGAGCCCAGGCCGTGTTGATTTTGTGCCTTGGCCCATTTGGCCCGTTTTAAGCCCGTTTCTCGTTCTTTTCATCCTCCGGTGCTTTCCTGAGTATATAACATGAAAAGAAAAGATTAAGAACAGCTTTTTACATAAAATAAGGGGTAATTCATCCAAAAGCATACTAAATGTGGGATTAAAATATGTTACTTTTATGGCTTATCAAATACCCCCACACTTAAGCTTTTGCTTGTCCTTAAGCAAAATTCTCAACTTACAATTAAAACGAACTTTCCATGATTCCTAATATTCATTAATAGTGTTTCATCATAATTCAAGGATAATTTATACATGGATAATTTGACTCAAAGAGTCCTAAAGATTCAAACAGTCTAAGTCATACATTTGTAGCACAAAAACATAGGTGTTTCCCTTCATCTAAGTAATTACCTCTGGTTCAAAACCTATAAGGATTGACATCCTCACAAAAGATTTACTCAAATCACTCGAAGTGTTTAAGGTTCAGAATTAAGCACTCAAATGTCAAACCTGAAAAGTTGATCCCATAGGCTTGCATGAAAATCAAATCTCCACCACTGTAATATGAGATGATGCACAAATCAAAAGGTCTTTATCAGGGTTGTAACGTGGCTTGGGTTAAGGTGTGGATAAAGGCTGAATTAGAGGGTTAGAATCGAGATCGACCTGACAAATTACCTAAGTAGAAACAACTAACTAAAAAATAGATAATTACATGAATTGAAACTTTGAAACTAATAATACGAGCTTCTTTTTCAATAAATAGACGTTAAATGTACAAGCTCGCTTTTCATCATACTAATACTGAATATACTTCGATTTTTTTTAAGAAAAAATCAAATGTTTACAATAATAAGAAAGTACTTTAACAACTAAAATATAGAACATAGTTAGACAACTGCTCAAAATCAAATCTCGACAAAAAGGGTAGTCAAGAAGAATGGTGATAACAAATACAAATGGTTTTGGGTTAATATTAGTGGGTGAGTCAATAAAAAGGATTGTTAGGATCAAAAGGGGTTCACTAGGGGTTACTTATGAAGGTAGGCTTTTAATGGAGTAAGTGGGTTAAAACCTAGGTGCCTTTATCATTTCTGTATATCAAATCAAAGATGTGGTCTCAACATGTATAATCGATGCAAGTTGTAGAATAACAAATCAATATTGACACACTCATAATCAAAAAGTGAGCATGAAAAAGATTATATGCTCTTATAAGGCTCAAAATCTCACAAAAAATTATGGGTATTTTGATGTTAACCTCGTAAATTTTAAACTTAAAAGTAATATTCAAATTTAGGTAGACAACCTAGAAAATTTTTTTATTTTCTTGAAAAATAAACTTATCATGCTTGTTTCTCTAGTATTCTTAGAATTCAATCATCAATGCATAATTATCAATGACTTATCTAAAACATATCAATAAAAATCATAAGTCCTGGAAATTTCATCCTAATTAGTAATATGAGAAAATTACTTAAAAACAAGACTAAATTCAGGGATTTGAGAATAATGCAAAAAGGTTGGCATCCTTAAGATTCACCCCCCACACTTAAGATGTACATTGTCCTCAATGTACAAAGATAGATAATATTATTATAAAATCTTAAGATGTGGGAAGAAGTGAAACTTCCTGAATTTTCGGATGGCATCCTTGGGTTGGAGGTGAAAGATAGGTCAGAGAGGTCGTTCTGGATGACTTATGTAGTAGTGAATTACTCCTAGTGGTTTGTTCATTTATACGGAGTGTGCAATTGAATCGGCAAAGTCATCAGTTAGATGTCTCAGGGGCGTAAAAAATGTTAGGCATGCTCGAAGGTTAGATAACCAATGATAAAAATAGTTCGAAATATAAAAAGTGAAAATGTTTAACTTAAAAATTAAAATGAAAAACTTAATATAAAGAAAAGAAAACTAAAAATAAGAAAAATAAGAGGACTCAGAGGTCCTCATCATCTGCCGGGTCCTGCGGTGTTGTCGGTGCAGAAATATGGAAGTGATGGCATATCTACTAGAGGGTGGCCTCGATCCCGTCAAAACGTCGAGCGGTGTCAGTGAACTGCTGAGTACAATACTGCTCGAACTGGGAAAAGCATGTAGAGATATCTGTCAGTGAAGCTGTCGCATGAGAGGACCGCTGGTTCGGGATTGGTGCCTCCTATGGGACATCGTCAGTAATGTCCTCGGGCTCTTCCTAGTCAATAGGGAGGGCTAATCGGTATTGAGGAGGGTCGGTCCCACGTCGATGCTGGATCATCCTCATATGGAGCATCGTTTGGATGCCTTGTGGGGCTATCTGCCCTATCAGTATGAGTGGGGAGGTTTGTGCGTCGGTGTTGAGTAGCCCGAAGTATTGAGCTAAGCGTGTGATATAGGGACCCATAGATATGATCCATCGCCGATGCTGCTCCGTCTGATGTTGAATAGCTCGGGCTATAAAATATGCTAGGTCGAAAACATGTCCGTTTGACATGCACCATAGGTAATAGGCGTCATGAGTATTTACGATGCCGGTGCTCTCTCGTCGACCTGTCAAAGTATGAGTCAAAATAGCATGTACGTACCTCAGAGATGGTGCCAGGGCCGTCGCTTTTGAGCGACTGGGGTCATAATCGAAGGAGTGGGTAGCTATCTTGTGCCAACATTGGGTGGGGCTGAAATGTATATGGCGATGCAACTCCGAAAGGTCATTTTCTGCTACGAAGTCGTCTGTATAAAGTCCTAAAGCAGCTCCAAACTGCAGCACGTTCAGTTGTCGTATAGTGCCGCCAAGATGAAATTGTATCGTGCCAGGATCATCGCAACGGCTCATCACTGTTTGAAGTTGAAATGTTGAGCAGAGCTCTAAAGTGAGCTCTAGGTATGTGTGCTCGACGATGTTGAAGAATCGCTCCCACGGATCAGTGGTCAGGAGAGCCCGTATATCACTGTCAAGATTGACCTGCTCTAAAGTGGCCCAGTTAATACATCTGCCTGTTCCGAGGGGTCGCGTGCTTAGTAATTTATAACAGTCCTCTTGGACCCCTGGAGGAAATTGAAGGAACGGATGGCGGACTTCGACGGATGCGCTTGCGGATGATGATCTGGGTCCCTTTCGCTTTTTTGAGCTTTCGAGTCATTGTTCTCTTTCCTCGGACGATAACATTTTACCTGAGAGTATGAGTTATTCAAGTAATATTTCTATCACATATAATTTGGTCAATGATCACAATATACTAAGACTTATAATAAGATTTTGCAATCATAGTACGAGTAAACATAGTGAACAATTCTTATTTATCTAGAGTAATCGGGATAGTGCTTCAAAATGAGAAAATCCTAAGGATTTAATCATTACTAATTCATAATAATAATGAATATAAACTAAACTAAATGAAATTCTCAATGAATAATTAGTTTAAAAAAACTGGAAAAGAAATAGTGAGTTTGTGACCAGTAGTGGAGTTTACGGTGTGGATGAGCGGAACACGGGCATGTAACGAAGGAGCACGGGCGTGTGCTGTAAAAATTCTAGGTACCACGGTGGTGGAGCGGACGTGGACTCTGCTAACACGGGCGTGTTTAGCCCGTGTTCAACAAGTCAGTATAGTCCCCGGTTAATCAGCACGGGCGTGTCTTGCTCGTGTTTGGTAGGTCAGTATGGTCCACGGAAAGTCGGTACGGGCGTGGACTATTATCGCAGCCCGTGTTGGGAAATTTTTTTTCTTTATCATGCACGACTACTAGCATGCCCGTGGTTTGTCCCCTGGCTTCCACACGGCCACGGGCACGCCCGTGTGCAAGGCCGTGTGGTCGAAAACCTGCGCTTTATTGGATTAATTAGTATGATATTAAATGCTAAAAATTAAGAACCTAATGTTAGTGAGGTTAGTGCTCGGGTTGCCTCCCTAGAAGCACTTGTTTAAAGTCTTAAGCTAGACTTACCCTTTTTTCATTTCTAGAAGAAAGTTCACGGAGCTGAAGCTCCTCTCTCATAGCCCTAAAATTTTCACCATTATAGATTTTGAGTCGGTCACCATTTACCTTGAATGTGCCTTGAGTGGGATGAGTTACCTCTATTGTGCCTTAGGGAAAGATTATTTTAATCATGAATGGGCCTGACCATCTTGATTTCAGTTTCCCAGGAAACAATTTAAGCCTTGAGTTATATAGCAGGACCAAGTCCCCTACTTCGAATTGTTTCGATTTCTTTAGACGAGCATCATGGGGTCGCTTTTTTGCCTCCTTGTTTAGCTTCGAGTTCTCATAGGCATCAACTCTCCATTCGTCTAGCTCGTTCATCTGCATCATTCTTTTCTCTCCTGCAGTTTTAAGATCATAATTTAAGAATTTTATAGCCCAAAAGTCTTTATGTTCTAACTCGAATGGCAAATGACAACTTTTACCGTAGACAAGTTTGTATGGGGATGTCCCTAGGGGGGTTTTAAATGCTGTTCTATAGGCCCATAGGGAATCATCTACTTTTAATGCCCAATCTTTTCTATTTGATTCAACCGTTTTTTTGAGAATACGCTTAAGTTCTCGTTTTGCTACTTCAACTTGCCCACTTGGTTTGAGGTGATATGGGTAGCTATCACGTGGTGTACTCCATATTTTTTTAAGACTTTATCAAATTGAGTATTACAAAAATGAGTACCCTATCACTAATGATGGCTCTAGGTGTTTCAAATCAAGAGAACAGTTTCTTGAGAAACTTAACTACTACTCTGGCATCATTGGTAGGTAAGGCTTCGCTTCTACCCATTTTGACATGTAATCAATCACTACTAGGATGTACTTATTTACGAATGAACTAGGAATGGACCCATATGTCGAATATTTCATATGATAGCATGTATGTTTGAGGCATTTCATCGCGTTTAGAAATATTACACATTTCTTTGGCATTTATCACACAAACCGACGTACTGTTGGCATCTTTAAATAGAGTAGGCCAATAAAAACTGATTCGAGTATTTTATGTCTTTGTCTTAATGCCATTGTAGTGTCCTCCTGAAGGTCCCGAATGGCAATGTTCCAGATTTTGCTTATACGCCCTTTGTAATGCATCTCCGAATTACTTGGTCTGCACATATGCAGAAAAGAAAAGGATCTTCCCAAAAATAGTTTTTCGCATCAGCAAAGAATCATTTCTTTTGATGATGTGTTAACCTTTTTGGTAAGATGTTAGCCGCTAAATAATTCGCAATATCTGTAAACCATGGTACTTCGAAGTTGGTTATAGAAAAGAGTTGTTATTCAGGGAACGAGTTGTTTATTTCTCTTTCGTCGAGCTCTTCGATATGTGGGTTCTCAAGCCTGGAGAGGTGATCTGCTGCAAGGTTTTCAGCTCCCTTATTATCCTGTATTTCCAAATCAAATTCCTGTAAAAGTAAAATCCATCTTATCAGTCGAGGTTTTGCGTCAGGTTTAGTTAAAAGATAACGAAGAGCGGAGTGGTCAGTGTAAATGACAACTTTAGATAATACTAAATATTGTCTGAATTTTTCAAATGCAAAGACCACGGCTAGTAATTCTTTTTCAGTGGTGGTATAATTTTTTTGTGCGGCTGTTAATGTCTTGCTGGCGTAATAGATTGGCTGGAAGTGCTTGTCTCTTTGATGTCCTAAAACTGCACCTGCTGCAAAATCACTTGCATTACACATTAGTTCAAAAGGAAGATTCCAATCGGGGGCAATCATAATTGGGGCATTTATTAACTTCTCTTTAAGGATATTAAATGCATCTAAACATTCCCGGTTGAAATTAAACGGTACATCTTTTTCTAGCAATTTCGTTAGAGGCTTAGCTATTTTAGAAAAATCTTTAATAAATCTTCTATAAAATCCTGCATGTCCTAAAAAGCTTCTAATAGCCTTAACTGAACTAGGAGGAGGTAATTTTTCTATGGTTTCGACTTTTTCTTTATCTACCTCGATTCCTTTACTAGAAATTTTATGTCCCAATACAATTCCCTCTTGTACCATAAAGTGACATTTTTCCCAATTTAAAACAAGGTTTGTTTCTTCACGTCTCATTAGCACTTGTTTTAAATTTTTAAGGCAAAGATGGAAAGAATTACCGAATACTGAAAAATTGTCCATAAATACCTCCATAATGTCTTTCACAAGTTCGTCAAAGATTGCCAACATGCAACGCTGAAAAGTAGCAGGAGCATTGCATAATCCAAAAGGCATTCTACGATAAGCAAACGTACCGTATGGGCATGTGAATGTTGTTTTCTCTTGATCTTCAGGTGCTATTGGGATTTGGAAATAATCGGAAAGTCTATCTAGGAAGCAATAGTACATATGCCAGATAACCTTTCTAACATTTGATCAATGAAGGGCAGAGGGAAGTGATCTTTTCTAGTGGCATCATTCACTTCCTATAATCAATGCGCACTCTCCAACTTTGTGGATCGCGGGTGGGAATTAGTTCATTCTTTTTGTTGGCTACCACCATGCCTCCTTTCTTTGGAACAACTCCGCATAGGACTTACCCAATTCTTTGTCGAAATAGGATAAATTATTCTAGCATCTATAAGTTTAATTACCTCAAATTTTCACAACTTCTTTTACGTTGGGATTCAATCATCTTTGAGGTTGTACACATGGCTTGTATTCCTCTTCCATTAAAATTTTGTGGGTGCAAAGCGATGGGCTTATTCCCTTGATGTCGAGATTTTCCAAGCTATAGCTTTCTTATGTTCCTTTAGTACTGTATTAACTCCTCTTTTCCTTGGGTTCTAATTCAAGAGATAATTACTGGTAGCGTAGAATTGTCCCCAAGGAATGCGTTACTCTAAATGTTTGATGGCTTCGTTTTAATTCTAATTTGGGTGGTTCATCAATGGAGGGTTTTTGTTTTAGTTCGTAATTGACTTCATTGATCTATTTTTTCGTTTGTCTAGATGAAGATGTTTTTAAATTTAGCTCATCGACTTCATCTTCTTCCTCCTCTTCTTGAGTAAGACATAGTTCCATCGTGTCATCATGTATGATTTCCTGTAATGAGTTTTGAATAATATGATCAGTGGTATCAACAAAATAACAGGAATCATCTTGTTCTCTAGAATATCGCATAGCATCATAAATTTGAAAAATAATTTCCTCCTCGCCTATCCTTAATGCAAGTTTACCATCACCTACATCTATAACAGCCCTAGCAGTAGCTAAGAAAGGGCGCCCTAAAATTGAAGGAACTTCAATATCCTCATCCATGTCAAGCACAACAAAATCAATAGGGAAAATAAATTTATCAATTTTTACCAAGACATCTTCGATAACTCCTCTAGGATATTTAATAGATCTATCAGCTAACTGAATACTCATCCTAGTGGGTTTTGGTTCCCCAAGATTTAGCTGTTTAAACATTTTATAAGGCATTAAATTAATACTAGCACCTAGATTAGCTAATGCTTTCTTAATATTTAAACTACCAATTAAACAGGGAATAGTAAAACTTCTTGGGTCTTTTAATTTGGTTGGTAATTCGTTTTGGAGGATGGCTGAACATTCTTCATTAAGCTCCACTGTTGATATTTCTTCGAGCTTTATTTTATTAAATCGGAGTTCTTTTAAAAAATTTTGCGTCGTCGGCATCGTGAAATGGCTCCAACAAAGGGTAAGTTAATATGTATTTGTTTAAAAAGTTCAAGAAATTTACCGTATTGGGCATCTAATCGGTCTTTCTTCAACTTTGCCGGATATGGGATTGGTGTTTTACTTTCTTTGCACACTGGAGTTACATCCTCAAATCCCTCATCCTTTGCTTTGTCATCTTCATGTGGTATTTTTTTCTTTGGTTCGGCTAACTCCTTTCCACTTCTCAGTGTAAGTGCCTTTACCTGTTCGGTTCCTTTAGAAAAAATCTCTGATCGAATTTCAGAAACTATCTCAGTAAGTTGTCCAACTGTGTTAGCAAGTTGTCCAACTGACTTAGTGAGTTCCCCAACTTGGCTCTCGATCCCTTTAATTGATGTCTGTTGATTCTTAAGGGTGGTCTCAGTGTCTTGGAGACGGTTATCTGTAGCTGCCATGAATTTTGTCAGCATCTCTTCAAGGTTCGGCTTCTTCTACTGTGGATAGGGCTGGTGTTGGAAATTTTGAGGAGGTTTTTGTCTTTGATTTCCTTGATTTCCTTGTCCTCCCCATGAAAAATTTGGGTGGTTCCTCCAACCTAGATTATAATTATTACAATAATGATTATTATTAGATCTAAAATTGTTACCTATATAGTTCATCTGTTCGCTTTCTGTGCCCGGTTGGTAGGGTGGGTACTTAGGATTTGCCACAGTTCCACTTGCGTCATTTGCATTCATCGGATGTACTGCGAAGAACACAAACTATCAAGATTTTTATTCATCATCTCTACCGTGTGTTGATAGCATGGTTCTTTGCATCGATGTTGAAAACTCCAATGATTTTGTTGGTTTTGTCCTTGTAACCTCGCCATCGATAGTTATTCAGGTGACATCTCCTCTATGAATTCGTGAGGTCGCCGGGAGTTCTCATTGTTCAAGGTTCCACCGTGGTGAATCAATTAGTTGCTTCGTTGAGGGTTTACACCAGTTATAGAAAGTTTGGACTTGGAGCCACAAGGGTAAACCATATTTGTGGGCACCTTTTCAAGAGATCCTTATATCTCTCCCATGCGTCGTATAATGTCTCTAAATCCATTTGCACAAAAAAGAGATATCATTCCGTAATTTGGCCGTTTTGGCCGGTGGGAAATATTTTAATGAAAATTTTTCGGTCATTTGATCCCATGTAGTGATTGACCCTCGTGGTAACGAGTTTAACCACTGTTTGGCTTTATTCCTTAATGAAAAGGGAAATAACCGAAGTCGTATGGCATCATCAGAAACGCCATTTATTTTGAAGGTATCACAGAACTCTAAAAAATTAGCTATATGAGTGTTTGGGTCTTCGTCCTGCAAACCATCAAATTGAACAAACTGTTGAATCATTTGTATAGTGTTAGGCTTTAATTCAAAATTATTAGCAGCTATAGCAGGCCTAACAATACTAGATTCGGCTCCTGTTAAATGAGGTTTAGCATAATCATACATAGTATGCGGAGCATTATTTTCTGCCACATCTTGGAGTGGTGGATTATTCTCGTCCATCCCTTTAGTAGGACTGGATTCGCCTTCTCGCTCTTTTTCTTTGTAATTTAGGGCTAGCCTAATTTCTCTGCCATTCCTGCGAGCGGTAGCTTCAATATCACTGTCGTATACTAGTGGTCCTCTCGGGTTCCTTAAAGTCATAAAATAGAGGTACCTGCTAGGAAACAAAAGAAAGAAAATTTAGCAAAGTTAAAAACAAAATAAAAATAAAAGTAAATTGCGGAAAATAATGGCTAAAGTAATAAAAATAGAGCTTTCTTAATATTTTAGTTTCCTGTGTGATGCCAAAAAACTTGATCGTGTGTGTCGAGTTTTAAAATTTTAAATAATGAGAATGATCGAACACGAAACTAACTATGACAACGATTGAGGCAAGTGCACCTATCGAATAGTAGTATAGCTTAGGCAAGACCGGATTGTCGAACCCAAAGGAACTAAAAGTACTAATACTAACTTTCTTTTTATTATTTAGCCTAAGAATTAAGCGAATGGTTGTTTAATCTAAATTACTAAACTTAAAGACTCTAAGACAAATAAGAATGAATTTGGGAGAATAACTTGAGGAAAAACCAATTGATTAAAACGACACCCAAGGAAGAATCCACCTAGACTTCACTTGTTATCTAACTCTGAACCAGACGATGTATTCATTTGACTTGATCCGTAGGATTCCGTAATTTATATTAAACCCTCTCTCGAGGCGAATAACGTCTAACCCTAGGTTGATTAATTGAAATCTCTTTCTAATTAAAACCCCTAGAATCGCATTAACTCGATCTATGGACTCCCATATTAGGTTTCACCCTAATCCGGCAACGCTTCGTCACCCTATCTCTAGGCGCGCAATCAACTCCGCTTAACTATGCTAGATCTACTCTTAAGCAGGGACTTTTGCTCCTCCACCTAAGCACATCAAACTTGAATTAATATCCGTGAAATATCAACACAAGAATTAAAAACACATAATTAAGAACAAATCAAATATTTATCATATAGTTTAGTAAACGATAACAAGATTCATCTAAGTTTCATCCCCCTCAGGTATCTGAGGGTTTAGTTCATAACAATAAAAGAAAACATCTCAGAAGAAAAGGTAAAACAAAACATAAAAAATCCCTAAAACTCCCTGAAGGAATTGAAGAGGAGATCCTCCGCCTTGAGTATAATTCCAGCTTCTTGAGATGGATCAACTGGCTATCCCTGAGCGAATCCCCACAAATCTGACCTCTCTGACCGAGCAAGACGCCCCTAAATGATAGCTTTGGGCTCCCCCTTTCAGGTCATACTTAGGGTGTATTTATAGGCTTTTGGAATGTGTTTCTTTTCCCCTAAGTATCCAAATCCAATTGAAATTGCTCTTTTCCGCGGCAGGGACACGACCATGGCACACGCCCGTGTGAATCGTCTTTAGGCCATGTTCGGACTTTTAATGTGGTGACATGGCCGTGTGGTCTTGGGCCCAGGCCGTGTTGATTTAGTGCCTTGGCCCATTTGGCATGTTTTAATCCCGTTTCTCGTTCTTTTCATCCTCCGGTGCTTTCCTAAGTATATAACATGAAAAGAAAGGATTAAGAATAAAATAAGGGGTAATTCATCCAAAAGCATACTAAATGTGGGATTAAAATATGTTACTTTTACGGTTTATCAGTAGTGGTCCTGGGAACCACATCTGAAACATGCATTTTCATGTGCTCGACATTCTCCAAAATGACATCTGCCACACTGTGGGCATTCGGGTCTATCCAATCAGATGTTCCCCACACTAGCAACTGAGGTTGTCTGTGCCTTACTTCTCGAATACTGCTTACTCTTGTCCTTCCTTGAAAACCCAGTGGAAGTAGCCAATCGAGTGGAGAAATCTCTTGACTTCTTGGATGTGGATTGGAATGACTTATTCCACTGTCTCCTTTTAGAGTCACGAGACTCTATTTTATACTTTCTCTTCTCCTTTACTAGTTCTTCGGCTTTACAAGCCCTCTCTACTAACACAAATGAATTCCTTGATTCTAGGACAGCAACAAACAATTTGATGTCCTCATTTAGCCCATCTTCAAATCTCTTACTCATGATGGCCTCGGTGGACACGCATTCTCGAGCGTATTTGCTGAGTCGTACAAACTCACGCTCATAATCAGTCACAGACATCTTGCCTTGCTTTAACTCTAGAAATTTCTTTCTTTTACGGTCCACGAACCTTTGATGATATACTTTTTCTTGAACTCTTCTTGGAAGAATTCCCATGTGACCTTTTCCTCGGTACCACAGACACCAATGTGTTCCACCATTGATAGGCGTGAATCTCTTAAAGAGAGACTACACACTTCATGCATTCCTCGGATGTGCATGACAACTCATTAAATACCACGATGGTATTTTCTAACGAGTCGGCACTTTTTTCCGATCATTATCTTTTCTAGCCTGCAATTCTTACGCCCCATGTTTCCAGAGTCTATCAATCTGGAGGCTTCTCCTCTTACCACCTCTACTACTTGAGGGGCTCTTGGGATAGGTTGAGGAATAGGTGGGGGTGGAGGGGTTGCGTATTCGAGTTCGCATGCGACGAACTCCGTATACCATGTATTCATCATATGGAGGAAGGCTTCTCTAGCCTCTTCTCTTCCTTCTTGACTCACCGTAGTGGGTCAATTCTCATTCTCGTTCGACACCGTCCCTTCAGCGGGAGCCAGCACGTTACTTTTTACGTCATCCGCCACAGCTCTATCGGGATCCATTTACTAAATGTATAAACATAATTTAAGTCGTCAGGAGTCGTCACACTATCATTATAAAAACATTCTTACGTATGGCATGTATAGCTAGACTCGTGCTCGTGCTACGTTAGTCCTAGAACCGACTAAACCGTAGCTCTTATACAACTAAATGTAACACCCCATACCTGAGTCCAAGGCTAAGACTGGATACGAGACATTACCATGCTTGAACTCACTTAAACATGTACTTATGGGCTGTAAAATTTTGTTCCGAAATAGAAACTCTTCTTTCTTAGTCAAAACATACATATCATTGGCCTATGAGGCCTTAAACACGTATGCGAGAACTTTCACAATACAATCGGGAACTTTTCCTCGAAACAAGGGTCACACGCCCATATGGCTTGGGGCACGCCCGTGTACCCCTAAGACACGCCCATGTCTCCCAACCGTGGTCGACACTGACTAATCTCACACGGTCTTGACACGCCCGTGGACTGAAACCGTGTGCTATACCTTGATATACTGCCTTGTTCACACGGCCGGGGCACACGCCCATGTTCTAACTGTGTATCACACACAGTCTAAACAAACGGCCGTGAGATTAGCCCGTGGTCTATTCTGACCTAAGATACAAAGGTGCAGGGTGCACACGGCCTAGACACACGCCCGTGCGTCCATCCGTGTGGGCACTTAGAGGCTATTTACCAAGCCAAATGCCACCTGAAATCAAGACCAAACTCATGCTCAATTCAAAGAACTCAAGTATTACATCTAACATGAACAAGGATGCATACTTCATTGATAGATTAAAACATACATACTTAATCATTCATGACTCATCTCTTTGGCCATATACAAAAAGAATACTAAGCTTGATAGCCAACACTTTGGCTAGTTTTAAAACATAACTCAAAATGAAATGTTTCTTATACATGCCATACTTAATATAAACAACTTGGCTATACAAAAATAGCGATTGATAGTGTGCTCCGAGCTCCGGTGACGATGATCCACGAGATTAGCTTGGCGGGACTACATGGAAAGAAAGAATAAATGACGTAAGCATTTAGCTTAGTAAGTTTGCATGTAATTCTCATAGCAATATATTTGCTTAACATTAACCATTCATCATAAACAATGGCTTTATGAAATCTCAAGTATTGAAGCTTACTTACTCTTACTGATTCTTACATATCTCATGGTACTTGCTATTCTCATGCTCGCACGGTAACAAGATACCTGTATCACTTAATCACATAGATCAGTATACTTTACTATGATAAGCATAATCTCAACTTCATCATTCATATCATGAATAATACTCTTAATTAACTCTGACTAGCATAACTTGATAATAACTTTACTTACTTAACTTTCTTACTTTCTCATTTAATCTTTACTCTTTTGCCCGATGAATTACTATGAATAATAGAGGATACTAAATCTCAAAACACATGTGTCTTGCTGCCAATGCTATATCCTTGATATAGTCTTACATGGGATCTCTTACTTGGTATTGATGCCATGTATTGACATGGGCTTACATGAAGTCTTCCTTATGAGTTCCCTTGGGAACTTACCATTGCCATGTCTCGACATGGTCTTACTTGGTATCTTTACTTGTCAATGCCGAGCCTTGGCTTGGACTTACATGAAATCTTTCTTGTTACTCACCAATGCCATGCCTTGGCTTGGACTTACATGGGATCTCTTTCTCTTTATAGCTTTTCAATGCCAAGACTTGTCTTGGACTTACATGATAACTTTGCTTGGAGACTCACCAATGCCATGCTTTGGCTTGGGCTTATATGGGTCTTCATCTTATAATAACTCTTCAATGCCAAAACTTGTCTTGGTCTTACATGATAACTTGCTTTATTGCCGATGCCATGCCTTGGCTTGGTCTTATACGGGCTTTCTCATTTCATGTGATAGATCGAGTATCCTAAGTAATTCAACTTCAATCGGGACTTTCTCATGCTTGATCTCATTGATTTCTTTATTTAACATAGCATTAAAAAATCTCATGGAATTAAAATATATTCTACATTATACTAAGCAATTCAATGATATTAATCATAAAGCTTAGAAAACATACAAACTTACCTCAATATACAAAATGTGTGTAGATATGCAATTTAGTCCTCGACTTTGTTCTTGCCTCGGTTTCGACCTGGGCTTCGTTTTTCTTGATCTATAATAATAATTAGATCATTTAATACTCACATTGACTAAATTGACTCTTAACTCATACTTTGGAAAAATTACTATTTTGCCCCTAAACTTTCTCATATTTGCACTTTTGCCCCTAGGCTCGTAAAATGATTCTCATTTAACTTTATTAAACATCATGCTTAGCTGTTTCATTTTCTCTACTATAACAATAATCAATTCTCACTATTTCTAATAGGTATGACCAATTTCATAACTATCACAAATTAGTCCATGCTATCATTTTTCATGAAATTCACTAAGGAAAAGATGTTTATCTAACATCAAACTCTCATAAACTTCCATAAAATATCATTTTACAAGCATGTCACTATTGGGTGGATTTTTGAACATGCATCTTAGCTCATTTTAAAGCTAAAAATAGCTAATTCATAATACGAGAACTTCAAAAATATGAAGAATATTAAAAATGGGGCTAAGATTAACTTACTAGCAAGCTTGAAAGATGAACAAACTCTAGCTATGAGGTTCTTCAAATTTTCGGCACCAAGGAAGGAGATGAATGAAATTTTTATCATCTTTTTCCTATTTTAATCATTTAATTGGTAAATGACCAAAATGCCCTTCTCTTTAAAAATTTACAATTTACTAACTCATGTCCATTTTTTTCCAATAATTATAATTTGGGCAAATTGCTATTTAAGGACTTCTAATTAATATTCTAAAGCTATTTCATACAAAAAGCTTCTAGAAACTCATATTTTGCAACTTTTGCAATTTAGTCCTATTTGATCATTCCATGTCAATTTCACAAAATTTCTACATGGAACTTTAATACTATCATGCAAACATGTCATAAACCTTAAGAACTCAATTTACTAACTCAGATTTGTGGTCTCGCACCACTACTCCGACTAGGCCCTAAATCGGGCTGTTACAATTCTCCCCCTATTAGGAATTTTCGTCCTCGAAAATCTTACCAAATAAACGAGTTTGAATCTTTGGTTTCTCATGCTCTTTTCTGGTTCCCACGTAGCTTCTTCTATTCCATGTCTTTTCCACAATACTTTTACCAGGGCAATACTTTTATTTCTTAGCTGCTTGACTTCCCGAGCTAAAATCTTAACTGGTTCTTCACCATAAGTCATGTCGGGATGAATCTCTATCTCTGACGGGGTAATTACATGTGAAGGATCTGATCGGTAGCGCCGCAACATGGACATGTGAAACACATCTTGAATCTTTTCTAACTCTGATGGCAAAGCCAATCGATAAGCTACCGGCCCAACTTTCTCGGTAATCTCATACGGTCCAATAAAACGTGGACTCAACTTGCCTTTTCGGCCAAATCTGAGAACTTTTCTCCATGGTGACACTTTCAAGAAAACTTTATCTCCGACTTGATACTCTATCTCTTTTCTCTTTAAGTCCGAATAGGACTTCTGTCTATCTGATATAGCTTTTAAACATTCTCGTATCACTTTCACTTTCTCTTCAGCTTCTCTAACCAAATCAACCCCGTGAATTTGGTTTTCCTTGAGTTCAGTCCAAAATAAAGGAGTTCTGCACTTACGCCCATATAGAGCCTCGTAAGGCACCATATTTAAACTCGACTGAAAACTATTATTGTAGGCAAACTCTACCAATGGGGGAAACTTTTCCCAACTGCCTCAGAATTCAAGAATACAACATCTGAGCATATCCTCGAGTACTTGAATTAACCTCTCCGACTGACCTTCAGTTTGAGGATGAAAAGCGGTACTAAAGTTCAACTTCGTACCCAAGGCCTCTTGCAACTTCTTCAAAAATCTAGATGTGAACCTCGGATCTCTATCCGAGATAATTGACAACGGAACACCGTGAAGCCTTATTATTTTTGACACATACAAGTTTGCCAACTTGTCTAGTGAGTAATCAACTCGTACAGGTAAGAAATGAGCTGACTTCGTGAGTCGATCAACTACAACCCATACAGCATCTTTCTTGCTCAGAGATAATGGTAAACCCGTTACAAAATCCATAGTAATAGGTCCCATTTCCATTCCGGAACCAAAATGGGTTGAAGCAAACCGAAGGTACTTGGTGTTCACCTTTACTTGCGACAAATCAAGCATTTGAAACAAACTCGAAATATCTTTCTTCATTCTCGGCCACCAATACTGTTGCTTTAAGTCATCAAACATTTTGGTACTACCCGGATGTATAGATAAAAATCCGTTATGTGCCTCATGCAAAATTCTCTGAATAAGCTCGTCCTTTCTCGGTACACAAATTCTATCTTTGAACATCAGACTTCCATTGGGACTAATCCGGAAATCAGACTCAACATCTATCTCGCTCTGAGCTCTCTTGACTTGCAATTCACTATCTTCTTTACGAGCCTCAAAAATCTCTTGGAGGAATACTGATCTAGCTTTCAACTCAATTTAGAATAGAACCATCGATGGATAAAGTCATCCATGAATTTATCGCCCTTAATGCAAATAGGGACTTTCTACTCAAAGCGTCGCCGACCACATTCGCCTTCCCCCGGATGGTAGTCAATGACCATCTCATAGTCTTTTATCAACTCTAACCATCTCCGCTGCCTTAAGTTCAACTCTTTCTGCGTCATCAGGTACTTCAAACTTTTGTGATCAGTGAAAATCTGACATCTCTCACCATATAGGTGGTGTCTCCATATCTTCATTGCGAAGACTATGGCATCCAACTCTAGATCATGGGTCGGATAATTCTTCTCATGAGGCTTCAACTGTCTTGAGGCATAAGCAATCACTTTGCCTTCTTGCATAAGTACACAGCCTAATCCATTTAAGGATGCATCGCTGTAAATCACAAATTCTTTCCCTGCCTCAGGTTGTACTAAAACTGGAGCTTCTGTCAACATCGCTTTCAGTTTCTCCAAACTTTGTTGGCATCTTTCTGTCAACTCAAACTTCACATTTTTCTGTAATAATTTAGTCATCGGGGTTGCAATAATAGAAAACCCCTTGGCGAATCATATATAATAGCCGGCTAGGCCTAGGAAACTTCTAACCTCAGAGACATTCTTTGGTGGCTTCCAGTCCATAATAGCCGAAACCTTACTGGGGTCTACTCGAACTCCTTCTCCCGAGACAATATGTCCCCGAAATCCTACTTCCTTGAGCAAAAATTCACTTTTATTGAACTTGGCATACAACTGATTTTCTCGTAGAATCTGTAAAACTGTCTGTAGGTGCTCAGCATGCTCATTCTCATCTCGAGAATAAATTAGTATGTCGTCAATAAAAATAACTACAAACTTGTCGAGGTATGGTCTAAAAATGCGGTTCATTAAGTCCATCAATACCGCAGGAGCATTGGTCAAACCAAAAGGCATGACTAAAAATTCATAATGCCCATACCTTATTCGAAAAGCTATCTTAGACACATCTGATTCCTTTACTCTTAACTGATAGTACCCTGATCTCAAGTCTATTTTTGAGAACACAGTGGCTCCTTTCAATTGATCGAAAAAATCATCGATCCTAGGCAATGGGTACTTGTTCTTCACCGTCATTTTATTAAGCTGACGATAATCTATGCACAATCACATGGTGCCATCTTTCTTTTTCACAAATAAAACTGGAGCACCCCAGGGAGAACAACTTGACCTAGCAAAGCCTTTATCTGTCAACTCTTGCAATCGTGACTTCACTCCTTTAACTCTCTGTTGGAGCCATTCATAAGAGAGTAATAGATATTAGTACAGCGATGCAGGAGCCGTTCAATGCCGACCTCAATCTCTCTTCTTCGGGGGTAGTCCTGGTAATTCTTCGGGAAAAACATCCACGTACTTACATACTATCGGTACTGACTCAATCTTTAACTCTGTTTCTTTATCATTCATCACAAAGGCTAAATATGCCTCGTACCCTTTTCTTATGTATCTCTGTGCCATCATGTGAAAAATCATTGCCGGTGATTTACTTTGCTCATCTGATTCTATATGTAGAATATCCCCATTCTCACATCTCGTCTCAATATATTTCTTCCCACAATTAACTATTACATCATTAGCGGTCAACCAGTCCATACCAAGAATGATGTCAAACTCATCAAATGGTAACAACATAAGATTTTCTTTAAAGTAATGACCTCTAATCATTAATGGACAATCTTTACATACTTCATCAACTAACACACTCTTGCCTAAAGGATTAGACACCTTAATCGTAAATTCTGTAGAATCTATAGGCATATTCATACTGGATACTAGTTTCATACAAATGTAAGAGTGTGTGGATCGGGATCTATTAAAGAAATAACTTTAACATCATGAAGAGAAAAGGTACACGTAATAACAACAGGAGAAGATGCCTCTTCGCGAGCGCGAATGGCATAAGTCCTCGCAGGCGCCTTACCCTCGGGTCTCCCAGCATGCTCTCTAGGGTTACCCCTTCCACTTGCCCCACTTCCTGGGTTCCTTTGCGGTCTTCCTCTGACTACACTCCCAGATCTCGGGTTCTGAGCTCTATCTTCTTTCATTATCTCTGGACAATCTTTTATGTAGTTGATCGTGTGTCAGAGTTTTAAAAATTTAAATAATGAGAATGATCGAACCTGGAAACTAACTATGACAACGATTGAGGCAAGTACACCTATCGAATAGTAGTATAGCTTAGGCAAGATCGGATTGTCGAACCCAAAGGAACTAAAAGTACTAATACTAACTTTCTTTCTATTATTTAGCCTAAGAATTAAGCGAATGGTTGTTTAATCTAAATTACTAAACTTAAAGACTCTATGACAAAGAAGAATGAATTTGCTTGAGGAAAAACCAATTGATTAAAACGACACCCAAGGAAGAATCCACCTAGACTTCACTTGCTATCTAACTCAACCAGCATTTATGTATTCATTTGACTTGATCCGTAGGATTCCCTAATTTATATTAAACCCTCTCTCGAGGCGAATAACATCTAACCCTAGATTGATTAATTGAAATCTCTTTCTAATTAAAACCCCTAGAATTGCATTAACTCAATCTATGGACTCCCATATTAGGTTTCACCCTAATCCGGCAACGCCTCGTCACACTATATCTAGGCGCGCGATCAACTCCGCTTAACTATGCTAGATCTACTCTTAGGTAGGGACTTTTGCTCCTCCACCTAAGCACATCAAACTTGAATTAATATTCGCGAAATATCAACACAAGAATTAAGAACACATAATTAAGAACAAATCAAATATTTATCATATAGTTTGTAGCACAAAAACACAGGTGTTTCCCTTCATCTAAATAATTACCTCTGGTTCAAAACCTACAAGGATTGACATCCTCACAAAAGATTCACTCAAATCACTCGAAGTGTTTAAGGTTCAGAATTAAGCACTCAAATGTCAAACCTGAAAAGTTAATCCCATAGGCTTGCATGAAAATCAAATCTCCACCACTGTAATATGAGATGATGCACAAATCAAAAGGTCTTTATCAGGGTTGTAACGTGGCTTGGGTTAAGGTGTGGATAAAGGCTGAATTAGAGGGTTAGAATCGAGATCGACCTGACAAATTACCTAACTAGAAATAACTAACTGAAAAATAAATAATTACATGAATTGAAACTTTGAAACTAATAATACGAGCTTCTTTTTCAATAAATAGACGTTAAATGTACAAGCTCGCTTTTCATCATACTAATACTAAATATACTTCGATTTTTTTTTAAGAAAAAATCAAATGTTTACAATAATAAGAAAGTACTTTAACAACTAAAATATAGAACATAGTTAGGCAACTACTCAAAATCAAATCTCGACAAAAAGGGTAGTCAAGAAGAATGGTGATAACAAATACAAAGGGTTTTAAGTTAATATTAGTCGGTGAGTGATAAATTGTGAAAGTAACATATTATAAGCCCACATTTAGTATGATTTTGGTTGATTTAAGCCCCAATTTATGTAAAAAGGTGCTTTTAATTTTTTCTTTTCATGTCTTATACTCAGGAAAGCACCCGATGACGAAAAGAATGAGAAACGGGCTTAAACGGACCAAATTGGGCCAAGCCACAAAATCAAGACGGCACGGACTTCAAGCCACACACAAGTGCCACCATTCCTACTAGAACACGGCCTTACCACGACTTACACACCGTAGCTCATTCAACAGTGTTGAACACGGCCAGCCACGATTTATACGGCGTGTGCTATGGCCGTGCCTCTGCCGTGGAGAAGAGCAATTCCATTCGGAAAGGATACTTAGGAGAAAGAAACGTGTTTCAAAAGCCTATAAATACACCCTAGGTACCAGCTGAAAGGGGGGCGGAGAGCTAGGCCAAGAAGCCAAGCCGAGAAGGTCAGATTTGTGGGAATCACTCGAAGATAGCCAGTTGATCCATCTCAAGAAGTCGGAATTCTACTCAAGACGGAGGATCTCCTCTTCAATTCCTTCAGGGGGTTTTAGGGATTTCTTATATTTTGTTTTATCTTTTCTCTTGAGATGTTTTCCTTTATTGTTATGAACTAAACCTTCAGATACCCGAAGGGGATGAAACCTATGATCAATCTTGTTATTTGATTATTTGAATTATATGATAATAACTTAGTTTGTTCTTAATTGTGTGAACTTAATCCAAATCTAATGTGCTTAGGTGGAGGAGGAATAGACCCACGCCAAGAGTAGATCCAACATAATTAAGCGGAGTTGATCGCACGCCTAGAGATAGGGTGACGAGATTTTACCGGATTAGGGTGAAACCTAATATGGGAGTCCACAGATCGATTTATTGCTATTCTAGGGGGTTATTATAAGCGAATAAGAGTTCCACTAATTAACCTAGGGTTAGATGTTATTCACCTCGAGAGAGGGTTTAATATACGTTAGGGAGTCTCATGGATCAAACTAAGTAAATAAATCATATGGTTCAAGGTTAGATAACAAGTGAAGTCTAGGTGGAGTTTTCCTAAGGGTATCGCTTGAGTCAACTGAGTTTTCCCAAAAGTTATTTCCCGGATTCATTCTTTTTGTCTTTGCGTCTTAGCTTAGTTAGTAGATTATTTTTAGTTTAAACAATCATCACTTTATATTAAGGCTAAATAATAAAAAGACGGTGAGTATTAGTACTTTTAGTTCCTTTGGGTTCGACAATCCGGTCTTGCCTAAACTATACTACTGTTCGATAGGTACACTTGCCTTTAATCGTTGTCAGAGTTAGTTTCCAGGTTCGATCATTCTTTTATAAATTTTAAAACTCTGATTTACAACGATCAAGTTTTTGGCGCCGTTGTCGGGGAACTAAAATATTAAGAAAACTCTATTTTTATTACTTTAGCCATTATTTTTATTTTTCACAATTTATTTTTATTTTTAAATTTGCTAAAATTTCTTTCTTTCTTTTCCTAGCAGGTACCTCTAGTTTATGACTAGAAGGAACCTGAGAGGACCTTTAGAATACGACAGTTATATTGAAGCTACCGCTCGAAGAAATCGTAGAGAAATTAGGCGAGCCCTAAATTACCAAGGAGAGCGAGAAGACAGATCCAATCCTACTCAAGGGATGGACGAAAATAGTCTTCAACCACAAGATGTGGGAGAAAATAATGCTCTTCCTACTATGTTTGATTATGCTAAACCTCATTTAACAGGAGCCGAATCTAGTATTGTTAGGCCTGCTATAGCTGCCAATAATTTTGAATTAAAGCCTAACACTATACAAATGATTCAACAGTTTGTTCAATTTGATGGTTTACAGGACGAAGATCCAAACACTCATATATCTAATTTTTTAGAGTTCTGTGATACCTTCAAAATAAATGGTGTTTCTGATGATGCCATACGTCTTCGGTTATTTCCCTTTTCATTAAAGAATAAAGCTAAACAATGGTTAAACTCGTTACCACGAGGGTCAATCACTACATGGGAACAAATGACCAAAATTTTTTTATTAAAATATTTCCCACTGGCCAAAATGGCCAAATTACGTAATGATATCTCTTCTTTTGTGCAGATGGATTTAGAGACATTATACGATGCATGGGAGAGATATAAGGATCTCTTGAGAAGGTGTCCGCACCATGGTTTACCTTTGTGGCTCCAAGTCTAAACTTTTTATAACGGTGTGAATCCTTCAACGAGGCAATTAATTGATTCAGCCACCGGTGGAACCCTGAATAATAGAACTCCTGAGGTAGCCTACAAGTTTATTGAAGAGATGTCGCTGAATAACTATCAGTGGCAAGTTACAAGAACAAGGCCAACAAAAACAGCTGGAGTTTACAACCTCGACGCAGTAACCATGCTATCAAATAAGGTAGAATTAATGAATAAGAATATTGATAGTTTGTGTTCTTCACAGGTACATCCAGTCATGCAGTGCGATGCAAGTGGAACTGTGGCAAATTCTGAGTACCCACCCTACCAACCAGGCACAGAGAGCGAATAGATGAACTATATAGGTAACAATTTCAGATCTAATAATAACATATATAGTAATAACTATAATCCAGGTTGGAGGAACCACCCAATTTTTTCGTGGGGAGGACAAGGAAATCAAGGAAATCAAAGACAATAACCTCCTCAAAATTTCCAAAATCAGCCCTATCCACAAGAAAAGAAGCCGAGTCTTGAAGAGACGTTGAACAAATTCATAGCATCCACAGAAGCCCATCTCTAAAAAAATGAGGTAACACTCGACACCCAACAAACATCGATCAAAAAGATCGAGAACCAAGTTGGAGGACTTACAAAGGCAATCAGGGAAATTACCCAGTCAGTCAGAGAAATTGCAAAGCTATTATCCGAACGACCGCAAGGGCGTCTACCGAGTAATATTGAAATTAATCCAAATGAGCAAATCCAAGCCATAACAGCTCAAGAAAGCGAAGAAGTAGACGAACACAGTCCAACACAAGGAAACAAGGTAGAAAAAAGTAAAGTTGAGGTAACACAAGATAAGCCAAAACCGGTAATCAAGGAGTACCAACCTCGCGTACCTTACCCTGAAGAATTAAGAAGAGACGACACAGAAGAACAGTTTGGTAAGTTTCTTAAACTCTTAAAGAAATTACATATTAACTTACCATTACTTGAAGCTCTGTCGTAGATGCCAGATTCTAGGAAATTTTTAAAAGAGCTTCTGACAAACAAACGGAAGTTAGACGAGTCGTCACATGTGGAACTTAATGCAAAGTGCTCAACAATTCTCCAAAATAGGCTACCATAAAAGCTAAAAGATCCAGGGAGTTTTACAATTCCATGTTTAATTGGTATACTAACTATTGGTAATGCGTTAGCTGATTTAGGGGCAAACATAAATGTCATGCCTTATAAATTGTTTAAATAATTAGGTCTAGGGAAACCCAAACAAACTAGGATGAGCATTTAATTAGCTGATAAAACTGTTAGAATTCCTAGGGGTATTATCGAAGATGTTCTTGTGAAAATCGACAGATTCATTTTCCTAGTAGACTTTGTTGTCTTAGACATGGATGAGGATAATTCGATCCCCCTAATCTTAGGAAGACCCTTTTTAGCGACTGCCAGGACTAAAATTGATGTTGATGCAGGAGAACTCATACTTTGTGTAGGTAATGAGACAGTCACCATCAAGGCTTTCTACTCGGCTAGAACATGGAGTAATCAAGGTGAGAATGTAAATTCTACTAATAACCATTCGGTTAACCCTTATTTTCAGGAAGCACCACCAAAGAATACAACTGAACCCGATCCTAAACCCCATGCCAACAAAGAAATAACTCATGAAGATCGAGGGATTCAAAGATGATCTAGACGAGTGGAAGACACACTTCAAGGAGAAATTAGGGATACACGACGAAGAACCGAAACCACACAAGATAAAACTGAAGAAGCCCCCAAAAGAGCTAATAGGAACAAAAAATCACTTCAAAATAGGGGACCGATACTGTTAGATCAGGTAAATCCTCAAATATCTCATCTGAACCCTGGCACAAACAAAGAAATATCTTTTAGGGTAGCCAATGTTTTCCCACACGGAACAGTCAAGGTAAGTAATCCTACTTTTGGTACTTTTACTATAAACGCATCTCGACTTAAAATTTTTCACGAGGATACAGATAATAACATGAGGAAGGACTTCCAACTCCTCAAACCACCCTGAAGATGCAAACGAGAAGAGAGTCTAGCTTAAGACTATAAACGAGCGCTTCTCGGGAGGCAACCCGAGCTCTAATACTAGTATTTTATTTATTTATATATATTCAGTTTATCTTAGTTTTCCTTTTTATCTTCCTTTTTAGCAACTAACAACTAACTAACCAAGTCCAGAATTCCAGGCCACACGGCCGTGGCCGTGGCCGTGTGGGTACTCCGACGCTTTGAACTAACAGAGCAAAGAAGGTACATGTCAGGGCAAAATAGATTTTCAGAATCACGGACATAACCACTAATATTAACCCAGAACCCCTTTGTTTTTGTTATCACCATTCCTTTTGACTACCCTTCTATCGAAATTTGATTTGATTAATAGCCTAACTATGTTTTTATTTCAGTAATAATGTATTTATGATTGTTCTTAAAAAAAAAATGAAGTATATCCATTATTCATTATTAGTTATGTGATTAAATCAGCTTATACATAAATTCCAAATATCGAAGAAGAAGCTCATAGTATTAAGTACTATTAGTTTTCAATTGATGTAATTATTATTAGTTCATTAGTTCTTAGTTAGGTATTTTGTCAATTCAATCTTGATTCTAACCCTCTAATTCAGCCTTACTCTACACCTTAACCCTAGCCCCGTTACAACCCTAACAAAGACCTTTTGATTTGTGTTTTCATCTCATATTTCAGTGGTGGAGATTTGATTTTCATGCAAGCCTATGGGATTAACTCTTCATGTTTGACCTTTGAGTGCCTAATTGTGAACCTTAAACACTTTGAGCGATTTGAGTGAATCTTTTGTAAGGATGTCAATCCTTGTCAATTTCAAATTAAAGGTAATTATCTAGATATGGGGAGACGCCTATGTTTTCGAGCTACAAAATCTATGACTTATACTGTTTGAATTTTTAGGACACTTTGAATTGAATTATCCATGTATAAATTATCTACGAATTATGATGAGACACTATCAATGACTATTATGAATTGAGGAAAGTTTGTTTTAATTGTAAGTTGACAATTTTCCTTAAGGGCAAGCAAAAGCTTAAGTGTGGGGGTATTTGATAAACCGTAAAAGTAACATATTCTAAGCCCACATTTAGTATGCTTTTGGATGATTTAAGCCCCAATTTATGTAAAAAGGTGCTCTTAATCCTTTCTTTTCATGTCTTATACTCAGGAAAGCACCCGATGACAAAAAGAACGAGAAACGGGCTTAAAACGGACTAAATTGGGCAAAGCCACGAAATCAGCATGGCCTGGACTTCAAGCCACATGACCATGCCACCATTCCTACTAGAACACGGCCTTACCACGACTTACACGACCGTGCCTCATTCAACAGTGTCGAACACGGCCTGGCCACGATTTACACGGGCGTGTGCTATGGCCGTGCCTCTACCGTGGAGAAGAGTAATTCCATTCAGGAAAGGATACTTAGGGAGAAATAAACGTGTTTCAAAAGCCTATAAATACACCCTAGGTACCAGCTGAAAGGGGGAGGAGAGCTAGGCCAAGAAGCAAAGCCGAGAAGGTCAGATTTGTGGGAATCACTCGAAGATAGCCAGTTGATCCATCTCAAGAAGCCGAAATTCTACTCAAGACGGAGGATCTCATCTTCAATTCCTTCAGGGGGTTTTAGGGATTTCTTATGTTTTGTTTTATCTTTTCTCTTGAGATGTTTTCTTTTATTGTTATGAACTAAACCTTCGGATACCCGAAGGGGATGAAACCTATGATGAATCTTGTTATTTGATTATTTGAATTATATGATAATAACTTAGTTTGTTCTTAATTGTGTGAACTTAATCCAAATCTAATGTGCTTAGGTGGAGGAGGAATAGACCCTGCCTAAGAGTAGATCCAACATAATTAAGCGGAGTTGATCGCACGCCTAGAGATAAGGTGACGAGATTTTGTCGGATTATGGTGAAACCTAATATGGGAGTCCACAGATCGATTTACTGCTATTCTAGGGGGTTATTATAAGCGAACGAGAGTTCCACTAATTAACCTAGGGTTAGACGTTATTCGCCTCGAGAGAGGGTTTAATATACGTTAGGGAGTCTCACGGATCAAACTAAGTAAATAAATCATATGGTTCAAGGTTAGATAACAAGTGAAGTCTAGGTGGATTTTTCCTAAGGGTATCGCTTGAGTCAACTGAGTTTTCCCAAAAGTTATTTCCCGAATTCATTCTTTTTGTCTTTGCGTCTTAGCTTAGTTAGTAGATTATTTTTAGTTTAAACAATCATCACTTTATATTAAGGCTAAATAATAAAAAGACGATGAGTATTAGTACTTTTAGTTCCTTTGGGTTTGACAATCCGGTCTTGCCTAAACTATACTACTGTTCGATAGGTGAACTTGCCTTTAATCGTTGTCAGAGTTAGTTTCCAGGTTCGATCATTCTTTTATAAATTTTAAAACTCTGATTTACAGCGATCAGTGAGTCAATAAAAAGGGTTGTTAGGATCAAAAGGGGTTCACTAGGGGTTAATTATGAAGGTAGGCTTTTAGTGGAGTAAGTGGGTTAAAACCTAGGTGCCTTTATCATTTCTGTATATCAAAACAAAGATGTGGTCTCAATATGTATAATCGATGCAAGTTCAGGAGTAACAAATCAATGTTGACACACTCATAATAAAAAAGTGAGCATGAAAAAGGATATATGCTCTTATAGGGCTCAAAATCTCACAAAAAATTATGGGTATTTTGATGTCAACCTCGTAAATTTCAAACTTCAAAGTAATATTCAAATTCAGGTAGACAACCTAGAAAATTTTTTTATTTTCTTGAAAAATAGACTTATTATGCTTGATTCTCTAGTATTCTTATAATTCAATCATCAATGCATAGTTATCAATGACTTAATCTAAAATATATCAATAAAAATCATAAGTCCTGGAAATTTCATCCTAATTAGTAATATGAGAAAATTACTTAAAAATAAGACTAAATTCAAGGATTTGAGAATAATGCAAAAAGTTTGGCATCCTTCAGATTCACCCCCCCACACTTAAGATGTACATTGTCCTTAATGTACAAAGATAGATAATATTATTATAAAATCTTAAGATGTGGGAAAAAGTGAAACTTCCTGAATTTTCGTATGGCATCCTTGGGTTAGAGGTGAAAGATAGGTCGGAGAGGTCGTTCTGGATGACTTATGTAGCAGTGAATTACTCCTAGTGGTTTGTTCATTTATACGGAGTGTGCAATTGAATCTACGAAGTCATCAGTTAGATGTCTCGGGGGCGTAAAAAATGTTAGGCATGCTCGAAGGTTAGATAACCAATGATAAAAATAGTTCGAAATATAAAAAGTGAAAAATTTTAACTTAAAAATTAAAATGAAAAACTTAATATAAAGAAAAGAAAACTAAAAATAAGAAAAATAAGAGGACTCAGAGGTCCTCATCATCTGCCGGGTCCTGCGGTGTTGTCGGTGCAAAAATATGGAAGTGATGGCATATCTGCTGGAGGGTGGCCTCGATCCCGTCAAAACGTCAAGCGGTGTCAGTGAACTGCTGAGTCTAGTACTGCTCGAACTGGGAAAAGCGTGCAAAGATATATGTCAGTGAAGCTGCCGCGTGAGAGGACCGCTGGTTCAGGATTGGTGCCTCCTATGGGACATCGTCAGTAATGTCCTCGGGCTCCTCCTCGTCAATGGGGAGGGCTAATCGGTATTGAGGAGGGTCAGTCCCATGTCGATGCTGTATCATCCTCATATGGAGCATCGTCTGGATGCCTTGTGGGGCCATCTACCCTATCAATGTGAGTGAGGAGGTTTGTGCGTTGGTGTTGAGTAGCCTGAAGTACTGAGCTAAGCGTGTAATATAGGGACCCATAGATATGATCCCTCGCCGATGCTGCTCCATCTGATGTTGAATAGCTCGAGCTATAAAATATGCTAGGTCGACAACATGTCTGTTTGACATGCACCATAGGTAATAGGCGTCATGAGTATTTACGGCGCCGGTGCTCTCTCGTCGACTTGTCAAAGTATGAGCCAAAAGAGCGTGTACGTACCTCAGAGACGGTGCCAGGGCCGTTGCTTTTGAGCGACTGGGGTCATAATCAGAGGAGTGGGTAGCTATCTTTTGCTAACATTGGGTGGGGCTAAAATGTATATGGCGATGCAACTCCGAAAGGTGATTTTCTGCTACGAAGTCGTCTGTATAAAGTCCTAAAGTAGCTCCAAACTGCGGCACATTCAGCTGTCGTATAGTGCCGCCGAGACGAAATTGTATTGTGCCAGGATCATCGTAACGGCTCATCACTGTTTGAAGTTGAAATGTTGAGTAGAGCTGTAAAGTGAGCTCTAGGTATGTGTGCTCGACGATGTTGAAGAATCGCTTCCACAGATCAATAGTCAGGAGAGCCCGTATATCACTGTCAAGATTGACCTGCTCTAAAACGGCCCAGTCAATGCATCTGCCTGTTCCGAGGGGTTACGTGCGTAGTAATTTATAACGGTCCTCTTGGACCCCTGGAGAAAATTAAGGGAACAGATGGCAGACTTCGGCGGATGCGCTTGCGGATGATGATCCGGGTCCCTTTTGCTTTTTTGAGCTCGAGGCTATTGTTCTCTTTCCTCGGGACGATGACATTTTACCTGAGAGTATGAGTTATTCAAGTAATATTTCTATCACTTATAATTTGGTCAATGATCACAATAGACTAAGACTTATAATAAGATTTTGCAATCATAGTACGAGTAAACATAATGAACAATTCTTATTTATCTAGAGTAATCGGGATAGTGCTTCAAAATGAGAAAATCCTAAGGATTTAATCATTACTAATTCATAATAATAATGAATATAAACTAAACTAAATGAAATTCTCAATGAATAATTAGTTGAAAAAAAATGGAAAAGAAATAGTGAGTTTGTGACCAGTAGTGGAGTTTACGGTGTGGATGAGCAGAACACGGGCATGTAACGAAGGAGCACGGGCGTGTGCTGTAAAAATTTTGGGTACCACGGTGGTGGACCGAATGTGGACTCTGCTAACACGGGCGTGTTTAGCCCGTGTTCAACAAGTCAGTATAGTCCACGATTGCTCAGCACAGGCGTGTCTTGCTCGTGTTTGGTAGGTCAGTATAGTCCACAGAAAGTCGGCACGGGTGTGGACTATTATCGCAGCCCGCGTTGGGAAAAAAATTTCTTTGTCATGCACAGCTACTAGCACGCCCGTGGTTTGTCCCCTGGCTTCCACACGGCCACGGGCACGCCCGTGTGCAAGGCCGTGTGGTCTAAAACCTGCACTTTATTGGATTAATTAGTATGAGATTAAATGCTAAAAATTAAGAATCTAATGTTAGTGACGTTAGTGCTCGGGTTGCCTCCCGAAAAGCACTTGTTTAAAGTCTTAAGCTAGACTTACCCTATTTTCATTTCTAGAAGAAAGTTCACGGAGCTGAAGCTCCTCTCTCATATCCCTAAAATTTTCACCATTATAGATTTTGAGTCGGTGACCATTTACCTCGAATGTGCCTTGAGTGGGATGAGTTACCTCTATTGTGCCATAGGGAAAGATTGTTTTAATCGTGAATGGGCCTGACCATCTTGATTTCAGTTTCCCAGGAAACAATTGAAGCCTTGAGTTGTATAGCAGGACCAAATCCCCTACTTCGAATTGTTTCGATTTCTTTAGACGAGTATCATGGCGTCGCTTTGTTGCCTTCTTGTATAGCTTCGAGTTCTCATAGGCATCAGCTCTCCATTCGTCTAGCTCGTTCATCTACATCATTCTTTTCTCTCCTACAGTTTTAAGATCGTAATTTAAGAATTTTATAGCCCAAAAGGCTTTATATTCTAACTCGAATCGCAAATGACAACTTTTCCCGTAGACAAGTTTGTATGGGGATGTCCCTAGGGGGTTTTAAATGCTGTTCTATAGGCCCATAGGGAATCATCTACTTTTAATGCCCAATCTTTTCTATTTGATTCAACCGTTTTTTCGAGAATACGCTTAAGTTCTCGGTTTGCTACTTCAACTTGCCCACTGGTTTGAGGGTGATATGGGGTAGCTATCCTGTGGTGTACTCCATATTTTTTTAAGACTTTATCAAATTGAGTATTACAAAAATGAGTACCCCTATCACTAATGATGGCTCTAGGTGTTCCAAATCGAGAGAACAGTTTCTTGAGAAACTTAACTACTACTCTGGCATCATTGGTAGGTAAGGCTTCGGCTTCTACCCATTTTGACATGTAATCAACTTCTACTATGATGTACTAATTTCTGAATGAACTAGGGAATGGACCCATAAAATAAATACCCCATATGTCGAATATTTCATATGATAGCATGTATGTTTGAGGCATTTCATCGCGTTTAGAAATATTACCTGTTCTTTGGCATTTATCACACGAAGTGACGTACCTGTTGGCATCTTTAAATAGAGTAGGCAAACCTGATTCGAGTATTTTATGTGCTGTCTTAATGCCGCTGTAGTGTCCTCCTGAAGGTCCTGAATGGCAATGTTCCAAGATTTTGCTTGCTGCCGCCCTTGTAACGCATCTCCGAATTACTTGATCTGCACATATGCGGAAAAGAAAAGGATCTTCCCAAAAATAGTTTTTCGCATCAGCAAAGAATCATTTCTTTTGATGATGTGTTAACCTTTTAGGTAAGATGTTAGCCGCTAAATAATTCACAATATCTACAAACCATGGTACCTCAAAGTTGGTTATAGAAAAGTGTTGTTCTTCAGGAAACGAGTCATTTATTTCTCTTTCGTCGAGCTCTTCGATATGTGGGTTCTCAAGCCTAGAGAGGTCATCTGCTGCAAGGTTTTCAGCTCCCTTATTATCATGTATTTCCAAATCAAATTCCTGTAAAGGTAAAATCCATCTTATGAGTCGAGGTTTTGCATCAGGTTTATTTAAAAGATAACAAAGAGCGGAGTGGTCAGTGTAAACGACAACTTTAAATAATACTAAATATTGTCTAAATTTATCAAATGCAAAGACCACAGCTAGTAATTCTTTTTCACTGGTGGTATAATTTTCTTGCGCGGCTGTTAATGTCTTGCTGGCGTAATAGATTGGCTGGAAGTGCTTGTCTCTTCGTTGTCCTAAAACTGCACCTACTGCAAAATCACTTGCATCACACATTAGTTCAAAAGGAAGATTCCAATCGGGGGCAATCATAATTGGGGCATTTATTAACTTCTCTTTAAGGATATTAAATGCATCTAAACATTCCTGATTGAAATTAAATGGTACATCTTTTTCTATCAATTTCGTTAGAGGCTTAGCTATTTTAGAAAAATCTTTAATAAATCTTCTATAAAATCCTGCATGTCCTAAAAAGCTTCTAATAGCCTTAACTGAACTAGGAGGAGGTAATTTTTCTATGGTTTTGACTTTTGCTTTATCTACCTCGATTCCTTTACTAGAAATTTTATGTCCCAATAGAATTCCCTCTTGTACCATAAAGTGACATTTTTCCCAAATTAAAACAAGGTTTGTTTCTTCATATCTCATTAGCACTCGTTTTAAATTTTTAAGGCAAAGATGGATAGAATTACCGAATACTGAAAAATCATCCATAAATACCTCCATAATGTCTTCCACAAGTTCGTCAAAGATTGCCAACATGCAACGCTGAAAAGTAGAAAGAGCATTACATAATCCAAAAGGCATTCTACGATAAGCAAACGTACCGTATGGGCATGTGAATGTTGTTTTCTCTTGATCTTCAGGTGCTATTGGGATTTGGAAATAACCGGAAAGTCCATCTAGGAAGCAATAGTACATATGCCTAGATAACCTTTCTAACATTTGATCAATGAAGGGCAGAGGGAAGTGATCTTTTCTAGTGGCGTCGTTCAGCTTCCTATAATCAATGCAGACTCTCCAACCTGTGATTGTTCTGGTGAGAATTAGTTCATTCTTTTCATTGGCTACCACCGTCATGCCTCCTTTCTTTGGAACAACCTGTACAGGACTTACCCAATTGCTGTCAGAAATAGGATAAATTATTCTAGCATCTAGAAGTTTAATTACCTCAGCTTTCACAACTTCTTTTATGTTGGGATTCAATCGTCTTTGAGGTTGTACACATGGTTTGTATTCCTCTTCCATTAAAATTTTGTGGGTGCAAACCGATGGGCTTATTCCCTTGATGTCAGAGATTTTCCAAGCTATAGCTTTCTTATGTTCCTTTAGTACCTGTATTAACTCCCTTTTTTCCTTGGGTTCTAATTCTGAAGAGATAATTACCGGTAGCGTAGAATTGTCCCTAAGGAATGCTACTCTAAATGTTTCGGTAACTGTTTTAATTCTAATTTGGGTGGTTCATCAATGGAGGGTTTTTGTTTTAGTTCGTCATTGACTTCAATGATCTTTTTTTCTGTTTGTCTAGATGATGATGTTTTTAAATTTAGCTCATCAACTTCATCTTCTTCCTCCTCTTCTTGAGTAAGACACAGTTCCATCGTGTCATCATGTATGATTTCCTGTAATGAGTTTTGAATAATATGATCAGTGGTATCAACAAAATAACAGGAATCATATTGTTCTCTAGAATATCGCATAGCATCATAAATTTGAAAAATAATTTCCTCCTCGCCTATCCTTAATGCAAGTTTACCATCACCTACATCTATAACAGCCCTAGCAGTAGCTAAGAAAGGGCGCCCTAAAATTAAAGGAACTTCAATATCCTTATCCATGTCAAGCACAACAAAATCAACAGGGAAAATAAATTTATCAATTTTTACCAAGACATCTTCGATAACTCCTCTAGGATATTTAATAGATCTATCATTAACTTGAATACTCATCCTAGTGGGTTTTGGTTCCCCAAGATTTAGCTGTTTAAACCTTTTATAAGGCATTAAATTAATACTCGCACCTAAATCAGCTAATGCTTTCTTAGTATTTAAAATACCAATTAAACAGGGAATAGTAAAACTTCGTAGGTCTTTTAATTTGGTTGGTAATTTGTTTTGGAGGATGGCTGAACATTTTTCATTAAGCTCCACTGTTGATATTTCTTCGAGCTCTCTTTTATTCGTCAAGAGTTCTTTTAAAAATTTTGCGTACGTCGGCATCTGTGAAATGGCTTCAACAAAGGGTAAGTTAATATGTATTTGTTTAAAAAGTTCAAGAAATTTACCGTATTGGGCATCTAATCGGTCTTTCTTCAACTTTTCCGGATATGGGATTGGTGTTTTACTTTCTTTGCGCACTGGAGTTACATCCTCAACTCCCTCATCCTTTGCTTTGTCATCTTCATGTGGTATTTTTTTCTTTGGTTCGACTAACTCCTTTCCACTTCTCAGTGTAACCGCCTTTACCTGTTCGGTTCCTTTAGAAAAAAATCTCTGATCGAATTTCATAAACTATTTTAGTAAGTTGTCCAACTGTGTTAGCAAGTTGTCCAACTGACTTAGTGAGTTCCCCAACTTGGCTCTCGATCCCTCTAATTGATGTCTGTTGATTCTTAAGGGTGGTCTCGAGTGTCTTGGAGATCATTATCATAGTCGCCATGAATTTTGTCAGCATCACTTCAAGGTTCGGCTTCTTCTCCTGGGGATAGGGCTGATTTTGGAAATTTTGAGGAGGTTGTTGTCTTTGATTTCCTTGATTTCCTTGTCCTCCCCATGAAAAATTTGGGTGGTTCCTCCAACCTGGATTAAAATTATTACTATAAGGATTATTATTAGATCTGAAATTGTTACCTATATAGTTCATCTGTTCGCTTTCTGTGCCCGGTTGGTAGGGTGGGTACTTAGGATTTGCCACAGTTCCACTTGCGTCGCACTGCATTACTGGATGTACCTACGAAGAACACAAACTATCAAGCTTTTTATTCATCATCTCTACCTGTGTTGATAGCATGGTTACTGCATCGATGTTGAAAACTCCGGCTGATTTTGTTGGTTTTGTCCTTGTAGCCTGCCACTGATAGTTATTCAGTGACATCTCCTCTATGAATTCGTAGGCTACTTCAGGAGTTCTGTTGTTTAGGGTTCCACCGACGGCTGAATCAATTAGTTGCTTCGTTGAGGGGTTTACACCGTTATAGAAAGTTTGGACTTGGAGCGACAAGGGTAAACCATGGTGTGGGCACCTTTTCAAGAGATCCTTATATCTCTCCCATGCGTCGTATAATGTCTCTAAATCCATCTGCACAAAAAAGATATATCATTCCGTAATTTGGCCGTTTTGGCCGGTGGGAAATATTTTAATAAAAAAATTTCGGCCATTTGATCCCATGTAGTGATTGATCCTCATGGTAACGAGTTTAACCACTGTTTGGCTTTATTCCTTAATGAAAAGGGAAATAACCGAAGCCGTATGGCATCATCAGAAACGCCATTTATTTTGAAGGTATCACGAACTCTAAAAATTAGCTATATGAGTGTTTGGGTCTTCGCCCCGCAAACCATCAAATTGAACAAATTGTTGAATCATTTGTATAGTGTTAGGGTTTAATTCAAAATTATTAGCAGCTATAGCAGGCCTAACAATACTAGATTCGGCTCCTATTAAATGAGGTTTAGCATAATCATACATAGTACACGGAGCATTATTTTCTGCCACATCTTGGGGTGGTGGATTATTCTCGTCCATCCCTTCAGTAGGATTGGATTCGCCTTCTCGCTCTTTTTCTGTATAATTTAGGGCTCGCCTAATTTCTCTGCGATTCTTGCGAGCGGTAGCTTCAATATCACTGTCGTATACTAGTGGTCCTCTCGGGTTCCTTCTAGTCATAAACTAGAGGTACCTGCTAGGAAAAGAAAGAAAAAAAATTTAGCAAAGTTAAAAACAAAACAAAAATAAAAGTAAATTGCGGAAAAAAATGGCTAAAGTAATAAAAATAGAGCTTTCTTAATATTTTAGTTCCCCGGCAACGGCGCTAAAAACTTGATCGTGTGTCAGAGTTTTAAAAATTTAAATAATGAGAGTGATCGAACCTAAAAACTAACTATGACAACGATTGAGGCAAGTGCACCTATCGAATAGTAGTATAGCTTAGGCAAGACCGGATTGTCGAACCCAAAGGAACTAAAAGTACTAATACTAACTTTCTTTTTATTATTTAGCCTAAGAATTAAGCGAATGGTTGTTTAATCTAAATTACTAAATTTAAAGACTCTAAGACAAAGAATAATGAATTTGGGAGAATAACTTGAGGAAAAACCAATTGATTAAAACGACACCCAAGGAAGAATCCACCTAGACTTCACTAGTTATCTAACTCTGAACCAGACGATGTATTCATTTGACTTGATTCGTAGGATTCCCTAATTTATATTAAACCCTCTCTCGAGGCTTAATAATGTCTAACCCTAGGTTGATTAATTGAAATCTCTTTCTAATTAAAACCCCTAGAATCGCATTAACTCGATCTATGGACTCCCATATTAGGTTTCACCCTAATCCGCAACGCTCACCCCTATCTCTAGGCGCGCGATCAACTCGCTTAACTATGCTAGATCTACTCTTAGCGTGGGGACTTTTGCTCCTCCACCTAAGCACATCAAACTTGAATTAATATCTCATAAATATCAACACAAGAATTAAAAACACATAATTAAGAACAAATCAAATATTTATCATATAGTTCAATGCTTGATAACAAGATTCATCTAAGTTTATCCCCTCGTATCTCGAGGGTTTAGTTCATAACAATAAAAGAAAACATCTCGTAAGAAAAGATAAAACAAAACATAAGAAATCCCTAAAACTCCTGAAAGAATTGAAGAGGAGATCCTCCGTCTTGAGTATAATTCCACTTCTTGAGATGGATCAACTGCTATCCTCGAGCGAATCCCCACAAAGTCGACCTCTGCAGCCGAGCAAGACGCCCCTAAACGATAGCTTTGGGCTCCCCCTTTCAGGTCATACTTAGGGTGTATTTATAGGCTTTTGGAATGTGTTTCTTTGCCCCTAAGTATCCAAATACGATTGAAATTGCTCTTTTCCGCGGCAGGGACACAGCCATGGCACACGCCCGTGTGAATCATCTTTAGGCCGTGTTCAGACTTTTAATAAGGTGACACGGCCGTGTGGTCTTGGGCCCAGGCCGTGTTAATTTCGTGACTTGGCCCATTTGGCCCATTTTAAGCCTGTTTCTCGTTCTTTTCATCCTCCGGTGCTTTCCTGAGTATATAACATGAAAAGAAAGGATTAAGAGCACCTTTTTACATAAAATAAGGGGTAATTCATCCAAAAGCATACTAAATGTGGGATTAAAATATGTTACTTTTATGGTTTATCATTAGTGGTCCTGGGAACCACATCTGAAACATGCATTTTCATGTGATCGACATTCTCCAAAATGACGTCTGCCACACTGTGGGCATTCGGGTCTATCCGATCAGATGTTCCCCACACTAGCAACTGAGGTTGTCTGTGCCTTACTTCTCGAATACTGCTTACTCTTGTCCTTCCTTGAAAACCTAGTGGAAGTAGCCGATCGGGTGGAGAAATCTCTTGACTTCTTGGATGTGGACTGGAATGACTTATTCCACTGTCTCTTTTTAGAGTCACGAGACTCTATTTCAGACTTTCTCTTCTCCTTTACAAGTTCTTTGGCTTTACAAGTCCTCTCTACTAGCACAAAGAAATTCCTTCTGTTCTAGGACAAGAATAAACAATTTGATGTCCTCATTTAGCCCATCCTCAAATCTCTTACTCATGATGGCCTCTGGTGGACACGCATTCTCGAGCGTATTTGGCGAGCCGCACAAACTCACGCTCCTAATCACCAAAAACATCTTGCCTTGCTTTAACTCTAGAAATTCCTTTCTTTTACGGTCCACGAACCTTTGATCGATATACTTTTTCTTGAACTCTTCTTGGAAGAATTCCCATGTGACCTTTTCCTCGGTACCACGCACACCAATGTGTTCCACCATTGATAGGCGTAATCTCTTAAAAGAGAGACTACACACTTCATGCATTCCTCGATGTGCATGACAACTCATTAAATACCCTCGATGGTATTTTCTAACTGCATTCAGCTTTTTCCTGATCATCATCTTTTCTAGCCCTAATTATTCTCGCCCCATGTTTCTGATTCTATCAATCGAGGCTTCTCCTCTTACCACCTCTACTACTTGAGGGCTACTTGTGATAGGTTGAGGAATAGGTGGGGTGGAGGGGGTGCGTTCGGGTTACATGAAACGAACTCCGTATACCATGTATTCATCATATGGAGGAAGGCTTCTCTAGCCTCTTCTCCTCCTTCTTGACTCACCGTAGTGGGTCAATTCTCATTCTCGTTTGGCACCATCCCTTCAGCGGGAGCCGGCATGTTACTTTCTACGTCATCCGCCATAGCTCTATCGGGATCCATTTACTAAATGTATAAACATAATTTAAGTCGTCAGGAGTCGTCACACTATCATTATAAAAACATTCTTATGTATGGCATGTATAGCTAGACTCGTGCTCGTGCTACGTTAGTCCTAAAACTGACTAAACCGTAGCTCTAATATCACTAAATGTAACACCCCATACCCGAGTCCAAGGCTAAGACTGGATACGAGACATTACCATGCTTGAACTCACTTAAACATGTACTTAAGGGCTATAAATTTTTGTTCTGAAATAGAAACTCTTCTTTCTTAGTCAAAACGTACATATCATGGGCCTATGAGGCCTTAAACACGTATCTGGGAACTTTCGAAATACAATCAGGAACTTTTCCTCAAAACAGGGGTCACATGCCCATGTGGCTTAGGGCACGCCCATGTACCCCTAAGACACGCCCATGTCTCCCAACCGTGGTCGACACTGACTAATCTCACACGGTCTTGACACATCCATGGACTGAAACCGTGTGCTATACCTTGATATACTGACTTGTTCACACGGCCGGGGCACACGCCCATGTTCTAACTGTGTATCACACACGGTCTAAACAAATGGCCGTGGGATTAGCCCGTGGTCTATTCTGACTTAAGATACAAAGGTGCAGGGTGCACACGGCCTAGACACACGCCCGTGTGTCCATCCGTGTGGGCACTTAAAGGCTATTTACCAAGCCAAATGCCACCCTGAAATCAAGACCAAACTCATGCTCAATTCAGCAACTCAAGTATTACATCTAACATGAACAAGGATGCATACTTCATTGATAGATTAAAACATACATACTTAATCATTCATGAAACACCCCAAACCTGGCCCACGAGATTTGCCCAGATTTGGTATGTTCCTCAAGTAAACCGGTTTCAAAATTCTTTCGTTACCTAGAGAAAACTTGTGCGATTTTGAAAAAAAAACATTGTTTGGGTTGGGCTTGTGTTGAAACGAATTCAATTCTTTATATTAAAAATTTTACTTAAACTTTAATAGGTAAAACTCATAATCATAATAAATAGAAATAGATGGAAAACAATTCAACTATGGCCTTATGGCCTTATTACATCAAATAATTTCCAAGTAATTCAAGTACTTAAATAGAAATAATAGTTCATAAAATAAAAACTTCATGTTGAGCATGGCCACCACAAGTTTGTCATCCCTGTCCATCATTGATCATCACCAAAAAAATATTCCCAACTGGTGAGTCAAATGCAGACTCAATGTGTACACAAACACTAAATCAAAATTGAATCGCATACAAATGTTACGCATTTATATCATAGCATACAAATTATGATGCATTCCCAAACCCAAACCTAATAAGCCATCCGCTACACTCCCCGCACCAACCTTGTACACACCGTGGGGACTACTAAGTCGACCCTCCTTCCGCTTATACTCCATATCGCGGTCTTAGGTCACCGCATTTGTGGTCTTAGGTCACCACATTCAGATACCATGGTCTTAGGTCACCGTGTTCGTGGTCTTAGGTCACCACATTCACTTCCCCTTTCAAACAAACCCATATGCCCCATATAATGATGATATGCATAAATATGCCGAAGTTAACTTTTTATTCATATTCTCATGTTACTAATGACCTTTTTCATATTCTTTGTAGAGTAGGAAACGTACACTGAGTACTTAGTACCATAACATGGTACCATAGCCACTTTCATATTCTTAATATCACATATTTTAATAAAACAGCCATGAAACATATTAAGAAGTAGTGTGGGTACACACCGATTTGCTTAACCACTTCACTCGAATCCCAAAATCGATCTATCGCTTTAGATCTCAAGTTCCTTGGTGTCGATTTGATGATTTAATCAAATCCCGAAACTCGTATTTTTCCCTTTGAAATCGGCTAGTCACTAAATCCCTTGAATTGGTTAGTTTTCGGCTTAAAACACATAATAATAGATCTACTACTAAAATAGCCCTTGGCCGAATTTACCTTTGTTCTTACCTTCCAAATCTTAACTCCCGAATTGGATCATTGCTTCTTTATTGTCATGTCGAAATCCCTATGTACCCATGTTAGATCCAATCTAACATTAAATCATAATAATATAGCTTATGGCCAATGGTATTCATAACTTACCTTAGATCTTAGAAGTTCAAAGATACCTTCTTGTAGTTGACAATTTCTTAAATCCTAAAACACCCTTCCATAACTCGGCCAAAATCCATAATAGAGATTAGTCCCTAAATTTTAGATAGGTTTAAAATATAAAAGAATTGAATCCAAACTTTGGATCTTACCCTTTTAAGAAATCGGTAGCACCCTTGTTAAAAACCCCTTAAAGAATCGGCCTTGATGACTAGATGATAAAGTTTCGGCTTTTGGGATTTAATGGAGAAGTCGACTAGAGGTTCTCTTGGGGTACTTGGTTTAGACGAAAATAAGGAAAAAAAACTTGAGAATTTTGGCAATGGTGGACTATAGATTCGGCTTGACAAAAGAAAAAGAGAAGAGAAGAGAGTAGAGCACTCAGAAATTCGGCAGAGAGAGGAGGAGGAAGAAAAATTGATGAGTAGCCCTATTTCCTTCCTTTTATAGTCGAAACTACTCCTCAGAATCCCTTACTTGGCCACCACTCTTCATTATTTGATAGCTTTATCTCTTAATTTAAAATAATTAGAGAATAATCCTTTATTATCTCTTCAAAAATAATCCAAATTAAATCCCTTATTTATCACCTTATTAATCGAATATTAAAGAGAATAAAACTCCTCCTTTCTAGAAGGCTTGTGCCGCCCACCTTAGAGCTTCCGGAAGCAAAAATAAAACTTCTTTTATTTGCTTCCCAAGTGACTCGAACCTGTGCCCAACACCTTGCATGTGGCGCCATTTCCAGAGGCCCTAAGTGGCATATTCAGCCACTTTTCCAAGCCTGCTTGTGTGTCAAATTTCACAAACTTTTTCTTTTAAGGCCACCTTGCCTTAATTTCCTCTTTTAAACTTTAAAACTTGACATTTCTAAGTCATTTCTAAGTTTCCAAAAATTTCGTTCGCTCAGAACTTGACATTTTCTTACATTTCCATGTTTCCAGAAATGTGCACTTTCCTATTTTGAATCATTTCCATCCATTTCCAAGTTTCCAAAAATGTTCACTTTCCATTTTTTTAACTTAACATTTCCATACATTTTCGTGTTTCCAAAATTGTTCAAAATTTATTCTTAGTACATAAAACATGTTAATTCGTATAATTAAACCGAAAATGCATAGGCCCTTTCCAGATGTTACAATTCTACCCCTTAAAATAATTTCGTCATCAAAATTTTCTAACTAAAATAATTGAGGGTATTGTTGTCGCATTGCCTCTTCTCGGTTCCCACGAAGCTTCTTCCGATCCATGATTGCGCCATAACACCTTGACTAGAGGAACCGACTTCCTCCGTAGCACTTTCACATCACGCCCCAATATCCGACCGGCTCTTCCTCGTAGGATAAGTCCGCCTTAGCTCTACTTCTTCGACCGGTACCACATGAGACGGATTCGATCGGTAACGACGTAGCATGGATACATGGAATACGTCGTGCATCTCGCCACAACTCGTGGCAACTCCAATTGGTATGCCACTACTCCAACTCGCTTTGATGACTCGATAGGGCCCTATAAACCTTGGGCTTAACTTCCTCGCGACCAGACCTCATTACCTTTTTCCAAGGCGAGACTTTCGAAACACTTGGTCTCCCACTTCAAACTCTATTTCCTTCCGCTTAAGGTCTGCGACGACTTCGCCTCTATCGAGGCTTCCTTTAACCGTGCTCGAATCATCTCAACCTTCTCTTCGCCGGCCACTAACTCGACCCAAAACACGACGTTCTCCTAACTCAGTCCAACAAGTAGGAGTTCTACACTTTCGACCATACAATGCTTCATATGGTGCCATCCGAATGCTAGCCTGATAGCTTTTATTGTAGGCAAACTCAGCTAAAGGCAAATAGTCTTCCCAACTTCCTCGAAAATCCACCACACAGCCTCTCAACATATCCTCCAACACTTGTATAACTCGTTCGGACTACCCGTCTGATTGTGGATGAAAAGTCGTAGTGAAGTCCAACTTAGTGCCTAAAGCTTGATGAAGTGCCCTCCAGAACCGAGATGTAAACCTTGGGTCTCTGTCAGAGATGATTGATAATGGTACACCATGTAACCTCACAATTTCCGCCACATATAACTTAGCAAGCTTCTGAAGAGAATAGTCAACTCTTACCGGGATGAAGTGCACGGACTTAGTCAAACGGTCCACTATCACCCATACCGAGTCCTTCTTAGTAGGCGTAAGGGGAAGCCGACTAACGAAATCCATGGTAATTCTCTCCCACTTCCATTGCAGAATCTCGATTGGTTGAAGCAATCCTGATGGAACTTGGTGTTCAGCCTTAACTTGCTGACACGTCAAACATTTCCCCACAAATTCAGTCACTTCTTGCTTAAGATCAAACTACCAAAATTGTTCCCTTAGATCTCTGTACAGCTTAATGCCTCTGGGATGCATAGCATAAGGGCTACTATGCGCCTCCCGAAGAATCCTTTGTCTTAACTCCTTGTCCTTAGGCATACATGTCTTTCCCTTGAAGCACAATACTCCCTCATCATTAACACTATAATCCTCTAACTCTCCGTTCTGCACTTGCTATAACTTAGCACTTAGATCCTTATCAACCAACTGTCCCTCTTTCACCTCCTTCAGCCATGTGGGCTTAACTTGCAACTCTGCCAACAGGCTTCCATCATCGTACAAACTTAAGTGAGCGAACATAGCCCTTAGATCCGACACAACCTTCCGACTTAGGGCATCAGCTACCACATTTGCCTTGCCCGGATGATATTCTATCGAATAGTTGTAGTCCTTCAACAACTCCACCCACCTTCGTTGCCTCAAGTTCAACTCCTTCTGAGTCAACAGATACTTAAGGCTCTTGTGGTCCGTGGTAGATCACCGACCTTTCTCCATAGAGGTAGTGCCTCAAAACCTTAAGGGCGAAAACCATCACGCGGTTCCAAGTCATGAGTTGGGTAGTTAACCTCATGAGGCCTTAGTTGCCGAGACGCATAAGCGACTACTTTTCCTTCTTGCATTAGCACACATCCTAATCCCGTGATACGGCGTCACAAGACACCATAAAATCCTTCCCACCTCTTGCCGAATTAACACCAAGCCTCCGTCAACACCTTCTTAAGGTTGTCAAAGCTCTTCTGCATTGCTTATCGCACCATTCAAAGGGCACTTCCTTCCTTAGTAACTTTGTCAAAGGCGCGCTATTGACGAGAATCCTTCTACGAACCTTCCGTAATAGCCTCACAAACCTAAGAAACTTCGAATCTCACCACGGACCTAGGTGGTTTCCAATCCAACACCGCTTCGATCTTCCTAGGATCCACTCTTATTCCTTCTGCGGATACCACATGCCCTAAGAATGCCACCTCCTTAAGCCAAAATCCACACTTGCTGAATTTGGCATAGAGCTTCTTCTCCTTAACACTTGTAGCACCACTCGAGATGTTCATCATGCTCCTCTTAAGACTTAAAATACACCAAAATATCGCCGATGAACACAACGACGAACCTATCCAAGTAGGGTTAAAAACTCGGTTCATCATATCCATGAACGCTACCCGAGCATTTGTCAATCCAAACGGCATCACCACAAACTCAAAATGGTCGATCTTGTCCTAAAAGCGGTCTTATGGATATCCGCCTCCTACACCTTCAATCGGTGATATCCTCGACCTTAAGTCTATCTTTGAGAATATCATGTCTCTTCACCGATCGAACAAGTCATCGATCCTTGGCAAAGGATACTTGTTCTTGATGGTCACTTTATTTAATCGACGGTAATCTATGCACATACGCATAGTTCCGCCCTTCTTCTTTACAAATGAATCGGTGCTCCTTTGGAGACACACTGGGTCGTATGAACCCACGATCCAACAACTCTTGGATTTGAGCCTTGAGCTTAACTAACTCATTTGGCGCCATTCAAGATGGAGCGATTGACACAGAGCTGCTCCCTGTGAGTAAGTCTATTCCAAACTCCACCTCCTATCTCGGGGGTATTCCCAGTAATTCCTCCAAAATACATCTTCAAAGTCTTTCACTGTTTCTAACTCCACCGACACCTTCTTCCTTTCCACCTAACGCACTTACGAAGGCTAAGAACGCCTTGCACCCTTTCTTAACCATTTTCTCACCTTCAACACCGAAACTACGTTGGATGTAGTTTCTTCTCTCTCCGATCATTACTACTACTTCATCCTTCGGGTCCTTAGTTCCATTCGCTTAGTCGCACAATCCAACACGGCTTCTGTGCTCTACTAGCCACCCATTCCAAGTATAAGTTCAAACTCCCCGAAAGGTAGTTCCATTAAGTCACCCCAAGTTCACTCCCCGAATCTCTAGGGGTACATTCTAAAAGATCTTATCCACCACTACGCTTAGGCCTAATGGGCTTACTACACTGCCCGCCTATCGAAAGGTTCAGAGTCTAGGCCTAGTGTTTCCACTACACTACATGCAACATAGGAATGGGTTGAGCCCACATCAATTAGAGAAAAATAGGGCTCGTCAAAAATAAAGAACGTCTCGGTTATAACGCTCGCGCGCCTCCATCTTCCTCCCGCGAATCGCATAAACCAAACTTGGTTGCCTTGCCTCAAAGATTAGCAAAGACTCTCCGCTTTGTGTTCCACGGCCTCTGCCAGATTACCATTACCTCATTTACTCGAACCACGACCTCGTTGAGGTCGCGGTCCTCCTCTACCACCGACTAACATTCTCGAGTGTTGGTCGGCTTTCATCCGATTGCTTAGGACAATCCTTGATCACATGGTCCTTGGACCCACATCTAAAACATCCTCCTGCTTTCTTCCAAAGACTCTCCTAAGTCCTTCTTTCCACACACATCACAAGGTCGATACCGCCTCTTTCCGAACCAACTTGCTCGACCTCGCGCCCATCAACTCTAGGCCTCTTATGAACCTTTCCGCACGCTCCAAAACCTCTTTTGGGCCTATTCCTATCCATAGCCTTGCTTTGTAGAATCATTGATTCCTCGCACCACCTCTGCTTTTCTACCAAAGCGTAAAACTCCCGCCTCGATGCGGTGCTATCAACATCTCGGATCATCCCTTAGCCCGCCCTCAAAAGCAGACACACGCTCATGCTCACTTTACCACTACTCCTCGAGCATATCGGCTCAACCTTAGAATTCAAATCATACTCCGCCATGGACTTGTTCCATTGAACCACCCTAAAATGCCTTCCTTTGCTCATCAAGATACCCGTTCCTACATACTTCTTCGAAATGCTTCCTTAACATATTCCCGCATCGATCCTCACCGTGGCACCATCTCGAACAGTCAACCACCACCGATACGCTTCATCGCAGAATAAAGCCTACCATTCCTTTAACTTCTCCTCGGGGGTCAAGTCAAGCTCATCCATGATGCGCTCTGTTGCTTCCAACCAATACTTAGCCGAACTGGTGCCACACCCGATACTCCACGAAACATTTCGGCTCCATTAGCTCGAGCCGCTCGCCAGCACGCACTTACGGGTCCCGAATTTCCTCCCGCACCACCCACCAACTCCAAAACTCGCAAAGCCGCGACCGCGACCCAAAGATCATCCCCGTCCGAGCTTGTCGCTCAACACCAACAAATGGGGGGTGGTGGTGGCGGTGGTATCTCATTGTCGCACCCTTGACCCGATCTAACTGGTTCTCGACACCGTCATCCTTCCTCTACCTCGCCCACACGGCGACCACGCCCTCTAGAGCTCATTTCTAACGTCGTGATCTGATTAAGAAGTTTTATGAATTAGTCTTTGTTTCACTTGATTACCCGCGAAGAAATTTTATGAAAAGAGTTTTAGGAGTGGTTCTTTCGTATGCACACAGTCTTTCCATTCATTCATCCATACATCCATCAAACAATCATGAACTCTCATTCATTCAGAGAAAGGTTGTAGTTTTCATTGTTATTATTTTTTTCTTCCACTACCCAAGGGTATTTTCGTAATTCTGTCCTACAGGGGTATTTTCGTAATTTTTCAAAAGGAAAAAGTTCCTTGGTGATTCTGTCACAAAGTATTTTGGTATTTTCAAATTTTCGGGGTATTTTGAAAAAAAATTTGAAATCTAGGGGTATTTCGGTGATTTTGTTTTCCATGCCGGGGTAAATTTGTAAAATATTATAAATCAGGGATATTTCAAAGGTTACAAAACTTTGAGGGTTCTTTTTGAGAATTGTACTTTTCAAAACGGTGATGTTGCAAAAATTTTGGAAATCAGGGTCATTTTGGTAATTTTATAAGTTAGGGGCAATTTTGAAATTTCCAAAATTCAAGGTATTTTTGATAATTTGCAAATTAGGGTTTTTGAACATTGATAAAATAATGAAATTTTGGCAAAATCATGGGTAGTTGGTCATTTTATAAACCAAGGGTATTTTGGTAATTTTACCACTAGGGGCATTTTTGTATAAATCAAAATCTTTCAAAAATTTTGTAAAGATGGTTTTCATGAATTTAGAAGAAAGTTTTAAGAATTCTAAAACTAGGGTTTTGTTGTTTTTATAAAAACACGGCTAATTCCCTTTCGGGTTTTAGTTATTGTGTTTAGCCTATGACCGAGTCCTCTTGGTCGTAGTGAACCAAAGCTACGCACTGTGCAGGATTCGAGTGGAGAGGAGGTGAGTCACGCGGATCGCTTAAATACCAAGCTCCCATCGAAACCATTCCTAGACATGCGCACAGAGGGTTGCCACACCTCACCGAGCCCTCCGGGTTAGGGTGAACCGAAGCTACGCACTGTAGGATTCCCGTGAAGAGGAGGTGAGTCACTAGGATCGCTTAAATACCGACTCTTCCTGATCTAATCCTAGACATGCGCATGTGGGTTACCACACCCTAACTTAGTGACTTAGCCATGGGTTTGTTTAACGTTCCTTAAGTCTTATGTGTTTGTGTTTGAGTAGACTAGTCCTAGGGTTCAAGTTCCTATCATGCTATTCTACGCTCCATTCCTTTTCTACCCTTCTAATATTCATTACACATAATCACACAAATAGTTAGGGTACTTACCGTGGGATCATGGTCGGAGACTTTAGGTGCCATGCCGTAAAAACTCGCTTGTTTCATAAAATATTTTCAAAAAAAACTCATTTGGGCTCGCTTTGAAAATGTTTTGGGGCTTGGCCCACTGGCCGAGAGTTTTAGAACTGGGCTCGGATACCAAACTGAAATACCCCAAACTCGGCCCACGAGATTTGCCCAGATTTGGTATGTTCCTCAAGTAAACCGGTTTCAAAATTCTTTCGTTACCTAGAGAAAACTTGTGCGATTTTGAAAAAAAAAACATTGTTTGGGTTGGGCTTGTGTTGAAACGAAATCAATTCTTTATATTAAAAATTTTACTTAAACTTTAATAGTTAAAACTCATAATCATAATAAATAGAAATAGATGGAAAACAATTCAACTATGGCCTTATGGCCTTATTACATCAAATAATTTCCAAGTAATTCAAGTACTTAAATAGAAATAATAGTTCATAAAATAAAAACTTCATGTTGAGCATGGCCACCACAAGTTCCGCTGTCCCCACCCCATCATTGATCATCACCAAAAATATTCTCCAACGGGGTGAGTCAAACAGACTCAATGTGTACACAAACACTAAATCAAAATAGAATCAGGCATACAAATGTTACGCATTCATATCATAGCATACAAATTATGATGCATTCCCAAACCCAAACCTAATAAGCCATCCGCTACACTCCCCCGTACCAACCTATACACCGTGGGGACTACTAAGTCGACCCTCCTTCCGCTACACTCCATATCGCGGTCTTAGGTCACCGCATTTGTGGTCTTAGGTCACCACATTCAGATACCACGGTCTTAGGTCACCGTGTTCGTGGTCTTAGGTCACCACATTCACTTCCCCTTTCAAACAAACCCATATGCCCCATATAATGATGATATGCGTAAATATGCCAGAGTTCACATTCTTATCATATTCTCATGTTACTAATGACCTTTTTCATATTCTTTGTAGAAGTAGGAAACGTACTTGAGTACTTAGTACCATAACATGGTACCCTAGCCACTTTCATATTCTTAATATCACATATTTTAATAAAACAGGCCATGAAACATATTAAGAAGTAGTGTGGGGTACACACCTGATTTACTTAACCACTTCACTGAAATCCCAAATCGATCTATCGCTTAGATCTCAAGTTCCTTGGTGTCGATTTGATGATTTAATCAAATCCTAAACTCGTATTTTTCCCCTTTGAAATCAGCTAGTCACTAAATCCCTTGAATTGGTTAGTTTTCGCTTAAAACACATAATAATAGATCTACTACTAAAATAGGCCTTGGCCGAATTTACCTTTGTTCTTACCTTCCAAATCTTAACTCCCGAATTGGATCATTGCTTCTTTATTGCTTGTCGAAATCCCTATGTGATCCAATCTAACATTAAATCATAATAATATAGCTTATGGCCGAATGGTATTCATAACTTACCTTAGATCTTAGAAGTTCAAAGATACCTTCTTGTAGTTGACAATTTCTTAAATCCCAAAACACCCTTCCATGACTCTACCAAAATCCATAATAGAGATTAGTCCCTAAATTTTAGATAGGTTTAAAATATAAAAGAATTGAAACCAAGCTTTGGATCTTACCCTTTTTAAGAAATCGGTAGCACCCTTGTTAAAAACCCCTTAATGAATCGGCCTTGATGACTAGATGATAAAGTTTCGCTTTTTTGGATTTAATGGAGAAGTCGACTAGAGGTTCTCTTGGGGTATTTGGTTTCCATGAAAATAAGGAAAAGAAACTTGAGAATTTTGGCAATGGTGGACTATAGATTCGGCTTGACAAAAGAAAAGAGAGAAGAGAGAAGAGAGGAGAGCACTCTGAAATTCTCGCAGAGAGAGGAGGAGGAAGAAAAATTGATGAGTAGCCCTATTTCCTTCCTTTTATAGCCGAAACTACTCCTCAGAATCCCTTACTTGGCCACTACTCTTCTTTATTTGATAGCTTTATCTCTTAATTTAAAATAATTAGAGAATAATCCTTTATTATCTCTTCAAAAATAATCCAAATTAAATCCCTTATTTATCACCTTATTAATCGAATATTGAAGAGAATAAAACTCCTCCTTTCTAGAAGGCTTGTGCCGTCCACCTCAGAGCTCCTGGAAGCAAAAATAAAACTTCTTTTATTTGCTTCCCAAGTGACTCAAACCCAGTGCCCAACACCTTGCATGTGGCGCCATTTCCAGAGGCCCTAAGTGGCATCTTCAGCCACTTTTCCAAGCCTGCTTTGTGTGTCAAATTTCACAAACTTTTTCTTTTAAGGCCACCTTGCCTTAATTTCCTCTTTTAAACTTTAAAACTCGACATTTCTAAGTCATTTCTAAGTTTCCAAAAATTTTCGTTCGGCTCTGTAAACTTGACATTTTCTTACATTTCCAAGTTTCCAGAAATGTGCACTTTCCTATTTTGAATCATTTCCAAATCATTTCCATCCATTTCCAAGTTTCCAAAAATGTTCACTTTCCATTTTTTTTTAACTTAACATTTCCATACATTTTCAGGTTTCCAAAATTGTTCAAAATTTATTCTTAGTACATAAAACATGTTACTTCGTACAATTAAACCGAAAATGCATAGGCCCTTTCTAGGATGTTACAATTCATGACTCATCTCTTTGGCCATATACAAAAAGAATACTAAGCTTGATAGCCAACACTTTGGCTAGTTTTAAAACATAACTCAAAATGAAATGTTTCCTATACATGCCATACTTAATATAAACAACTTGGCTATACCAAAATAGCGATTGATAGTGTGCTCCAAGCTCCGGTGACGATGATCCACGAGATTAGCTTGGCGGGACTACATGGAAAGAAAGAATAAAGGACATAAGCATTTAGCTTAGTAAGTTTGAATGTAATTCTCATAGAAATATATTTGCTTAACATTAACCATTCATCATAAACAATGGCATTATGAAATCTCAAGTATTTAAGCTTACTTACTCTTACTGATTCTTACATATCTCATGGTACTTACTATTCTCATGCTTGTACGGTAACAAGATACCTGTATCACTTGATCACATAGATCAATATACTTTACTATGATAAGCATAATCTCAACTTCATCATTCATATCATGAATAATACTCTTAATTAACTCTGACTAGCATAACTTGATAATAACTTTACTTACTTAACTTTCTTACTTTCTTATTTAATCTTTACTCTTTTGCCCGATGAATTACTATGAATAACAGAGGATACTAAATCTCAAAACACATGTGTCTTGCTGCCAATGCTATATCCTTGATATAGTCTTACATGGGATCTCTTACTTGGTATTGATGCGATGTCTTGACATGGGCTTACACGAAGTCTTCCTTATGAGTTCCCTTGGGAACTTACCATTGCCATGTCTCGACATGGTCTTACTTGGTATCTTTACTTGTCAATGCCGAGCCTTGGCTTGGACTTACATGAAATCTTTCTTGTTACTCACCAATGCCATGCCTTGGCTTGGACTTACATGGGATCTCTTTCTCTTTATAGCTTTTCAATGCCAAGACTTGTCTTGGACTTACATGATAACTTTGCTTGGAGACTCACCAATGCCATGCCTTGGCTAGGGCTTATATGGGTCTTCATCTCATAATAACTCTTCAATGCCAAGACTTGTCTTGGTCTTACATGATAACTTGCTTGATTGTCGATGCCATGCCTTAGCTTGGTCTTATACGGGCTTTCTCATTTCATGTGATAGATCGAGGATCCTAAGTAATTCAACTTCAATCGGGACTTTCTCATGCTTGATCTCATTGATTTCTTTGTTTAACATAGCATTAAACAATCTCATGGAATTAAAATATATTCTACATTATACTAAACAATTCAATGATATTAATCATAAAGCTTAGAAAACATACAAACTTACCTTAATATACAAAATGTGCGTAGATATGCAATTTAGTCCTCGACTTTATTCTTGCCTCGGTTTCGATCTGGGCTTTGTTTTTCTTGATCTATAATTATAATTAGATCATTTAATACTCACATTGACTAAATTGACTCTTAACTCATACTTTGGCAAAATTACTATTTTGCCCCTAAACTTTCTTATATTTGCACTTCTGCCCCTAGGCTCGTAAAATGATTCTCATTTAAATTTCTTAAACATCATGCTTAGCTAATTCATTTTCTCTACTATAACAATCATCAATTCTCACTATTTCTAATAGGTATGACCAATTTCATAACTATTACAAATTAGTCCATGCTATCATTTTTCATGAAATTCACTAAGGAAAAGATGTTTATCTAACATCAAACTCTCATAAACTTCCATAAAATATCATTTTACAAGCATGTCACTATTGGGTGGATTTTTGAACATGCATATTAGCTCATTTTAAAGCTAAAAATAGCTAATTCATAATACGAGAACTTCAAAAATACGAAGAATATTAAAAACGGGGCTAAGATGAACCTACTAGCAAGCTTGAAAGATGAACAAACCCTAGCTATGGGGTTCTTCAAATTTTCGGCACCAAGGAAGGAGATGAATGAATTTTTTATCATCTTTTTCCTATTTTAATCATTTAATTGGTAAATGACCAAAATGCCCTTCTCTTTAAAAATTACAATTTACTAACTCATGTCCATTTTTTTCCAATAATTATAATTTGGGAAAATTGCTATTTAAGGACTTCTAAGTAATATTCTAAAGCTATTTCATACAAAAAGCTTCTAGAAACTCATATTTTGTAACTTTTGCAATTTAGTCCTATTTGATCTTTCCATGTCAATTTCAGAAAATTTCTACATGGAACTTTAATATTATCATGCAAACATGTCATAAACCTTAAGAACTCAATTTACTAACTCAGTTTTGTGGTCTCGCATCACCATTCTCGACTAGGCCCTAAATCGGTCATTACAATTCTCCCCCTCTTAGGAATTTTCATCCTCGAAAATCTTACCAAAGAAATGTGTTTGGATACTGGTTTCTCATGCTCTTTTCTGGTTCCCACGTGGCTTCTTCTGTTCCATGTCTTTGCCACAATACTTTTACCAGGGCAATACTTTTATTTCTTAGCTGCTTGACTTCTCGAGCTAAAATCTTAACTGGTTCTTCACCATAAGTCATGTCGGGATGAATCTCTATCTCTGACGGGGTAATTACATGTGAAGGATCTGATCGGTAGCGTCGCAACATGGACACGTGAAACACATCGTGAATATTTTCTAACTCTGATGGCAAAGCCAATCGATAAGCTACCGGCCCAACTTTCTCGGTAATCTCATACGGTCCAATAAAACGTGGACTCAACTTGCCTTTCTGGCCAAATATGAGAACTTTTCTCCATGGTGACACTTTCAAGAAAACTTTATCTCCTACTTGATACTCTATCTCTTTTCTTTTTAAGTCCGAATAGAACTTCTGTCTATCTGATGCAGCTTTTAAACATTCTCGTATCACTTTCACTTTCTCTTCAGCTTCTCTAACCAAATCAACCCCGTGAATTTGTTTTTCCTTGAGTTCAGTAAAAAATAAAGGCGTTCTGGACTTACGCCCATATAGAGCCTCGTAAGGCGCCATCTTTAAACTTGACTGAAAACTATTATTGTAGGCAAACTCTACCAATGGGAGAAACTTTTCCCAACTACCTCAAAATTCAAGAATACAACATCTGAGCATATCCTCGAGTACTTGAATTAACCTCTCCGACTGACCGTCAGTTTGAGGATGAAAAGCGGTACTAAAGTTCAACTTCGTACCCAAGGCCTCTTGCAACTTCTTCCAAAATCTGGATGTGAACCTCGGATCTCTATCCGAGATAATTGACAACGGAACATCGTGAAGCCTTATTATTTTTGACGCATACAAGTTTGCCAACTTGTCTAGTGAGTAATCAACTCGTACAGGTAAGAAATGAGCTGACTTCGTGAGTCGATTAACTACAAGCCATACAACATCTTTCTTGCTCGGAGATAATGGTAAACCCGTTAGAAAATCCATAGTAATACGGTCCCATTTCCACTCCGGAACCAAAATGGGTTGAAGCAAACCCGAAGGTACTTGGTGTTCAACCTTTACTTGCTGACAAATCAAGCATTTGGGAACAAACTCTGAAATATCTTTCTTCATTCTCGGCCACCAATACTGTTACTTTTTTAGGTCATTAAACATTTGGGTACTACCCGGATGTACAGATAAACATCCGTTATGTGCCTCATGCAAAATTCTCTAAATAAGCTCGTCCTTTCTCGGTACACAAATTCTATCTTTGAACATCAGACTTCCATTGGGACTAATCAAGAAATCAGACTCAACATCTGTCTCGCACTGAGCTCTCTTGACTTGCAATTCACTATCTTCTTTCTGAGCCTCAAAAATCTCTTGGAGGAATACTGGTCTAGCTTTCAACTCAGCTAGAATAGAACCATCAGTGGATAAAGTAATCCGTGAATTTACTGCCCTTAATGCAGATAGGGACTTTCTACTCAAAGCGTAGGAGACCACATTCGCCTTCCCGGGATGGTAGTCAATGACCATCTCATAGTCTTTTATGAACTCTAACCATCTCCGCTGCCTTAAGTTCAACTCTTTTTGCGTCATCAAGTACGTCAAACTTTTGTGATCAGTGAAAATCTAACATCTCTCACCATATAGGTGGTGTCTCCATATCTTCAATGCGAAGACTATGGCAACCAACTCTAGATCGTGGGTCAGATAATTCTTTTCATGAGGCTTCAACTATCTTGAGGCATAAGCAATCACTTTGTCTTCTTGCATAAGTACACAGCCTAATCCATTTAAGGATGCATCGCTGTAAATCACAAATTCTTTCCCCGCTCGAGTTGTACTAAAATCAAGCTTCATCAACATCGCTTTCGCCTCGAAACTTTGTTGGCATCTTTCTCGCCCACTCAAACTTCACATTTTTCTCAGAATAATTTAGTCATCCAAGGTTGCAATAATAGAAAACCCCTTGACGAATCATTTATAATAGCCGGCTAGGCCTAGGAAACCTCTAACCTCAGAGACATTCTTCGGTGGCTTCTAGTCCATAATAGCTGAAATCTTATTGGGGTCTACTCGAACTCCTTCTCCCGAGACAATATTTCTCAGAAATCCTACTTCCTTGAGCCAAAATTCGCTTTTACTGAACTTGGCATACAACTGATTTTCTCGTAGAATCTGTAAAACTGTCCGTAGGTGCTCAGCATGCTCATTCTCATCTTGGGAATAAATCAGTATGTCGTGAATGAAAATGACTACAAACTTGTCGAGGTATGGTCTAAAAATGCGTTTCATTAAGTCCATCAATACCCCAGGAGCATTGGTCAAACCAAAAGGCATGACTAAAAATTCATAATGCCCATACCTTGTTCGAAAAGCTGTCTTAGACACATCTGATTCCTTTACTCTTAACTGATAGTACCCTGATCTCAAGTATATTTTGGAGAACACAGTGGCTCCTTTCAATTGATCGAAGAAATCATCGATCCTAGGCAATGGGTACTTGTTCTTCACCGTCATTTTATTAAGCTGACGGTAATCTATGCACAATCTCATGGTGCCATCTTTCTTTTTCACAAATAAAACTGGAGCACCCCAGGGAAAACAACTTGACCTAGCAAAGCCTTTATCTGTCAACTCTTGCAACTATGACTTCAGCTCCTTTAACTCCGTTGGAGCCATTCTATAAGGAGTAATAGATATTGGTACAGTACCGGGAGCCAGTTCAATGCCGAACTCAATCTCTCTTACTGGGGGTAGTCCTAGTAATTCTTCGAGAAAAACATCCACATACTCACATACTATCGGTACTGAATCAATCTTTAACTCTATTTCTTTATCATTCATCACAAAGGCCAAATATGCCTCGTACCCCTTTCTTATGTATCTCTGTGCCGTCATGTGAAAAATAATTATCGGTGATTTACTTTGCTTATCTGATTCTATATGGAGAATATCCCCATTCTCACATCTCGTCTCAATATATTTCTTCCCACAATTAACTATTACATCATGAGTGGTCAACCAGTCCATACCAAGAATGATGTCAAACTCATCAAATGGTAACAACATAAGATTTGCTTTAAAGTAATGACCTCTAATCATTAATGGACAATCTTTACATACTTCATCAACTAACACACTCTTGCCTAAAGGATTAGACACATTAATCGTAAATTATGTAGAATCTATAGGCATATTCATACTGGATACTAGTTTCATACAAATGTAAAAGTGTGTGGATCCGGGATCTATTAAAGCAATAACTTTAACATCATGAAGAGAAAAGGTACCCGTAATAACATCACGAGAAGATGCCTCTTCGCGAGCGCGAATGGCATAAGTCCTCGTAGGTGCCCTACCCTCGGGTCTCCCAGCCTGTTCTCTAGGGTTACCCCTTCCACTTGCCCCACTTCCTGGGTTCCTTTGCGGTCTTCCTCTGACTACACTCCCAGATCTCGGGTTCAGAGCTCTATCTTCTTTCATTGTCTCTGGACAATCTTTTATGTAGTTGATCGTGTATCAGAGTTTTAAAAATTTAAATAATGAGAATGATCGAACCTGGAAACTAACTATGACAACGATTGAGGCAAGTGCACCTATCGAATAGTAGTATAGCTTAGGCAAGACAGAATTGTCGAACCCAAAGGAACTAAAAGTACTAATACTAACTTTCTTTTTATTATTTAGCCTAAGAATAAAGCGAATGGTTGTTTAATCTAAATTACTAAACTTAAAGACTCTAAGACAAAGAAGAATGAATTTGGGAGAATAACTTGAGGAAAAACCAATTGATTAAAACGACACCCAAGGAAGAATCCACCTAGACTTCACTTGTTATCTAACTCTGAACCAGACGATGTATTCATTTGACTTGATCCGTAAGATTCCCTAATTTATATTAAACCCTCTCTCAAGGCGAATAACATCTAACCCTAGGTTGATTAATTGAAATCTCTTTCTAATTAAAACCCCTAGAATCGCATTAACTCGATCTATGGACTCTTATTTAAGGTTTTACCCTAATCCGATAACGCTTCGTCACCCTATCTCTAGGCGCGCGATCAACTCTGCTTAACTATGCTAGATCTACTCTTAGGCAGGGACTTTTGCTCCACCACCTAAGCACATCAAACTTGAATTAATATTCGCGAAATATCAACACAAGAATTAAGAACACATAATTAAGAACAAATCAAATATTTATCATATAGTTCAGTAAATGATAACAAGATTCATCTAAGTTTCATCCCCCTCAGGTATTTGAGGGTTTAGTTCATAACAATAAAAGAAAACATCTCAGAAGAAAAGATAAAACAAAACATAAGAAATCCCTAAAACTCCCTAAAGGAATTGAGGAGGAGATCCTCCGTCTTGAGTATAATTCCGGCTTCTTGAGATTAATCAACTAGCTATCCCTGAGCGAATCCCCACAAATCTGTCCTCTCTAGCCGAGCATGACGCCCCTAAACGATAGCTTTGGGCTCCCCCTTTCAGGTCATACTTAGGGTGTATTTATAGGCTATTGGAATGTGTTTCTTTGCCCCTAAGTATCCAAATTCGATTGAAATTGCTCTTTTCCGTGGCGGGGACACGGCCATGGCACACGCCCGTGTGAATCGTCTTTAGACCGTGTTCAGACTTTTAATGAGGTGACACGGCCGTGTGGTCTTGGGCCAAGGCCGTGTTGATTTCGTGCCTTGGCCCATTTGGCCTGTTTTAAGCCCGTTTCTCGTTCTTTTCATCCTCCAGTGCTTTTCTGAGTATATAACTTGAAAAGAAAGGATTAAGAGCACCTTTTTACATAAAATAAGGGGTAATTCATCCAAAAGCATACTAAATGTGGGATTAAAATATGTTACTTTTACGGTTTATCAAATACCCCCACACTTAAGCTTTTGCTTGTCCTCAAGCAAAATTCTCAACTTACAATTAAAACGAACTTTCCATGATTCCTAATATTCATTAATAGTGTTTCATCATAATTCAAGGATAATTTATACATGGATAATTTGACTCAAAGAGTCCTAAAGATTCAAACAGTCTAAGTCATACATTTGTAGCACAAAAACATAGGTGTTTCCTTTCATCTAAATAATTACCTCTGGTTCAAAACCTACAAGGATTGACATCCTCACAAAAGATTCACTCAAATCACTCGAAGTGTTTAAGGTTCAGAATTAAGCACTCAAATGTCAAACCTGAAAAGTTAATCCCATAGGCTTGCATGAAAATCAAATCTCCACCACTGTAATATGAGATGATGCACAAATCAAAAGGTCTTTATCAGGGTTGTAACGTGGCTTGGGTTAAGGTGTGGATAAAGGCTGAATTAGAGGGTTAGAATCGAGATCGACCTGACAAATTACCTAACTAGAAACAACTAACTGAAAAATAAATAATTAGATGAATTAAAACTTTGAAACTAATAATACGAGCTTCTTTTTTAATAAATATACGTTAAATGTACAAGCTCGCTTTTCATCATACTAATACTGAATATACTTCGATTTTTTTTAAGAACAAATCAAATGTTTACAATAATAAGAAAGTACTTTAACAACTAAAATATAGAAGATAGTTAGGCAACTGCTCAAAATCAAATCTCGACAAAAAGGGTAGTCAAGAAGAATGGTGATAACAAATACAAAGGGTTTTGGGTTAATATTAGTGGGTGAGTCAATAAAAAGGGTTGTTAGGATCAAAAGGGTTTCACTAGGGGTTAATTATGAAGGTAGGCTTTTAGTGGAGTAAGTGGGTTAAAACCTAGGTGCCTTTATCATTTCTGTATATCAAATCAAAGATGTGGTCTCAACATGTATAATCGATGCAAGTTCTAGAATAACAAATCAATGTTGACACACTCATAATAAAAAAAGTGAGCATGAAAAATGATATATGCTCTTATAAGGCTCAAAATCTCACAAAAAATTATGGGTATTTTGATGTCAACCTCATAAATTTTGAACTTCAAAGTAATATTCAAATTCAGGTAGACAACCTAGAATTTTTTTTTTATTTTCTTGAAAAATAGACCTATCATGCTTGATTCTCTAGTATTCTTAGAATTCAATCATCAATGCATAATTATCAATGACTTAATCTAAAACATATCAATAAAAATCATAAATCCTAGAAATTTCATCCTAATTAGTAATATGAGAAAATTACTTAAAAACAAGACTAAATTCAGGGATTTGAGAATAATGCAAAAAGTTTGGCATCCTTAAGATTCACCCCCCCACGCTTAAGATGTACATTGTCCTCAATGTACAAAGATAGATAATATCATTATAAAATCTTAAGATGTGGGAAGAAGTGAAACTTCCTAAATTTTCGGATGGCATCCTTGGGTTGGAGGTGAAAGATAGGTCGGAGAGGTCGTTCTGGATGACTTATGTAGCAGTGAATTACTCCTAGTGGTTTGTTCGTTTATACGGAGTGTGCAATTGAATCTGCGAAGTCATCAGTTAGATGTCTCGGGGGCGTAAAAAATGTTAGGCATGCTCGAAGGTTAGATAACCAATGATAAAAACAGTTCGAAATATAAAAAGTGAAAAAATTTAACTTAAAAATTAAAATGAAAAACTTAATATAAAGAAAAGAAAACTAAAAATAAGAAAAATAAGAGGACTCAGAGGTCCTCATCATCTGCCGGGTCCTGCGGTGTTGTCGGTGCAGAAATATGGAAGTGATGGCATATCTGCTGGAAGGTGACCTCGATCCCGTCAAAATGTCGAGCGGTGTCACCAACTACCGAGTACGATCTTTCGCCGAATCGGGAAAAGCATGCAGAGATATCTGTCAGTGAAGCTGTCGCATGAGAGGACCGCTGGTTCAGGATTGGTGCCTCCTGTGGGACATCATCAGTAATGTCCTCGGGCTCCTCCTCGTCAATGGAGAGGGCTTATCGGTATTGAGGAGGGTTGGTCCCACGTCGACGCTGGATCATCCTCATATGGAGCATCGTCTGGATGCCTTGTGGGGCCATCTGCCCTATCAGTGTGAGTGAGGAGGTTTGTGCGTCGGTGTTGAGTGGCCCGCCCGGCACCGAGCTAAGCGTGTGATATAGGGACCCATAGATATGATCCCTCGCCGATGCTGCTCCGTCTGATGTTGAATAGCTCGGGCTATAAAATATGCTAGGTCGATAACATGTCCGTTTGACATGCACCATAGGTAATAGGCGTCATGAGTATTTACGACGCCGATGCTCTCTCGTCGACCTGTCAAAGTATGAGCCAAAAGAGCGTGTACGCACTCTCGAGAGATGGTGCTGGTATCGCGCTTAAGCGATCGGGGTCATAATCAAAGGAGTGGGTAGCTATCTTGTGCCAGCATTGGGTGGGGCTGAAATGTATATGGCGATGCAACTCCAAAAGGTCATTTTCTGCTATGAAGTCGTCTGTATAAAGTCCTAAAGCAGCTCTGAACTGCGGCACATTCAGCTATCGTATAGTGCCACTGAGACGAAATTGTATCGTGCCAGGATCATCGCAATGGCTCATCTCTATTTGAAGTTGAAATGTTGAGCAGAGCTCCAAAGTGAGCTCTAGGTATGTGTGCTTGACGATGTTGAAGAATCGCTCCCACGGATCAGTGGTCAGGAGAGCCCGTATATCACTGTCAAGATGGACCTGCTCTAAAGCGGCCCATTCAATACATCTGCCTATTCCGAGGGGTCGCGTGCATAGTAATTTATAACGGTCCTCTTGCACCCCTGGAGGAAATTGAAGGAACGGATGGCGGACTTCGGCAAATGCGCTTGCGGATGATGATCCGGGTCCCTTTCCCTTTTTCGAGCTCGGGGCTATTGTTCTCTTTCCTTGGGACAATGACATTTTACCTGAGAGTATGAGTTATTCAAGTAATATTTCTATCACATATAATTTGGTCAATGATCACAATAGACTAAGACTTATAATAAGATTTTGTAATCATAGTACGAGTAAACATAATGAACAATTCTTATTTATCTAGAGTAATCGAGATAGTGCTTCAAAATGAGAAAATCCTAAGGATTTAATCATTACTAATTCATAATAATAATTAATATAAACTAAACTAAATGAAATTCTCAATGAATAATTAGTTGAAAAAAAATGGAAAAGAAATAGTGAGTTTGTGACCAGTAGTGGAGTTTACGGTGTGGATGAGCGGAACACGGGCTTGTAACGAAGGAGCACGGGCGTGTGCTGTAAAAATTTTGGGTACCACGGTGGTAGAGCGGACGTGGACTCTGCTAACACGGGCGTGTTTAGCCCGTGTTCAACAAGTCAGTATAGTCCATGGTTGCTCAGCACGGGCGTGTCTTGCTCGTGTTTGGTAGGTCAGTATAGTCCACGAAAAGTCGGCACGGGCGTGGACTGTTATCGCAGCCCGCGTTGGGAAAAAAAATTTCTTTGTCGTGCACAGCTACTAGCACGCCCGTGGTTTGTCCCCTGGCTTCCACACGGCCACGGGCACGCCCGTGTGCAAGGCCGTGTGGTCTAAAACCTGCGCTTTATTGATTAATTAGTATGAGATTAAATGCTAAAAATTAAGAATCTAATGTTAGTGAGGTTAGTGCTCGGGTTGCCTCTCGAGAAGCGCTTGTTTAAAGTCTTAAGCTAGACTTACCCTGTTTTCATTTCTAGAAGAAAGTTCACGGAGCTAAAGCTCATCTCTCATATCCCTAAAATTTTCACCATTATAGATTTTGAGTTGGTGACCATTTACCTCGGATGTGCCTTGAGTGGGATGAGTTACCTCTATTGTGCCATAGGGAAAGATTGTTTTAATCATGAATGGGCCTGACCATCTTGATTTCAGTTTCCCAGAAACAATTTAAGCCTTGAGTTGTATAAGCGCAGACCAAGTCCCCTACTTGAATTGTTTCGATTTCTTTAGACGAGCATCATGGCGTCGCTTTGTTGCCTCCTTGTATAGCTTCGAGTTCTCGTAGGCATATGCTCTCCATTCGTCTAGCTCGTTCATCTACATCATTCTTTTCTCTCCTGCAGTTTTAAGATCGTAATTTAAGAATTTTATAGCCCAAAAGGCTTTATGTTCTAACTCAAATGGCAAATGACAACTTTTCCCATAGACAAGTTTGTATGGGGATGTCCCTAGGGGGTTTTAAATGTTGTTCTATAGGCCCATAGGGCATCATCTACTTTTAATGCCAATCTTTTCTGTTTGATTCAACTATTTTTTCGAGAATACGCTTAAGTTCTCAGTTTGCTACTTCAACTTGCCCACTGGTTTGAGGGTGATATGGGGTAGCTATCCTGTGGTGTACTCCATATTTTTTTTAAGACTTTATCAAATTGAGTATTACAAAAATGAGTACCCCTATCACTAATGATGGCTCTAGGTGTTCCAAATCGAGAGAACAGTTTCTTGAGAAACTTAACTACTACTCTGGCATCATTGGTAGGTAAGGCTTCGGCTTCTACCCATTTTGACATGTAATAAACTGCTACTAAGATGTACTTATTTCCAAATGAACTAGGGAATGGACCCATAAAATCAATACCCTATATGTCAAATATTTCATATGATAGCATGTATGTTTGAGGCATTTCATCGCGTTTAGAAATATTACCTGTTCTTTAGCATTTATCACACGAATTAATGTACCTATTGGCATCTTTAAATAGAGTAGGCCAATAAAAACCTGATTCGAGTATTTTATGTGCTGTCTTAATGCCGCTGTAGTGTCCTCCTAAAGGTCCTGAATGGCAATGTTCCAGGATTTTGCTTGCTTCCGCCCTTGTAACGTATCTCCGAATTACTTGATCTGCACATATGCAGAAAAGAAAAGGATCTTCCCAAAAATAGTTTTTCGCATTAGCAAAGAATCGTTTCTTTTGATGATGTGTTAACCTTTTAGGTAAGATGTTAGCCGCTAAATAATTCACAATATCTGCAAACCATGGTACCTCGAAGTTGGTTATAGAAAAGAGTTGTTCTTCAGGGAACGAGTCATTTAATCGTCGAGCTCTTCGAAATGTGGGTTCTCAAGCCTGGAGAGGTGATCTGCTGCAAGGTTTTCAATTCCCTTCTTATCCTGTATTTCCAAATCAAATTCCTGTAAAAGTAAAATCCATCTTATGAGCCGAGGTTTTGCATCAGGTTTCATTAAAAGATAACGAAGGGCGGAGTGGTCAGTGTAAACGACAACTTTAGATAACACTAAATATTGTCTGAATTTATCAAATGTAAAGGCCACAACTAGTAGTTCTTTTTCAGTGGTGGTATAATTTTCTTGCGCAGCTGTTAATGTCTTACTGGCGTAATAGATTGGCTTGAAGTGCTTGCCTCTTCGCTATCCTAAAACTGCACCTACTGCAAAATCACTTGCATCACACATTAGTTCAAAAGGAAGATTCCAATCGGGGGCAATCATAATTGGGGCATTTATTAACTTCTCTTTAAGGATATTAAATGCATCTAAACATTCCTGATTGAAATTAAACGGTACATCTTTTTCTAGTAATTTCGTTAGAGGCTTAGTTATTTTAGAAAAATCTTTAATAAATCTTCTATAAATCCTGCATGTCCTAAAAAGCTTCTAATAGCCTTAACTGAACTAGAAGGAGGTAATTTTTCTATGGTTTCAACTTTTGCTTTATCTACCTCGATTCCTTTACTAGAAATTTTATGTCCCAATACAATTCCCTGTTGTACCATAAAGTGACATTTTTCCCAATTTAAAACAAGGTTTGTTTCTTCACATCTCATTACCACTCGTTTTAAATTTTTAAGGCAAAGATGGAAAGAATTACTGAATACTGAAAAATCGTCCATAAATACCTCCATAATGTCTTCCACAAGTTCATCAAAGATTGCCAACATGCAACACTGGAAAGTAGCAGGAACATTACATAATCCAAAAGGCATTCTACGATAAGCAAACGTACCGTATGGGCATGTGAATGTTGTTTTCTCTTGATCTTCGTGTACTATTGGGATTTGGAAATAATCGGAAAGTCCATCTAGGAAGCAATATTACATATGCCCGTATAACCTTTCTAACATTTGATCAATGAAGGGCGGAGGGAAGTGATCTTTTCTAGTGGCGTCGTTCACTTTCCTATAATCAATGCGGACTCTCTAACTCGTGGATCGCTCGTGGGAATTAGTTCATTCTTTTCGTTGGCTACCACCGTCATACCTCCTTTCTTTGGAACAACCTGCACAGGACTTACCCAATTGCTGTCAGAAATAGGATATATTATTCTAGCATCTAGAAGTTTAATTACCTCAGCTTTCACAACTTCTTTTATGTTGGGATTCAATCGTCTTTGAGGTTGTACACATGGCATGTATTCCTCTTCCATTAAAATTTTGTGGGTGCAAAACGATGGGCTTATTCCCTTGATGTCAGAGATTTTCCAAGCTATAGCTTTCTTATGTTCCTTTAGTACCTGTATTAACTCCTCTTTTTCCTTGGGTTCTAATTCTGAAGAGATAATTACCGGTAACGTAGAATTGTCCCCAAGGAATGCATACTCTAAATGTTTCGGTAACTGTTGTAATTCTAATTTGGGTGGTTCATCAATGGAGGGTTTTTGTTTTAGTTCGTCATTGACTTCAATGATCTCTTTTTCCGTTTGTCTAGATGAAGATGTTTTTAAATTTAGCTCATCGACTTCATCTTCTTCCTCCTCTTCTTGAGTAAGACACAGTTCCATCGTGTCATCATGTATGATTTCCTGTAATGAGTTTTGAATAATATGATCAGTGGTATCAACAAAATAATAGGAATCATCTTGTTCTCTAGAATATTGCATAGCATCATAAATTTGAAAAATAATTTCCTCCTCGCCTATCCTTAATGCAAGTTTACCATCACCTACATCTATAACAGCCCTAGCAGTAGCTAAGAAAGGCCGCCCTAAAATTAAAGGAACTTCAATATCCTCATCCATGTCAAGCACAACAAAATCAACCGGGAAAATAAATTTATCAATTTTTACCAAGACATCTTCGATAACTCCTCTAGGATATTTAATAGATCTATCAGCTAGCTGAATACTCATCCTAGTGGGTTTTGGTTCCCCAAGATTTAGCTGTTTAAACATTTTATAAGGCATTAAATTAATATTGGCACCTAGATCAGCTAATGCTTTCTTAATATTTAAACTAACAAATTAAACAGGGAATAGTAAAACTTCCTGGGTCTTTTAATTTGGTTGGTAATTTGTTTTGGAGGATGGCTGAACATTCTTCATTAAGCTTCACTAATGATATTTCTTCGAGCTTTATTTTATTCGTCAGGAGTTCTTTTAAAAATTTTGCGTACGTCGGCAACTGTGAAATGGCTTCAACAAAGGGTAAGTTAATATGTATTTGTTTAAAAAGTTCAAGAAAATTACTGTATTGGGCATCTAATCGGTCTTTCTTCAACTTTGCCAGATATGGGATTGGTGTTTTACTTTCTTTGCGCACTGGAGTTACATTCTCAACTCCCTCATCCTTTTATTTGTCATCTTCATGTGGTATTTTTTTATTTGGTTCGACTAACTCCTTTCCACTTCTCAGTGTAACCGCCATTACCTGTTCAGTTCCTTTAGAAAAAAATCTCTGATCGAATTTCAGAAACTATCTCAATAAGTTGTCCAACTGTGTTAGCAAGTTGTCCAACTGACTTAGTGAGTTCCCCAACTTGGCTCTCGATCCCTCTAATTGATGTCTGTTGATTCTTAAGGGTGGTCTCAGTGTCTTGGAGATCATTATCTCGTAGTCGCCATGAATTTTGTCAAGATCACTTCAAGGTTCGGCTTTTCTCCTGGGATAGGGCTGATTTTGGAAATTTTGAGGAGGTTGTTGTCTTTGATTTCCTTGATTTCCTTGTCCTCCCCATGAAAAATTTGGGTGGTTCCTCCAACCTGGATTATAATTATTACTATAAGGCTTATTATTAGATCTGAAATTGTTACCTATATAGTTCATCTGTTCGCTTTTTGTGCCCGGTTGGTAGGGTGGGTACTTAGGATTTGCCACAGTTCCACTTGCGTCGCACTGCATTACTGGATGTACTTACGAAGAACACAAACTATCAAGCTTTTTATTCATCATCTCTACCTGTGTTGATAGCATGGTTACTGCATCGATGTTGGAAACTCCTGCTGATTTTGTTGGTTTTTTCCTTGTAACCTGCCACTGATAGTTATTCAGCGACATCTCCTCTATGTATTCGTAGGCTGCTTCAGGAGTTCTGTAGTTCAGGGTTCCATCGGCGGCTGAATCAATTAGTTGCCTCGTTGAGAGGTTTACTCCCTTATAGAAAGTTTGGACTTGGAGCCACAAGGGTAAACCATGGTGTGGGCACCTCCTCAAGAGATCCTTATATCTCTCCCATGCGTCGTATAATGTCTCTAAATCCATCTGGACAAAAGAAGAGATATCATTCCGTAATTTGGTCGTTTTAGCCGGTGGGAAACATTTTAATAAAAATTTTTTGGTCATTTGATCGCATGTAGTGATTGACCCTCGTGGTAACGAGTTTAACCACTGTTTGGCTTTATTCCTTAATGAAAAGGGAAATAACTGAAGCCATATGGCATTATCAGAAACGCCATTTATTTTGAAGGTATCACAGAACTCTAAAAAATTAGCTATATGAGTGTTTGGGTCTTTGTGCTGCAAACCGTCAAATTGAACAAATTATTGAATCATTTGTATAGTGTTAGGCTTTAATTCAAATTATTAGCAGCTATAGCAGGCCTAACAATACTAGATTCGGCTCCTGTTAAATGAGGTTTAGCATAATCATACATAGTACACGGAGCATTATTTTCTGCCACATCATGGGGCGGTGGATTATTCTCGTCCATCCCTTCAATAGGATTGGATTCGCCTTCTCGCTCTTTTTCTGTGTAATTTAGGGCTCGCCTAATTTCTTTGCGATTCCTACGAGTGGTAGCTTCAATATCACTATCGTATACTAGTGGTCCTCTCGGGTTCCTTCTAGTCATAAACTAGAGGTACCTGCTAGGAAAAGAAAGAAAGAAAATTTAGCAAAGTTAAAAACAAAACAAAAATAAAAATAAAAATAAATGTAAATTGCGGAAAATAATGGCTAAAGTAATAAAAATAGAGCTTTCTTAATATTTTAGTTCCCCGGCAACGGCGCCAAAAACTTGATCGTGTGTCAGAGTTTTAAAAATTTAAATAATGAGAATGATCGAACCTGGAAACTAACTATGACAACGATTGAGGCAAGTGCACCTATCGAATAGTAGTATAGCTTAGGCATGACCGGGTTGTCGAACCCAAAGGAACTACAAGTACTAATACTAACTTTCATTTTATTATTTAGCCTAAGAATTAAGCGAATAGTTGTTTAATATAAATTACTAAACTTAAAGACTCCAAGAAAAAGAAGAATGAATTTGGGAGAATAACTTGAGGAAAAAACAATTGATTAAAACGACACCCATGGAAGAATCCACCTAGACTTCACCCTAATCCGGCAACGCTTCGTCACCCTATCTCTAGGCGCGCGGCAGGGACTTTTGCTCCTCCACTTAAGCACATCAAACTTGAATTAATATCCATGAAATATCAACACAAGAATTAAGAACACATAATTAAGAACAAATCAAATATTTATCATATAGTTTAGTAAACGATAACAAGATTCATCTAAGTTTCATCCCCTCGTGTATCCGAGGGTTTAGTTCAATAACAATAAAAGAAAACATCTCAGAAGAAAAGATAAAACAAAACATAAGAAATCCCTAAAACTCCCTGAAGGAATTGAAGAGGAGATCCTCCGTCTTGGGTATAATTCCGGCTTCTTGAGATGGATCAACTGGCTATCCCTGAGTGAATCCCCACTAATCTGACCTCTCTGGTCGAGCAAGACGCCCTTAAACGATAGCTTTGGGCTCCCCCTTTCAGGTCATACTTAGGGTGTATTTATAGGCTTTTGGAATCTGTTTCTTTGCCCCTAAGTATCCAAATACGATTGAAATTGCTCTTTTCCGCGGCAGGGACACGGCCATGGCACACGCCCGTGTGAATCGTCTTTAGGCCGTGTTCAGACTTTTAATGAGGTGACACGGCCGTGTGGTCTTGGGCCCAGGCCGTGTTGATTTCGTGCCTTGGCCCATTTGGCCCTTTTTAAGCCCGTTTCTCATTCTTTTCATCCTCCGGTGCTTTCCTGAGTATATAACATGAAAAGAAAGGATTAAGAGCACCTTTTTACATAAAATAAGGGGTAATTCATCCAAAAGCATACAAAATGTGGGAGTAAAATATGTTACTTTTACGGTTTATTAGTAGTGGTCCTGGGAACCACATCTGAAACATGCATTTTCATGTGCTCGACATTCTCCAAAATGACGTCTACCACACTGTGGGTATTCGGGTCTATCCGATCGGATGTTCCCCACACTAGCAACTGAGGTTGTCTATGCCTTACTTCCCGAATACTGCTTACTCTTGTCCTTCCTTGAAAACCCAGTGGAAGTAGCCGATCGGGTGGAGAAATCTCTTGAATTCTTGGATACGGATTGGAATGACTTATTCCACTGTCTCTTTTTAGAGTCACGAGACTCTATTTCAGACTTTCTCTTCTCCTTTACTAGTACTTCGGCTTTACAAGCCCTCTCTACTAGCACAACGAATTCCTTCAGTTCTAGGACAGCAACAAACAATTTGATGTCCTCATTTAGCCCATCTTCAAATCTCTTACTCATGATGGCCTAGGTGGACACGCATTCTCGAGCATATTTGCTGAGCCATACAAACTCACGCTCATAATCAGTCACAGACATCTTGCCTTGCTTTAACTCTAGAAATTCCTTTCTTTTCTGGTCCACGAACCTTTGACTGATATACTTTTTCTTGAACTCTTCTTGGAAGAATTCCCATGTGACATTTTCCCTCGGTACCACAGTCACCAATGTGTTCCACCATTGATAGGAATAATCTCTTAAAAGAAAGACTACACACTTCACGCATTCCCCAGATGTGCATGACAACTCATTAAATACCCTGATGGTATTTTCTAACCAGAATTCAGCTTTTTTCGGATCATCATCTTTTCTAGCCTGAAATTCTTCTGCCCCATGTTTCCTGATTCTATCAACTGGAGGCTTCTCCCCTCTTACCACCTCTACTACTTGAGGGGCTACTGGGATAGGTTGAGGAATAGGTGGGGGTAGAGGGGGTTACGCATTCGGGTTCGTACGAACGAACTTCGTATACCATGTATTCATCATATAGAGGAAGGCTTCTCTAGCCTCTTCTCCTCCTTCTTGACTCACCGTAGTGGGTCAATTCTCATTCTCGTTCGACACCGTCCCTTTAGCGGGAGCCGGCACGTTACTTTCTACGTCATCCGCCACAGCTCTATCGGGATCCATTTACTAAATGTATAAACATAATTTAAGTCATCAGGAGTCGTCACACTATCATTATAAAAACATTCTTACGTATGGCATGTATAGCTAGACTCGTGCTACGTTAGTCCTAGAACCGACTAAACCGTAGCTCTAATACCACTAAATGTAACACCCCATACCCGAGTCCAAGGCTAAGACTGGATACGAGACATTACCATGCTTGAACTCACTTAAACATGTACTTACAGGCTATAAATTTTTATTCCGAAATAGAAAGTCTTCTTTCTTAGTCAAAATGTACATATCATGGGCCTATGAGGCCTTAAACACGTATCCGGGAACTTTCGGAATACAATCGGGAACTTTTCCTTGAAACAGGGGTCACATGCCCATGTGGCTTGGGGCACACCCGTGTACCCCTAAGACATGCCCATGTCTCCGAACCGTGGTCGACACTGACTAATCTTACACGGTCTTGACACGCCCGTGGACTGAAACTGTGTGCTATACCTTGATATACTGACTTGTTCACACGGCCGGGGCACACGCCCATGTTCTAACCGTGTATCACACACGGTCTAAACAAACGGCCGTGGGATTAGCCCGTGGTCTATTCTGACTTAAGATACAAAGGTGCAGGGTGCACACGGCCTAGACACACGCCCGTGTGTCCATCCGTGTGGGCACTTAGAGGCTATTTACCAAGCCAAATGCCACCCTAAAATCAAGACCAAACTCATGCTCAATTCAGCAACTCAAGTATTACATCTAACATGAACAAGGATGCATACTTCATTGATAGATTAAAACATACATACTTAATCATTCATGACTCATCTCTTTTGCCATATACAAAAAGAATACTAAGCTTGATAGCCAACACTTTGGCTAGTTTTAAAACATAACTCAAAATGAAATGTTTCCTATACATGCCATACTTAATATAAACAACTTGGATATACCAAAATAGCGATTGATAGTGTGCTCCGAGCTCCGATGACGATGATCCACGAGATTAGCTTCGCGGGACTACATGGAAAGAAAGAATAAAGGACGTAAGCATTTAGCTTAGTAAGTTTGCATGTAATTCTCATAGAAATATATTTGCTTAACATTAACCATTCATCATAAACAATGGCATTATGAAATCTCAAGTATTTAAGCTTACTTACTCTTACGATTCTTACATATCTCATGGTACTTACTATTCTCATGCTCGTCATGCGGTAACAAGATACTCAGTATCACTTGATCACATAGATCAAGTATACTTTACTATGATAAGCATAATCTCAACTTCATCATTCATATCATGAATAATACTCTTAATTAACTCTGACTAGCATAACTTGATAATAACTTTACTTACTTAACTTTCTTACTTTCTAATTTAATCTTTACTCTTTTTCCCGATGAATTACTATGAATAACAGAGGATACTAAATCTCAAAACACATGTGTCTTGCTGCCAGTGCTATATCCTTGATATAGTCTTACATGGGATCTCTTACTTGGTATTGATTCCATGTCTTGACATGGGCTTACACGAAGTCTTCCTTATGAGTTCCATTGGGAACTTACCATTGCCATGTCTCGACATGGTCTTACTTGGTATCTTTACTTGTCAATGCCGATCCTTGGCTTGGACTTACATGAAATCTTTCTTGCTACTCACCAATGCCATGCCATGGCTTGGACTTACATGGGATCTCTTTCTCTTTATAGCTTTTCAATGCCAAGACTTGTCTTGGACTTACATGATAACTTTGCTTGGAGACTCACCAATGCCATGCCTTGGCTTGGGCTTATATGGGTCTTCATCTCATAATAAATCTTCAATGCCAAGACTTGTCTTGGTCTTACATGATAACTTACTTGATTGCCGATGCCATGCCTTGGCTTGGTCTTATACGGACTTTCTCATTTCATGTGATAGATCGAGTATCCTAAGTAATTCAACTTCAATCGGGACTTTCTCCTGCTTGATCTCATTGATTTCTTTGTCTAACATAGCATTAAACAATCTCATGGAATTAAAATATATTCTACATTATACTAAGCAATTCAATGATATTAATCATAAAGCTTAGAAAACATACAAACTTACCTCAATATACAAAATGTGTGTAGATATGCAATTTAGTCCTCGACTTTGTTCTTGCCTCGGTTTTGATCCGGGCTTCATTTTTCTTGATCTATAATAATAATTAGATCATTTAATACTCACATTGACTAAATTGACTCTTAACTCATACTTTGGCAAAATTACTATTTTGCCCCTAAACTTTCTCATATTTGCACTTTTGCCCCTAGGCTCGTAAAATGATTCTCATTTAACTTTCTTAAACATCATGCTTAGCTGATTCATTTTCTCTGCTATAACAATCATCAATTCTCACTATTTCTAATAGGTATGACCAATTTCATAACTATTACAAATTAGTCCATGCTATCATTTTTCATGAAATTCACTAAAGAAAAGATGTTTATCTAACATCAAACTCTCATAAACTTCCATAAAATATCATTTTACAAGCATGTCACTATTGGGTAGATTTTTGAACATGCATCTTAGCTCATTTTATAGCTAAAAATAGCTAATTCATAATACGAGAACTTCAAAAATACGAAGAATATTAAAAACGGGGCTAAGATGAACTTACTAGCAAGGTTGAAAGATGAACAAACCCTAGCTATAGGGTTCTTCAAATTTTCGGCACCAAGGAAGAAGATGAATGAAATTTTTATCATCTTTTTCCTATTTTAATCATTTAATTGGTAAATGACCAAAATGCCCTTCTATTTAAAAATTTACAATTTACTAACTCATGTCCATTTTTGTCCAATAATTATAATTTTGGAAAATTGCTATTTAAGGACTTCTAATTAATATTCTAAATCTATTTCATACAAAAAGCTTCTAGAAACTCATATTTTGCAACTTTTGCAATTTACTCTTATTTGATTATTCCATGTCAATTTCACAAAATTTCTTCATGGAACTTTAATACTATCATGCAAACATGTCATAAACCTTAAGAACTCAATTTACTAACTCAGATTTGTGGTCTCGCACCATTATTCCGACTAGGCCCTAAATCGGGCTGATATATATCCTCTATTGTTCTTGGTAGTCTGCTTGTCCCAAGTTAGTCCTTGGCGGACTCCTTCTGTTAGCCTAAATGACTTAGCCTTCGTGTGGGCCTCAATAGACTAAAACGCCTCTAGTTGTCCCTCATCCACAGACCCTTAGGTTCTGCTCAAACATCTAGTGTAACCTTTATTACAGGGTTATTCGACAAAGATCTGCAACCTTGTACCAGCAAGTTCTTCATAACTTGACATGCTAAATCCTCATAAGAAGCTTCACCTGATTCTATCAACCTTTGACTTCATTCCTTTTGATGATATTTACTTATCACTGCCACCAAGCTATGATCTTACTCAGTATGGTCCCATGTTGAATGTCCTGGTGGACTCTAACGGTTGTCATAGTTGAGCTAGGGTCTTACACCTTATAATTCTCGTGTTCACCGTACTGGTAGATACTTTATGATGCCATAGTAGAGTTATGGCCTTACACTTTTTCATCCCATATTAAATGTCCTGGCAGATGTTCTCGTGTTTTCTGTCCCAACAGACAACCATATGTTTACTATCCCGGTGAACTATATTGGTTTTCATAGCCAAGCTATGGTCTTACAAATTAGACCTCTTTTGAGGTGTCGTCCCGTAGGACCTTACAACCATTGCGGTGTCACCTAATAGAGCCTGCTAACCACCATCACCATGTTGCTGTATGGACCCTAATAATCATTATCACGGTGTCATCCCGAAGGACCTATTTCTGCTTTCACCTTGATGCTCTAACATCGAAATGTGCCCCCAAGGCCTGAAGCTTTGTACATCACGGTTTGCACTTAGCAACACCGTATGACAGTATCTTTAAGGAATTCTATTTTTAGTATTCCTCCCTGTATTCCTCCATTTGTAACCTTGATGCTCGAACACTGCAGTGTCCCCCCTGCAAGATCTGGAGCTTCAAACATCACGGTTTGCACTCAACAATACAGGTATAGTCATGCAATGCATGCATTTCACCGTTATCTAACAAAAATTCCCATTCCCTGATCCTAGCATTATCTATTCCATCCATTATTTTCCCACCGTTATAGTCATGCAATGCATGCATTTCACTTATATACTAGCTTGGAGCATGCTATTTTCTTAAACATGGTATCCTAAATATTTCATGCATATCGAGTTACTTTGAAAATATCCATATGTAAACACAATTTTATGCATGCTTATCACTCACAATCATCTTAGTTCATACATCATCACAGAAACATGCAAGCCACATAACATTCTAGGTATGGAGTACAAAAACTCACATTGTTTCCTTATTCTTAATAGTTTAACTTGTTCAAACGCCAGAGCCTCCTTTATCCTGGAAACTAAGCATAACAACCACTCCTCGATAATCTTGAAGGAATTCAAACCTTAGAACCCAAAATCTATAATTACACTGTAATAGTCCGGTTTAGACCCTAGTCAGAACAGTGGTTTTGGGACCACAAATCCGAGTCAGTAAATTATTTTAATATTATTTTATGTGCCTTCGATATGTGATTAAGCATGTGCTAAAGTTTCATGAATTAATTTATCCGTCTTTGTGTTTAATTTGAGAAAAGGGTTAAATTGCATTAAATGTAAACTAGCATGCTATTTGTTAAAGTACTTAAGTGTTGTGGCTTTTGAATGTTGTGGCCTTATGAGGAAATTAAACCACTTTATAAGTTAGTGGATGGTGTTGGACAAATATGTCCTTAATGTATGTTTGTTTTAATTATTAATGGAAAGGTTAATATGGTAAAATATGTATTAATATGTTTGTAATAAAACAAACAAATGAAAAGATGAATGTTATCATCTTTGGGGTGCCGAAAGTTTGAAGAAAAAGAAAGAAAATGTCTAAGCTAGGTTTCGGCTATTAAAGTCTTTGATTCAAGGTATGTTTTTGATCGGTTTTTGATAATTTCTACGTTTCTGTAATCGTTGCTTCAAATACTTTGAAACCCATGTCTTAATTTTGAGAATTGATGAATATTTTGTAAAGTGCCATTGACGAGTTCATAAGCTTTTTGAGGTTTTATGATGAAGTAAGATGTATTTGTAAGTGATTAACATGTTTTGTATTTGAAGTTTTGTTAAATTTGAGTATTTTGGACTCAATTGAGAAAATATTATTTTGGAGGACTAAATTTTGAATTTGATGAAAAGTATGGACTTGTATAGTACCTAGGGAGATTCGGCTATGCATGTGAGTGAACAAATTGTGTATATTTGATGTCTTGAGAAAAATTGACTAAATTGATAAAATGTACAAATGTGAGGGCTAAATTGCAAATTGCCCTAAATGTATGTTTTTTGATTAAATTGAGTGAATTAATGAATAAATGGATTACATTTGAATATGTATAGATCAAGAATTGAAGAAATCAGACTTAGATCACAGGAAAGCGAAAGTAGTCAAATAACCGAGTCCGAACGAATATCCAAATCTGAGGTAAGTCGATATACAAATAAATGTATTTGTATTAAATTATATATGTTCTTATGACTATTGTTAAGGATGAATGCATATGAGATGGTGTGTATGTGAATTCTGAGATAGAATCGACTAAGTGTCGACATCCGAGCAGTCCCGTTTGAACCTAGGAATAGATAGGATAGTATATGTCATGACATATGAGTCTGTTATGTGATATCATGTAAGACCGCGTCTGGGACGTTGGCGTCGATAAGAGATTTCGTGTAAGACCACGTCTGGGACGTTGGCATCGATAAGAGATTTCGTGTAAGACCACGTTTGGGACGTTGGCATCGATATGAGATTTACGTGTAAGACCATGTCTGGGACATCAGCATTGTATTTGATTCGTGTAAGACCCTGTCTGGGACAGTGGCATCGATATCTGATTACATGTAAGACCACGTCTAGGACGTTGGCATTGTACGACTATTCCGAGCATTCTGAGTATCCTATTAGATTTAGAATGGTTCAACGGGCAAGTCTGAGAAACAAACGATTATGTGATCAGTATATCTGTTTCAGGTACGTTCGATATATATACTAAGTGTGTATGAAAGGTAAGTGTCTATATGAACTTACTGTGATGAATATATGTTTTGAAATGATGAGATAATATTTGAAGTTTGAATGAGTCATATGTATATGTGATATTTGAGTTATATTTGAGTTGAAGTTTATGGTAAGATATGGCCAAGCATTTGAGCCAAAGAACATATGAGATGAATTTGCTAAGAGAATCAATAATGTTATTAAATCATTTTGGTTATTGATCGCTGTGAAGTCAGAGTATTAAAATTTATAATGAGAATGATCGAACCTGGAAACTAACTATGACAACGATTGAGGCAAGTGCACCTATCAAACAGTAGTATAGCTTAGGCAAGATCGGATTGTCGAACCCAAAGGAACTAAAAGTACTAATACTAACTTTCTTTCTATTATTTAGCCTAAAATAAGTGAAGTTGTTTATTAATCTAAATTAACTAATTACTAAGCTAAAGACGCAAAGACAAAAAGAATGAATTGGGGAAATACTTGGAAAAACTCAATTGATTAAGACGATACCCTTAGGAAGAATCCACCTAGGCTCCACTTGTTATCTAACACTGACCCAGATGATTTATTCACTTGACTTGATCCGTAGGACTCCCTAATTTATATTAAACCCTCTCTCGAGGCGAATAACGTCTAACCCTAAGTTAATTAATTGAAATCTCTTTCCCATTAATAACCTTCTAGAATAGCAGTAAATCGATCTATGGATTCCCATATTAGGTTTCACCCTAATCCGGCAAAATCTCGTCACCCTATCTCTAGGCGTGCGATCAACTCCGCTTAATTATACTAGATCTACTCTTAAGCATGGACTTTTGCTCCACCACCTAAGCACATTCAACTTGAATTAATATCCGTGAAATATCAACACAAGAATTAAGCACACACAATTAAGAACAAATCAAGTATTTATCATATAGTTCAGAAAACAATAACAAGATTCATCTAGGTTTCATCCCCCTTCAGGTATCTGAAGGGTTTAGTTCATAATAATAAAGAAAAACATCTCAGAAGAAAAGATAAAACAAAACATAAGAAATCCGTAAAACCCCCTAAAGGAATTGAAGAGGAGATCCTCCGTCTTGAGTAGAATTTTGGCTTCTTGAGATGGATCAACTGGCTATCCCTTGAGAGTTTCCCACAAATCTAACCTTTTCGGCTCGGCTCCTTGGCCTAGCCGACCGCCTGACTGACTCCCTTTTAGGTTATACTTAGGTGTATTTATAGGCTTTTGGAATGTGTTTCTTTGCCCCTAAGTATCCTTTTCCGAGTGAAATTACTCTCCTCCACGGCAGGGGCACGGTCATGGCACACGCCCGTGTGAATCGTGGTCAGGCCGTGTTGGACTCCGTTAGTGAGGCACGGCTGTGTAGATCAACTTCAGTCCGTGTTCTAGTATATTGAGGAGGCACGGCCGTGTGGGCTTTAGTCCAGGCCGTGTCGATTTCTTCTTTGGCCCATTTTGGTCCGTTTGAGCCCATTTCTCGTTCTTTTTATTCTTGGGTGCTTTCCTGAGTATAAGACATGAAAAGAAAGGATTAAGAGCACCAAATTATATAAAATAAAGGATAATTCATCCAAAAGCATACTAAATGTGGGTTTAAAATATGTTACTTTTACGGTTTATCAAATACCCCCACACTTAAGCTTTTGCTTGTCCTCAAGCAAAGTTCTCAACTTACAATTAAAACGAACTTTCTATAATTCATAATTCCTATCAACAATGTTTTATCATAATTCATAGATAATTTATACATGGATAATTCAATTCAAAGAGTTCTAAGGATTCAAACAATCTAAGTCATAGGTTTGTAGCTCGAAAATATAGGCGTCTCCCCTTATCTAAGTAATTACCTTTAATTCAAAACCGACAAGGATTGACATCCTCACTAGAGATTAACTCAAATCACTCAAAGTGTTTAAGGTTCAGGAAAAAGCGCTCAAAAGTCGAACATGAAATGTTAATCCCATAGGCTTGCCTGAAAATCAAATCTCCACCACTATAATATGAGATGATGCACAAATCAAAAGGTCTTTGTCGGGGTTGTAATGGGGCTAGGGTTAAGGTGTGGATAAAGGCTGAATTAGAAGGTTAGAATCGAGATTGAATTGATAAATTACCTAACTAGAAACAATAAACTGAATAATTACATAATGAATTGAAACCTTAATAATACGAGCTTTTTCTTCAATATTTGGAATTCAAACGTATAAGCTCACTTAATCACAAAACTAATAATGAATAACGACTATACTTCGATATTTATTTTTTTTATTTTTTTATTTTTTTTAAGAACAAATCATAAATACATAACAAAGGATAAATTACTGAAATAAAAACATAGTTATGCTATTAATCAAATCAAATCTCGATATAAGGGTAATCAAAAGGAATGGGGATAACAAAAACAAAGGGTTTCTGGGTTAATATTTATGTCAATAAAAAGGGTTGTTAGGATTAAAAGGGGTTCACTAGGGGTTAATTGTGAAGGTAGGCTTTTAATGGAGTTAGTGGGTTAAAACCTAGGTGCCTTAATCATCTCTGTATATCAAATCATAGGTGTGGTCTCGATATGTATAAACGAGGCAAGTTCTAGAATAACAAATCAATGTTGACATACTCATAATCAATAAAATGAGCATGAAAAAGAATATATGCTCTATAAGGATCAAAAACTCACAAAAATTATGGGTATTTTGATATCAACCTCGTAAATTTCAAACTTCAAAGTAATATTTAAACTCAGTTCGACAACCTAGAAAAATTTTTAATTTCTGAAAAATAGACTTATCATGCTTAATTCTCTAGTATTCTTAGAATTTAATTATCAATGCACAATTATCAATGACTTAATCTAAAACATATCAATAAAAATCATAAATCATTAGAAATTTCATCCTAATTAGTAATGAGGAATTTACTTAAAAAAAACATGACTAAATTCAGGATTTTGAGAACAATGCAAAAAGTTTGGCACCTAATTTCAGAAATTTGAGAATAATGAAAAAAGTTAGGCTCCTTTTTAGGTTGTTGACCCCCCCACACTTAAGATGTACATTGCCCTCAATGTACAAAGTTAGATATATAGACAATAATACTAAAATCATAAGATATGGAGAGAAGTGAAACTCCCTGAATTTTTGATGGATTCCTTAAGTCGAAGGTGAAATATAAGTTGGAGGGACCGGTCTGGATGACGATCCTGCGCTAGATGAAGAAATTGGGTAGCTCGTGGAGGATTAGCCAGGATATAATAATAATAATTAAAACTATACTAATTAAATAATTAAAGAAAAGCAATCTAAAGTGAAGAAAAATAAAGATGAAACTAAAATTAAAAGAAAAGATGGATGGACCATAGAGTCCTTATTGTTGGGTGTGATTTCTAAGGCTGAGGATATGGTGGTGGTCGTGGTGTGATTCCCTAGAAGCTTTTAGAACCTAAAATCATGAAACTAAGATGAAATAAACTAAATTAAGCAGAAGAAAAGTAAAAGATAAGGAAATTGAAGCAAAAGAGAAAAACGAAATAAAACCTGAATGGTCTCAAATATCCTTGGCTCGTCAGATGATTGAAGCGGCCGGCATGAACTTATATGTATCGGTCTCCATGAGGGAGACTGTGCTTGGCTTCTTCCGCTTCTTTGGCATTATTTTGGTGTAGCTCAAGGTGTAACATCCTAAAATTGGGGTTATTTGTGATTGAATTATTTTGCTTGTGATTGGATTGTTATGATGTTGTTGCGGTGTAATAAGGCTTAATCATGGATCTTGAGTAGGCTCGGATAGTAGAAAAAATTTTATTTGTAAGCTTTAAAGATAGGGTGCCTTAGTAAGTAGGGGTTACAAGTTAAATGAGGGGAAATTTGTCACTAAAAAGGCCTTGGAAAAGTGGCAAAAGGGAGGCCACTGAGGAGCTGGAATTGACGCCACAAGGGGAGCAAGGGGAGCCTATGTTCGAGTCGCGGAAGTTCCCTTTTTGCTCTTTATTTTGACGGCAAAAGAGAGAGAGAAATGCTCAATTTAAACTTCAGGATAATAAGGATATTATTAGGATTTTAATTGGATTTTATTTGAATATTTGTTTAAAAAGTTGGCAGAGAGAAAAAGTAGGAACTTGATTAATTCAAATTCTTTTGAATGATTTTAAACGTTTGGCCAAGAGTAATTCAGGGTGTTGGCCGAATCTAGGACTCCTTGTTGGAAAGGAGTAATCGGCAAGGGAACTATGTAGAGGGGGAGGCCGAATTCTCTTAGTCTTTTACTTGACAATTTCGGCTAAGCATTTTCCCATCTTCCACCTCTTTTTCCTTCTTTTTCATTCTTTCTCAAAACCGAAACTCTCTCTACCCTTTCTTCGCCGAATCCCTATCTTTTTTTCCCCTTCTCTTCTCTTTCTCTATTAGCCGAATCTACTCCCTACCTTTGTGCCGGAATTCTTTAATTTTTCCTATTAGACTCACTTTGGCCGAATATTAGGAGTAGCATAAGTCTCTTTGGGATTTCTTTTTCAATCGATTGGTGAAGGTAAGTATTGCCGAAACCCTCCTCCCACAATCTTTTGTTCTTTGTCGACTTGGATGAATGGGAAGCCGAAAGTCGGCACATGTCGATGGTGTGTGGCTAACTATTCTTCTCCTTTGGAACCGATTTCTTAGAAGGTGCTCCGCGATTTTGAAGTGCACAATCCAAACCTCTATTCTCTGACAATCGGCTTTGGTAAGGGTGGTAAGGATCCATTTTAAGATCATTAATTCTTTTAAGTAATCGAAAGCCGAAGGCTATTATGGTGGCTACTAATAATTGCCGATTGTAGGGTAGTAGCGATTCACCAAAACGTGTCTTTGGCTAGTACTCAAGGCGTTTAGGTGAGGTTTCGGTTCATACGTTAACCCTTTGGATTTATTTGGTTTGACCGAATGGTCTATGACACTAACCTTTATGTTGGCCGAATATAGGAGCAAGGAAATCTAGTGTGGCCGATTGACTCTTTGGGATTTAGGGCTATCGTTAGTAACAGGTGTGTACATACACACTTTATAACTAATAATCGTGCTAAACGCATTGTGTATGCTAAACGAATTGGTGTAGATTTGGATTTAATACCATCATGGTATAGGCAAGGATTCGTAAGTCCTTGTTGTTATGAGTTTTCTTTATGATGCTTTTGGGAAGCATGACATATTTGGTATATGTGGCAAATAAATACGTGGTGATGATAAATCCAAAGATATGTTGTTAAATAAACATGTTGGCATGATTTCTATTAAATGCATATCATTGATTGATGTGGGTTAAACGAGTGGAGGGGGAAGTGATATCCGTGTCTTGGACACGGTGGTTTGGTACCACATTTCGTGACTCACGGTCACCAGAGGTTTGGCACCTCATAGCGCCTCGTCCCAAAGGTTTGGTACCACAAAGGGTTGGCCCCACGATAATATAACGGGATTGATGCCGGTGATTTGGTATCACACGATGGGTTGGCCCCATCACTACTATTCCCGACTTGGGTCACCGTGGTTTGGCACCACAATATTGATGGATATCGTGTCTTTGGACACCATGGTTTTGGCACCACCAGTCGTTTGGTACCACACGGGGTAGAGAAAGGTGCATTGGATGGCTAGGTTGGGTGCATGTTAAATTTAGTGCATGTTAACTTAGTTATAAATTGTGTATGATGTTGCATTAAACCGGGGGAAGGGTTACACATTGAGTCTTGGTGACTCACCTTCTCCTTTAACTTTTTCAAGTGACTCGTAGATCGCGGATGACGAGCCGGATGGACTCGAGGTGGCCATGCAGTGACAATGTGATTTAAATGAACTTTCAGCTATTTTCATATTTATTTTCGGTTTCATTTGTTCAAGTTGTAATAAGGCCTCCTAAGATTTTATTTTGCTTATTTTACATGTTTTGGATAATTTGTTTAAGTTACTTAATTCCTTTAAAATGGGTACACACATTTTCTTAAATTTAAACGCAAAATGTTTTATTGTGCCATCGGGTACATTCATTATCGGTAACAACCTGACTTAATAGATCTTTAAATAAAACCAAGTGAGGTTCCTTCACACACCTCAATGGTTTAACAAAACCATATAAAATGAAACGTTTTCGACAAACTTAAATCGGCTTAAAGGGATTTTACAAAACGTTTCCTCCTGCAACATACCAAATACGGTCATAATGTTTGGGCCGGGTTTGGGGTGTTACAAATTGGTATCGAGCCAGTTCAAAACTCATTGTGGGGGCCCAAGGCCCAAAATGTTTTGGTAGGCCTTTTTGAAATATTTTTGGTTTTGGACAAAGATGGCTCGAGTCTCCTGGCACCAATCCGCCCGGTAAGTACTTACATCTTCAGTATGAATTATTATTGGTAGAAGGGTAGGTATGGAACGTAGATAGTATGATAGGTGTTTGAACTTTAGGACTAGCCCACTCCAACAAAAGACATAAGACTTTAAATGCTTAATTAAACAAACCTACGACCAAGTCACCGAAAGTTAGGGTGTGGTAACCCTTATGCGCATGTCTAGGATTGGATCCTAAGAGCTTGGTACTTAAGCAGGTCCTCGTGACTCACCTCCTCTTCGCAGGATTCCTACCTGGTGCGTAGCTTCGGTTCACCCTAACCAAGAGGACTCGGTCATAGGCCAAACACAATAAATAATACCCTGACTTTGGAAATTTACGAAAATACCCCTGTAGGAAAAAGACGAAACTACCCCTGGGATGAGTGAATAAGTATGAAAGGTATTAGAGAATGGATATGCTCTTCTGTGTAAACTAGGATAGAGGACTTAAACCTTTGATTGATCGAAAGAATCTCTATTAAACTCTCTTTATAAAATTTCTTCGCGGATAACCAAGTGAAACAAGTACTAATCCATAAAAATTTTTTTAATCAGATTAAAGCGTAATAGTTAGAATGAGCTCTAGAGGACGTGGCCGTCATGGGCGCGGTGGAGGTAGGATCACCGTGTCGGAACCCGTTAGGTCGGGGTCGTGATCCGACAATGAGGCACCACCACCACCACCACCACCCCACCGTGGGCGTTGGAGCACAAGCCCAAACGGGGATGATGTATTTATCGCGGTCGTCTTTGCGAGTTCTAGAGTTGGTGGTGGTGCGAGAGGAAATTCGGGAGCTCGTAAGTCCATGCACTGGCGACTCGATCTAACGGAGCGGAGGTATTCCGGGTGTATCGGGAGTGGCGCCAAAGGCGCGCGGAATATTGGTTAGAATCGACCGAGAGAATCGGGGATGATCTTGACCTGACGAATGAGGAGAAGCTGAAAGGAGCGGTGTCGCTTCTAAAGGATGAGTCATATCAATGGTGGCTCACGGTTCGGGATGGTGCTACGGCAGATGATCTTACGTGGGAGTATCTCAAAACTGCTTATCAGAAGAAGTATGTGGGCACCAGCTACACCGATGCGCGAGAGAAAGCTTTTCCGGGGTTGGTACAAGGAAATAAGTGCATATCGGAGTATGAAGCAGAATTCTTGAGGCTGAGCCGCTATGCTCGGGGAATTGTGTCAACAGAGCATGATCGTTGTGTCCGCTTTGAAGACGGACTTAGGGATGAGTTAAGGTTGTTGATTGCTCCACAGCAGGAGCGTGAGTTTGCTGTTTTGGTGGAAAAGGCTAAGGTAGCCGAAGGGGTCAAGAAGTCCGTGAGACAAAACTATGATAGGAATAAGTAAAAAAGAGGCTTTGGGTCGTCTGGATCGGGTAGTAATGCACAGAAGAGGGCTAGGCAGAGTGGGCCGAATCAGGTAGGGAGGCCCATGGCTGCTAAGCAGAGACCAGCCCAGTGTAATCGCTGTGGGAAATCACATTAGGGAGGATGTTGGACCGGTGAAAGAGGATGCTTTGAATATAGATCGTTGGATCACCGTGTAAGGGACTGTCCTCGGAAGTTAGCTAAGAATCAGCCAGAGGGTCAGAACTATACTCAGGTTAGAAACGAAGGACCACCACAGAGGGCTCGTGGTAATGGTAGAGGAGGTAATGGTTCTAGTCGAGGTCGCGGTACACCAGGCAGAAGTGCAGGCAACACAGAGGCGAGACGGCTGGTTTAGTCTATCTATGCGATGAAGGCGCCGAGAGGAGGGTGACGACCGACGTCATAACCGTGACGTTCCTAATTTTTGGTCTTCCATATGTTGCATTAATTAATGTGGGTTCGACGCATTCATACGTTGCTAGTAGTGTGGTAGAGACTATGAACTTAGACTTTGAGATTGCTTCTAGGGAGATGACAGTAATTAGCCCTCTAGGTCACTCGGTAGTTGTGAGCAAGCTATATAGAGATGTACCCCTAGAACTCCAAGGGGTAGTATTTATGGCTGTTCTAATGGAACTGCCGTTTGGGGTGTTCGATTTGATTCTTGGAATGGACTGATTTGTTAAGTATCAGGCAAGGTTGGACTGTGCTGGTAAGCGCATGGTTCTAAAGATGGCTGAGGGTGATGAAGTGGTCATGATAGGCAATAGAATAGATTACCTATCTAATGTGGTATCTACTTTGAAGGCTGAGAAGATGGTCAGGAAGGGTTGTGAGCCGTTTCTGATTCATATATGTGCCTTGGAAGCTAAGGAGTCAGCAGTTGAGAAGGTTCGAATAGTAAGGGAATTCGCTGATGTATTTTCAGAAGAACTTCCAGGTCTGCCTCCGGATCGGGAAGTTGAGTTCGGTATAGACTTGTTGCCCGGAACGGCACCTGTGTCTATAGCACCGTACCGAATGGCACCAAAGGAATTTGTGGAGCTGAAGGCTCAAATTCAAGAACTCTTGGACCGAGGGTTTATCCGACCAAGTATATCTCCGTGGGGAGCACCTGTGTTGTTTGTCAAGAAAAAGGACGGTTCAATGCGAATGTGTATCGATTATCGTCACCTAAACAAGTTAACGATCAAAAACAAGTATCTCATTGCCCGGATTGATGACTTGTTTGACAAATCGAAGGGTGCATCGGTGTTCTCGAAGATAGATCTTAGGTCGGGTTATCATCAACTTAAGGTGAAGGAGGTTGATGTGCACAAGACGGCATTCCGTACTTCTGTATATGGGCATTACGAGTTTTTGGTGATGACATTTGGGTTGACCAACGCCCGGTAGCATTTATGGACTTAATGAATAGGGTGTTTCAAAGAAGATTTGGATCATTTTGTCGTGGTGTTTATAGACGACATATTAGTCTATTCAAAGACGGAGGAGGAGCATGACAGCATTTGCGTATAGTTTTACAAGCACTAAGGAGAAGCGATTATATGCCAAATTCGGTAAGTGTGAATTTTGGCTTAGGGAGGTGGCTTTCTTAGGTCACGTGGTGTCACCAAGGGATTAGAGTGGACCCTCGTAAGGTTGAGGCGGTGTTGGATTGGAAACCGCCTAGGACAAAGGCGAAATTTGAAGTTTTCTCAGTCCGCAGGTACTATCGAAGATTTGTGGAAGGATTCTCTTTAATCGCAGCGCCATTGACTAAGTTATTAAGAAAAGGAGTTCCATTTGTATGGACGGAGAAACAAAGAAGAAAGCTTTGACAAACTAAGGAAGATTCTGACTAAGCTCGGTTACTCGTTCACCGAGGTCGGGAAAGTTGTTCACGGTTTATTGTGATGCATCCCATACTCGGTTTGGGGTGTGTGTTAATGCAAGAAGGGAAAGTAGTGGCTTATGCATCCCGTCAGCTAAGACCGCATGAGGTTAACTATCCAACTCACGATTTGGAGTTAGCGGCAGTAGTCTTCGCTTTAAAAATATGAAGGCATTACTTGTATGGGGAGAAGTCGATAGTCTACACGGATCACAAAAGTCTGAAGTATCTTTTGACCTAGAAGGATTTGAACTTGAGGCGTCGATGATGGATTGAGTCGCTGAAGGACTACGACTCGCTCAATTGAGTACCATCCGGCAAGGCTAACGTGGTGGCTGACGCGTTGAGCTAGAAGGTCGTGACGGACTTAAGAGCGATGTTTGCTCACCTCAGTCTATACGACGATGGAAGTCTCTTGGCAGAGCTGCAAGTTAAGCCAACTTGGATCGAGGAGATTAAGGAAAAACAATTGGTAGATGACAGTTTGAGTGCGCGGAGGTTACAAGTTCAAGATGGTGGTTTGGAAGGGTATAGTTTGTCTTGTGATGGTGTACTATGTTTTCAAGGACGAGCCTGTATGCCAAAGGATGTGGAATTAAGGCAAAGAATTCTTCAAGATGCACATAGCAGCCCATACGCCATGTATCCCGAGGTAGCAAGATGTATGGAGATTTGCGAGCGCTTACGTGGCCGGGTTGAAGCGTGAGGTAACCGAATTTGTGGGAAAGTGTCCGACGTGTTAGCAGTTTAAGGCCGAACACCGCTTGCCATCGTGGTTACTCCAACCAGTGAAAGATCCTCGATGGAAATGGGAAAGGATCACTATGGACTTTGTCGGTGGGCTACCCCTCACGCCCGCCAGGAAGGACGCAGCTTTGGGTGATTGTGGATCTGTCGACTAAATCACCTCACTTCATACCTGTAGGGTGGATTACTCACTTGAAGCTAGCCAAAGTTGTATGTGTCGGAAATAGTAAGATTGCATGGCATGCTAGTATCAATTATCTCGGATAGGGATTCGAGGTTCACATCAAGGTTCTGGAAAGCGTTGCATCAAGCTTTGGGCACACGATCGGATTTCAAATCTGAAGATTCCATCCACAAATCCGACGGGCGATCGGAAAGGGTCATTCAGATTTTTTTAGAGGATATGCTAAGAGGATGTGTTTTGGATTTCAGTGGTAGTTGGGAGGAGTACCTACCGTTAGCAGAATTCGCTTATAACAATAGTTATCAAGCAAGTATCCAGATGGCACCATAAGAAGCACTGTATGGACGAAAATGCCGTACTCCTACATGTTGGACGGAGTTGGGTGAACGACAAGTTTTGGGTCCAGAGTTGGTGACAGAACCAAGACGTGGTTAAGGTAATTCGAGCTCGTCTCAAGGAAGCGTCGGATAGGCGTAAGTCCTACGCCGATCTTAAGCGCAAAGAAATGGAGTACGCAGTGGGGATAAAGTTTTTCGAAGGTGTCGCCTTGGAAGAAGGTATTGAGATTTGGGCGAAAAGGAAGCCGAGCCCAAGGTTCATCGACCCATATACGTGATGTTAAAGCGAGTGGGGCCGGTAGCTTATCCGCTCGAGCCGCTCGGCAGAGTTGAGTCGATTCATGATGTCTTCCATGTGTCAATGCTTAGGCGATATCGGTCGAGATCCATCACACGCTGTGTCGATGAGCGAGATTGAGGTAAACGCGACTTATCTTTTGAGGAAGAACCAGTTCGGATCTTAGATCGAGATGTCAAGGTTTTACGTAGAAAGTCAATACCTTTGGTGAAAGTGCCGTGGCGAAACCATGGTGCGCGGAGGAAGCTACGTGGGAACCCGAGGATGTGATGCGCAAAGAATACCCCCATCTCTTTTAATTAGGTAATTTCGAGGCCGAAATTATTTTTAAGGGGGTAGAACCGTAACATCCTAAAATTGGGGTTATTTGTGACCGAATTATTTTGCTTGTGATTGGATTGTTATGATGTTGTTGCGTGTAATAAGGCTTAATCATGGATCTTGAGCAGAGCTCGGATAGTAGAAAAAATTTTATTTGTAAGCTTTAAAGATAGGGAGCCTTAGTAAGTAGGGGTTACAAGTTAAATGAGGGGAAATTTGTCACTAAAAAGGCCTTGGAAAAGTGGCAAAAAGGGAGGCCACCGAGGAGCTGGAATTGACGCCACAAGGGAGCAAGGGGAGCCTATGTTTGAGTCGCGGAAGTTCCCTTTTTGCTCTTTATTTTGACGGCAAAAGAGAGAGAGAAATGCTCAATTTAAACTTCAGGATAATAAGGATATTATTAGGATTTTAATTGGATTTTATTTGAATATTTGTTTAAAAAGTTGGTAGAGAGAAAAAGTAGGAACTTGATTAATTCAAATTCTTTTGAATGATTTTAAACGTTTGGCCAAGAGTAATTCAGGGTGTTGGCCGAATCTAGGACTCCTTGTTGGAAAGGAGTAATCGGCAAGGGAACTATGTAGAGGGGGAGGCCGAATTCTCTTAGTCTTTTACTTGACAATTCTATTAAGCATTTTCCCATCTTCCACCTCTTTTTCCTTCTTTTCATTCTTTCTCAAAACCAAAACTCTCTCTACCCTTTCTTCTTGAATCCCTATCTTTTTTCCCCTTCTCTTCTCTTTCTCTATTAGCCGAATCTACTCCCTACCTTTGTGCCGGAATTCTTTAATTTTTCCTATTAGACTCACTTTGGCCGAATATTAAGAGTAGCATAAGTCTCTTTGGGATTTCTTTTTCAATCGATTGGTGAAGGTAAGTATTGCCGAAACCCTCCTCCCACAATCTTTTGTTCTTTGTCGACTTGAATGAATGGGAAGCCGAAAGTCGGCACATGTCGATGGTGTGTGGCTAACTATTCTTCTCCTTTGGAACCGATTTCTTAGAAGGTGCTCTGGGATTTTGAAGTGCACAATCCAAACCTCTATTCTCTGACAATCGGCTTTGGTAAGGGTGGTAAGGATCCATTTTAAGATCATTAATTCTTTTAAGTAATCGAAAGCCGAAGGCTATTATGGTGGCTACTAATAATTGCCGATTGTAGGGTTGTAAAGCAGATTCACCAAAACGTGTCTTTGGGCTAGTACTCAAGGGCGTTTAGGTGAGGTTTCGGTTCATACGTTAACCCTTTGGATTTATTTGGTTTGACCGAATGGTCTATGACACTAACCTTTATGTTGGCCGAATATAGGAGCAAGGAAATCTAGTGTGGCCGATTGACTCTTTGGGATTTAGGGCTATCGTTAGTAATGTGTGTACATACACACTTTATAACTAATAATCGTGCTAAACGCATTGTGTATGCTAAACCGAATTGGTGTAGATTTGGATTTAATACCATCATGGTATAGGCAAGGATTCAGTAAGTCCTTGTTGTTATGAGTTTTCTTTATGATGCTTTTGGGAAGCATGACATATTTGGTATATGTGGCAAATAAATACGTGGTGATGATAAATCCAATATATGTTGTTAAATAAACATGTTGGCATGATTTCTCGTTAAATGCATATCATTGATTGATGTGGGTTAAACGAGTGGAGGGGGGAAGTGATATCGTTGTCTTGGACACCAAAGGTTTGGTACCACATTTCGTGACTACGGTCACCGAGGGTTTGGCACCTCATAGCGCCTCGTCCCAGTGGTTTGGTACCACAAAGGGGTTGGCCCCACGATAATATAACGGATTGACGCCAAAGATTTTGGTATCACACGATGGGTTGGCCCCATCACTACTATTCCCGACTTGGGTCACCAAAGGGTTTGGCACCACAATATTGATGGATATCGTGTCTTTGGACACCGGTGGTTTGGCACCACCGGTGGTTTTGGTACCACACGGGGTAGAAAAGGTGCATTGGATGGCTAGGTTGGGTGCATGTTAAATTTAGTGCATGTTAACTTAGTTATAAATTGTGTATGATGTTGCATTAAACCGGGGAAGGGTTACACATTGAGTCTTGGTGACTCACCTTCTCCTTTAACTTTTTCAGGTGACTCGTAGATCGCGGATGACGAGCCGGATGGACTCGAGGTGGCCATGCAGCGACAATGTGATTTAAATGAACTTTCAGCCATTTTCATATTTATTTTCGGTTTCATTTGTTCAAGTTGTAATAAGGCCTCCTAAGATTTTATTTTGCTTATTTTACATGTTTTGGATAATTTGTTTAAGTTACTTAATGACTTTAAAATGGGTACACACGTTTTCTTAAATTTAAACGCAAAATGTTTTATTGTGCCATCGGGTACATTTAATATCGGTAACAACCTGACTTAATAGATCTTTAAATAAAACCAAGTGAGGTTCCTTCACACACCTCAATGGTTTAACAAAACCATATAAAATGAAAAGTTTTCGACAAACTTAAATCAGCTTAAAGGGATTTTACAAAACGTTTTCCTCTGTAACATACCAAATACGGTCATAATGTTTGGGCCGGGTTTGGGGTGTTACACAAGGGTATAGAGAAAAGGGGTAGGAAAGAAAATGAAAAGTTGAAGGTTGAAAGTTAGTAGGAGAAGAGGGAAGGGAGGGGGGTTTAAATAGATTTTCAAACCTGGTACCATCCCACGCCCGTGCTCCTTAGGCGTGTCGATTCACACGGCCACCTCGCACGGCCGTACGTCTAGGTGTGTTGGTTCATCCACGCCCATTTTACAGATTGCCACGCCCGTTGGTGATAAGTCAGTGTCGTCCACGACTGCGTCGCACGGCTGTGGCTTTCTGTCGGTGCCCGTGGGGCAGTGGTTGGAGTTCGTGACTTCGAATTTTTGATTCTCTCTAACTCGTACCACCTTTGCCATGTCAGTACGGCGATCCGGGGCATCCATACGGCCACGGCCACGGCCTGGTGCTAGGCCGTGTGGCCTAGAAATCTGTACTTTTTGGTTAGTTTAAAGCTAGATACTATAAAGAAAGGGTAAAATAGAATAAATAAGAAAAATAGAAATGTAAAAGTTAATGGGGTTAGTGCTCGGGTTGCCTCCCGAGAAGCGCTCGTTTATAGTCTTAAGCTAGACTTTCCTCTCGTTTGCATCATCAGGGTGGTTTGAGGAGTTGATAGTCCTTCCTCATGCTATCGGCTTATCCTCGTGAAAAATTTAAGTCGAGATGTGTTTATAGTAAAAGTACCAAAAATAGGATTACTTACCTCGATCGTCTGTATGGGAAAACAAGTTACCCTAAAAGGTATTTCTTTGTTTGTGTTAGGTCCTGGAGGAGATATTCGAGGATCTACCTTATCTAACAAAGACATGGTCTCCTATTTTGAGGTGGTTTGTTGTTCCTATGAGCTCTTCCGGGGGCTCCTTCGGTTTTACCTTGTGTGGTTACTCGTTCTTCATCGTGTAACCCTAATTTTTCCTTGAAGTGTGTCTTCCACTGCCTAGATCATCGATCCAAATCCTTTGATCTTCATAAACTACTTCCTTGTTGGCATGGGGTTTAGGATAGGGTTCATTGTATTTTTTTGTGGTGCTTATCAAAAATAAGGGTTAATCAATGGTTATTGGTATAATTTACGTTCTCACCTTGATTACTCGATGTTCGGGTGAGTCGAGAGCCTTGAGGGTGACTGCCTCATTACCTACACGGCGTATGAGTTCTCCCGCATCAACATCAATTTTAGTCCCGGCAGATTTGCTAAAAAGGGTCTTCCTAAAATTAAGGGAATCAAATTATCCTCATCCATGTCTAAGACAACGAAATCTCATTTGGGAAAACGAATTTGTCAATTTTTACAAGAACATCTTCGATAATACCCTAGGAATTCTAACAGCTTTATCAACTAATTGAATGCTCATCCTAGTTTGTTTGGGTTTCCTAGACCTAATTGTTTAAACAATTTATAAGGCATGACATTTATGCTTGCCCCTAAATTAGCTAACGCATTATCAACAGTTAGTCTACCAATTAAACATGGAATTGTAAAACTCCCTGGATCTTTTAGCTTTTGTGGTAGTCTATTCTGTAACATTGCTGAGCATACTGCGTTTAATTCCACATGTGGATCCTCGTCTAATTTGCGTTTGTTCGTCAATAGATGTTTTAAAAATTTTCTCGAATCTGGCATTTGTGAAAGAGCTTCAAGTAGCGGTAAGTTAATATGTAATTTCTTTAAAAGTTTAAGAAACTTACCGAACTGTTCCTCTGTGTCATCTCTCGTTAATGCTTCGGGATATGGTATGCGAGGTTGGTACTCCTTGATTACCGGTTTTGGTTTTTCTTGTGTTACCTCAACTTTACCTTTTTCTACCTCGTTTCCTTGTATTGGACTGGGTTCGTCTAATCCTTCACTTTCTTGAGCTGTTATGGCTTGGATTTGCTCCTTTGGATTAATCTCGGTGTTGCTTAGTAGACGCCTTTGCGATCGTTCGGACATCGACTTTGCGAGTTGTCCAACCGACTTAGAAACTTCCTCAACCGATTTAGTGACTTCCTAACTTGGCTCTCGATCCCTTTGATCGATGCTTGTTGGGTCTTAAGGGTGGTTTCGGTGTCTTGGAGACAGCTTTTACAGGATGCCATGAATCTTGTCAAGATCTCTTCAAGGTTCACTTTCTTCTCTTGTGGATAGGGCTTATTTTTGAAATTTTGAGGAGGTTGTTGTCTTTGATTTCCTTGATTTCCTTGACCCCCCATGAAAAATTTGGGTTTTTCCTCCAACCTGGGTTATAATTATTACTATATGGGTTATTATTAGATCTGAAATTGTTACCTATATAGTTCATCTGTTCGCTCTCTGTGCCCGGTTGGTAGGGTGGGTACTCAGGATTCGCCACAATTCCACTTACGTCGCACTGCATTACTGGATGTACCTGCGAAGAACACAAACTATCAAGCTTTTTATTCATCATCTCTACCTGTGTTGATAGCATGGTTACTGCATCTATGTTGAAAACTCTGGCTGATTTTGTTGGTTTGGTCCTTGTAACCTGCCACTGATAGTTATTCAGTGACATCTCTTCAATAAACTCGTAGGTCGCCTTCAGAGTTCTCATTGTTCGGGGTTCCACCGTGGTGAATTAATTAGTTGCCTCGTTGAGGGGTTTACACCGGTATAGAAAGTTTGGACTTGGAGCCATAGGGGTAAACCATGGTGCAGACAACTTCTCAAGAGATCCTTATATCTCTCCCATGCGTCATATAATGTCTCTAAATCCATCTGCACAAAAGAAGAGATATCATTCCGTAATTTGGCCGTTTTGGCCGGTGGGAAGTATTTTAATTAAAATTTTTCGGTCATTTGATCCCATGTGGTGATTGACCCTCATGGTAACGAGTTTAACCACTGTTTGGCTTTTTTCCTTAGTGAAAAGGGAAATAATCGAAGCCTTATGGCATCATCAGAAACGCCATTTATTTTGAAGGTATCACAGAACTCTAAAAAATTAGCTATATGAGTGTTTGGGTCTTCCTCCTGCAAACCATCAAATTGAACAAATCGTTGAATCATTTGTATAGTGTTAGGATTTAATTCAAAATTATTAGCGGCTATAGCAGGCCTAACAATACTAGATTCTGCTCCTGTTAAATGAGGTTTAGCATAATCATACATAGTACGCGGAGCATTATTTTCTGCCACATCTTGTGGTGGTGGATTATTTTCGTCCATCCCTTCAGTAGGATTGGATCTGTCTTCTCGCTCTTTTTCTTGGTAATTTAGGCTCGCCTAATTTCTCTGCGATTTTTACGAGCGGTAGCTTCAATATCACTATCGTATACTAGTGGTCCTCTCGGGTTCCTTCTAGTCATAAACTAGAGGTACCTGCTAGGAAAAGTAAGAAAGAAAAATTTAGCAAAGTTAAAATATAAACTTAAAAATAAAAGTAAATTGCAGAAAATAAAATAAAATAAAAATAATGGCTAAAGTAATAAAAATAGAGCTTTCTTAATATTTTAGTTCCCCGGAAACGGCGCCAAAAACTTGATCGCTGTGAATTCAGAGTTTTAAAATTTATAATGAGAATGATCGAACCTGGAAACTAACTATGACAACGATTGAGGCAAGTGCACCTATCGAATAGTAGTATAGCTTAGGCAAGCCCGGATTGTCGAACCCAAAGGAACTAAAAGTACTAAAACTAACTTTCTTTCTATTATTTAGCCTAAAATAAGTGAAGTTGTTTATTAATCTAAATTAACTAATTACTAAGCTAAAGACGCAAAGATAAAAAGAATGAATTGGGGAAATACTTGGAAAAACTCAGTTGATTAAGACGATACCCTTAGGAAGAATCCACCTAGACTCCACTTGTTATCTAACACTAAACCAGACGATTTATTCACTTGACTTGATCCGTAGGACTCCCTAATTTATATTAAACCCTCTCTCGAGGCAAATAACGTCTAACCCTAAGTTAAATAATTGAAATCTCTTTCCCATTAATAACCCCCTAGAATAGCAGTAAATCGATCTATGGATTCCCATATTAGGTTTCACCCTAATCTGGTAAAATCTCGTCACCCTATCTCTAGGCGTGCGATCAACTCCGCTTAATTATGCTAAATCTACTCTTAAGTAGGGACTTTTTCTCCACCACCTAAGCACATTCAACTTGAATTAATATCCGCGAAATATCAACACAATAATTAAGCACACATACTTAAGAACAAATCAAGTATTTATCATATAGTTTAGAAAACAATAACAAGATTCATCTAGGTTTCATCCCGCTTCAGGTATCTGAAGGGTTTAGTTCAAAATAATAAAGAAAAACATCTCAGAAAAAAAGATAAAACAAAACATAAGAAATCCCTAAAACCCCTGAAGGAATTGAAGAGGAGATCCTCCGTCTTGAGTAGAATTCCGGCTTCTTGAGATGGATCCACTGGCTATCCCTTGAGAGTTTCCCACAAATCTGACCTTTTCGGCTCGGCTCCTTGGCCTAGCTGACCACCCGTCGACTCCCCCTTTTAGGTTATACTTAGGGTGTATTTATAGGCTTTTGGAATGTGTTTCTTTGCCCCTAAGTATCATTTTTCGAGTGAAATTACTCTCCTCCACGGCAGGGGCACGGCCATGGCACACGCCCGTGTGAATCGTGGTCAGGCCGTGTTGGACTCCGTTAGTGAGGCACGGCCGTGTAGATCGACTTCAGGCCGTGTTCTAGTATATTGAGGAGGCACGGCTGTGTGGGCTTTAGTCCAGGCCGTGTCGATTTCTTCTTTGGCCCATTTTGGTCTATTTTGAGCCTGTTTCTCGTTCTTTTTATTCTTGGGTGCTTTCCTGAGTATAAGACATGAAAAGAAAGGATTAAGAGCACCAAATTATATAAAATAAAGGATAATTCATCAAAAAGCATACTAAATGTGGGTTTAAAATATGTTACTTTTACGGTTTATCAGTTATGTGCATAATATGCTAAGTTTATTTGTATATGGCTTACTAAGCTTTCAAAAGCTTACTCTGTGTGTGTGTTTGCTCTGTTTTATAGATCGTCAAAGCTACTGAAGGCTCGGGGACCATCAAGGATCGTCATCACACTACCTAAACTCATTTTGGTACCTTTTGGAAATGTATATAGCTAGATATGTCATGTATAGGCTAGTCACTTTGGATTATCTTTGAAATGTGTATAAAGTAGCCATGAGATGTGGCTTAATAAGTGTTGGTAATATGCATGAGTAAATGTGTTTTATAATTCTTAGTTTGGTATGGTTTAATAGCCAATGAATTAGTCAAAGTTATGGTAAGCATATGAATGTATTATGAGTATGCATGTTTGATCAAAAGAATGTTTCTATGATGGGTAAATGTGGTTAAACCATGCTTATGTATATGCATGATTTAGTTGTAAAAATTGGCATGATTAGGAATGAGTTTTTGTGAAGAATTGTTGATCATTTGACATGTCTATGACATTTAATTGTTCATAAAATGAATTGGTATGTAGCTTGTAAGGTAAACCCAAGTGTAGGTCGCATATTAACCTTGCTAAGGGCCTGTTAAGCAGACACGGTTGTGACACACGGGCGTGCCTAGTGACCGTGGGATTAAGTCAGTATATAGCATAAGAGTACACGGCCATGGTACACGGGCGTGCCTGGTGGCCGTGGTGATAAGTCAGTATACATGCCCTGTATCTGTTGAACAAGCCTCCGATTGACAAAACCCGTAAGTATGGGGCTGAAGAGTTCAGGGCTACCAATGAAGACAATGCCGAGAAAGCCGAGTTTTGGTTAGAAAACACAATTCAGGTATTTGATGAAATGTCACTGAGTCCCGAGGAATGCATAAAGTGTGTGGTTTCTTTGCTACGAGATGCGGCCTATCAGTGGTGGAAAACTCTGATTTCTGTAGTTTCGAAAGAACGGGTGACATGGGACTTCTTTCAGATTGACCTTTAGAAGAAATACATTAGTGAGAGATTTATTGATCAGAAACGGAAAGAATTTTTGGACTTGATATAGGGTCGTATGTCTGTTACTGAATACGAACGAGAGTTCGTGAGACTGAGTCAGTATGCTCGTGAATGTGTATCCACTGAGGCAATAATGTGCAAAAGATTCGAAGATGGTCTTAATGAAGACATCCGTTTACTTGTTGGGATTCTGGAAGTAAAAGAGTTTGTGGTACTTGTTGATCGCGCGTGCAAAGCCGAAGCCCTCGGGAAAGAAAAAAGAAAAGCTGAGTTTGAAGATAGAGATGTGAGAAAGAGATTTCAGAGTAGATCATTTTAGCCTGCATCAAAGAAATTCAGAGATGAACAAAGTCGTTCAAGAGTTAATGTGGGACATTTGAATAGAGATCGAGCTAGATCACAAATGAGCTCCAAAACTCTGGCAACGTCAGTAGCAAGTCTTGGAAATGTTCGATCCGAATGACCTGAATGTAAACATTGTAGTAAAAGGCATCCGGGAAGTTGTAGATTAAATGATCGGGCTTGCTTCAGATGTGGATCGTTAGATTATTTTATTCATGATTGCCCAGAGTCTGTTGAACCAGAGACTGTTTAGAATCCGAGATCAGATAATGCTCCAGTGAGAGGTAGACCTTCCCGAAATGTAAGAAATGTCAGTGGTAGTTAGAGAACTATGAGAGATACCGTTGCGAGATCTGAAGCTAGAGCGCCTGCCAGAGCGTATGCCATCCGATCTCGTGAGAAAGCTTCATCTACTGATGTTATAACTGGTACATTTACACTTTACGATACTTCTATGATTGCATTGATAGACCATGGTTCTACCCATTAGTATATATGCATGAATTTGGTATCCAGTAAGACTTTGCCTGTAGAGTCTACTGAGTTTGTTATAAAATTATCGAACCCCTTAGGTAAAAGCGTCCTGGTTGACAAAATATGCAAGAACTGTCCGTTAATGTTTCGAGATATCTGTTTCCCTGCTGATCTGATGCTATTACCGTTTGATAAGTTTGATATAAATTTGGGTATGGACTGGTTGACATTGCATGATGCTGTTGTGAACTGTAAGAGAAAGACTATTGATTTGAGTCGTCAGAATGGTGAAATAGTTCGTATTGAGTCGAATGATTTAAATGGATTGCCTGCTGTGATATCTGTGTTGAAAGCTCAGAGTTATATGAAAAGGGGTTACGAAGCTTATTTTTCTTATGTGATTGATTCGAAAGTATCTGAAAAGAAAGTAGAATCTGTGCTAGTTGTTTGTGAGTTCTCTGATGTATTTCCGGAAGAATTGCCGGGACTGCCTCCGATATGTGAAGTTGAATTTGGTATTGATCTGTTGCCTGGTACAACACCTATTTTGATAGCTCCGTATAGAATGGCTCCAACAGAGTTGAAAGAGTTAAAGTCACAGCTGCAAGAATTGACTGATAGAGGGTTCGCCAGACCGAGTTTTTCACCATGGGGTGCTCCCATTCTGTTTGTGAAAAAGAAAGATGGCACGATGAGAATGTGCATTGACTACCGTCAGTTGAATAAAGTGACTATAAATAATAAATATCCGTTGCCTAAGATTGATGATTTGTTTGATCAACTGAAAGGAGCTACTGTATTTTCAAAGATAGGTTTGAGATCGGGTTACTATCAGTTGAGAGTGAAAGATTCAGATATTCCGAAAACAGCTTTTAGAACGAGGTACAGGCATTATGAGTTTTTAGTTATGCCTTTCAGACTAACGAATGCTCCTGCTATTTTTATGGATTTGATGAACAGAATTTTCAGACCGTACCTAGATCAATTTGTTGTTGTATTCATAGACGACATTTTGATTTATTCACGGAATGAAACTGAACATGCTGAACATTTGAGAATTGTGTTGCAAACTCTGAGAGAAAAGCAATTGTATGCGAAATTCAGCAAATGTGAATTATGGTTACAAGAAGTTAGTTTTCTGGGACATATTGTATCGGCCTCTGGAATACGAGTTGATCTGAGCAAGATTTCTGCTATTCTGGATTGGAAACCTCCGAAAAATGTGTCTGAAGTCCATAGTTTTCTAGGAATTACCGATTATTACCGCAGATTCGTAAAAGGCTTTTTGATGATAGCTACTCCTTTAACTAGATTGCTTCAGAAAGATGTGAGATTTGAATGGTCCGATAAATGTCAAAAAAGTTTTGATCAGTTAAAAACTTTATTTACTGAAGCTCCAGTGTTAGTACAGCCAGAATCGGGCAAAGAGTTTGTAATATACAGTGATGCTTCGTTGAATGGTCTGGGATGTGTATTGATGCAGAAAGGCAAAGTAATAGCTTATGCCTCGAGACAACTTAAGCCACATGAGAAGAACTATCCGACAAACGATCTTGAGTTAGCTGCGATTGTGTTTGCATTAAAGATTTGGCGTCATTATCTGTTCGGTGAGAAATGTCATGTGTTTTCATATCATAAATGTCTGAAATATCTGGTGACCCAGAAAGATTTAAATCTTCGATAGAGAAGATGGTTAGAACTGTTGAAAGATTATGAGCTTGTAATAGATTATCATCCGGGTAAAGCTAATGTAGTTGCTGATGCATTGAGTCGAAAGTCTGTAACATCCTGAATTAGGGGATATGCATTTGATGTGTTTTGTGTGTATGCTTTGTTTAATGTGCTAGTTTAGGGTGTATGGGAGTCTAGAAAGGCCCGGGGATAAGCCGAAGCCCTGGCCAAAATTCTCTTTTTGGGCACTTCAGTGGAAGAGCTAGATGGAATAGGACCTAAGGGATATTGGTTGTGTTTGGTTGACACAAGCAAGGTGTTGATAAAGTGGCAAGGTGACGCCACATAAGGGTTGGAAGGTGATGCCACAAGGGAGCAGAGAGGGAGCAGGTTCAAGTAGCATGGAGCTCATTTTGGGAGTTCTTTTTTGGCGTCAGTGAGAGCAGAAGCAGAATTCGACTGGGACACTACAGGATGGGAGAATGGACTGAGTCAAGATCTTTGAATGTGTGGCTGAGAGAAAATAAAGGAGTTTGAATCATTCAAACCGTTTTGAATGAGTGATCAGGAGTGAATTAAGGAGAAAAGTAAGGGATTAGCATGTGAAGATGGTGGTGGTAGAATTTTGGAATGCTTGGGGGGGATCAAGAATCGGTTTTGGCTTGTTTTGGGGTGTGCCAAAATTGTATTAGCCAACATCTATTCTCCTCTCTTTTTCTCCTTTAGCCGAATGTGATAGACCATTTTGAAGCACCTTATTTTCTTCATTTCCTTTTCTCCTTCTAAGACTCTCAAGCCGCATTTTAGCATCGTTTTTACTCATCCCTTCCGTTGTTCTCTTATTCATTTTCTCCTCCTCTCATAAGCTGAAACCTTCTACCATTCTCTCGACATTGATTTTCTTTCTTCTCATTTGCATTACCTAAAGCCGAAACCCCATTCCTCTTTTTTTCTTCTTGATCGAATCATCTCCTTCCATCATTCGTTTCTGTTGACACCTTCATACCTTAGCCGTCCCTCTTGTTTTTTTCTTCTCTTTCTTCACTTTATTGCAATTGTTCCTGTACCAGTTACCCTTGTGAGCCGAATCTAAACCTTGCTACAGATTATTTTCTTCAAGACTGATTTCAAAGATCCGTTGGTGAGTAGTTAATCATTTCCTTTTTATTTTTTTCCTTCTTTCTTGACAAAGTCGAATCTTCTCTCAAGGTCGAATCTTCTCTCTGTGCCGTGTCTCTGAGTTTCGTTTCTTTTTATTTTTTTTAGGGGATATTATCGGTGTTAACTTATTATGTGGAGCAAGGTGATAGAGATCTGTTTCAGAACTCAAGCCGATTTGGGTTGATATAGGTAAGAGGGGTTCTGTTGCGATTTCTTGTTTTTCTTTCGGTTCTTGGTAGCCAAAGCCGAATGGCTAGTTGGCTTGATGAATTGGATACTTTGAAAGAATATAGGTGGGGGTCGTGTTCGCATTTTCTTCTACATCGGGGCTACAGTTAGAAGACTTCTGGGATTCACTCGATTTGTGAACCAAGCTTGAAACTTTTGGCTCTTGTCGATCTAGGTAAGGAAGTCTATTCAGTTAAACGTATAATCTCACCCTTATCATATTCAATACTTTAACTCGGTCTTCTGACCAAGATCTTTTGATGGAATCCAATACCAATCAGGCAAAGGAGGGGGTTGGACCTGTAAACCCAGCCCCTAAGTTTAAGAAGCATGCGGTGTCAGCAGTCTGAGATTGGCCACTGGGTTGTGGATCGACTTCAGAACAGAGTAGTAGGCAGATAGCAGTCATTTCTACTATCGATAGTGTCGACGTAGAAAGTATTATTTTGCATGTTATCAGGTGTGTAAACCCTCACACACTTTATTTTAACTGTAATATAAATTGTATGGGCTGAAAAGCCGGAAAAGGCTGTGTATACAGTCGAAATACCCTTGTGAGTAAGGCGAGGAGTGCTAGGTACGTATCTGTAATAACAAAATGTGAGTTTGGATGTATGTGATAATTTATTACCTTGATAATAGCATGTTGCATTCATTATGACATATATGTTGTGCATGGGATCTGGATATGATGATAAAGGGGAAGTGTTGATTATAAGGTCACATAGTGATTGGTGGCGCTGCCACAGTTGATTATATGGTCACATAGTGATCGGTGGCACTGCCACATCTGTTTATAAGGTCACATCGTGATCGGTGGCTAAGCCACAGTTGATTTTAAGGTCACATAGTGATCGGTATTATAACGGACAGCATGACTGTCAAGACGGCATGTAGCGGATGGAGGGTTGATTATAGAAATCCCCACGGTGTGATGGCTGGTACGGGATGGCGTGTAGAGGATGGAAAAAAAACTAGGAAAACAACTAGGTTGGGCTGGGCTTAATGCATTCATGTAGTTGTATGATACCATGTGTGAGCTAGATATGAGGTTGTGGGCCGTGGGCCATTTTTATGTGTTTGATGGTTTTACACACTGAGTCTCTGTGACTCACCCTTTCCCCAACTTTTCAGGTAATCAGTAGATCGTGGATTTGGGAGCCGAGGCAAACTCGTGGAGGCCATAAAGTCTTTTCTTTTCTCGAACATCTTACTGCTTTAATTTAATTTTTAATTGGGGATTTTTTTTTGTAATAAGGCCTTCCTGATTTGATATTTGGTTTTATCTAATAATTACACCCGACGCTATGCCTACTTATTTACAAATTTTTAATGATGAGGTTTTAAAAATACGAGTTCACAAAATAACGTTTTCTTTCAAATTGCACCTAGTATATTAGGTAATTGATTAATTAAAATTTGGAACTTTTCCTAAGCTAACAAATCTTAGTTTTCAAGACATCGCTTTAACCGGAAGGTTTTCAAAACTATGGTTTTCCCCAAAGAGGTCAGAAAAATCATTTTCACTTAACCCTGTAACATACCAGATTCGGTCATAGCGTTTAGGCCGGGTTTGGGGTGTTACAATTTTGGTATCAGAGCCTAGGTTGCAAAACTCAGGCTGTGAAATGGGTTCATGGGTTCAACAATGTTTTATAAAATCGATATGAATATTAGATAGGGAAAGTGTTTTGTTTGAAATATGGCATTCGAGTCTACCGGCACCCGATCCACACAGGTAATTAGAGATGATGTATGCATGAAATGATTGTTAGCATGTAAGAAATATGCTTGTTAGCTTTAGGAAATTCAAACTTTAGAGATTGGAACTTTTGATGTGTTTTGCGGAAACTACTCTCTAAAACTACTCTCCACAAAACTTCTCGGTGTTAAACAGTGGAAGAAATACTAATTCATAAAACTTTTAATCAGATTAAATCGCAAACATTAGTCATGAGCACTAGGGGGTGTGGACGTGGTGTCTGTGGTCGTGGTAGAGGCAGGATTGCTGTGTCAGAACCAGTGGGATCTGGTCATGGGTCAAGAAATGAGATGCCAGTACCACCAGCTGCGGAAGCAGAATTTCAGGTCCAAACGGCTGGAGATGATGCGGGTTCTGGAGAGAGTTGCTGGGCAAACATGGGCACAGGAGCTTAGAAATCTGTGTCAGAGAGACTTCGAGCAAATGGAGCAGAAATGTATAGGGGTATTTCTGGTGTAGCTCCTAATGTGGCTGAATATTGGCTAGAGGCAGTGGAGCATATTATGGATGATCTGGATTTCACGGAGGAAGAAAAATTGAAAGGAGTGGTGCCTCTTCTTCGGGACGAAACATATCAGTGGTGGCTTACGGTTAGGGATGGTACAGTGGCTGATTGCATTACTTGGGATTTCTTCAAGTCAGTTTTTCAGAGTAAGTACATTGGATCGAGTTATGTGGATGCACAGCGTAAGGCATTTCTGAATTTGGTTCAAGGGAATAAATCGGTAGCTGAGTATGAGGCGGAATTCTTACGTCTTAGTCGTTATGCCCGTGGGATAGTGGCCACAGACCATGAGCGATGTGTTCAGTTTGAAGATGGTCTGAGAGATGATTTGCGAGTGCTGATTGCTCCACAATGAGAAAGGGAGTTTGCGGTTTTAATAGAAAAGGCTAAGATAGCCGAGGAAGTGAAGCTGTCTGAAAAGTAGAATCGGGATAGAGATAGAGGTAGTAATAAAAGGAATTTTGGATCGTCAAGGACAGCTGGGAGTTTTCAGAAAAGACCTAGGTTGGATGGGCCGAGTCGGGTTGTGAGACCTGTTGCTGACAGTCGGCCTCAGAGGTGTGCTCGATGTGGTAAATTTTATGTAGGCGAGTGTTGGACGAGCAACGGAAGATGTTTCAAGTGTGGGTCTACTGATCATCAGATTAGAGACTATCCACAAGAGCGGTGCGGTGCAGGACCGGTAGGTCAGGGTTATGCTCAGCCAGGTAGAGGTGGTCAGCAACCGCAGAGAGGTCGTGGTCCAGCCAGAGGAGGTAATGGTTTCGGTCGGGGCCGTGGAGCGCCAGGCAGAGGTGTGGGGAACACGGATGCGAGATAGCCAGGGTTAGTCTATGCAGTTAGACGCCGAGAGGAGGGTGATGCACCAGATGTCATAACCGGTACGTTCTTAATATTTGGATTGCCTTTTTCTACAATGATTGATATTGGGTCGACACATTCTTATGTTGCTAGTGTAGTATCTAGAACTTTAAGCATAGACCCTGAGATTGCTTCTAGGGAGATGACTGTAATTAGCCCATTGGGACAATCTATAGTGGTGAACAAACTTTATAGGGATGTACCTTTAGAAGTTTAAGGGGTGGTTTTTCCAGCTGATCTGATGGAACTACCGTTCGGGGAGTTCGATTTGATCTTAGGGATGGACTGGTTAGTAAAGTATCGAGCAAATCTAGATTGTCTTTGCTAAGCGCATGGTGGTCCGTGATTTCGAGGACGAGGAGGTGGTGGTAATAGGAGAAAGGAGGAATTATTTGTCTAACGTAGTGTCCGCCTTAAAGGCTGAAAGAATGATGAGGAAAGGATGTGAGGCATTCATAGCTTTGGTTTGTGCTTTGGAGGTCAAGGAATTATCTGTGGGGGATGTTAGGACAGTGAAGGAGTTTCCTGATGTTTTCCCAGAAGAACTTCCAGGTTTACCCCTGGATCGCGAAGTGGAATTCGGGATTGATCTTCTTTCGGGGACAGCGCCTGTATCTATCGCTCCTTATACAATGGCGCCGAAGGAGTTAGTGGAACTGAAAGCCTAGATTCAGGAACTTTTGGATCGAGGTTTTATCCGACCGAGTGTATCACCGTGGGGAGCGCTGGTACTATTTGTTAAGAAAAAGGATGGATCAATGCGTATGTGCATTGACTATCATCAGTTGAACAAGTTGACAATCAAGAACAAATACCCGTTGCCGCGGATTGACGACTTGTTCGATCAGTTGAAGGGGGCTTCAGTCTTTTTAAAGATAGATTTGAGGTCAGGGTATCATCAACTCAAGGTTATGGAAGCAGATATTCATAAGACGGCTTTCAGAACTCGCTATGGTCATTATGAATTCCTGGTGATGCCGTTTGGGTTGACCAATGCTCCAGCAGCATTTATGGACATGATGAACTGAGTATTTCAACCCTACCTGGACCAATTTGTTGTAGTATTTATAGATGATATCTTGGTCTATTCAAGATCGAAAAAGGAGCATGATTCACATCTTCGTGTGGTTTTGCAAATCTTGAGGGAGAAGCAGTTGTACGCCAAATTCAGTAAGTGTGAATTTTGGCTAAGTGAAGTTACTTTTCTGGGCCATGTTGTGTCGGCAGAGGGGATTAGGGTTGATCCCTGGAAAATTGAAGCTGTGTTAGATTGGAAACCATCTAAGTCTGTGGCAGAGATTCAGAGTTTCCTTGGTCTTGCTGGGTATTATCAAAGGTTTGTTGAAGGGTTCTCATTAATTGCAGCACCTCTAACCAAGCTGTTGAGGAAAGGGGTACCTTTTTTTTGGGTTGAGAAGCAACAAGAAAGTTTTGAGAAGCTGAAGAGGATTTTGACGGAGGCTCCGGCGTTGATTCAGCCAGAGGCTGGAAAGCAGTTTGTGGTTTATTGTGATGCTTCACACACGGGTTTAGGATGTGTGTTAATGCAAGAAGGAAAAGTGGTGGCGTATGCGTCTCGGTAGTTAAGACTGCATGAGGTAAATTATCCCACGCATGATTTGGAATTGGCGGCAGTTATGTTTGCTTTGAAAAGTTGGAGGCATTATCTGTATGGGGAGAAGTCTGTCATTTATACGGATCACAAGAGTCTAAAATACCTTCTCACCCAGAAGGAATTGAATTTGAGGTAGCGGCGGTGGATTGAGCTATTGAAGGATTACGATTGCTCGATTGAGTATCATCCGGGTAAAGCCAACGTGGTGGCAGATGCATTAAGTCGTAGGGTGATCTCTGATTTGAGAGCAATGTTTGCTCATCTCAGCTTGTATGATGATGGAAGTATATTAGCTGAACTTCAAGTGAAACCTTCCAGGTTAGTCGATTAAAAGCGGCGATTGTTGGATGATGTCTTGAGTGCTCGACTACTTCAAGTTCAGAATGAGGGGATAGAGGATTATAGTCTGAACAGTGATGGGGCTCTGTGTTTCCGTAAGAAGGTTTGCATGCCGAGGGATGTTGAGTTAAGACAGTTGATACTTCAAGAAGCGCATAGTAGCCCATATGCTATGCATCCTGGCGGGAGTAAGATGTATAGAGATTTGCGAGAACGATTTTGGTGGCCGGGTCTGAAGTGGGAAGTAACCTAATTTGTAAGTAGGTGTTTGACATGTCAACAGGTAAAAGAAGAACATCAGTTGCCTTCGGGTTTGTTGCAGCCGTTAAAGATTCCGCAGTGGAAGTGGGAGAGGATCACGATGGATTTTTTTAGTGGACTACCCCTTACGCCTACTAAAAAGGATTCGGTATGGGTAATTGTGGACCGATTGATGAAGTCTGCTCATTTCATACCAGTTCGCGTTGACTACTCTCTTTAGAAATTGGCTAAGTTATATGTAGCAGAGATCGTAAGGTTGCATGGAGTACCAGTGTCTATCATCTCAGATAGAGACCCGAGATTCATGTCAAGATTTTGGAAGGCATTACATCAAACGTTGGGGACAAAGTTAGATTTCAGTACAGCGTTTCATCCACAGTCTGATGGACAGTCAGAGAGGGTAATTCAGATCCTAGAGGATATGTTGAGGGGCTGTGTCTTGGACTTCAGAGGTAGTTGGAAAGAATTTCTACCGTTAGCGGAATTCGCGTATAAAAATAGCTACCAATCGAGTATTCATATGGCACCGTATGAGGCGTTATATGGTCGGAAGTGTCGTACTCCTACGTGTTGGACAGAGTTGGGCGAGCGCCAGTTGTTGGGTCCAGAATTGGTTTCGAAAACGGAAGATAAGGTTAAGTTAATTCGGACTCGTTTAAAGGAAGCATCGGACAGGCAGAAATCCTATGCTGATCTAAAGCGTAAGGATATAGAATTTGAGGTAGGGGACCAGGTGTTCTTAAAGGTTTCACCGTGGAAGAAGGTGCTAAGGTTTGGGCAGAAAGGTAAGCTAAGCCCCAGGTTCATTGGGCCTTATCGTGTGTTGAAGCGTGTGGAACCAGTAGCCTATCAACTCGAGTTACCTGCAGAGTTAAGCCAAATTCATGATGTGTTCCATGTTTCGATGCTAAGACGCTACCGTTTGGATCCATCTCATGTTGTGCCCGTGGAAGAAATCGAAGTAAGGCCTGATCTATCTTTTGAAGAAGAACCAGTGCGGATCTTGGATCGTGATGTCAAGGTGTTGCGTAGGAAGACGGTTCTATTGGTTAAGGTTTTGTGGCAAAACCACAGTTCTGAGGAAGCTACGTGGGAACCAGAGGAAGCGGTGCGACAGCAATACCCTCATCTCTTTTGACCAGGTAATTTCGAGGTCGAAATTTCTTTAAGGGGGTAGAACTGTAACATCCTGAATTAGGGGCTATGCATTTGATGTGTTTTGTGTGTATGCTTTGTTTAATGTGCTAGTTTAGGGTGTATGGGAGTCTAAGAAGGCCCGGGGATAAGCCGAAGCCCTGGCCAAAAATCTCTTTTTTGGCACTTCAGTGGAAGAGCTAGCTGGAATAGGACCTAAAGGATATTGGTTGTGTTTGGTTGACAAAAGCAAGGTGTTGATAAAGTGGCAAGGTGACGCCACATAAGGGTTGGAAGGTGACACCACAAGGGAGCAGAGAGGGAGCAGGTTCAAGTCGCATGGAGCTTATTTTTAGAGTTGTTTTTTGGCGTCAGGGAGAGCAGAAGCAGAATTCGACTCGGACACTACAGGATGGGAGAGTGGACTGAGTCAAGATCTTCGAATGTGTGGCTGAGAGAAAATAAAGGAGTTTGAATCATTCAAACCGTTTTGAATGAGTGATCAGGAGTGAATTAAGAAGAAAAGTAAGGGATTAGCATGTGAAGATGGTGGTGGTCGAATTTTGGAGTGCTTGGGGGGGAGCAAGAATCGGTTTTGGCTTGTTTTAGGGTGTGCCGAAATTGTATTAGCCAACATCTATTCTACTCTCTTTTTCTCCTTTAGCCGAATGTGATAGACCATTTTGAGGCACCTTCTTTTCTTCATTTCCTTTTCTCCTTCTAAGACTCTCAAGCCGCATTTTAGCATCATTTTTACTCATCCCTTCCATTGTTCTCTTATTCATTTTCTCCTCCTCTCATAAGCCGAAACCTTCTACCATTCTCTCGACATTGATTTTCTTTCTTCTCATTTGCATTACCTAAAGCTGAAACCCTATTCCTCTTTTCTTCTTCTTGATCGAATCATCTCCTTCCATCATTCGTTTCTGTTGACACCTTCATACCTTAGCCGTCCCTCTTGTTTTTTTCTCCTCTTTCTTTACTTTATTGCAATTGTTCTTGCACCAGTTACCCTTGTGAGCCGAATCTAAGCCTTGCTACAGATTATTTTCTTCAAGACTGATTTCAAACATTCGTTGGTGAGTAGTTAATCATTTCCTTTTTATTTTCTTCCTTCTTTCTTGACAAAGCCGAATCTTCTCTCAGGGTCGAATCTTCTCTCTGTGCCGAGTCTCTGAGTGTCGTTTCTTTTTATTTTTTTAGGGGATATTATCGGTGTTAACTTAATACGTGGAGCAAGGTGATAGAGATCTGTTTCAGAACTCAAGCCGATTTGGGTTGATATAGGTAAGAGGGATTCTGTTTTCGATTTTTTGTTTTTCTTTCGGTTCTTTGTAGCCAAAGCCGAATGGCTAGTTGGCTTGATGAATTGGATGCTTTGGCTGAATATAGGTGGGGATCGTGTTCGTATTTTCCTCTACGTCGAGGCTGCAGTTAGAAGACTTTCGAGATTCACTCGAATTGTGAACCAAGCCTGAAACTTTCAACTGTTATCGATCTAGGTAAGGAAGTCTATTCAATTAAACGTATAATCTCACCCTTATCCTATTCAATGCTTTAACTCGGTCTTCTGACCAAGATCTTTTGATGGAATCCAATACCAATCAGGCAAAGGAGGGGGTTGGACTCGTAAACCTAGCCCCTAAGTTTAAGAAGCGTGCGGGGTCAGCAGTCCGAGATTGGCCACTGGGTTGTGGACCTTCTTCAGAACAGAGTAGTAGGCAGATAGCAGTCGTTTCTGCTATCGATAGTGTCGACGTAGAAAGTATTATTTTGCATGTTATCAGGTGTGTAAACCCTCACACACTTTATTTTAACTGTAATATAAATCGTATGGGCTGAAAAGCCGGAAAAGGCTGTGTATACAGTCGAAATACCCTTGTGGGTAAGGCGAGGAGTGCCAGGTACGTATCTGTAATAACAAAATGTGAGGTTGGATGTATGTGATAATTTATTACCTTGATAATAGCATGTTGCATTCATTCTGACATATATGTTGTGCATGGAATATGGATATGATGATAAAGGGGAAGTGTTGATTATATGGTCACATGGTGATCAGTGGCGCTGCCACAGTTGATTATAAGGTCACATAGTGATCGGTGGCACTGCCATACCTGTTTATAAGGTCACATCGTGATCGATGGCTAAGCCACAGTTGATTTTAAGGTCACATAGTGATCGATATTATAACGGACAGCATGACTGTCAAGACGGCGTGTAGCGGATGGAGGGTTGATTGTAGAAATCCCCATGGTGTGATGGCTGGTACGGGATGGCGTGTAGAGGATGGAAAAACAACTAGGTTGGGCTGGGCTTAATGCATTCATGTAGTTGTAAGATACCATGTGTGAGCTAGATATTAGGTTGTGGGCCGTGGGCCGTTTTTATGTGTTTGATGGTTTTACACACTGAGTCTCTTTGACTCACCCTTTCCCCAACTTTTCAGGTAATCAGTAGATCATGGATTTGGGAGCCGAGGCGGACTCGTGGAGGCCATAAAGTCTTCTCTTTTCTTAAACATCTTACTACTTTAATTTCATTTTTAATTGGGGATTTTCTTGTAATAAGGCCTTCCTGATTTGATATTTGGTTTTATCTAATAATTACACTCGACGCTATGCCTACTTAATTACGAATTTTTAATGATGAGGTTTTAAAAATACGAGTTCACAAAATAACGTTTTCTTTCAAATTGCACCTAGTATAGTAGGTAATTGATTAATTCAAATTTGGAACTTTTCCTAAGCTAACAAATCTTAGTTTTCAAGACATCGCTTTAACCGAAAGGTTTTCAAAACTATGGTTTTCCCCCAAAGTAGTCAGAAAAATCGTTTTCACTTAACCCTGTAACATACCAGATTCGGTCGTATCATTTAGGCCGGGTTTGGGGTGTTACAAATTCAATGTGTGTATTACGTGCTATGAATGCTCAATTAGATCTGTTTGATGATAGTTCAATGTTAGCTGAATTGAAAGCGAAACCATTATTTTTACAACAAATAATTGATGCTCAGAAAGTTGATAATGAAATGTTAGCGAAACGAGCTTCATGTGATCAGAATTCTGATTCTGAATATTGAGTTGATAATGATGATTGCTTGAGATTTCGAGATCGAATCTGTGTTCTGAGAAGCTCAGAGTTAATTCAGTTGATATTAAGTGAAGCTCATAACAGTCGTTTATCTGTTCATCCGAGAAGTACAAAGATGTACCATAATTTGAAGTAACATTATTGTTGGTCTGGTATGAAACGAGATATTTTTGATTTTGTGTCGAAATGTTTAATCTGTTAGCAAGTTAAGGCTGAACATCAGGTTCCATCTGGTTTGTTACAACCGATTCTGATTTCCGAGTGGAAATGGGATAGAGTGACGATGGATTTTGTTTCTGGATTGCCTCTGACTCAGAGAAAGAAAGATGCTATTTGGGTTTTAGTAGATCGATTGACGAAATCTGCCCATTTTATTCCGGTATGATTTGATTTCTCACTTGAAAAGTTAGCTGAACTTTATATTTCTGAGATTGTGAGATTGCACGGCGTGCCACTATCCATTGTGTCTGATAGAGACCCGAGGTTTACATCTCGATTCTGAAAGAAATTGCAAGAAGCTTTAGGCACAAAACTGCATTTCAGTACAGCTTTTGATCCTCAAACGGATGGTCAATCCGAGCGGAACATTCAGATTCTCGAAGATATGTTGAAATGCTGCATTCTTAAATTCAATGGTACGTGGGAACAGTACATATCACTAATTGAATTTGCATATAATAACAGTTTTCAGTCGAGTATTAAAATGGCACCTTATGAAGCTTTGTACGGACGTAAATTTTGTACACCTCTATATTGGACCGAGCTTAGTGAAAATAAGATACACGGGGTTGATCTGATAAAAGACACTGAGCAGAAAGTGAAAGTAATCCGTGATAGTCTGAAAGCAGCGTCTGATCGTCAGAAATCCTATGCGGATTTGAAACGTAAAGATATTGAATTTGAGATCGGTGACAAAGTGTTTTTGAAAGTATCTCCGTGGAAGAAAGTACTCCGATTCGGACGTAAAGGCAAGTTAAGTCCAAGATTCATTAGACCGTATTAGATCATTGAGTGTGTTGGACCTGTTGCGTATAGATTGTTGTTGCCCTCCGAGCTAGAAAAGATACACGATGTATTTCATGTTTCGATGCTCCGTAGATATCGATCCGATCCGTCACATGTAATTGCTCCGTCTGAAATTGAAATCTGATCTGATATGACCTACGAAGAAGAGCCTATCCGTATCTTAGCTCGTGAAGTGAAAGAATTGAGAAACAAAAAAATTTCGTTAGTAAAAGTGTTATGGCATCGACACGGAATAGAAGAGGCTACGTGGGAGCTTGAAGATTCAATGAGACAATGATATCAAAATCTGTTTAACGGTAAGATTTTTGGGGACGAAAATCCCTAAGGGAGGAGAATTGTAACAATCTGGTTTAGACCCTAGTCGGAACAGTGGTTTCGGGACCATAAATCCGAGTCAGCAAATTATTTTAATATTATTTTATGTGCCTTCGATATGTGATTAAGCATGTGCTAAAGTTCTGTGAATTAATTTATCCGTCTGTGTGTTTAATTTGAGAAAAGGGTTAAATTGCATTAAATGCAAACTAGCATGCTATTTGTTAAAGTACTTAAGTGTTGTGGCTTTTGAATGTTGTGGCCTTATTAGGCAATTAAACCACTTTATAAGTTAGTGGATGGTGTTGGACAAATATGTCCTTAATGTATTTTTGTTTTAATTATTAATGGAAAGGTTAATATGGTAAAATATGTATTTAATATGTTTGTAATAAAACAAACAAATGAAAAGATGAATGTTATCATCTTTGGGGTGCCGAAAGTTTGAAGAAAAAGAAAGAAAATGTCTAAGCTAGGTTTTGGCTATTAAAGTCTTTGATTCAAGGTATGTTTTTGATCGGTTTTTGATAATTTCTACGTTTCTGTAATCGTTGCTTTAAATACTTTGAAACCCATGTCTTAATTTTGAGAATTGATGAATATTTTGTAAAGTGCCATTGATGAGTTCATAAGCTTTGTGAGGTTTTATGATGAAATAAGATGTATTTGTAAGTGATTAACATGTTTTGTATTTGAAGTTTTGTTAAATTTGAGTATTTTGGACTTAATTGAGAAAATATTATTTTTGAGGACTAAATTGTGAATTTGATGAAAAGTATGGACTTGTATAGTCCCTAGGGAGATTCGGCTATGCATGTGTATGAACAAATTGTGTATATTTGATATTTTGAGAAAAATAGACTAAATTGATAAAATGTACAAATGTGAGGGCTAAATTGTAAATTGCCCTAAATGTATGTTTTTGGATTAAATTGAGTGAATTAATGAATAAATGGATTACATTTGAATATGTATAGATTAAGAATTGAATAAATCAGTCTTAGATCGCGGGAAAGCGAAAGTAGTCAAATAACCGAGTCAAATAAATGCATTTGTATTGAATTATATATGTTCTTATGACTATTGTTAAGGATGAATGCATATGAGATGGTGTGTATGTGAATTCTGAGATAGAATCGACTAAGTGTCAACATCTGAGAAGTCCTGTTTGAACCTAGGAATAGATAGGATAGTATATGTCATGACATATGTGTCTATTATGTGATATCATGTAAGACCACGTCTGGGACGTTTGCGTCGATAAGAGATTTCGTGTAAGACCACGTCTGGGACGTTGCCATCGATATGAGATTTACGTGTAAGACCATGTCTGGGACATCGGTATCGTATTTGATTCGTGTAAGACCCTATCTGGGACAGTGGCATCGATATCTGATTACATGTAAGACCACGTCTGGGACGTTGGTATTGTACGACTATTCCGAGCATTCTGAGTATCCTATTAGATTCCGAATGGTTCAACGGGCAAGTCTAAGAAACAAATGATTATGTGATCAGTATATCTGTTTCAGGTACGTTCGATATATATACTAAGTGTGTATGAAAGGTAAGTGTCTATATGAACTTACTATGATGAATATATGTTTTGAAATGATGAGATAATATTTGAAGATATGTTTGAATGAGTCATATGTATATGTGATATTTGAGTTATATTTGAGTTGAAGATTATGGTAAGATATGGCCAAGCATTTGAGCCAAAGAACATATGAGATGAATTTGCTAAGAGAATCAATAATGTTATTAAATCATTTTTGTTATGTGCATAATATGCTAAGTTTATTTGTATATGGCTTACTAAGCTTTTGAAAGCTTACTCTGTGTGTGTGTTTGCTCTATTTCATAGATCGTCAAAGCTACTGAAGGCTCGGGGACCGTCGAGGATCGTCATCACTGTAACAGTCCAGTTTATGCCCTAGTTGGAACAGTGGTTTCGGGACCACAAATCTGAGTCAGTAAAATATTTTAATATTATTTTGTATGCTTTTGATATGTGATTAAGCATGTGGTAACATTCCGTAAGTTAATATGTTTGTTTGTGTGTTTAATTTGATAAAAGGACTAAATCGTGTAAAAGGTAAAAGTAGCCTTCTAAATGATTGAGTAGCCTAATTGTTGCGTCTCCTTAAATAGGAGGATTTATGTTGCAAATTTGCCAAAAGTAAGAGTAGTGGATGGCATAATGAAAAATATATTGTCTTATATATATATTATATGAAAGTTTAGTTAAAGAAAATAACATATTATATGTTATAATAATAATAAAAACAAAGCTTGGAAAATAGTGCTCATTTTTACATGTTCTTCCATCGAATATTGAAACAAAAAGAAAGAACAAAAGCTTCAAGGGTTTCGGCCATTTCAAGCACAAATTTAGGTATGTTTTGGCTTTCAGATTTTGATGATTTTTATGTTTTTGAGATTGTTGCTTAGTCTACTATCAAGCCCATGTTGTAATTTGAAGAATTGATGATATTTGTGAATTGTGCCATAGATGAATTGATAAGCTTTGTGATGAGTTTAGTTGTTAAATGAAAGATATGTGTTAGATGAACATATTTTGTTCTTGAATTTTTGATGAATTTAGCTAATTAGGGCTAAATTGAGAAAATAGCAATTTGAAGGACTAATTTGCAAATTTGATGGAAAATATGGGCTTGTATGATATACATAAGCATTCGACTAAGCATGAGCATGTGATGATTTTGTGTATTTGATGTTTTGAGAAAAATAGACTAAATTGATAAAATTTGCAAATGTGGGGGTTAAGTTGCAAATAACCCTAAATGTGTGATTTTGGATTGAAATGAATATGTTGGTTAATAAAATGGTTAAATTTGAATATGTTTAGATCAAGAACTGAGGAAAACGGACTTAGATCGTGGGAAAACGAAAGTAACCGAGTAGCTGTTTCCGTTTCCGTTAAATCAAATCCGAGGTAAGTCATTATACAAATAAATGAGTTTGAATTGAATTATATATGTTCATATGACTATTAATAATGATGAATGCACAGGAGATGATGTACACATGAATTCCGAGATAGGATCGGTATGGTGTCAATATCTGATAAGTTCCGTTTGAACCTAGGAATAGATAGGATTAACTATATCATGGCATAGGTTTCTGTTGTGTAATCCGAGTAAGACCCTGTCTGGGACAGTCGCATCAATATCTGTTTACGTGTAGGACCATGTCCGGGACATTGGCATCGTATTAATTCGAGTAAGACCCTATCTGGGACAGTGGCATTGATATTTGTTTACGTGTAAGACCATGTCTGGAACATTGGCATCGTATTAATTCGAGTAAGACCCTGTCTGGGACAGTGGCATCGATATCTGTTTACGTGTAAGACCATGTCCGGGACATTGGCATCGTATTAATCTCAGTAAGACCCTGTCTGGGACAGTGTCATCGATATCTATTTACGTGTAAGACCATGTCCGGGACATTGGCATCGTATTAATTCGTGTAAGACCCTGTTTGGGACAGTGGCATCGATATCCAATTACATTTAAGACCACGTCTGAGATGTTGGCATTGTATAACTATTCCGGGCACTCTGCGTATTCTATTAGATTCGAACGGTTCAATGGTCAAGTTCAAAAAATGAATGATTATGTGAATTGTACATATGTTTCAGGTATGTTTGATAAGTACACTTTGTGTGTATAAGAAGGTAGGTATTTTCTCAAACTTACCTAGATGAATTATGCATTTGAATATGAGAATGTAAGTGTGTTATATGAATAGAAAAGCTATGAGCTAATAAAGTATATAGTGATATGCAAGATTGAAAGATGTATGGCCTAAGTATATGTACTAAGAAGAATTATGGTTGTGCAACTGAGCCATTAGAGAACTTAGATTTATTATATATTTTGAATGCTTATATGCTAAGTTTACTTGTATATGGCTTACTAAGTTTTGAAAGCTTACTTTGTGTGTGATTTCTCTATTTTATAGATCGTCAAAGCTACTGAAGGCTCGGGGACCGTCGAGGATCGTCATCACACTTAGCAAACTCATTTTGGTATCTTTTGGAAATGTATATAGCTAGATATGGCATGTATAGGCTAGATATTTGGTTAAGAATGAGATGTGAACTTAGCCATGTGATTTGGCTAGTTAAGCGTTGGTAATATGCAATAATGAATATGATAAATGGTGCATGATTTGGTATGGTTTGATAGCATATGAAATGGTTAAGTTTATGGTAAGTGTGTGGATGAATTTTGCTTGTGTATACATGAGTTTTAGTCTTGTAAATTGGCATGAATGGAATTGGATTGGAATGTAGAGATTGGATGATTATTTTGATATGTTCTTGGTTGTCAAATGTGCATGAGATGTATTGGTAATTTGCTTGTAGGTATGACCCTAATGTGGGTGGCATTTTGGCCTTGTAAATGGCCTATTTTGCCACACGGTTGTGGCACACGGGCGTGACTGATGACCGTGGGTGTAAGTCAGTATTTAGCTAAGAGTGCACGGCCATGACACACGGGCGTTCCTAATAGCCGTGTGGTTTAGTCAGGATCGACCACGGCCAAGGTACACGGGCGTGCTTGGTGGCCGTGGAGTTAAGTCAGGTTCGACCACGGGGGAGATACATGGGCGTGTCTAGCAGCAGTGGGAGGCACACGGCCTGCCCACATGGGCGTGTAACCCCTGAAACTTAGAAAAGTTTTAAATTTCTAAGAATTTCTGTATGTGTTTCGGTTTAGTCCCGACTCTGTTTAAAGCATGACTAAGGTCTCGTTGACCTATAGATGGGACTTGATGAGTGTGATTAATGATTTATTTTACAAATTGTCTGTTAAAGTTTTTGATCTGTCCGGTAACACCTTTAACCCTAATCCGGCGACAGATACGGGATAAGGGTGTTACAATCACACTACTTAAACTCCTTTTGGTACCTTTTGGAAATGTATATAGCTAGATATGGCATGTATAGGCTAGTCACTTTGGATTATCTTTGAAATGTGTATAAAGTAGCCATGAGATGTGGCTTAATAAGTGTTGGTAATATGCATGAGTAAATGTGTTTTATAATGCTTAGTTTGGTATGGTTTAATAGCCAATGAATTAGTCAAAGTTACGGTAAGCATATGAATGTATTCTGAGTAAGCATGTTTGATCAAAAGAATGTTTCTATGATGGGTAAATGTGGTTAAACCATGCTTATGTATATGCATGATTTAGTTTTGCAAATTGGCAAGATTAGAAATGAGTTTAGTTGTGAAGAATTGTTGATCATTTGACATGTCTTTGATTGTTAATTGTTCATAAAATGAATTGGTATGTAGCTTGTAAGGTAAACCCAAGTGTAGGTGGCATATTGACCTTGCTAAGGGCCTGTTAAGCAGACACGGTTGTGGCACACGGGCATGCTTAGTGACCGTGAGATTAAGTCAGTATATAGCATAAGAGTACACGGCCATGGTACACAGGCGTGCCTGGTGGCCGTGGTGATAAGTTAGTATACATGCCCTGTTTTGGCACGGCCAGGACACATGGGTGTGTCTAGTTGCCGTGAGAGGCACACGGCCTGATTGCACGGGCGTGTGACCTCTGCAGTGTTCAAAAAGTTTTAAATTTCTGAGAATTTCTGTATATATTTGGTTTAGTCCCGACCCTCATCTAAAGCATGCTTAAGGTCTCGGTGACCTATCTAAGGGACACAGTGATTGCAATCGATGACTTGAATTATTAAATGTCTATAAACGTTTTCGATCCGTCCAGTAATACCTTTAACCCTAATCCAGCGACGGATACGGGTTAGGGGTGTTACATACACAGAAGTTTTGAGAGTTCTTACTCTACTTCTTTTGTAACAGCCCGATGTTGGGGCTAGTTGGAATAGTGGTTTCGGAACCACTAATCCGAGGCCTGAGAAATTATTTTTAATAATATTTTATGTGTTATAGCATGATTATATTAGTGTTTGAAAATTTTGGTAAATTAATTTTAGTGATTGCATGCTTAATTTTGAAAAATGACTAAATCGCATAAAGTGCGAAAGTTTTTTTCTACAAGCTAAAGGTGCTAAATAGCTATGGAACACTAAAGTAGAGGTCCTTAATGAGTAAATAGACCAATAAAATTATTGTGGCTAGACATGGAAATTTTAATTGGAGACAGACATAAAATTAGGTGACATTAGGTGACTTGTCTAACAAAAAAATAAAACAAAAAGAGAAGAGGCTATCATCTTCTCATCACCATAAAAAATATCAGCAAAAATAAGGGTTTTGGAAGATTGAAATTTCATCCAAGCTTTTCTCTTGCAAGTAAGTGACTTTGGTGGTTTTTTTTGTTAATTTTTGTGTTTTTGGAACCCCTATAGCTTAATCTAGCTAATGAGGGGACTATTTTGCAAAATGGTTGAGAGTCTAGGGTCTTTCCATGAGAGTATTTGAATTGATTGCTGAAATTTTATGAAAGAAAATGAAACTTGGTTGTTTAATAAACAACTTTTGTGAAAGGGGTTTTCATGAAAACACCTAAAAGGACCATTTTGTGAAGTTTATAAAATAGGTTGTAAATGTGTGAAATAATTGAAAATTGTGAGCTACTATAAGAGTAATAAAGGTTCGACTAAGCTTGGTTAATGAGGAAATTTGATTAAAATCGTTTTACGAGCCTAGGGGCAAAATCATAATTATGTGAAAGTCTAGGGGCAAAATGGTAATTTTTCCTAGGTATGAATTATAGATTGTCTTGATTAATGTTGTGATTAAATAAGAAAATTTTGTCATTATAGATCAAGAAAAACGGAGTCCGAACCTAGACCGGGGGAAAACCAAGCTATTGGACTAAATCGAACTAGTCACCCATATTTTGTATACCAAGGTAAGTTGTACGTAAATAATACAACTTTATTGTTATTATGTATTGAATAATTAATATGGCATAAAGTGTATGATTATTGTTGTGAATATGCATGATGAGAATTGATGTAGTAAAAACTCCTGGTTGAACCTTAGGAATAGATTGTATATCCATGCCATGACATTTGGGTGATATGTGTGCTAGTGTAAGACCATGTCTGGGACATGGCATCGGCCACATTATGAGAGCCAGTGTAAGACCATGTCTGGGACATGGCATCGGCGTTGATTTACTTGCTAGTGTAAGACCATGTCTGGGAAATTGCATCAGCATTGAGATGAGAGCTAGTGTAAGACCATGTCTGGGGCATGGCATCGGCCTCGACAGGTGAGCCAGTGTAAGACCATGTCTGGGACATGGTATCGGCATTTTACCCTCTTGTGTGAGGCTTATAGGATATCCTTTAGTATTCCAAATGGTTCCACGGGTTATTTAAAGCTTATGATAAAGATATGAAAGGATATAATCATGTTGTGAGTGGTACAGGTTCTTACTCAAAACTCATGAGATATGAGCTTAGTTATGATGCCTTAATGGTAAGGATGAAATTTAGTAAGTTCTATCTATGAGAATGATTTCGGGACGATCTTGAAATCTTTGGCTTATACTTGTGATGTGTAAATATGTAGTAAATCTACCACTGTTAAATCAAGAATGTTGTGCTGGTTTATAATATGCTATGTGTTTAAAGATGCATGGTTGATGTTGTTACTTATTTACATGCAACTTACTAAGCTTTATGCTTACTCCTTTTTCTTTCAATTTTCTTATAGTATCGCCAAGCTAGCTTGAGGATCAAAGGATGTCGGAGGCTCGATCACACTATCAATTTGAACATTTGGTATAGTTAGATTTATCATTTTGAGTATGGCATGTATAGGGACTTGGTCTTTTGTCAAGTGTCATATTATTTTGGCCAAATGTGTTGGCTTGTCTTGAAGATTGATTCATTTTGTATAAAGCCACGGATGATGGCTAATACTTGATATTGATATATGTAAATGATGATGCTTTTCATGAATGTGCAATTTGCGTGGTGAATATGTGATAAGTTTTGCATGTGAATGGAGTGTAGTGGTCTTGATGTGTGTGTGTCTTTGTTGTGGCTTATGTTGGTGCAAGTAAGGGTGGCAAAAAGGGCTTGGTAAATAGCCTTGTTTTTGTCCACACAGGTAGACACACGGGCGTGTGTCTAGGCCATGTGTGACACACAGTCTGCCCAATGGGCGTGTAGTCTGGCCATGTGTCCCCTGCACCTTAATTTTGTAAAATAGAATGCCCAGTAGTAATCACACGGGCTGAGGCACGGCCGTGTGTCTCAACCGTGTGGATGACACGGCCATAATACATGGGCATGTGCCTAGACCGTGTGAAGTCTGCACCTTAAATGCAAAATTAAATTCGCCACACGACCTAGCACACGGGTGTGTGTCTTGGCCGTGTGACCCTAAAATGTTGCTGACGTCAGAAACAAAATGTCAACATTTTAACACACGGGCTGAGACACGGGTGTGTCATGGCCGTGTGAGGGACACGGGCGTGTGCCAGACCGTCTGAAAACCCTTGTAGGTTCGAATTAAAAAAATAAATCCACACGGCTAGGGATATGGGCGTGTGTGATCACACGGTCTGTGTAACAGCCCGGTTTAGACCCTAGTCAGAATAGTGGTTTCGGGACGGTAAATCTTTGTTTGAAAAATATTTTTTAATATTATTTTTCGTGTTTACAGTATATGATTAAGCATGGGTGAAAGTTTTGTGAGTTAATTTAATCGATTGGTTGTTTAATTTGAGAAAATGGCTTAATTGCATAAAATGTAAAAGTTGTGTTCTATATGATGAAGTGCTGAATTGTTAAGACATTTTAAGTGTGAGGTCCTTATTAAGCAAATGGACCATTGATATGGTTAATGGAATTTTATGGACAACCATTAATTAGATTATAAGTTAAATAACTATGGGTAATATGGTAATTATGTTAATAAGCTTAATATAATAAAACAAAACATGAAAATTAGTGATCCATTCATTTTTATTGCCGAAAATAAGAAAAGAAAAAGAATCATTTTCAAGCTTAGGGTTCGTCACTTCCAAGTCTTGATTAAGGTATGGATTTTGTTTGGTTTTTGATAATTTCTATGTTTTTGTGATCGTTGCTTCGTGTTCTCTTAAGCCCATGTCTTAATTCATGAAATTGATGATGATTTTGAGTTATGCCATTGTTGATGTTGTGAAATGAGTGTAAAATGTTTGATATGTTCAGCAATGCCTCTTAACCCTAGTCTAGCGTCGAATACGGGCTAGGGGTGTTACAATTTGTTAGTATCAGAGCTACGATTTAGTCGATTCTAGGACTAACGTAGCATGTGAGAGTCTAGCTATACATGCCATATATATACGAACTGTGATAGTGTGATGAATCATGATAGATAAAATGTGTTTTCTATATAGTAAATGGATCTCGAATGAGTCATAGCTGACGATGTTGAAAGTAATGCGCCTGCTCCCGCTCAAAGGACAACGTCGTCTGATTCTAGACCGATTACTAGCGGTCAGGAAGGAGAGGCTAAACAAGCCTTCTTCCAAATGACGACTGATTGGTTCACTCAGTATGTTAGAGCAAATTCGGTTGTTCTTCAACCTCCGCGACCGCAAGTTCCCATAGCTCCCCAAGTTATAGATCCGATTCGTCTGAATAAACCCTAGTTGATAAGATTAGAAAATATGGGCCTGAAGAATTTCGTGCTACCACTGATGATGATGCTGAGAGAGCCGAGTTCTGGCTTGAGAATACGATTCAGGTATTTGATGAGTTGTCTTGTACCCCTGATGAATGTGTTAAATGTTCCGTTTCTTTGTTGAGAGATACAGCTTACTAATGGTGGAAAACTCTGATTTCTGTTGTTTCGAGAGAACGAATTACCTAGGATTTCTTCCAGAATGAACTTCGAAAGAAATACATCAGTGAGAGATTTATAGATCAGAAACGCAAAGAGTTTCTTGAATTGAAATAGGGTCGTATGTCTGTTATAGAATACGAGCGAGAATTTGTGAGATTGAGCCAGTATGCATGAGAATGTGTCTCGACTGAGGCAATAATGTGTAAAAGGTTCGAAGACAGCTTGAATGAAGATATCTGTTTGTTAGTTGGAATTCTGGAAATAAAAGAATTCGCTGTGCTTGTTGACCTAGCGTGTAAAGCTGAGGAACTCGGGAAAGAGAAAAGAAAAGCTGATTCGGAAGCTATAGAGGTGCGAAAATGAACAAAGAGTAAGTCATATCAGTCGGCATCAAAGAAATTTCGAGATGATTATAGCCGTTCAAAGACTAACGTGGGACATTCAAGTAGAGATCATGCAAGATCACATTCGAGCTTCCAAGCTCCAGCTACTTCAATTGCAAGTGTTGGAAATGTTAGATCTGAGCGACTTGAGTGTAGATATTGTGGTAAAAGACATTCGGGCAATTATCGATTAAATGATCGAGCTTGTTTCAAATGTGGATCTTTAGATCACTTTATCCGAGACTATCTCGAGTCTGTTGAGCAAGAGATTGTACAGAATCCGAAGTCGATTAATGCTTCAGCTAGGGTAGACCTTCCAGAAACATGGGAAATGTGAGTGGTAGCTAGAGAGCTACGAAAGATACAGCTGCGAGATCTGAGGCGAGAGCACCTGGCAGATCTTCAGCTATTCGAGCTCGTGAAGAAGCTTCGTCTCTAGACGTTATTACCGGTACTTTTACTCTTTATGATACTTCTGTGATTGCATCAATATATCCAGGGTCTACTCATTCATATATATGCATGAATTTAGTATCCAGTAAGACTTTGCCTATAGAGTCTACTGAATTTGTAATTAGAGTATCGAACCCTTTAGGCAAGTGTGTTCTGGTTGACAAAGTGTGCAAGAATTGTCCGTTGATGTTTCGAGATATATGTTTCCTGGCTGATCTAATGTTATTACCTTTTGATGAGTTTGATATAATTTTGGGTATGGATTGGTTAACATTACATGATGCTGTTGTGAATTATAAATAGAAGACTATTGATTTGAGAAGTCAGAATGATGAGATAGTTCGAATTGAATCTAGTGATCTGAATGGGTTACCAGCCGTAATATCTTCGATGAAATCTCTAAATTATGTGAAAAAGGGATGTGAAGCTTATCTTGCGTACGTGATTGATATGAAAGTGACAGAAAAGAAAGTTGAATCTGTGCCTGTGGTTTGTAAGTTCCCTAATGTGTTTCCTAAAGAATTTTCGGGATTACCTCCGATACGAGAAGTTGAGTTTGGCATTGAGTTAGTGCAGTGGACGACCCCTATCTCAATAGCTCCGTATAGAATGGCTCTGACAGAATTGAAAGAATTGAAGTCTCAGTTGCAAGAATTGACAGAGAGAGGTTTAGCACGACCGAGTTTTTTCTCCGTGGGGTGCTCCCGTTCTGTTTGAGAAAAAGAAAGATGGCACGATGAGAATGTGTATTGATTACCGTCAGTTAAACAAAGTGACTATTAAGAACAAATATCCTCTGCCTAGAATTGATGATTTATTTGATCAGCTAAAAGGAGGTACTGTGTTTTCAAAGATAGATCTGAGATCGGGATACTATCAGTTGAGAGTGATAGATTCAGACATTCTAAAAACTGCCTTTCGAACAAGGTATGGGCATTATGAATTTTCAGTTATGCCTTTCGGACAAACAAATGCTTCTACTATCTTTATGGACTTGATGAATAGAATTTTCAGACCATATTTAGATCGATTTGTTGTTGTATTCATTGACAACATTTTGATTTATTCGCGTGATGAAATTGAGCATGCTGAACATTTGAGAATTGTGCTACAAACTCTGTGTGATAAGAAATTGTATGCAAAGTTTAGTAAATGTGAGTTCCGGTTACGTGAAGTTGGCTTTTTGGGGCATATTGTGTCAGCATCCGGTATACGAGTTGATCCGAGCAAGATTTCATCTATTTTAGAATGAAAGCCTCTGAAAAATGTGTCTGAAGTTCACAGTTTTCTGGGAGTTGCTGGTTATTACCGACGGTTCGTAAAAGGCTTTTCGATGATTACAAGTTCGTTGACGAGATTGCTTTAGAAAGATGTGAAATTTGAATGGTCTAAAAAGTGTCAGAAAAGCTTTGATCAGTTGAAAGCCCTATTGACTGAAGCTCCAATGTTAGTACAACCAGAATTCGGTAAAGAATTTGTGATATATAGTGATGCTTCGCTGAACGGTCTGGGATGTGTTTTGATGCAGGAAGGCAAAGTTATAGTTTATGCCTCGAGACAATTAAAACCGCATGAAAAGAATTATCCGACGAACGACCTTGAGTTAGCTGCAATCGTGTTTGCTCTAAAAATTTGGCGTCACTATCTTTTCGGTGAGAAGTGTCATATGTTTTCAGATCATAAAAGTTTGAAATATTTGATGACTTAGAAATACTTGAATCTGCGACAGAGAAGATGGTTAGAACTGTTAAAAGACTACGAGCTTGTGATTGATTATCATCCGGGAAAAGCAAATGTTGTTGCTGATGCTATGAGTCAAAAATTACTATTTGCGCTACGTGCAATGAATGCTTATTTAGTTCTGTCTGATGATGGTTCGGTTTTAACCGAATTGAAAGTGAGACCGTTGTTCTTACAGTAGATTTGTAATGCCCAAAAAGTTGACACTGAAATGCTAGTGAAACGAGCTCAATGTGATTTGAACTCTGATTCATAATTTTGAGTTGATGATGATGATTGTCTGAGATTCCGAGATCAGATTTGTGTTCCGAGAAATCCAGAGTTGATTCAGTTGATTTTGAAAGAAGCTCACTGCAGTCGCTTATCGATTCATCCGGGAGGTACAAAGATGTATATTGATTTGAAACAACATTATTGGTGGCATGGAATGAGAAGAGATATTTCTAATTTTGTTTCGAAATGTTTGATCTGTCAGCAAGTTAAAGCTAAACATCAGGTGTCATCCGGTTTGTTACAATTGATTATGATTCTCGAGTGGAAATGGGATAGAGTGATAATGGATTTTGTTTCAGGTTTGCCTTTAACTCCGAGGAAGAAAGATGCAATCTGGGTTATATTTAATAGATTAACAAAGTCAGCTCATTTTATTCCTGTGAGAACGGATTATTCGCTTGATAAGTTAGCTGAGTTATACATTTCTGATATTGTGAGATTGCACGGGGTGCCACTATCTATTGTGTCTGACAGAGATCCGAGGTTTACTTCGCGGTTTTGGAAGAAACTACAAGAGGCTTTAGGTACAAAGTTGCACTTCAGTACTGCTTTTCACCCGCAGATGGATGGTCAATCCGAATGGATTATTCAGATACTCGAGGATATGTTAAGATGTTGCATTCTTGAGTTTGAAGGTACATGGGAACAATACTTGCCATTGATTGAATTTGCGTATAATAATATCTTTTAGTCGAGTTTAAAAATGGCACCTTACGAAGCTTTGTACGGTCACAAATGCAGAACACCTTTGTACTGGACTGAGCTTAGTGAGAATAAGATACACGGGGTTGATTTGATCAAAGAAACTGAACAGAAAGTGAAAGTGATTCATGATAATCTGAAAGCAGCGCCAGATCGTCAGAAATCGTATGCAGGCTTGAAATGGAAAAATATTGAATTCGAGATCAGTGAAAATGTATTTTTGAAAGTGTCTCCATGGAAGAAAATACTCCAATTCGGCAAAAAAGGCAATTTGAGCCCGAGATTCATCGGGCCGTATGAGATTATCGAGCATATTGGGCCAGTTGCTTATAGATTGTTGCTACCATCTGAGTTAGAAAAGATTTACAATGTGTTTCATGTATCGATGCTTCGACGATATAGATCAGATCTTTCGCATGTAATTTCTCCGTCTGAGATAGAGATTCAGTCCGATATGACTTATGAAGAAGAACCGATCCATATCTTAGCTCACGAGGTTAAAGAATTGAGAAATAAGAAAATTCTGTTAGTAAAAGTAATGTGGCATCGACACGGTGTTGAAGAGGCTACATGGGAGCCCGAATATGCTATGAGACAGCAATATCCGAATCTGTCCAACGGTAAGATTTTCGGAGACGAAAATCCCCAAGGGGGGAGAATTGTAACAGCCCAGTTTAGACCCTAGTCAGAATAGTGGTTTCAAGACCACAAATCTGAGTTTGAAAAATATTTTTTTAATACTATTTTCCGTGTTTACAGTATGTGATTAAGCACGTGTGAAAGTTTTGTGAGTTAATTTAATCGATTGGTTGTTTAATTTGAGAAAAGGGCTTAATTGCATAAAACGTAAAAGTTGTGTTCTATATGATGAAGTGCTGAATTGTTAAGACATATTAAGTGTGAGGTCCTTATTAAGCAAATTGACCATTGATATGGTTAATGGACTTTTATGGACAACCATTAATTAGATTATAAGTTAAATAGCTATGGGTAATATGGTAATTATGTTAATAAGCTTAATATAATAAAACAAAACATGAAAATTAGTGATCCATTCATCTTTATTGCCGAAAATAATAAAAGAAAAAGAATCATTTTCAAGCTTAGGGTTCGGCACTTCCAAGTCTTGATTAAGGTATAGATTTTGTTCGGTTTTTGATAATTTCTATTGTAAGGCCCAATTTTTGCCCGAGCCCAATTAACCCAATTAACCCAAAATAAACCAACTAAACAGTCCAGTTTTTTTATTATTATTACAAACCCAATAAAAAACTAGCCCAAAACCCGAAGCCCAAATTACATAGGCCCAAAGCCTAATCCTAAAGAAATTTTCAGCAAACCCTAATCCCTAACAGCCTTTGCGCCGTACGCCTCCGTACACTGCCACGTTGCCACCACGGTACGGCCTCCGTACCTCCGCCCACCGCATGCCACGTACCTGCAAAGGACACAAAAACCAGCAGCAAAAAACAAGAAACATATTGTATTTTATTTTCTTCAACTTCGGCTATAAAACCGAAGAACAAACCTTTGTAAAATTTTTTACAGACACACAATCGAATATACAAAAAAAAGCAGAAACTAGAGATTAAAGGTGCTTCCTTTTTCTTCTTTTCTTTTTTGAAATAAAATGTAATAAAAAAACCTTACCTGCATCGGTTCATCTTCCGTCACCACCGAGAAGAGATCCGACTTCCCTTCGGAAACCCTTCTTTTTTTTCTTTCTGTTTTATTTTAAAGCAAAAATCTAAGTTTCAAGAGTTTTTTTTTTTGGAAAACAAAAAAAGGGTTTTTTTCTTTTAAAAAAAACAAAAACAAATTTTGAAGCCCCGGCCACCTTCTGCGGCGGAGGCCCGACGGAGGTGCAGCGGGGGCGCGGTGGCCCCATGGCCGGCCTTTAGGGCATTTTTCAGAGAGAAGTTTTGAGAGGAAAGGGGAATGTTTTGTTTTTTTTTTGTGTGTGTGAAAGGCTGAAAATGATTTTTTTAAAAAATTGGGCTTTTATAAAACATCGAAACGGTGCCGTTTTGCACCAGGGGTATCAGCGCCAAAACGGCGCCGTTTTACTCTAGACCCGTGCGCGACATGACCCGCCAGAGGATCCGCGCGTTTTTTAAAATTGATCTTATTGCCAGTTTGGTCCTTCCACTTTTTTATGGTTTTGTGATTAAGTTTCTTTTATTTCTAATTTTGCCCTAAAATTTTGTTTTGATTTCATTTTAGCCTCGTGTAAAGTGCTGCGTTTTGGAGGGCGGGGATATTTTCCCTTTTAGTCCCTCCTTGTTATTCGCGCACTCGATTCGATCATTTTCTCTTTTATTTATTTTCAGATTTGCCCCAAACTTTTGTTTTAAGTTCAATTTAGTCCTTTCTTTTATTTCTTTTGTTATTTTTGCTACTTTATTATTAATTTAATATTATTATTAATAGTATTATTATTTTTTATCTTTCTTTACTTGTTTTTTTATTGCATTAATAAATCAATTTTCATATTATTACTATTATTATTGCTATTATTACTATTATTTTTAATATTACATTATTATTATTACTATTATTATTATTGTTGTTATTACTATTACTATTATTATTATTATTATTATTTTTATTTTACTTACTTATTATTATCAATATATTATTAAATTAATTAGTTTAATATTGTTATTACTACTATCATTTTCCTTTTTATTTATTTACTTATTATTATCATATTACTAAATTAATCAATTTTGCATTATTTCTATTACATTTCTTTTATATTTATTTACCTAAACTTTTTCTTATATATATTTATTTTCTCATTTATTCATTTATATCTTTTTATATAATTTAAAAAAACTGTAGATTTTTATTATTATATTATTTTTAATATTATCGTCATTATTAATAATGTTATTATTCTTAATTGTTTTACACAATACTTATTTATTTACTTAATATTAGATCTTTAGCTTCAATTTTTTTAGTTTGTTATTCTTATTATTTGTTTTATTATTATTGGCTTTCTTATTTATTTCATCTTTGTTCTTTATATTATCACTTGCATCAACTTATACATTATTCTATTATGTATCAACTCCGTAATCCATTTTATATTTTCACTACAAAATCGCATTACATTTTACCCGTCACATTGAAAATTTTGTTTTTTTAAAAATAAGCAATTTTTTTCCGTATTTCGAGATTCAAAAATTCATACCCTAACTTACGGGGTTCCGATTTTCTCGATAAATTTGAATAACGAACGTTTTTAAAACACTTTTAAATAATCTCGGGAATCAAGAAAAGATCGTGTTCTAACTTACGGAATATGATTTCTTTCTACAACCGAGATAATCGAATATCCTTCAAAATAATTTTTTTGGTGTTTATTCTCGTTTCGGGAATTTAAGACATTGTGTCCTAACTTACGGGACGTAATCCTTTTTTCCAGTTTAACGTGAAATACTCCCTTTTCTGTAAAAAAAAAATTATTAAGCAATGTTTTAACAAAGGATCGTATTTTTAAAATCTCTTCAATTTTTTTTTGATTTTTGACACTCAGACGTTAATTAATCAATTAGGTACCAATTTTGGGCGTGACAGGATGCTAATCCTTCCTCGCACGTAACCGACTCTCGAACCCGTTTTCTCGAATTTCGTAGACCAAATCGCTGTTTTGATAAATTGAAATATTTTATTAAAACAACCAAATTACGAGGTGACCTGATCCCACCTCATAAAAAAATATTGGTGACGACTCTAATTTTTCGCTTTAAATATAAAGTCGACTGTTTTCAAAAAGAATGGTTTCGACAGCTTGGCGACTCCACTGGGGACATTTAAGAGAGTCAAGCCATAAATTGATTAATTTTTGTCTTTTTGTCGAAAAATTGAAAATCTGTTTTAAATTTATGATTGCTCCATTGCATTTTATCCGTCATTTTCGTGGTTTTCATCATAGTATGCTTACTTTGTTGGTTTAAACCTGTTGATGTGTCTCTGCATTTTGCATTGCATAAGTCGATCAATTTTACCCCCTTTAAGTGGGACCGAGAAACTATTCCTTCGTGAGGTCTTCACCTCCGTATAGGATAGTGGGTCGCTTTCAGGATACATCCGTACCTATGTCTTCGTGAGATTTTCATCTCCGTATAGCCATAAGGAAATGTATTCCCCTGAACTGAACTCGGTCCGCCTGAGCCTATGATGGGTGAGGATCGAGGAATCTGCCGGTTCAGGTACCTTTACTCTAGAACCAAACCCCATATAGTGAGCCTTAAGAGCCCACCTTAGGTAGAGCCGCGCCAAACCCTAGCGGTCACCTGAGTAGGTGCTTTACTTATTATTCTTTGCTAACTTTAAATTTTGTATGAAGTACTGAATTGCTTTGTTTTTTCTTTGTATGTAATTGCATGGCATTTTTCATCACAAAAGAGGTGTTGATTCACTTTCGGTTCCTAAATAGATAACTTATCATGGAAAAGGGGTTTTTTGATAAAGTGGAGGATAATATGGCCGTCCGGATTTGGGCCGAGACAGCGCAGCAGGAGAAAGGTGATAGTCTGACCGAGGGATCGAAGTCATGGGATTTCACCCGCGTCAGTGTGACTCAGAATAATCTGCAAGAATTAAAGGAGATATGGGATCAGTGGAATGATGAGGTCAAGTAGTTGTTTTACTGTAACTATGGAGATTTGCCCTATCTGCTCGATGTGAAGGTGGACAAGCACTTATTTCGAGCCCTCGCTCAGTTCTGAAATCTTGCCTACAGTTGTTTCACTTTTGGGAAAGTTGATTTGATACCTACTGTGGTGGAGTATATGGCCCTACTTCATTGCCTGAAGATTCAAGCCGACAAAGCATATTCAAGAGCCTCTAATGTCCCGACCTTTTTGAAGAAATTGATGAGCATCACAGGGATGAGTGAGCAGTGGGTGGCAGCCTAGATCAAGCAAAAAGGAGATAGTAAGTGTATCCCTTGGAAAAACTTGAGGGATCTTATTCTAGCGCATCCGGATATGAAGAAAAGGGTTGATGTGTTCACTTTGAGTATCTACGGTTTGGTCGTCTTCCCCAAGGCATTGGGGCATGTAGATGAGGCAGTCTCAGATCTCTTTGATCGACTTGACAAAAGGGTCACGCCGGTTCATGCGATTTCAGCTGAAACTTTCAGATCCTTGAAGCGTGCCGGAGAGCGGGCGAGGGCAGATTTATAGGTTGTGCACAACTTTTGTTGGCATGGTTCCACAGCCATTTTTGGAAAGTGGAAAAAGTCTTCTATCGAATCTTCTCCGAAAACTATTCTCCCCTGAAAGAGGAAGTGGCTACACCGAGACGGGATGATATCACGGAGGAAAAGTGGATGATGATTCTCCAAAGTCTGCAAGAAGAAGACATTGAGTGGAGAGCCCCTTGAATGGTCCCCGACGAGATCTTGTATCGATGTGGAGATTTTGATTGGGTTTCCCTACTTGGGATATGGGGAGCTATCGGGTATGCTCCCCTACTCGTGTTAAGGCAATACAGGTCCAGACAGTTCACGCCAGCAACACAAGGGTTAGCTCAGTGCAAGTTTATATACAAGGGAGATAACTAAAAAAAAAAAGTTCGTGAGATATCGAATGCCTAGAACCAAACTCGTAGAATGAAGAGGTTTACTGCTAGTCCAACGACTACCCCTGAGTATGACCAGTGGTGGGGTCAGAGAATCAACGACAACATCCCCACGTCGAATCAAGAAAATATCCTATCATTAGAAGAACACTTGCAGGTGGTCCCGTCTGAACTAGAGATCATCAAACAGGATTTTGAAAAGAAAAGTTGGGAACTAGGAAAAAGAATCGAGCAATTGGAGGAGGAGAACATGTAGCTGGGGCTAGATGTCGATGTCCAGAAACTAGAAGTCGAGAAACTAAGGAAGGGAAAGAATAAGGCTGAAGAGGATTTGGACAGTTTGAAGACAGATTATAAGAAGCTGCGTATGTAAATAAGGACCGCTGGTTTGGATAAAACGTCTGAGCAATGGTGACAAGAAATCCAAGAAGAAAAGACTAGAGTTGATCAGTGTGAGAAGAAGTTCGATGATACTCGAGTACGGGAGGACACTTTAAAAAAGAGTTTGTTGGAGAGCCAAAATGAAAACGAGAAGTTAAGAGCTCGGGTGGCGGAGTTAGAAAAGTCACTGCACCAGCATCGTAGTCGTAACTCCGTAATCAAATTAAGGGCCAACCTAAGCAAGATTGAGGAACTAAAAGGGAGGATAGAAGAACTTGAAACCGCGCTGCAAAACTGTGAACCCCGGGTTGAACTACTGGAAGCAAACAATGAGCGGTGGAAAGATCAGCTTCATCAATCTCAAGACCAGATCAGGGATAGGGATTACGTCATGGGTGAAGCTTTGGCTCAAGTTCGAGAGGTGGCTAATCATATACAAACATTGGCAGTCCAGGATTATGTCCTGAGTTTGAAATATGAGTCAGAGACAGATCGAGGCTGAGAGTTAGCTTGGCTTCTTAAGCAAGTCAAGACCTTAAGCATTAGGGCAAAGCCATATATGTAATCCATTTTATGTAAAGAAATTTGTTTTCTAGAAAGGTTATTCTAATGAAATTGAATCAGAATCAATGCCTTTTTCTTTTGCATTCATTGCATTCACGCATTAACATTGCATTGCATTGCATCATGTGTACTAAAACTCACAAAGAGACTCTAAAATCGTGGCAGTTACCCTGGAACATCATTACGGTACACGAAGAAAGACTAAAGCCATGGACCAAAGGTTAGAAAGATTGGAACAAATACAAAGAGAGATGCAGGATCAACTACAAATACAGATGCAAGAACAGTTGGTCAAAATCCAACAGGATATGAGGGATCAAATGCTAGAATCCCAGAGAAACATGATGAGCCAATTAACGCAGTAGCTGGCTGGGGGGCTAGAAAAAGGAAAGAGCCCTATGATCAATACCGGAGATGACAATGAGGACCCTGCTTATCCTCCAGGCTTCACCCCAACGAACACCCAAGCACAACCATAAAGGTTGTCCGTCAATGTTAGACCCCAATATCAGTCCGGTTCTTCGGCACTGATAAACTTCCCGACAGGTTTAGGCTCCAACCCCGGAGACAATCCAGCAAATCTCGTTGTCCTCGACCTTGATGATATAGCAGAAATAGGAAAAACGAGAGTAGAGCTCGCAAAACAACTTGAAGACAGATGCAAATGGCTAGAGGAGAAATTCAAGGTGTTGGAAAGCGCCGATTACCATTGTGGAATTAACACCAAGGAATTGAGCTTGGTCCAAGATCTAGTGCTCCCTCTAAAGTTCAAAAGCCGAAATTTAAAAAATATAACGGGACCAGTTTCCCTGAGGCTCACATTACGATGTTCTATTAGAGGATGACTGGATATATCAGTAACGATCAGTTATTGATTTACTGTTTCCAAGATAGCTTGACTGGGGCTGCGGCCAAATGGTATAATAAGCTAAATCGTGCCCAGATTAGTTCGTGGAAGGACCTAGCACAGGTCTTCATGAAACAATACAGCCACGTGACAAATATGGCGCCTGACAGAATCATGTTACAGAATATGGAGAAAAAGCCGAACGAAAGTTTCAGGCAATATGCTCAAAGGTGGAGGGAAGTCACCACGCAAGTCCAACCGCCACTGCTGGAAAAGGAAACTACCATGCTCTTCATTAATACCCTAAAGGCACCTTTTATTAATCACATGCTGGGAAGCACAACTAAGAGCTTCTCAAACATAGTGATGTCTGGCGAAACAATAGAAAATGCCATAAGGTGCAGAAAAATAGAGGCCAGAGAAAGCACAAAGAGGTCGGCCCCTAGAAAAAGAGAAAATGATGTGAATAACGTGAGCACGTATAACAGGGTTACTCAAAATCGGTCACTGTGAACCAGTTGAGAACGGTAACCACTAGCCATCAAGGCCCACCGAGACAAGAGTCTAACACGAGGCAAAATACGGAGAAACTCCAGTTTACGCCTATTCTAATGACGTATCAGGAGTTATACCAAAGTTTATTCGATGAACACGTTGTGTCCCCTTTATACCTAAAGCCAATGTAACCCCCATACCCGAAATGGTACGACGTAAACACCCAATGTGAATACCATACGGGAATCACGGGGCATTCGATAGAAAACTGCACCGCTTTCAAAAAGCTAGTCGAAAGGCTCATCAAAATGGGCATTGTAAAATTCGATGATCCATCGGGTGCAGGAAATCCGTTACCCAACCATGATGATAACGGGGTAAACACGATAGTCGAGAATGCGGGGAAGAAAATCAAGATGTATATTGCAGAAGTGAAAACCCTATTGGGAGAAGTATGGAAGAAAATGGTAGAAAGAGGGTTAATCACACAAGACTCGAGGAACAGGTCCCGAGAAGCAAGAAACTATTGTGAGTTCCATGATGAAGAAGATCATGAAATTCAGAAATGCAGTGAATTCAGGGCCTTAGTACAGGGTTTAATGGACAATAAAGAGCTCGAGTTCTTTGAGTACACTGAAGGAGAAGAGGTGTGCGCCTCAAAGAGAGGGTCGACAGAGAAGGTCTATGAGGCCAACCACCCAGTGGTAATCATCTCACGACCAAGAATCAACAAATCCAGAGCAAGAATTACACCAAAAGTTGTAATCTAGAGACCTGTTGCTTTTCCTTATAAAGATAGCAAAAGGGTACCTTGGAATTATGACTGTAATGTTACAATCCCGAGAGAGGTAGGCCCGGTTAGCATGCCAGAGGAAGGTCAGGATGTTATGATGCCCCAAATACAAAAGTCGAACCTATGAAAGGGAAGTACGTGGTGGTCGAACAAAGGAAAGAGAAGCCAGAACTACCAATTAACGAGTCGATAAACGAGAAAGAAACTAAGGAATTCTTGAAATTCCTAAAACACAACAAGTATAGTGTCGTGGAACAATTACACAAGCAGCCAGCTTGTATATCGGTATTGGCTTTACTCTTAAGCTCGGAGACACACCGTAACGCACTCATGAAGGTGTTAAACGAGACCTACATCGCTGATGATATTTCCGTAAACAAGCTAGACCGTCTTGTCAACAACATAAGTGCCGATAATTTCATCTTTTTTAATGACGACGAAATACCGTCGGGGGGCATGGGATCCACCAAGGCCTTGCATATCACTACTCGCTGCAAGAGATATACATTGCCGTAGGTACTGTTTGACAATGGATCGGCACTGAATGTACTGCCCCTATCCACATATGCCATACATAGAGGCTGATGGTGAAGTGATAGAATGTTCCTTCCGGTCGCTGGAGTTTGTGAATGCTACCTTCATCATCGAGGGAAGTAAGACCCCAATGCCCAAAATATCCAAAGCCACGAGGATGAGCTTACAACTGACGGTGGGAAAAGGAGCACCGCCTGGAAGGGGACTCGGGAAATACCTCCAGGGATGGGTCGAAGTACCAATCTTGACTGACAAACGGGGTCGCTTTGGCTTGGGGTATAGGCCAGACATGAAGCAAAGGAAGAAAGAGTTGGAGAAGAAGCAGGAGAGAATAAGAGCGCGATTAAGCGGGGCAGAGGTGAAGTGGGAACCAATGACCTTCCCCCATATATCCAGAACATTCGTATCAGGAGGAATTATTCACCCTGAACGGAAGATGAAAAGGAAAGAAATTGTTGAAGACATGATGGGAAGTCTGAGCATCAATGCCGTATCTGAAGGGGGAATGGTGGAAGAAAACTTATCGGGCATCCGCTCTTTTGAGCCTGGAAGTGTTCTGAGCAACTGGACTGCAGAAGAGATTCCTGTAGTCTTTAAAGCTGATTCAACGTAATGTTTAAAACACGCTTGTTGCTTTAAGCCTAGAAGTAATAAGAATCCATTTGTGAAATAGGCTAATGTCCAACATCTTTATTTCAATAAAAAATGCATTCTTTTGTATCACTCTGAGCAAATATTCTTTTATTTTTTTCATTTCATTCATAATCATACCATACAAATAGTTATTCTTTGATTCATTTGTTTTTTGGATATTCATTTGTGCCTACAACAGGTCTCCAGATATCAACGACATGAGCGACGCTGCTACTGACCCAGAATCTCCTTTTGAGTGAGACATGTGTCTAGAGGGATCTCAGGATTTTGAAGATGACAGAGACTGTAACTTATCTTCGGATTTGTTAAGGATGGTAGAACAAGAAGAGAAATAGATTCTACCTCACAAAGAGATAGTAGAGATTGTGATCTTGGAACACGGAAAAGAAGTGAAAATTGGAACTTGTATAGCTGAAGAAACAAAACGAGACCTCATTGAGTTACTTCAAGAATTCAAAGATGTCTTCGGATGGTCATACCAAGATATGCCCGGGTTAAGAACTGATATTGTGGTACACCGCCTCCCCATAAAAAAAGAATGTAAGTCAGTTCAGCAGAAGCTCCGAAGGATGAGGCCCGATGTTGTGATAAAAATAAAAGAAGAGGTCAAGAAGCAATTTGATGTCGGGTTCCTACAAGTGGTTAAATACTCAGAATGGGTAGCCAATATTGTCCCCGTCCCTAAGAAAGATGGAAAGGTACGGATGTGTGTAGATTACAGAGACTTAAACAAGGCCAGCCCAAAAGAAAATTTCCCATTGCCTCACATTGACACTTTAGTAGATAATACGGCAGGCTACTTACTGTTCTCCTTCATGGATGGCTTCTCTAGATACAATCAGATAAAGATGCATCCTGAAGACATGGAAAAGACCACATTCGTGACCTTGTGGGAAACATTTTGCTATAAGGTGATGCCATGTAGATTAAAAAATGCGGGAGCAACGTATCAAAGAGCCTTGGTAACCTTGTTTCATGACATGATGCACAAGGAAATCGAGGTTTACGTTGACAATATGATTGCAAAATCCCAAACAGAAAAGGAGTACGTGCAAGTTTTGAGGAAATTGTTCTTAAGGTTGAGAAAATTTTAGCTAAAGCTCAATTCGACCAAATGTACTTTCGGAGCCAAGTCTGAAAAGCTGCTAGGATTTGTAGTCAGTGAAAAAGGGATCGAGATCGATCCAGACAAAGTCAAGGCTATACAAGAATTGCCTCCGCCGCACACTCAAAAGGAAATTTGAGGTTTCTTAGGAGGAGTAAATTACATTGCCCAGTTCATTTCACAACTAACTGAGAAATGTGACCCAATATTCCGTCTTCTTAAGAAACACAATCCAGGCGTGTGGGATGATGAATGCCAAAAAACTTTTGACAAGGTAAAACAGTACCTGTCCAATACCCCAGTGCTGTCACCACCTAGTCCAGATAGGTCATTGATACAGTATTTGACCATTCTATGGGATGTGTGCTTGGCCAACACGATGAGACAGGAAAGAAAGAAAGGGCGATATACTACCTCAGTAAGAAATTCACAGAGTGTGAAATGAGATATTCGCCAATTGAGAAATTATGTTGCGCCTTGATCTGGAAAACTCGGAGATTGAGGCAGTACATGTTGTATCACACCACTCGGCTCATTTTGAAACTAGACCCTCTGAAGTACATGATGGAGTCACTGATTTGAATGGAAGGATGGGCAGATGGCAAATTCTGCTTTCCGAATTTGACATAGTTTATGTGAACCAGAAGGCTATGAAAGGGAGCGTAATAGCAGATTTTCTAGCCAGTAGAGCTTTAGAAGATTACGAGCCTTTGAACTTTGATTTCTCTAATGAAGATCTAATGTATGTGGCAACTACCGAAGAAGACGCTCCAGAGGATCGTCCTTGGAAACTGAACTTCAACAGAGCATCAAATGCTGTTGGTAACGAAGTTGGGACAGTCCTGGTATCCCCAAATGGAGATCATTATCCGTTTACTTGCAAATTGGATTTTGATTGCACAAATAATATGGCAGAGTACGAAGCATGTATCATGGGAATTCGTGTGGCCATAGAACGCAGAATCAAAGTGCTAGAGGTGTATGGGGATTCTATACTAGTAATCTATCAGCTCAAAGGTGAATTGGAAACAAGAGACCCCTAATTGATCAATTATCGAAAGCTACTTCTGGAATTAATTGAGGAGTTTGATGATATCACCTTCTGTTACCTCCCGCGAGATGAAAACCAGATGGCTGACGCATTGGCTACATTAGCTTCTATGATTAGAGTAAATAAATAAGAGGATGTGAAGTCTATCCAAATAAGTATTCACGAGGCTCCGGCTCATTGCTACAACATTGACGAAGAGGAAGAAACATATAATCATCATTGGTATCACAATATACTACGATATGTGAAGAATCGTGAATACCCTGATCAAGCAACTGAGAATGATAAAAGGACTTTGAAAAGACTGGCTAGTGACTACGTCTTAAATGGGGAGATCTTATACAAAAGAAGAAAGGATCAGGTGTTATTAAGATATGTAGATGCTGTTGAGGCTAAGAAAATTCTAGAAGAAGTCCATGAGGGTGTTTACGGAACACATGCTAATGGTTTTACAATGGCCAAGCAAATCATGAGATTTGGATATTATTGGTCTACCATGGAAGGGGATTGCATCAATTATGCCAAGAAGTGCCATAAGTTCCAAATTTATGGGGACAAGATTCATGTGCCTCCTTCACCTCTTCATGTTATGACTTCTTCATGGCCTTTCTCTATATGGGGCATGGACGTCATTGGGCCAATCTCGCCAAAAGCCTCTAACGGGCACCGATTCATCCTTGTGGTCATCGATTACTTCACCAAGTGGGTAAAGGCTGCTTCATATGCCAATGTCACCAAGTCGGTGGTCAGCAAGTTCTTAAAGAAAGAGATCATCTGTCGGTATGGAATACCAGAAAGGATCATATCGGACAATGCATTGAATTTGAACAACAGCACGATAGCAGAGGTCTGCAGTCAGTTCAAAATTAAACACCACAACTCGTCACCATATCGCCCAAAAATGAATGGCGCAGTTGACGCGGCTAATAAGAATATCAAGAAAATTGTGGGGAAAATGACTGAGACTTATAAAGATTGGCATGAGAAGTTACCATTTTCTCTTTATGCTTATCGAACGTCATTCAGAACCTCTACCGGGGCAACTCCTTTCTCATTGGTCTATGGAATGGAGGGAGTGTTACCCATCGAAGTTGAGATTCCTTCCCTTCGAGTCTTGTCGGAGCTGAAGATGGATGAAGCAGAATGGATCCAATATCGATATGACCAATTGAACCTAATCGAAGAGAAAAGATTGAAATCTATCCGTCATGGTCAAATGTACAAAAAACGAATGATGCAAGCTTACAACAAAAAGGTTCGCCCCAAAGAATTCCATGAGGGGGACTTAGTATTGAAGAAGATCCTACCCCTACAAAAGGACTTCAGATGAAAGTGGATGTCAAACTGGGAAGGACCTTATGTGGTAAAGAAGGCATTTTCTGGAGGAGCGTTGATATTAATCAAATGCAGGGCGGGCTGGGGGTAGCATGGGCCCGGCCTAAAAATGTAAAATTACTATTTAGGCCCTTAAATTTTTTTTAAAATTTTAAATTAGTAAAGGTAAAATTTCACTTTGGCCACATTAAAATTATAAAAATTCGATTTAATCCTTTACAAATTATAAAGATATAAACTATAAAAAATTAAATTTTCATCCGGCCCCCCTAAAAAATTGTTCTGGCTTCGCCCCTGCTGAAATGGATGGCAAGACTTTGCCTAATCCAGTGAATTCAGACTCAGTCAAGAAGTCCTTCTCTTTAAAAAAAAAGGCGAGAGGCCAAGGCAAAAACCCGCAAAAGGCGCTTTGAGACCAAAGGGGTTTTGAATTGAAAACCCGTGAAAGGGCAATTCAAATTTTGATCGAAGGTGGGGCATGCAGTAGTCTTGCTATGCTTGAATTAACGAAGAGGAGGTATGCTACATCTTGGGGCATTAACAAAGTACTCTAGATCCCCTAAACACGTATTGAGCTCAAAAGGGTCTTCAAGAAGTTCGTACAGAGAAGATCAGGTTGCGATATCTAGGGCACCTAGTTGTCGCCTAACCTATTTTGTATTCCAGCAGTGTTTGCTTTCTTTAATTAATCCATTCTCTTCAGATTTTATTCCTAATAAATTTCAGTTTTGTCCAGTTATTATGAGCCTTTTTAAGCATTTTGCATTGAAATAATGATTAATGGACTAATAATACTTTCACAAAAGGAGTTTTGCATATTACACTGGAAGCTTCTAAATAGTACAAGAACTTGAAACAGGACTATTATTTAGAACTCACCAAGCCTAAGGGTTGGAAATATTTGAGATGGAAGAGTCTAAAATGAGACTATTGCTTCAAATTTTCTGTCAAGGATATCAGTTGAACAAGAAGGCATGATAACACCTCAGTGATACAACCTTGATGAACAACGAGCAATGACAACCCAAACACTAAAAAGGGATCATTCTCATGACATTTTGCATTCATATATCATTCATAACACATCTAGTTAAGAGCATTTGATTCATTCTGATCATTGCATCCTAATCATTTGGCATAAGCATAGACCCATGAAATCGATTCTACAGGTCATGTCCCCCAGAGGACGGTGTAGCGACACCGGTGAAACCACTAATCTTATCTCCCTGAAGTTGCAGTAGGAGAAGATTGAAAATGGCGAATCTTATCTCCCTAGAGTTGCAGTGGAGTAGATTAAAGCCACAAGTCTTATCTCTCTGAAGTTACATTGGAGCAGACTGAAGACAACGAATCTTATTTCCCTGAAGTCGCAGTGGAATAGATTTAAGCTACAAGTTAGAAATCCTAAACCCCTGAAGTTGTAGTGGGACAGATTGAAGTTATCATGGAGAATCTTATCTCCCTGAAGTTGCAGTGGAGCAGATTAAAGACAGGCTACAAATCTCATCTCCTTGGAGTAGCAGTGGAGCAGATTGAAGTCGTGGATCTTATCTCCTTGAAGTTGCCATGGAGTAGATCGAAGACACTAGTCTTATCTCCCTAAAGTTGCAGTGGAGTAGGCTGAAGACAGCAAATCTTATTTCCCTGAAATTACAGTGGAACAGATTTAAGCTACGAGTTACAAGTCCTATACCTCTGAAGTTGCAATAGGTCGGATCAAATCTATCATGGTGAATTTTATCTCCCTGAAGTTGCAGTGGAGCAGATTGAAGCCACAAATCTTATTTCCCTGAAGATGCAGTGGGATGGAATGAGGCTACTTGAGGAAGAGGAGCACCAAAAGAAGTCAAGGTTCAGCAAGACCAGGCAAAATTGGCCCTTTTAAAGTCTTTGCTTCATTCTCGTTACACGACAATGAGCAAAGAGGGGCAGCTGTAAGGCCCAATTTTTGCCTGGGCCCAATTAACCCAAAATAAACAAATTAAACAGTCCAGTTTTTTTTATTATTACAAACCCAATAAAAAACTAGCCCAAAACCCGAAGCCCAAATTACATATGCCCAAAGCCTAAACCTAAAGAAATTTTTAGCAAACCCTAATCCCTAACAGCCTTTGCGTTGCACGCCTCCGTACACTGCCACGTCGCCACCACCGTACGGCCGCCGTACCTCCGCCCACTGCACGCTACGTACCTGCAAAGGACACAAACAACAGCAGCAAAAAACAAGAAATATATTGTATTTTATTTTCTTCAACTTCGGCTATAAAATCGAAGAACAAACCTTTGTAAAAAATTTTACAGACACACAATCGAATATACAAAAACAAGTAGAAATCAGAGATTAAAGGTGCTTCCTTTTTCTTCTTTTTTTTTCGAAATAAAATGTAATAAAAAAACCTTACCTGCGTCGGTTCATCTTCCGCAACACCGAGAAGAGATTCGACTTCCCTTCGCAAACCCTTCTTTTTTTCTTTCTTTTTTATTTTAAAGCAAAAATCTAAGTTTCAAGAGTCTTTTTTTAACAAAAAAGGGGTTTTTTTTAAAAAAAAGGGTTTTGTTCTTTAAAAAAAAAACAAAAACAAATTTTGAAGCCCCGGCCACCGCCTGCGACGGAGGCACGGCAAAGGTGCGGCGGGGGCACGGTGGCCCCATGGCCGGCCTTCGGGGCATTTTCAGAGAGAAGTTTTGAGAGGAGAGGGGAATGTTTTTTTTTGTTTTTTTTTTGTGAAAGGCTGAAAATGATTTTTTTTTAAAAAAATTGGGCTTTTATAAAGCGTCGAAACGGTGCTATTTTGCACTAGGGGCATCAGCGCCAAAACGGCACCGTTTTACTCTAGACCCACGCGCGCGACCCGACCCGCCAGAGGATGTGCGCATTTTTTAAAATTGGTCTTATTGCCAGTTTGGTCCTTCCGCTTTTTTTATAGTTTTGCGATTAAGTTTCTTTTATTTCTAATTTTGCCCTAAAATTTTGTTTTGATTTCATTTTAGCCCAGTGTAAAGTCCTGCGTTTTGGAGGGCAGGGATATTTTCCCTTTTAGTCCCTCCTTGTTATTCGCGCACTCGATTCAGTCCTTTTCTCTTTTATTTATTTTCAGATTTGCCCCAAACTTTTATTTTAAGTTCAATTTAGTCCTTTCTTTTATTTCTTTTTTTTATTTTTGCTATTTTATTATTAATTTAATATTATTAGTAATAGTATTATTTTTTTTATCTTTGTTTACTTGTTTTTTTTATCGCATTAATAAATCAATTTTAATATTATTACTATTATTATTGCTATTATTACTATTATTTTTAATATTACATTATTATTTTTACTATTATTATTATTATTATTTTACTTACTTATTATTATCATTATATTATTAAATTAATTTGTTTAATATTGCTATTACTACTATCATTTAACTATTTTTTATTTACTTATTATTATCATATTACTAAATTAATCAATTTTGCATTATTTCTATTACATTTCTTTTATATTTATTTACCTAAACTTTTTCTTATATACATTTATTTTGTCATTTATTCATTTATATCCTTTTATATAATTTTAAAAAAAACTGTAGATTTTTATTATTATATTATTATTAATATTATCATCATTATTACTTATGTTATTATTCTTAAATAGTTTTACACAATACTTATTTATTTACTTAATATTAGATCTTTAGCTTCAATTTTTTTAGTTTGTTATTCTTATTATTTGTTTTATTATTTTTGACTTGTTTATTTATTTCATCTTCGTTCTTTATATTATCACTTGCGTCAACTTATACACTATTCTGTTATGTATCAACTCCATAATCCATTTTACATTTTCACTACAAAATCGCGTTACATTGAAATTTTTGTTTTTTAAAAAATAAGCAATTTTTATTGTATTTCGAGATTCGAAAAGTCGTACCCTAACTTACGAGGTTCCAGTTTTCTCGATAATTCAAATAACGAACGTTTTAAAAATATTTTTAAATAATCTCGGGAATCAAGAAAAGATCGTGTTCTAACTTACGGAATATGATTTCTTTCTAAAACTGAGATAACCGAATATCCTTCAAAATAATTTTTTTGGTGTTTATTCTCGTTTCAGAAAATTAAGACATTGTGTCCTAACTTACGGGGTGGTAATGATTTTTCCCGTTTAACGTGAAGTACGCCCTTTTCTGTATAAAAAAAATTATTAAGCAATGTTTTAACAAAGGATCGTATTTTTAAAATCTCTTCAATTTTTTTCGATTTTCAACACTCAGACGTTAATTAATCAATTAGGTAGCAATTTTGGGCGTGACGAGGGTGCTAATCCTTCCTCGCACGTAACCGACTCCCGAACCTGTTTTCTCGAATTTCATAGACCAAAATCGCTGTTTTGATAAATCAAAATATTTTATTAAAATAACCAAATTACGAGGTTACCCGATCCCACCTTATAAAAAATGATTGGTGGCGACTCCCATTTTTCGTTTTAAATATAAAGTCGACTGTTTTCAAAAAGAATGGTTTCGACATCTATGTTTTTGTGATCGTTGCTTCGTGTTCTCTTAAGCCCATGTCTTAATTCATGAAATTGATGATGATTTTGAGTTATGCCATTGTTGATGTTGTGAAATGAGCGTAAAATGTTTGATATGTCCGGTAATGCCTCTTAACCCTAATCCGGCATCGGATACGGGTTAGGGGTGTTACAGTCTGCCCACACGGGCGTGTCCCTTGCCACACGGGCATGTGCTCCTATTTTTAGTGAAATCTTCCAAAGCTTTCTAAAGTGCCTGGTTTAGTGCCGAACCATTTCTAAAGTATGTTTTGGGCATCGTAGGTCCATATTAGGGACTTCAAGATGAAGTTTGAAGAGTTTTAAATTTAAACAAAATTTCATAACCCGAAAATGTTTGTATGCATGTTATTAAGTTAGGTAACGCCTCGTACCTTGTTCCGGCATAGGATACGGGTAAGAGGTGTTACATTTAGTGGTATCAGAGCTATGGTTTAGTCAATTCTCGGACTAACCTAGCGTGTGTACGAGTCTAGCTGTACATGCCATATATGAATTATGATAGTGTGACGACTCCTGACAATTTAAAATGTGTTTTTATATAGTAAATGGATCCCGAAAGAGACGTGGCAGATGATGTTGAAAGTAATGGACCGACTCCCGTAGAAGAGATCGCGCCAGTCGAAAGTAGGCCCGTGACACTGAGTTAGGGCGGAGGGGCTAGAGAAGCCTTCCTCCATATGATGAATGCTTGGTATTCAGAGTTTTTTCGTGCAAACCCGAACGCTCCACCTCCTCCACCCCCTCCAATCCCTCACCTGCCCCTACAGCTCCCCAAGTAGTGGAAATGATTAGAAGGGAAAAACCTCCGGTAGACAGAATTCGAAATCAATGGACTAAGGAATTTAGAGCGAATATAGATGATGTCCCAGAGAGGGCAGATTTCTGGCTAGAAAATACCATTAGGGTATTCGATGAATTGCCTTGCACACCTGAGGAGTGCATGAAGTGTGTTGTGTCACTCCTGCGAGACTCGGCCTACCAATGGTGGAACACCCTTGTGTCGGTTGTACCAAGGGAAATGATTACATGGGAGTTTTTCCAAGAAAAATTCTGAAAAAAAGTATATTAGTTAGAGGTTTATAGACCAGAAGAGGAAGGAATTTCTAGAATTGAAGCAAGGCCGAATGACAGTAACGGAGCATGAGCGTGAGTTCGTGAGGCTCAGGAAATACGCTAGAGAGTGCGTATATACTGAAGCCATCATGTGTAAGAGATTTGAGGACGGATTGAATGAAGACATTCGACTAATAGTTGGCATTCTAAAGCTCGAGAAATTTGTGGTGCTCGTTGAGAGAGCTTGCAAGGCCGAGGAATTGGCCAAAGAGAAAGGAAGGTTGATATTGAGTCTCGTGACTCAAAGAAAAGACAGTTGGTAAAATCATTTCAGTCCTCATCCAAAAAATCAAGAGAATTCACTACCCGATCAAATGCTTCACCGGGATCCTCGAGTAGAAATAAGAATAAGCAGTACACGGCGTCTAAAGCTCAAACAACTTCTATTGCGAGTGTTGGTAGTGCTCGACCAAATAAACCGGAGTGTATGCAGTGTGGTAGACGACATTTTGGTGAGTGTCAAGGAAATGATAGAGGCTGTTTCAAGTGCGGTTCACTAGACCACTTCATTCGAAACTGTCCTGAGATGGATGAGAAAGACAGAAAGCAAGATGTACGAGCGAGTAATGCTCTTTCTAGAGGTAGATCACAGAAGAACCCGAAAATAGGGCTAGCAATAGAGGTGCGCCTAGAGATTCCACTGTGAGATCAAAGGGTAAAGCTCCTGCAAGGACTTATGCCATTCATGCTCACGAAGAGGCTTCATCCCCAGATGTGATTACGGGTACTTTTTCTCTTCATGATATCTCTATTGTTGCTTTGATTGATCCAGGGTCTACCCATCCGTATGTTTGTATGAAATTTGTTTTTAGTACGAATATGCATGTTGAGTCTACTAAATTTGTGGTAAAAGTGTCAAACCCTTTAGGCAAGCATGTGCTAGTTGACCAAGTGTGTAGAAATTGTCCATTGACAATTAGAGGTCATTGTTTTCCGTCTAATCTTATGCTACTACCGTTTGATGAATTTGACGTGATTCTTGGTATGGACTGGTTATCAGGTCATGATGTGATAGTAAATTGTGGGAGAAAATTTATTGAACTGAAGTGTGAAAATGGGGATATCCTTCGGGTTGAATCAGGTGAATCGGATAGCTTGCCTGTAGTGATTTCTTCTTTGGCGGCTGAGAAATGTATAAGAAAAGGGTATGAGTCTTATCTCGCATTTGTGTTGAATACTCAAGTGTCGGAAGTAAAGATTGAGTCAGTGCCTGTGGTATGTGAGTACCTGGATATGTTTCTGGAAGAGTTGCTCGGATTGCCTCTAACTAGGGAAGTCGAGTTTGGTATTGAGTTGGTCCCTGGTACGGCACCTATTTCAGTTGCCCCGTATAGGATGGCATCATTGGAGTTAAAAGAGTTGAAGGTTCAGCTACAAGAGTTAACAGATAAGGGTTTTACGAGACCGAGCTATTCTCCGTGGGGTGCTCCGGTACTTTTTTTGAAAAAGAAAGACGGGTCGATGAGGTTATGTATAGACTACAGACAGCTCAACAAGGTGACTATGAAGAACAAGTATCCTTTGCCAAGGATCGATGATCTGTTTAACCAATTAAAGGGAGCCACAGTGTTTTCTAAGATAGACCTGAGGTCCGGTTATTATCAGCTGAGAGTTAAGGAACAAGATGTACCAAAAACTGCATTTTGAATGAGGTATGGCCATTATGAGTTCCTCGTCATGCCCTTTGGTTTAACGAATGCTCCTGCAGTATTTACGGATTTAATAAACCGTATTTTCTGACCGTACTTGGATAAGTTTGTAGTTATTTTTATTGATGACATATTAATTTATTCTCGTGATGAAAGTGAGCATGCAGAGCATTTGAGAACTGTCTTACAAACTTTAAGAGATAAGCATTTGTATGCTAAGTTTAGCAAAAGTGAATTTTGGCTTCGAGAAGTCAGGTTCTTAGGACACATCGTGTCGGGTGATGAAATTAGATTTGACCCGAGTAAGATATCGGCTATCGTTGATTGGAAACCGTCGATGAATGTATTAGAGAATAGAAGCTTTTTGGGCTTAGCCGGATACTACAGACGGTTTGTTAAAGGATTCTCCATGATTGCTACATCGATGACGAGGTTGCTACAGAAAGATGTCAAGTTCGAATGGACAGAGAAGTTCCAACAGAGTTTCAAGAGACTAAAGGCGTTGTTGACTGAAGCTCCAATTTTAGTGCAACCAGAATCGGGAAAAGAATTTGTAGTGTATAGCGACGCATCCTTGAATTGATTGGGATGCGTTCTTATGCAAGAAGGCAAGGTAATAGCATATGCCTCGAGACAACTAAAGTCACATGAGAAAAACTATCTGAATCATGACGCCATAGTGTTTGCACTGAAGATTTGGAGACACCATTTGTATGGCGAGAGATGCCGAGTATTCACCGACCATAAAAGTCTAAAGTATTTGATGACTCAAAAGGAGTTAAACCTACGGCAGCTGAGATGGTTAGAGTTGATAAAGGATTATGAGTTGATGATTGACTATCACCTTGGAAAGGCGAATGAGGTCACCGATGCTTTGAGTAGGAAGTCATTGTTTGTCTTGAGGGCTATGAATAACCAGTTGTCTGTGACTAATGATGGTTCGGTCATAGCAGAGTTAAGAGCTAGACCGATGTTTCTGCAAGAGATTTGTAAAGCTCAGAAAAGTGATAAAGAGTTACAAGCCAAGATAACTCAGTGCGACACGGGTATAAAATCAGACTTTCAGATTGGTTTAGATGGCTGTTTAACGTTTTGAGATAGAATTTGTGTACCCAAAGACGATGAGCTTATTCGAAAAAATTTGCATGAGGCACATAGCAGTTGTATGTCTATCCATCCAAGTAGTGTGAAAATGTATAATGACTTGAAGAAAATGTATTGGTGGTCAGGAATGAAGAGAGATGTTTCAGAGTTTGTCTCTAAGTGCCTAATTTGTCAGCAAGTGAAAGCCGAACACCAAGTACCTTCGATTTTACTTTAGCCTGTGATTGTTCCCGAGTGGAAATGGGACCGTATTACCATGGATTTTGTGTCTGGATTGCCGTTGACGCCAAAGAAGAAAGACGCTATATGGGTTGTGGTTGATAGGCTAACAAAGTCAGCTTATTTTATACCGGTTCGTATGGATTATCCGCTTGAAAAATTGGTTGATTTGTATGTTTCCAAAATTGTGAGACTCCACGGAGTGCCCTTGTCGATTATTTTGGATAGAGATCCGAGGTTTACATCGCGATTTTGGAAAAAGTTACAAGAAGCTTTGGGGACAAATTTAAATTTTAGCACGGCTTTCCATTCGCAAACCGATGGCCAATTGGAGAGGGTAATTCAGATACGTGAAGACATGCTGCGGTGTTGTGTTCTTAAGTTCTAAGGTAGTTGGGAAAAGTGTTTACCGTTGGTAGATTTTGCCTACAATAATAGTTTTCAAGCGAGTTTGAAAATGGCGCCTTATGAGGCATTATATGGGCGTAAATGCCGAACGCTTTTGTTTTGGTCCGAACTCAAGGAAAATCAGATACACGGGGTTGACTTAGTCAGAGAAACCGAAGTGAAAGTAAAAGTGATTCGTGGTTGTTTGAAGGCCGCTTCAGATAGACATAAATCCTACGCAAACTTGAAACGGGAAGAGATTGAGTTTCAAGTCGGTGATAAGGTATTTTTGAAAGTATCCCCGTGGAAAAAAGTCCTCAGATTTGGTAAGAAAGGCAAATTAAGTCCACGTTTTATTGGACCATATGAGGTGATTGAGAAAATTGGGCCGATAGCATATCGTTTAGCCTTGCCGTCTAAGTTAGAAAAGATCCATGATGTATTCCATGTGTCTATGTTGCATCGTTACCGTTCTGACCCTTCGCACGTTCTTTCACCAACAGAGGTTGAGATTCGATCAGACATTACATATGGTGAAGAGTCAGTTAAGATCTTGGCCCGAGAGGTCAAGCAATTAAGAAATCAAAGTATAGCACTCGTGAAAGTACTGTGGCATAGACATGGGGTTGAAGAGGCCACATGGGAGCCCAAGGAGACTATGAGAGATCAATACCCAAACCTTTTCACTGGTAAGATTTTCAGGGACGAAAATCCCTAAGGGGGGAGAATTGTACCAGCCCGATTTTGGGGCTAGTATGAATAGTGGTTTCAGAACCACTAATCTGAGGCCGAAGAGATTATTTTTAATATCATTTTGTGTGTTATAGCATGATTATATTAGTGTTTTAAAATTTTGGTAAATTAATTTTAGTGATTGCATGCTTAACTTTGAAAAAGGACTAAATCGCATAAAGTGCGAAAGTTTTGTTCTACAAGCTAAAGGTGCTAAATAGCTATGGAACACTAAAGTAGAGGCCTTATTGAGTAAATAGACCAATAAAATTATGGTGGCTGGACATGGAAATTTTAATTGGAGACAAAGTCATAAAATTAGGTGACATTAGGTGACTTGTTGTAAAACCCCTTACCCGTGTCCGACGCCGGGACAGGATATGAGGCATTACCAGACTTAACCTGCTTAAACATACAACATCGGGCTATAAAATTTCATTTCAACTTAAAACTTTTCATTCATATTCATAACATCCTTATTATGGGCCTACGAGGCCCTAAACATACATACAAAAGGTTACGGAATTAAACCGAAAACTTTTGCGCTCTTAGAAAATTTTTGCCTAAATAGGGCCACACGCCCGTGTGAAATGGAACACGCCCGTGTGGGCAGGCTGTGTGGTAACACACGCCTATGTTCCTAGCCCATGTGGAATTTATTTTTCATTTCGAACCTATAGGGGTTTTCACACGGTCGGACACACGCCCGTGTCAATGACCCGTGTCCCTCACACGGCCTAGACACGCCCGTGTCCTCACCTGTGTGTGAAAAACCTGGGTATTCTGTTTATGATGTCAGCAAGCTCTTAAGGGTACACGGCCTAGACACACGCCCGTGTGCTGGCCCGTGTGGCGAATAGAATTCTCGCAACTTTGATGCAGGGGACACACGGCCTATCAGCACACCCGTGGGGCTGACCGTGTGTCACACACGGCCTAGACATACGCCCGTGTGTCTACCCTTGTGGATAATTAGAAGGCTATTTACCAAGCCAATTGCCACCCTGAACATAAACACACATATGCCAACACAAGCAACACATAACATGGCAATAATACACTAAGAAGAATCACTAATCATCATTCATACACTTCACATTTTACTCCATCAATTGCATGAACTTTCACTTCATAAAACTCATCATCATTAAGATATAAAACTTGACAAGTATCGGGCAATTCCTAATGGCCACATACAAAATGAGTGTATAACCTTAATAGCCAACACTTTGGCTTTCAAATATGACATAACACAAGATGACCAAGTTCCTATACATGCCATAACCAAAATAAATCAACTTTACTATACCAAATGAATGATTGATAGTATGATCCGAGCTCCGACGTTCTACGATCCCCGAGCTAACTTGGCGATACTACATGGAAAAGGGAAAAGAAAGGGGTAAGCATATAGCTTAGTAAGTTTGCATGAATTAAAATAGTAACATAAGTACTCATGGTAAAATCCATTCATCTCATAGAAAAATAACAACACAAGTTCTCAAGTACTTTGACATACTTACTCATACTTACGCTTACCCATCACATATCACATTACGGTTTCATTACTCGTGTTTTACTTATGGTACCTGTGTCACTTCATCACATAATTTAGCACTTATGCTATCTTGAACATAAACTTAAATCATTATCATCCTTAACTTAAATGTAACTCTTTGTCATCTTTGTATAGCTTAGCTCTTTGTCATCTTTGCATACTTAGCTCTTTTGCCCGTTGAACTACTCGGAATATCGGAGGATACTCAATCTCATCATACACGTATCACGATGCCAATGCTATAACCCAGATATGATCTTACATGGGATCACCTCTTGATGCCGATACCATATCCCAGATATGGTCTTACACGGGATCTCTTAACTCGATGTCGATGCCGTGTCCAAGACATGGTCTTATACGAGATCGTACATAGATGTCGATGCCATGTCCCAAACATGGTCTTATACGAGACCTTCCTTTGGTGCCAAGGCCATGTCCCAGACATGGTCTTACACGGGACCTTCCTTATTCGGTGCCGATGCCATGTCCCAGACATGGTCTTACACGGGACCTACATTCGGTGCCGATGCCATGTCCCGGACATGGTCTTATACGGGACCTTCCTTATCTCATGTCGTGACATAGGTATCCTCGTTATTCCGAATCTTCAACTGAGACTTTAACTTAATATATTCTCATCATTTTCTCATCGAGGCTTCATTAGTCGATTTTCATGAAATGATATTCATTATCATAAGATCAAGCAATTTAAAATATAAAAACACTATGAAACTTTAATTTCACACAAACTTACCTCGATACTCAAAATGTGTGTAGATGTTCAATTTAGTCCAACACTTTATTCTTGCCTCGGTTTCGGTCCAGGCTTCGTGTTTCTTGATCTATAATAACAATTTCACTTGTTTAATACTCACATTGACTAAATTGACTCATGAATCATATTTTGGAAAAATTACGATTTTGCCCCTAAACTTTCACATAATTACACTTTTGCCCCTAGGCTCGTAAAATGATTTTTATTCAACTTTGTTGTATTTTAAGCCTAGCCGAATTATTTTCTTAACTACAACAGCCCCCAATTTCTACTATTTCACTCATGTATGACCATTTTTATAACTTTTACAATTTGGTCTTTTTAAGCATTTTTCATGAAAATCACTTAGAAAAAGATGTTTATCACACATCAAACTTGCATATTCTTCCTTAAAACATCAAAATACATGCATGTCATACATGGGTAAATTTTTGAACGTAAACCCTAGCTCAAAATATTGCTAGAAATAGCTAAATTGAGCTACGGGGATCTCAAAAATACGAAGAACATTAAAAATGGGGCTAGGAGACACTTAAAATCAAGCTTGAAAGTTGAAGAAACCCTAGCTATGGAGTCCTTGTTGTAACACCCCTAACCCGAAACTATTGCTGGAATAGGGTTAAGAGGCATTACTGAACATTCGAAACATTTCACGTCCATTTAATCAACACAAAGTCAATCACCAATCAATCATATGCAAATACGATCATATAGTTCCTTATCGAGGTCTACGTGACCTTAAACACGTGTTAGAAAGAGGTCGGGACCAAACCAAATACATACAAAAATTCTCAGAAATTTGAACATTTTTCAAAACTGCAGAGGTCACACGCCCGTGGGCACACGGCCATGGACACGCCCGTGGGTCCAAGCCGTGTCAAAACATGGCATACATACTGACTTGTCCACACGGCTTGAGACACGCCTGTGTGCCTCACCCGTGGTGGACTCGTACTTGCACCACGCGGCTAGTCACACGCCCGTGTGTCCAGCCTATGGTCGCTACTGAATTGTTTCACTTGGCAAACTTAAACAACACGGTCGAGCCACAGGCTCGTGTGCTCAACCGTGTGGGCAGCTATAGGCCATTTTCAAGGACAAACTTGCCTCCCACACATTATGTAGGAATTATAGAAATATATTAAATGGTGTCATCCCTTCAGTTAAGGGATTCTGTAAATATTTCCTACAATCCCTTATTCTAAGGGATTATATCTTTATTAGTATCTTTCCTATTCTAAGAGTTTCCTAGATTAGAGTCATAGTTTGTATATAAATATATGTAATATGTTCTACTGAAAAATATAGAAAAATACAGAGAATTACTCTGTTTTCTACATGGTATCAGCTTAGGTTACGGTTCCTTTCCACCCTAGACCATGTCAGAAACTTCTTCTTCTACATATCCTTCTCCTACTCCGAGATTATCTCAAATCCAGAAAATTTTTCTGAGTCTGCTTGGAAAGTTTTAGGGGTATAGTGCGGTAATCTGGTCATGAAAGAACCGTAAGGTAACCCTTCTTCCACAACATTGTTTTCCTCTCGCCACTCCTAATTGGATCCTCGATTACGTGCTACTGATCATATGACTGGTAATAAGGCCTTATTTCACAATTTTTCCAAACCTTTGGTAAAGTCAAAACAACTGATGGTTCCTTATGCAAAATAGAAGGCCATGGAACTGTTATTCTCAATGATCGATTGCACTTCATAATGTTCTCTTTGTACCAAATCGGCTTGCAATCTCATTTCCGTAAGTAAAATTTCCTCGGACTTGAACCGCCAGAACCTTTAAAGTTCTTGATTGTACTTTGCGAGCATCGAATTCGAAGAAGATGATTGGTAAGGCCACTTGTAGAATGGTCTCTACATCCTCCCTTCCTCTCCTAAACTCCGAGATCTCCAAATCTTTTACGACTTTAAATACGATTGATATTGTTATGTTATGGCATTGTCGTTTAGGCCATCCGAGTTTCCAATACCTTGCTAAAGTGTTTCTGATCTATTTATTAATAAAAGGCCAAACTCTTTTTCTTGCAAAGTTTGCTCTCTTGCTAAACATACTAAATCTTCTTATTCTCCTTCTCCATACAAGCCTTCTCACCTTTTTGCTTTGATCCATAGTAATATTTGGGGCCCTTCTCGGGTGAAGAATGCTGATCATAGTAAGTGGTTTATCACTTTCATTGATGATCACAGTAGGGTAACTTGGACTTATTTGCTAAAAGACAAATCAAAATCTATTGATATTTTTGTACACTTTTATAACATGGTTCTCACTCAATTTGCGGCTAAATCCAGCTCTTTAAATATGATAATGGCGGTGAATTTTTGCTAGGTCTTTGGGTAATTTTTTCAAGGACAAGGGCATAGTTCACTTCAGTTCTTGTGTTGGAACCCCACAAATGAGCGGCATTGCCGAAAAGGAAAAATAGGCATCTCCTAGAAGTTACTCGTTCCTTCTCTTTACTACTAATGTTCCTAAATATCTGTGAGGGGAAGCCTTATTAACGGCTACCTATTTAATCAACCGAATGCCTAGTAAGGTTTTAAAATTTCAAACACCTCAATCTATATTTTTGTAGCACTTTCCTCATTTTAAGCCTATCTCCTCAATTCTGCCACTTAAAATCTTTCGCTGCACAGTTTTTATCAAAAATATTGCTCCTCATAAGTCCAAGTTAGACCCTAAGTCCTTAAAATGTGTACTGGTTGGATATTCTTCACTTAAGAAGGGATACAAATGCTTTCATCCTCCTTCAAAACGCTTTTTTACCATTATGGATATCACTTTTTATGAACAGGATCCCTATTTCACACAAAGCAAAAATTCGTGGGGAGACATGGAGTGATTTTCAGCCAAATCAGTATCTTCTCCTAATTTCTATTCTCAACCTTCAAAATTGCCACCAATTTTACCTTTACCTACAGATTTGTCACCTGTGACTACTCCAATTAATTCTCCTGTTATACCTATCACTATCTCATCCACACCTACTTTAAACACCCCTCCTGAAAATACACCTACTCCTATTGAAAATCTTCAACAAACATCACCACCCAAACAACTTTTCGTGCCTACACAAGAAAAAGAAAAATATCCACGAGACTGCTTTTTGCAATCTAATTCTTGCCGAGAATTGAATTTGGGTCCAGTTGCCGGAATGGAAGAAGAAATTAGTAAGTCCTCTACTCTAGATGACTTTCCTATTGCTATTAGAAAAGGGGTTAGACAATGCACCAAGCATCCTATTGAAAAATTTGCTTAGCTATAATTCTTTGATGCCTTCTTTTCAATCATTTACAAAGAACCTTGGATAAAGAACAAATTCCCACAAGCATAGCTGAAGCTCTAAAGGATCCTAAATGGAGAAGGGCATTTGAAGAGGAAATTGGTGCACTAGAGAAAATGCTACTTGGACGATTCATGGACCTTCCGCAAGGAAAAAGGGCTGTTGGTCAGTAAATGGATCTTTCTTTGTAAAGTACAACTCCAATGGAAGCATCCAACGATACAAAGCTAGACTGTGGCTAGAGGCTTTACGCAAACTTATGGGATAGATTTCACGTAAACGTTTGCACCCGTGGCAAAGCTTAACACTGTTCGAGTACTCTTAAGTTTGGCTGTAAATTGCGATTGGCAATTACACCAACTTGATGTAAAAAACGCATTTCTTAATGGCATGCTAGAGGAAGAAGTTTACATGAAATTGCCACCTGGCTTAAAGTCTATTGAAGGTAGCAACAAGGTGTGCAAGCTCAACAGGTCTCTATACTGGCTAAAACAATCACCCGAGCTTGGTTCGAGGGTTCACTAAAGTCATTGTGAAAAATGGCTACAAGCAGTCCCTTGCCGATCACACACTTTTCATCAAGGTGACTTCTACAAATAAGAAAGCTATCCTAATTGAGTATGTTGATGACATAATTCTTACTGGAGATGATGAGGAAGAAATTAGCAATTTGAAGAAGCTGTTAAACAGGGAATTCGAAATCAAGGACTTGGGAAAGTTAAGGTATTTCCTAGGAATGGAGGTGGCAAGATCAAAAGAAGGACTTGTGATCAATCAAAGAAAGTATGTACTTGATTTACTCAAAGAAACTGGTTTTCTTAGTTGTAAGCCAGCTGATACACCAATGGAGGCAAATTTGAGATTCAACAAAGAAGATGGGTCTTTAGTAGACTGAGAGAAATTTTAGAGATTAGTTGGGAAACTTATTTACTTATCCCTGACGAGGCCAGATATAGCCTTTCCTGTAAATGTGATAAGTCAACACATGACTAATCCTAATGAAGAGCATATATGCAAAGAACAAATGTAATTCTCAAGTACTTGAAGAAAACTCCAGGACACGGCTTACTATTCAAGAAAACACAAGACAGAACTGTTAAGATTTTTACAGACTCTAGTTGGGCGGGAGACCTCACTGAAAGAAGATCCCCTAGTGGCTACTGCACTTTTGTTTGGGGTAACCTTACAACTTGGAGAAGTAAAAACAATCTGTTGTTTCAAGAAGTAGTCTTGAAGTGAATTTAGAGCACTAGCTTTGGGAATATGCGAAGGAATTTGGCTACTTAAATTACTAAAAGAACTTGGCACTAATCGGAGGATCACTTTGAAGTCTTGTGTGATAATCAATCTATTCAGATTGCCAAGAATCCAATCCAACATGACCGAACAAAGCATGTGGAGATTGACAGGGCATTTTATTGCTGACCAAGTCAACAAAAGGACAGCCACTCTTTCCTACATTCCTTCAAAAGGACAAATTGCAGACATTCTCACTAAGGCTCTACCAAAGCCTGTTTTCAATAAATTCCTATTCAAGCTGGGATTATACAATGTATATTCTCCAGCTTGAGGGGGAGTGAAGGAATTATAGAAATATATTAAATGGTGTCATCCCTTCAGTTAAGGGATTCTGTAAATATTTCCTACAATCCCTTATTCTAAGGGATTATATCTTTATTAGTATCTTTCATATTCTAAGAGTTTCATAGATTAGAGTCATAGTTTGTATATAAATATATGTAATATGTTCTACTGAAAAATATAGAAAAATACAGAGAATTACTCTGTTTTCTACACATTAAATCATCTATATGCATCAAACCATTACCATTTCATGCCTCAAATGCCACCAATACATACCATTTCCAGGATCAATTTAACCATCAACAACATCATCTATTTCCTTACTCAAAATCAACACAATTAAGTCTATCCAAATACAAATCTCACAACCTAAAGTATAAAAGTTGAGCATCATGTAATTCTTATCACAATTCACATTTAATCTATCATTCTCATCAACGAATTCAATATAAAACATAGCATTTTCATACTCAAGATTTCATACCACATTCATCATTTTCATAGCATCAAGTATAAACCAACAACATTCAACTATTAAGCCATATCACATGGCAAGTTATATACAACTCAAAACATGCCACATTGACTAGCCTATACATGCCATATACCAACTATATACATCTTTCAAAAGTACCGAATTAGATTGCCGATAGTGTGATAGCGATGCTGACGATCCCCAGATCTGAGCTAGCTTTACTGACACTGTAAAATAGAGAAACAAATCACACAGTAAGCTTTCAAAGCTTAGTAAGTTCGGAATACAATACATACAAATTAATAGTACCACATCAATATATAATTAAACCATCACTTAGATTAATTGCTCAAATAGGCACAATATCAACCTCAACCATACACTCAAATATCTATTCACTCAACTTCTAAAAACTATCATCAACCACATAGGTTCAAACGTACCTTGATCAACACATAGTTACTCACCATTCATGCTACTCAATAGCTTGATATTACATCTCGTTCAATCTTTGCTATTCTTTTGATTCATTCGCACACTTAGTGCTAGTTTTATGATCGAAACATAATCTTCATTCACACTTAGTGCCAATATGTTAAACCGAACTTACATCGGTAACGCACACACAGTGCCAAATCAATGAGCCGAAGCTTCTATCTTTTCGCACACACAGTGCTAATCATCTCTGTCTCGTTTCTAATTTCGCACACTTAGTGCCATCTATTTCAATTCCACACATAGCATTTCTAATCTCATAATTATGTATATATTCATTCAATTCACATCACATAGATATAATTTAACAACTAATATTATATCCGAACTTACCTCGGACGTCAAAATACCGAAACAGTCGATTAATCGAGCACTTTGTCTTTGCCTCGATCTCGATCCGAACCTCTCCTTTCATGGTCTATACACATTAAAATTCAGTCCATTCAATCACCAATTCATTCAATTTAGTCCACACAAATTTTTTAGGGCATTTTGCAAAATAGCCCTCACATTTTCACACTTTGACACTTTAGTCCCTCATCCACAAAATCACAAAATACATCGAATTTCTACTCACACAAGCTTAGCCGAATTCTTCCCATGCTAATACAAGCCTACACATTTCATTTATTTCGCATTTTAGTCCCTCCATTTACACTTTTCTCAATTTAGCCCAAATTACTCAATTTCACTAAAAATTCAAAGACAAAACATGTTCATCCTTCACATATCTTCCATATTTCATCATCAACTATCACAAAGCTCAAGCATTCATCAATGGCATATCTCAAAATCACCATCAATTTCTAAAATTAAAGCATGGGTTTGATAGTACACTAAGCAACGATCACAAAAATGTAGAAATTATCAAAAACCGAAGTCAAAACTTACCTTAATCAAGCTAAGCCCTAGCCGAAAACATCAAAGCTTTCTTCCTTTCTTTTTCTTCAAATTTTCGGCAAGTAAAGATGAGAATATGGCTTCATCTTTCTTTTTGTTTTATTTAATACATATTAATACAAACTTTACTATTTTACCCTTATTATAAAACATTATAACATACATTATGATTGGTTATAAATGTCCATCCACCATCCACTAACTTAATAATGGCTTAATAACAACATAAGGACTCCTCCTTTAGAAAGCCATGAAAAATAAACACTTTAACAATCAACACACAGCTTTTACATTTTATGCGATTAAGTCCTTTTCGCAAATTAAACACACAATCAATAAAATCTTCACACAGAAATTTCACACAGGCTAATTCACATACTGTAGACACCAAAAATAATATTAAAATATTTTTACGACCTCAAATTTGTGGTCCCAAAACCACTATTCCGACTAGAGTCTAAATCGGGTTGTTACAACTCTCCCCCCTTAGGGATTTTCGTCCCTTAAAATCTTACCAGTGAATAGGTGTGAATATTTCTCTCTCACAACATTCTCAGGCTCCCACGTAGCCTCCTCAACTTCGTGTTTATGCCACAACATTTTCACTAAGAAAATTCTTTTATTTCTCAACTCTTTGATCTCACGTGCCAGAATTCGGATCGGTGCTTCATTATACGACAAATCTGACTGAATTTCAACCTCAGTAGGAGCAATTACATGTGACGGATCAGATCTGTACCATCGAAGCATCGATACATGAAATACATTATGTATCTTTTCTAGCTCGGAGGCAACAACAATCTGTACGCAACCGGTCAAACACGTTCAATGATCTCATACGGCCCGATGAACCTCGGACCCAGCTTGCCTTTCCGACCAAATCAAAGTATTTTCTTCCACGGAGATACTTTCAAAAACACTTTATCACCAACTTCGAATTCAATATCTTTTCGTTTCAAGTCTGCATAAGACTTCTGACGATCTGAAGCCGCTTTCAAACTGTCACGAATCACTTTCACTTTCTGCTCAATCTCTTTTATCAAATCAACTCCGTGAATCTTATTTTCACTCAGCTCAGTCCTATACAATGGAGTTCGACATTTTCGTCCGTAAAGAGCTTCATACGGTGCCATTTTAATGCTAGATTGAAAACTATTATTGTATGTGAATTCAATCAATGGCAAATGCTTTTCCCACGTATTTTCGAAATCCAAAATACAACATCTCAACATATCTTCGAGAAACTGAATGATCCGCTTGGATTGTCCATCTGTTTGCAGATGAAATGCAGTGCTGAAATGCAATCTTGTACCTAAAGCTTCTTACAATTTCCTCCAAAATCGTGAGGTAAATCTCAGATCTCTGTCAGATACAATAGATAGTGGTACCCCGTGCAATCTCACAATCTCAGCAATATATAATTCAGCCAATCTATCGAGTGAATAATTTGTTCTCACCGAAACAAAATTAGCTGATTTCGTCAATCTGTCAACTATCACCCAGATTGCATCTTTCTTTCCCGGAGACAAAGGCAATCCCTACACAAAGTCCATTGTGATTCTTTCCCATTTCCACTCAGGAATCATAATCGGTTGTAACAAACCTGACGAAACCTGATGTTCAGCTTTAACTTGCTGACAAATTAAACATTTCGACACAAAGTCAGAGATGTCCCATTTCATACCATGCCACCAATAAAACTTTTTCAAATCATTATACATTTTTTTACTCCTTGGATGAACAGCCAAACGACTATTGTGAGCTTCGTTCAAAATCGACTGAATCAACTCTGAATTCCTCGGAATACAAATCCAATCTCGGAATCTCAAACAATCATCACTACCAACTCGAAATTCTGAATCAGAATTCAAATCACATTGAGCTCATTTTGCTATTATCTCATCATCACTTTTCTAGGCATCACAAATTTGACGTACGAACATCGGTCTTACATTCAACTCAGCCAAAACTAAATCTTCATCACATAGATCTATCTGAGTACTCATAGCTCGCAAATCACATAAGTACTTTCAACTTAAGGCATCCGCAACAACATTAGCTTTGCCCGGATGATAATCAATCATAAGTTCGTAATCTTTCAACAATTCTAACCATCTTCTCTATCGCAAATTCAATTCTTTCTGAGTCATCAGATACTTTAAACTCTTGTGATCGGTATAAATATGACATTTCTCACCAAATAAATAGTGACGCCAAATCTTCAATGCAAACACAATTGAGGCTAATTCAAGGTCGTGCGTCAGATAACTCTTTTCATGCGGTTTTAACTGCCTCGAAGCATAAGCAATGACTTTGCCTTCTTGCATCAACACACAGCCTAAACCATTCAACGATGCATCACTGTAAACTAGGAATTCTTTACCTGATTCAGGTTGAACTAACACTGGTGCTTTCGTTAACAACGCTTTCAACTGCTCAAAACTCTGATGGCACTTTTCTGACCACTCAAATTTAACATCTTTCTGTCGCAACTTCATCAATGGAGTCGCAATCATCGAGAAACCTTTCACAAACCATCTATAATATCCCGCTAGTCCAAGAAAACTACAGACTTCAGACACATTTCTCGGAGGTTTCCATTCTAGAATAGCTGAGATTTTACTCGGATCAACTCGTATTCCAGCAGCTGATACAATATGTCCCAAAAAACCAACCTCACGCAACCAAAACTCACATTTGCTAAACTTTGCATACAATTGCTTCTCACGCAGAGTCTGTAACACAATTCTCAAATTCTCGGCATGTTGCACCTCCTCACAGGAATATATCAGAATATCATCAATGAACACCACAACAAAATGATCCAAATACGGTCTGAATATCTGGTTCATCAAATCCATAAACACTGCAGGAGCATTCGTTAATCCAAAAGGCATAACTAAGAATTCATAATGTCTGTACCTCGTTCTAAAAGCAGTCTTTGGTACATCTAAATCTTTGACTCATAGCTGGTAGTAGCCCGATCTCAAATCTATTTTAGAAAACACTGTAGCTCCTTTTAGCTGATCAAATAAATCATAAATATGAGGCAACAGATATTTGTTCTTTATTGTCACTTTGTTCAATTGTCGATAATCAATACACATCCTCATAGTGCTATCTTTCTTTTTCACGAACAACACAAGAGCACCCTAGGGCGAGAAACTCGGTCTTGCAAACCCTCTGTCAGTCAACTCTTGCAACTGTGACTTCAATTCTTTCAGTTCTGTTGGTGCCATTCTATACGGAGCTATCGAAATAGGAGTTGTACCAGGCAACAGATCAATACCAAATTCAACTTCACGTATTGGAGGCAATCTCGATAGTTCTTCAGGGAATACATCGGAGAATTCACAAACCACAAGCACAGATTCAACTTTCTTTTCTGTCATTTTTGTATCAATCACATATGCCAGGTAAGCTTCGCAACCCTTCCTCACATAGTTCAAGGCTTTCATCGCAGATACAACAGCTAGTAACCCATTCAAATCCCTGGATTCAATTCGAGCTATCTCACCATTCCAACTTCTCAATTCAATACTCTTTCTTTTGCAATTCACAATGGCATTATGCAAAGTGAGCCAATCCATACCCAGAATTATATCAAATCATCGAATGGTAGCAACATCAAATTAGTCGAAAAACAAGCATCTCAAAACATCAATGGACAGTTCTTGCACACTTTATCCACCAAGACACACTTGCCTAAGGGGTTCGATACTCTAATCACAAATTCAGTAGACTCAACAGGTAGAGTCTTACTTGATACTAGATTCACACACACATACGAATGAGTAGAACCTAGATCTATCAATGCAATCACATCAGTATCAAATAGAGTAAAAGTACCAGTGATGACGTCTGGAGATGACGCTTCCTCTCGTGAACGTATAGCATAGGCTGGGGCAGGTGCTCTCGCCTCTGATCTCATAGCTGTATCGGTAGTCCCTCTTTGGCTCCCACTAACATTCCCGGTGTTTTTGGGTGGTCTACCCCTAGCCGTCATATTACCCGATCTCGCACTCTGGACATTTTCTTCCTCAGCTAACTTTGGGCAGTCTCAAATGAAGTGATCTCGTGATCCACACTTATAACATGTTCGATTATTGTACTTGCCCCAGCATTCTCCTACATGTCGTCTTCCACACTGTCTACACTCAGGCTTGTTGCTTTTAACATTACTAACACTTGATTCAATTGGAGCTTGAATTCTTGGACCAACACTTTGTCTCGCACGATCTCTACTCGAATGTCCAAATGAAACATTTGGGCGATTACTTGCATCTCTAAATCTCTTCGTCGAAGATTGAGAAAACTTACTCATCGATCTTTTTCTTTCATCACGAGTTTCAGAATCAGCTTTCTTCTTTTCTTTACTGAGCTCCTCGGCTTTACAGGCTCTTTCAACTAACACAACAAATTCATTTATATCAAGTATTCCAACCAAAGAACTTAATATCCTCATTCAAATTTCTTCTATGAAACGTTTGCACATAGTAGCTTCAGTCGAAACACATTCACGTGCATATTGACTCAATCTCACAAATTCTCGTTCGTACTCAATAACGGACATGCAACATTGTTTCAACTCGAGGAATTCTTTACGTTTCTGATTAATGAATCGTTGACTGATATACATCTTTCTGAATTCAGCCTGAAAGAAATCCCAGGTGATTCTCTCTCTCGGAACCACGGATATCAATGTCTTCCACCAGTTATACGCGGTATCCCTCAACAACGAGACAACACATTTAATACATTCATCAGGAGTCAACGACATCTCGTCAAATATTCGAATGGTATTCTCGAGCTAAAACTCAGCTCGCTCAGCATCATCATCAACTGTGGCCCTAAACTCTCCGGCCCCACACATTCGGATTTTATCTACATGAGGCTTATTCAATCTGATCGGATCTACAATTTGTGGCACAATAGGCACTTGTGGGGGTGGAGGTTGTAGAGCAACCAGATTCGTTCGAACGAACTCCGAGAACCACTCACTCATCATTCGGAAGAAGGCTTTCTTAGCCTCTCCTCCCTTACCACTATCATTTGGCCTAGATGTGGCCGGCGCTGTCCCTTGAGCGGGAGCAGGTGCATTACTCTCAACATCATCAGCAACTGCTCGATCGGGATCCATTACTATACGAAAACATATTTATAACTATCAGGATTCATCACACTATCGCAATTTCATATATGACATGTATAGCTAGACTCATACGCGCTACGTTAGTCATAGAATTGACTAAACCGTAGCTCTGATACCAATAAAATGTAACACCCCAAACCCGAAACCGTCGCCAGAATAGGGTTAAGAGGCATTACTGAACATTCAAAACATTTCGCATACATTTAATCAACACAAAGTTAATCACCAATCAATCATATGCAAATACAAACATATAGTCCCTTATCGAGGTCTACGTGACCTTAAACACGTGAGGTCGGGACCAAGTCGAATACATACAAAAATTCTCAAAAATTTAAACATTTTTCAAAACTGCAGAGGTCACACGCTCGTATACGTAGGCCGTGTGCCTCACACGGCCATGGACACGCCCGTGCGTCCAAGTCATGTCAAAACAGGGCATACATATTGACTTATCCACACGGCCTGAGACACGCCCGTGTGCCTCACCCGTGGTGGACTCATACTTGCACCACACGGCCAGTCACACGCCCATGTGTCCAGCCCGTGGTCGCTACTGACTTGTTTCACTTGGCAAACTTAAACAAGACGGTCGAGCCACACGCTCGTGTGCTCAACCGTGTGGGCAACTATAGGCCATTTTCAAGGACAAACTTGCCTCCCACACATTAAATCATCTATATGCATCACACCATTACCATTTCATGCCTCAAATGCCACCAATACATACCATTTAAAAGATCAATTTAACCGTCAACAACATCATCTATTTCCTTACTCAAAATCAACACAATTAAGTCTATCCAAATACAAATTTCACAACCTAAAGTATACAAGTTGAGCATCATGTAATTCTTATCACAATTCACATTTAATCTATCATTCTCATCAATGAATTCAATATAAAACATACCATTTTCATACTCATGATTTCATACCATATTCATCATTTTCATAGCATCAAGTATAAACCAACAACATTCAACTATTAAGCCATATCACTTGGCCAGTTATATACAACTCAAAACATGCCACATTGACTAGCCTATACATGCCATATACCAACTATATACATCTTTCAAAAGTACAGAATTAGATTGCCGATAGTGTGATAGAGATGCTGACGATCCCCAGATCCGAGCTAGCTTTACTGACACTGTAAAATAGAGAAACAAATCACACAGTAAGCTTTCAAAGCTTAGTAAGTTCGGAATACAATACATACAACTTAATAGTACCACATCAATATATAATTAAACCATCACTTAGATTAATTGCTCAAATAGGCACAATATCAACCTCAACCATATACTCAAATATCTATTCACTCAACTTCTAAAAACTATCATCAACCACATAGGTTCAAACGTACCTTGATCAACACATAGTTACTCACCATTCATGGTACTCAGTAGCTCGATATTACATCTCGTTCAATCTTTGCTATTCTTTTGATTCATTCGCACACTTAGTGCTAGTTTTATGATTGAAACATAATCGTCATCGCACACTTAGTGCCAATATGTTAAACCGAGCTTACATCGGTAACGTACACACAGTGCCAAATCAATAAGCCGAAGCTTTTATCTTTTTCGACACACAGTGCTAATCATCTCTGTCTCGTTTCAAATTTCGCACACTCAGTGCCATCTATTTCAATTTCGCACATAGCATTTCTAATCTCATAATTATGTATATATTCATTCAATTCACATCACATAGATATAATTTAACAACTAATATTATATCTGAACTTACCTCAGACGTCAAAATACCGAAACAGTCGATTAATCGAGCATTTTGTCTTTGCCTCGATCTCGATCCGAACCTCTCCTTTCATGGTCTATACACATTAAAATTCAGTCCATTCAATCACCAATTCATTTAACACACACTTTTTTAGGGCATTTTGCAAAATAGCCCTCACATTTTCACACTTCGACACTTTAGTTCCTAATTCACAAAATCACAAAATACACCAAATTTCTACTCACACAAGCTTAGCCGAATTCTTCCCATGCTAATACAAGCCCACACATTTCATTTATTTCACATTTTAGTCCCTCCATTTGCACTTTACTCAATTTAGCCCAAATTACTCAATTTCACTAAATATTCAAAGACAAAACATGTTCATCCTTCACATATCTTCCATATTTCATCATCAACTATCACAAAGCTCAAGCATTCATCAATGGCATATCTCAAAATCACCATCAATTTCTAAAATCAAAGCATGGGTTTGATAGTACACTAAGCAACAATCATAAAAATGTAGAAATTATCAAAAACTGAAGTCAAAACTTACCTTAATCAAGCTAAGCCCTAGCTGAAAATATCAAAGCTTTCTTCCTTTCTTTTTCTTCAAATTTTCGGCAAGAAAAGATGAGAATATGGCTTTATCTTTCTTTTTGTTTTATTTAATACATATTAATACAAACTTTACTATTGTAACATCCTAAATTTTTGGGCCTATGCGTTTGATGGGTGGATACATTTAATGTGTTAATTTAAGTATTAGAGGTGCAAATTGGGCTCGGGAATGGGCCGAGGTCTTGGCTAAATATTTTGTTTAGGGACTATGGGGTTTAAATAAAATATTGAGATTGAAATAGGCATAATGGGCTTGTGGCCCAGGAACAAGAGGCGCAGTAGGAGGGAGCTATAAGTGGCGCCAATAGGCAAAAGAAGGGGGCCTCAGTGTGGTCGCTTGGAGCCCAAGAAATTGGGCTAATTTCGGCAGCCCAAGGAGAGCTAAAGGGGGGACGGTAATTTGGCTACAAAATAGGGGATTTTAATGTTTTAAAGCATGTGGATATTATGCTGATAAAGGGGGAGGAGTGGGAGCTAATTAGGTCTCTTTTGGAGGAGTTAATAGATTAAGATAAGGGAGAAAGATAGGAGCTATCCTTTGGTTGTAGAGTTGGCCGAAAATCAAACTCAGGAAAGGGGAAGGAGTCGGTTTGGTATAGGCTAGAGGGGGTGTGCCGAATTTTTCATTTGTCTTATTTGAGAATAGCTATTAGTTTTTCTCACTTTCGGCAAATAAGAACCATCTCTTCTTCTTTTCTTTTCTGTCAGAAATCAAAACCCCTGAGGCCTCACCAAGTGCCGAAACTCTGCCATTCACCTTCTCTTTTCTTTGATACTCATTGTCGAATCTCTCTGTCTGTTCCTTGCCCATCTTTTCAATTCTTTGTTCTTCTAAAAGCCGAAAACGCATCAGTATTTCTCTTGTTAATCTTTTCAGGATTTTCTTAAAAGCCGAAATTCCTAGATCTATACTCTTCTACGCTTCAATCTTCTTCTGGGATTGCCGAATCTTTCTGCAAGGGGGTAGCTGAAATCATCTGTAGAGGTAAATGTTGATTGTGTATTCTTTTCTGGCTTTTAGAGATCTTAGCTGAATGGCTATATGGTTAACTAATCAGGTGTTTTCTATCGTTTGCGGTATTTCGGGATTTGAAGGGGATTCAATCGCTTAAATTTCTAAGCCAGAGTTCAGTAGCCCTTGGATCGTATCACTTTTGGGATTTCAAGGTAAGGAGATCTGTTAATTTAAGCATATAATTCGGGTAAAACACTAACCCTTGGCCGAATATAGGAGAGGCCTTATCTTCGCGTTTTTACGGCTTTTGAGCAAAGTTGTAGACAAAGGGCGATGAGATCCGATTAGCGAGGGTATCGACATAGAGGGTAGTCCTACGTATTAATCAGGTGTGTAACATTCTCACACCATTTGGATTGCTTGTTAGTATATGTTTATAAATCTGTTATATTCTGCTAAATGATGAAATACCGGTATGGCTGTTGAAAACCCGAGGAGGGTAACGGTGAATCACCAGGTTAGTGATTTCTGTCATTCTAAAGTGAATGTTTCTGTCGATTTAGTATGATGAACATGTATGTCGGTTTCTGTGATTGCATGGGGTTGGGTGATTGATGAAAGGGGAAGTGTCCTGTTGTAGTGGCTTTTGCCATGATCTATTGTAGTGGCTTTTGCCATGATCTGTTGTAGTGGCTAATGCCATGATCTGTTGTAGTGGCTATTGCCATGATCTGACGATGAGCAGCTATCTGCAGCATGACTGCCATCGATGGTGTGTAGCGGTGTGGGTTGATTGTAGAAATCCCCAATGGTGTGATTGGCAGGTAAGGGTGGTGTGTAGCAGATGGAAACCTAGGATTGGGTTGGGCTTTGCATATTTTCTGATATATTATACTATGTTATCTGTTCTGTGGGGCTAAGGCCCAATCTGATGGTGCACGAGGGTTGCACGCTGAGTCTCGCGACTCACCCCATTATTTAACATCTTTCAGGTAGCACCTAGTGCATCGGACCGGGTTGGAGAAGAGCGCAAGGTGGCCATGCGAGGGATTATTTTGATTCAGCAAAAGACTTTACTAGTTTATTTATTTTTAATATTTTTAATTAGTGGGTTTAAATTTCATTGTAATAAGGCCATGGGCCACTAGCTTCATATTTTCGTTTGTTTTGGGCTTTTATTATTATTAGACATTTACGTTTTACGTTTTAATTAAGTTAAGGCATGTATCAAATATCAGTTTTTAATTCACTAAGGCATAAATATAAAACGTATATCTTTTACAAATCATCTAACCATTTAGTTTTCTCGAATAAAGTGTTAAACTCAAGAAAAATAATTTCTGAAATTGTGACATCTTTTAAAATCTCCCTAAGTGACATGCCAGATCCGGTCATGGTGTTTGGGCTGGGTTTGGGGTGTTACAAATTGGTATCAGAGCCCGGTTCAAAACTCGGCTTTGGGTATTTTGGGCTCAAAACGTTTTCTAAAGTTGGGTTTTTGAAAACATGCATGTTTATAAATAACACAGGATGGTTTTCTCGGCATGGCACATACGTCTCCAGCCCAAGTTCGCCAGGTAAGTATTCAGAACTCACTGTGTTATATATATATATATATGTGGGCTTGATGGGCTTTAAGGGACGTAGATTATTTTAATTAGAGCTTGATGGAACTTAGGCCTAGTTAAACAACTCTCAATTGCATAAGACTTAATCCAACCAAACAAACCTGTAGACAAGTCGCAAGACTAGGGTATGGCAACAGGCATGCGCATGTCTAGGATTGGATCTGGAAGAGCCTGCTACTTAAGCAGTCCTAGTGACTCACCTCCTCTTCGCTGGAATCCTACCTGGTGCGTAGTGACTGTTCACCCTAGCCACGAGGATTTGTTGACGGGCCAAAATCTATAACTAAAACCCGAAATGGACCAGCCACCTGATTTTCACAAAATTACTAAGATGTCCCTAGTTTAAAAAAAAATATTTTGAAACACCCCAGTTGGCAAAATTACAAAAATACCCCCGAATTTTTAAATTACCAAAATACCCCCGAAATGCAAAATTACCTTATTTCACAAAGGAACCCTATTTTAGAAAATTACGAAAATACCCCTGTAGGATAAATTACGAAAATACCCCTGGGTAGTGAAACGATGAAGACACCCCTACATGATGAATGTAAGTTCGTGGATGCAACTTGTATGTGGATGGTTGATGATTGAACGTATGTGCTTCTTAGGACTAGAAGATGTGAACTTGAGACTGAAACTTGTGGATGTAATTTCGAATTCGAAAGAACTACTCTTAAACTACTGTTCATAAGACTGTTCGTGGTTAATCAGTGGAAGAAACTTATTAATTCATAAAATTTCCAATCAGATAAACGTCAATCGGATGAATGAGTACAAGGGGACGAGGACGCTCCAGATGCGAATACCGGTGCGTACTCTATCATATTATCCTAAGTGTTTCTTTTGGCTTTAGAATTAGAGTTCGCAGCGGAAGCATAGTGGTGAGACATGGGTAGTATGATTAATAGTTAGTTGGAAATTTTGAGGATGAAATTTCTTTAAGGGGGTAGAACTGTAACATCCTGAATTTTTGGGCCTATGCGTTTAATGGGTGGATACGTTTAATGTGTAAATTTAAGTATTAGAGGTGCAAATTGGGCTCGGGAATGGGTCGAGGTCTTGGCTAAATATTTTATTTAGGGACTATGGGGTTTAAATAAAATATTTAGAGTGAAATAGGCATAATGGGCTTGTGGCCCAGGAACAAGAGGCGCAGTAGGAGGGAGCTATAAGTGGTGCCAATAGGAAAAAGAAGGGTGTCTCAGTGTGGCCGCTTGGAGCCCAAGAAATTGGGCTAATTTCGGCAGCCCAAGGAGAGCTAGAGGGGGGACGGCAATGTGGCTACAAAATAGGGGATTTTAATGTTTTAAAGCATGTGGATATTATGCTGATAAAGGGGGAGGAGTTGGTGCTAATTAGGTCTCTTTTGGAGGAGTTAATAGATTAAGATAAGGGAGAAAGATAGGAGCTATCCTTTGGTTACAGAGTTGGCCGAAAATCAAACTCAGGAAAGGGGAAGGAGTCGGTTTGGTATAGGCTAGAGGGGGTGTGCTGAATTTTTCATTTGTCTTATCTGAGAATAGCTATTAGTTTTTCTCTCTTTCGGCAAATAAGAACCATCTCTTCTTCTTTTCTTTTCTATCAGAAACTGAAACCCCTGAGGCCTCACCAAGTGCTGAAACTCTGCCATTCACCTTCTCTTTTCTTTGATACTCATTGCCGAATCTCTCTGTCTGTTCCTTGCCCATCTTTTCAATTCTTTGTTCTTCTAAAACCCGAAAACGCATCAGTATTTCTCTTGTTCATCTTTTCAGGATTTTCTTAAAAGCCGAAATTCCTAGATCTATACTCTTCTACGCTTCGATCTTCTTTTGGGATTGTCGAATCTTTCTGCAAGGGGGTAGCCGAAATCATCTGTAGAGGTAAATTTCGATTTGTGTATTCTTTTCTGGCTTTTGGAGATCTTAGTCGAATGGCTATATGGTTAACTAATCGGGTGTTTTCTATCGTTTGCAGTATTCCGGGATTTGAAGGGGATTCAATCGCTTAGATTTCAAAGCCAGAGTTCAGTAGCCCTTGGATCGTATCACTTTTGGGATTTCAAGGTAAGGAGATCTTTTAATTTAAGCATATAATTCGGGTAAAACACTAACCCTTTGCTGAATATAGGAGAGGCCTTATCTTCGCGTTCTTCCGGCTTTTGAGCAAAGTTGTAGACAAAGGGCAGTAGATCCGATTAGCGAGGGTATCGACATAGAGGGTAGTCCTACGTATTAATCAGGTGTGTAACATTCTCACACCATTTGGATTGCTTGTTAGTATATGTTTATAAATCTGTTATATTCTGCTAAATGCCGAAATACCGGCATGGCTGTTGAAAACCCGAGGAGGGTAAAGGCGAATCACCAGGTTAGTGATCTCTGTCATTCTAAAGTGAATGTTTCTGTCGATTTGGTATGATGAACATGTATGCCGGTTTCTGTGATTGCATGGGGTTGGGTGATTGATGAAAGGGGAAGTGTTCTGTTGTAGTGGCTTTTGCCATGATCTGTTGTAGTGGCTTTTGCCATGATCTGTTGTAGTGGCTAATGCCATGATCTGTTGTAGTGGCTATTGCCATGATCTGACGATGAGCAGCTATCTGCAGCATGACTGCCATCGGTGGTGTGTAGCGGTGTGGGTTGATTATAGAAATCCCCAATGGTCTGATTGGCAGGTAAGGGTGGTGTGTAGCGGATGGAAACCTAGGATTGGGTTGGGCTTTGTATATTTTCTGATATATTATACTCTGTTATCTGTTCTGTGGGGCTAAGGCCCAATCTGATGGTGCACGAGGGTTGCACACTGAGTCTCGTGACTCACCCCATTATTTAACATCTTTCAGGTAGCACCTAGTGCATCGGACCGGGTTGGAGAAGAGCGCAAGGTGGCCATGCAAGGGATTATTTTGATTCAGAAAAATACTTTACTAGTTTATTTATTTTTAATATTTTTAATTAGTGGGTTTAAATTTCATTGTAATAAGGCCATGGGCCACTAGCTTCATATTTTCGTTTGTTTTGGGCTTTTATTATTATTAGACATTTACATTTTACGTTTTAATTAAGTTAAGGCATGTATCAAATTTCGGTTTTTAATTCACTAAGGCATAAATATAAAACGTATATCTTTTACAAATCATCCAACCATTTAGTTTTCTCGAATAAAGTGTTAAACTCAAGAAAAATATTTTCTGAAATTGCGACATCTTTTAAAATCTCCTAAGTTACATGCCGATCCTATTCATGGTGTTTGGGTCGGGTTTGGGGTGTTACAACTATTTTACCCTTATTTTAAAATATTATAACATATATTATAATTGGTTATAAATGTCCATCCACCATCCATTAACTTAATAATGGTTTAATAGCAACATAAGGACTCCTCCTTTAGAAAGCCATGGCAAATAAACACTTTAACAATCAGCACACAGCTTTTACATTTTATGCGATTAAGTCTTTTTTGCAAATTAAACATACAATCAATAAAATCTTCACACAGAAATTTCACACAGGCTAATTCACATACTGTAGACACCCAAAATAATATTAAAATATTTTTACGACATCAGATTTGTGGTCCCGAAACCACTGTTCCGACTAGGGTCTAAATCGGGCTGTTACACTTGTGATTTTTGGCCTAGCTTAGAGAAGATGGACACCAGTTTTTGACTTCTTTTTCCCTTTTAATTCTTTTATTAACCAAATGACCATTTTGCCCTTAAGGCCCTTTTCTTGAGATTTTTCCTTCCTATGTCCATTTTTGTCCATCTAGACATATAATGGTCTAATTACTAAATAAGGACCTCTAGTAATTTTTATAATTCTCTTTCATACTTAAATATTCTGGAATCTCATATTTTCTAATCTTTGCAATTTATTCCTAATGGACAAATTGATCACTAATAAATAAAATTTCCTCATGAAATTTTCACACAATCATGCAAACACATCATAAGCCTCATAAAAATCATAAAACACATATTTCTACTTCAGATTTGTGGTCTCGCGACCACTATTCTGACTAGGCCCTAAATCGGGCTATTACAATTCTCCCCCTTAGGGATTTTCGTCCCCAAAAATCTTACCGGTAAAAAGGTTTGGGTACTGGTTTCTCATAGCCTCCTCGGGCTCCCATGTAGCCTCTTCTACCCCATGTCTTTGCCATAATACTTTTACGAGAGCTATACTTTTATTCCTTAGCTGTTTAACTTCTCGTGCTAGAATCTTAACTGGTTCTTCGCCATATGTCATGTCGGTTTGAATTTCAACCTCTATCGGTGTAATCACATACGAAGGATCTGATCAGTAATGTCGCAACATAGACACGTGGAACACATCATGTATCTTTTCCAACTTAGATGGCAAAGCCAATCGATAAGCTATCGGCCCTATCCTCTCGATAATCTCATATGGTTCGATAAAACGCGGTCCCTTTTCCACTCAGGAACAATAATAGGCTGCTATTCGTGATTTTCCTTGAGTTCAGTCCAATACAAAGGCGTTCGGCACTTACGCCCATATAAAGCCTCATAAGGCGCCATTTTCAAGCTCGACTGAAAACTGTTATTGTATGCAAACTCTACCTATGGTAAATACTTTTCCAGTACCGCCTCAAACTCAAGAACACAACACCGGAGCATATCCTCAAGTATCTGTATTAATCTCTCCGACTGTCCGTCAGTTTGTGGGTGAAAAGCCGTACTAAAACTCAGCTTTGTGCCCAAAGCTTCTTGCAACTTTTTCCAAAATTGGGATGTGAATCTCGAATCTTTGTCCGATATAATCGACAAGGACACTCCATGAAGTCTTACAATCTCTGAAACATACAAGTCCGCCAACTTATCAAGTGAATAATCAACACGTATCGGTATGAAATGGGCCGACTTTGTAATTCTATCGACTACAACCCATACAGCATCTTTCTTACTCGGTGTTAACGGCAAACCCGTCACAAAGTCCATAGTAATACGCTCCCTTTTCCACTCAGGAACAATAATAGGCTGAAGTAAACCCGAAGGTACTTGGTGTTCAGCCTCCACTTGCTGAAAAATCAAGCATTTCGATACAAATTCAGAAATATCTTTCTTCATACTCGGCCACCAATATCATTTCTTCAAATCACTGTACATTTTTGTGCTGCCTGGATGTACAGATAGACATCTACTATGTGCCTCGTATAAAATCTTTCGAATAAGCTCATCATTCCTCTGTACATAGACTCTATCTCTGAACATCAAACATCCATCAGAATAAATCTGAAAGTCAGACTCAACACCCGACTCGCACTGAACTCTTTTGGCTTGTAAGTCACTGTCATCTTTCTGAGCCTCATAAATCTCTTGAAGGAATATCGGTTTAGCTCTCAACTCAGCTAGAATGGAACCATCGTCTGACAAAGTCAGCCATGTATTCATAGCCCTCAATGCAAATAGGGATTTTCTACTCAAAGCATCGGCGACTACATTCGCCTTTCCCGGGTGGTAGTCAATGACTAATTCATAATCCTTTATCAGCTCTAACCATCTTCGCTGCCTTAAATTCAACTCCTTCTGAGTCATCAAGTACTTTAGGCTCTTATGGTCGGTGAATATCCAACATTTTTCACCATACAAATGGTGTCTCCATATCTTCAAAGCAAACACAATGGCAGCCAACTCTAAATCATGTGTCGGGTAATTCTTCTCGTGCGGCTTTAACTGTCTAGAGGCATATGCTATCACCTTGCCCTCTTGCATAAGCACACAGCCCAATCCATTCAAGGATGCATCACTATAAATAACAAATTCTTTTCCCGGTTCAGGTTGTACTAGAATTGGAGCCTCAGTCAATAATGCATTTAATCTCTTGAAACTCTGTTGGCACTTTTCTGTCCATTCAAATTTTACATCTTTCTGTAACAACTTCGTCATCGGCGTAGCTATCATGGAAAATCCCTTGACGAACCGTCTGTAATAGCCAGTTAAGCCCAGAAAACTTCTAACCTTTGATACATTTCTTGGCGGTTTCCAATCAACAATAGCTGAAATCTTGCTCGGGTCAACTCGGATTCCATCTCCCGAGATAATGTGCCCCAAAAACCCAACTTCTTTGAGCCAAAATTCACTTTTGCTAAATTTGGCATACAGTTGATTTTCTCTTAAAATCTATAAAACCATTCTCAAGTGTCTAGCATGCTCATTCTCGTCACGAGAATAAATAAGTATATCATCAATAAAAACCACAACAAATTTATCTAAGTATGGCCGAAAGATGCGGTTCATTAAATCCATGAACACAGCAGGGGAATTTGTTAAACTGAAAGGCATGACTAAAAATTCATAGTGCCCATATCTTGTCTGGAATGCGGTTTTCGACACATCTGAGTCCTTGACTCTCAACTGGTAATAATCGGACCTCAAGTCTATCTTGGAAAACACAGTGGCTCCCTTCAACTGATCAAATATATCATCGATCCTTGGCAATGGATACTTGTTCTCCACGGTTACCTTATTAAGCTGATGGTAATCTATACATAATCTCATGGAACCATCTTTCTTTTTCACAAATAACACTGGAGCACCTCATGGAGAATAACTCGGTCGTGCAAAGCCCTTGTTCGTCAACTCTTGTAACTGTGCCTTCAATTCTTTCAACTCAGTTGGAGCAATCGATATAGGTGCAGTACCAGGGGCTAACTCAATGCCGAATTCAATTTCTCTAACCGGAGGCAGCCCTTGGCAATTCTTCTTGGAATAAATCGGGATACTCACACACTATCGGCACTGATTCTATTCTTAACCCAATCTCTTTGGCATTCAGCACAAAGGCAAGATAGGCTTCATACCCTTTTCTTACATATTTTTGGGCAGACATATGAGAAATTACTACAGGCAATCTGTCCTGATCAACTGATTCAACACGAAGAGTGTCCCCATTTTCACATCTCAATTCTATGTATTTCTTTCCACAATTTAATGTCACGTCATGAGCGGTTAACCAGTCCATACCAAGAATTATATCAAATTCATCAAATGGCAATAGCATGAGATTCGCCATAAAATAGTGACCTCTAATCATCAATGGGAAATCTTTGCATACCTTACCAACTAATACATATTTACCTAATGGATTGGACACTTTTATCACGAATTCTGTAGACTCTACAAGCATGCTCATACTAGATGCTAATTTCATGCAAATATATGAGTGGGTAGATTCTGGATCAATTAAAGCAACAACATTAGTATCATATAGAGAAAATGTACCCGTAATTACATCAGGGGATGACGCCTCTTCGCGAGTGCGAATGGCATAAGTTCTTGCAAGCGCTCTACCCTCAGGTCTTGCAGCCTGCTCTTTGGGTGTACTCTTACTACTCGTTCCACTTCTGGGGTTATCTGTTGTCTCCCTCTAGTTGTGCTTCCCGATCTGGCACTCTGAATTTTCTCTTTTTCAACCATCTCAGGGCATTCTCTAATAAAATGATCTTGGGAACCACACTTAAAACAGGCTCTCTCATGGGCTCGGCACTCACCGGGATGACGTCTACCACACTGTGGACATTCCGGTCTATTAGGTCGAGTGTTCCCAACACTAGCAACTGAGGTAGTCTGAGCTTTAATCCCCGGGTACTGTTTACTCTTACTTTTATTCGAAAACCCAGCTGAAGTAGCTGATGGGGTAAGGAAGTCTCTTGACTTCTTGGATGAGGACTGAAATGACTTATTCAGTTGTCTCTTTCTAGAGTCACGAGACTCCATTTTAGCTTTTCTTTTCTCTTTTACCAACTCCTCAGCTATACAAGCCCGGTCCACTAGCACAACAAATTCCTTCAATTTTGGGACACCAACAAATAGTCAGATATCTTCATTTAACCCGTCCTCAAACCTTTTACACATAATGGCTTCAGAGGATACACACTCCCGAGCGTATTTGCTGAGCCTTACAAACTCACGCTCATATTCGGTTACTGTCATTCTGCCTTGTTTCAGTTCAAGGAATTCCTTTCTTTTCTGATCAATAAATCTTTGACTGATGTACTTCTTCCGGAACTCTTCTTGGAAAAACTCCCATGTGATCCTTTCCCTTGGTACAAACGACACAAAGGTGTTCCACCACTGATAAGTGGAATCTCTTAAGAGAGACACCACACATTTCACGCACTCTTCTGGCGTGCAAGATAGTTCATCAAATACCCTGATGGTATTTTCAAGCCAAAATTCTGCTCTTTCTGGATCATCGTCCTTACTAGCTCAAAATTCCTCGGCTCTTTGTTTTCGGATTCTATCAACCGGAGGCTTTTCTCTCCTTACCACTTCTACCACTTGGGGAGCTACAGGGGTAGGTGAGGAATAGGTGGGGGTGGAGAGGGTTGCGCATTCGGGTTCGTGCGAACGAACTCCGTATACCATGCATTCATCATGTGAAGGAAGGCTTCCCTAGCCTCTTCTCCTCCTCTTTGACTTACAGTCGTGGGTCTATTCTCATTTTCATTCTGCACCGTCCCTTGAGCTGGAGCCGACGCATTACTTTCTACCTCATCTACCACAGCTCTATCGAGATCCATTTACTATATAAAAACACAATTTAAATGTCAGGACTCGTCACACCATAATTATGTAAATACTCATATGTATGGCATGTATAGCTAGACTCATACAAACGCTACGTTAGTCTGAGAATCGACTAAACCCTAGTTTTGATACCACTAAATGTAACACCCCTTACCCGTGTCCCACGTCGGGACAGGATACGAGGTATTACCGGACTTAACTTGCTTAAACATACAACATCGGGCTATAAAATTTCATTTCAACTTAAAAATTTTCATTCATATTCATAACATCCTTATTATGGGCCTACGAGGCCCTAAACATACATACAGAAGGTTTTGGAATTAATCCGAAAACTTTTGCGCTCTTAGAAAATTTTTGCCTAAATAGGACCACACGCTCGTGTGAAATGGAACACGTCCGTGTGGGCAGGCCGTGTGGTCACACACGCCCATGTTCCTAGCCCATGTAGAATTTATTTTTCATTTCGAACCTACAGGGGTTTTCACACGGCCGGACACACGCCCGTGTCAATGACCCGTGTCCCTCACACGGCCTAGACATGCCCGTGTCCTCACCCGTGTGTGAAAAACTCGGGTATTCTATTTATGATGTCAGCAAGCTCTTAAGGGCACATGGCCTAGGCACACGCCCATCAGCTGGCCTGTGTGGCAAATCGAATTCTCGCAACTTTGATGCAGGGGACACACGGCCTATCAGCACACCCGTGGGGCTGACCGTGTGTCACACACGGCCTAGACACACACCCGTGTGTCTACCCGTGTGGACAATTAGAAGGCTATTTACCAAGCTAATTGCCACCCTGAACATAAACACACATATGCCAACACAAGCAACACATAACATGGCAATAATACACTATGAAGAATCATTAATCATCATTCATACACGTCACATTTTACTCCATCAATTGCATGAACTTTCACTTCATAAATCTCATCATCATTAAGATATAAAACTTGACAAATATCGGCAATTCCTAATGGCCATATACAAAATGAGTGTATAACCTTAATAACCAACACTTTGGCTTTCAAATATGACATAACACAAGATGACCAAGTTCCTATACATGCCATACCAAAAATAAATCAACTTTACTATACCAAAAGAATGATTGATAGTGTGATCCGAGCTCCGATGTTCTACGATCCCCGAGCTAACTTCGCGATACTACAAGGAAAAGGGAAAAGAAAGGGGTAAGCATATAGCTTAGTAAGTTTGCATGAATTAAAGTAGCAACATAAGTACTCATGGTAAAATCCATTCATCTCATAGAACAATAACAACACAAGTTCTCAAGTACTTTGACATACTTACTCATACTTACGCTTACCCATCACATATCACATTATGGTTTCATAACTCGTGTTTTACTCATGGTACCTGTGTCACTTCATCACATAATTTAGCACTTATGCTATCTTGAACATAAACTTAAATCATTATCATCATTAACTTAAATGTAAACTCTTTGTCATCTTTGTATAGCTTAGCTTTTTGTCATCTTTGCATACTTAGCTCTTTTGCCCGTTGAACTACTCAGAATATCAGAGGATACTCAATCTTATCATACACGTATCACGATACCAATGCCATATCCTAGATATGGTCTTACATGGGATCACCTCTTGATGCCGATGCCATATCCCAGATATGGTCTTACACGGGATCTCTTAACTCGATGTCAATGCCATGTCCCAGACATGGTCTTATACGAGATCTTCCTTTGGTGTCGAGGCCATGTCCCAGACATGGTCTTACACGGGACCTTCCTTATTCGGTGCCGATGCCATGTCCCAGACATGGTCTTACACGGGACCTACATTCGGTGCCGATGCCATGTCCCAGACATGATCTTATACGGGACCTACATTCGGTGCCGATGCCATGTCCCGGACATGGTCTTATACGGGACCTTCCTTACCTCATGTCTTGACATAGGTATCCTCGTTATTCTGAATCTTCAACCGGGACTTCAACTTAATATATTCTCATCATTTTCTCATCGAGGCTTCATTAGTCGATTTTCATGAAATGATATTCATTATCATAAGATCAAGCAATTTAAAATATAAAAACACTATGAAACTTTAATTTCACACAAACTTACCTCGGTACTCAAAATGTGTATAGATGTTCGATTTAGTCCAACACTTTGTTCTTGCCTCGGTTTCGGTCCGGGCTTCCTGTTTCTTGATCTATAATAAAAATTTCACTTGTTTAATACTCACATTGACTAAATTGACTCATGAATCATACTTTGGAAAAATTACGATTTTGCCCCTAAACTTTCACATTATTACACTTTTGCCCCTAGGCTCGAAAACTAATTTTTATTCAAATTTTCTATATTTTGAGCCTAGCCGAATTATTTTCTTAACTACAACAGCCCCCAATTTCCACTATTTCACTCATGTATGACCATTTTTATAACTTTTACAATTTGGTCCTTTTATGCATTTTTCATGAAAATCACTTAGAAAAAGATGTTTATCACATATCAAACTTTCATATTCTTCCTTAAAACATCAAAATACATGCATTTCATACATGGGTAAATTTTTAAACATAAACTCTATCTCAAAATATAGCTAGAAATAGCTAAATCGAGCTACAGGGATCTCAAAAATACGAAGAACATTAAAACGGGGCTATGAGATACTTACAATCAAGCTTGAAAGTTGAAGAAACCCTAGCTATGGAGTCCTTGTGATTTTCAGCCAAGCTTAGAGAAGATGGACACCATTTTTTGACTTCTTTTTCCCTTTTAATTCTTTTATTAACCAAATGACCATTTTGCCCTTAAGGCCCCTTTCTTGAGATTTTTCCTTCATATGTCCATTTTTGTCCATCTAGACATATAATGGTCTAATTGCTAAATAAGGTCCTCTAGTAATTTTTATAATTCTATTACATACTTAAATCTTCTAGAATCTCATATTTTCTAATCTTTGCAATTTATCCTAATGGACAAATTGATCACTAATAAATAAAATTTCCTCATGAAATTTTCACACAATCATGCAAACACATCATAAGACTCATAAAAATAATAAAACACATATTTCTACTTTAGGTTTGTGGTCTCGCGACCACTATTCTGACTAGGCCCTAAATCGAGCTGTTACACTTGTCTAATAAAAAAATAAAACAAAAATAGAGGAGGCTATCATCTCCTCTTCACCACCAAAAATATCAGCAAAAATAAGGGTTTTAGAAGCTTGAAATTTCAGCCAAGCTTTTCTCTTGCAAGTAAGTGATTTTTTTGGTTGTTTTTGTTAATTTTTGTGTTTTTGGAACCCCTATAGCTTAATCTACCTAATGAGGGGACTATTTTGCAAAATGGTTGAGAGTCTAGGGTCTTGCTGTGAGAGTATTTATATTGATTGCTGAAATTTTATGAAAGAAAATGAAACTTGGTTGTTTTATAAACAACTTTTGTGAAAGGGGTTTTCATGAAAATACCTAAAAGGACCATTTTGTGAAGTTTATAAAATAGGTTGTAAATGTTTGAAATAATTGAAAATTGTGAGCTGCTATAAGATTAATAATGGTTTGAATAGGCTTGGTTAATGAGGAAATTTCATTAAAATCATTTTACGAGCCTAGGGGAAAAATCGTAATTATGTGAAAGTCTAGGGGCAAAATGGTAATTTTTCCCAGGTATGAATTATAGATTGTCTTGATTAATGTGGTGATTAACTAAGTAAATTTTTCATTATAGATCAAGAAAAATGGAGTCTGGACCTAGACTGGGGAAAACCAAGCTATTGGACTAAATCGAACTAGTCGCCCATATTTTGTATACCGAGGTAAGTTGTACGTAAATAATACAACTTTATTGTTATTATGTATTGAATAATTAATATGGCATAAAGTGTATGATTATTGTTGTGAATATGCATGATGAGAATTGATGTAGTAAAAACTCCCGGTTGAACCTTAGGAATAGATTGGATATCCATGCCATGACATTTGGGTGATATGTGTGCTAGTGTAAGACCATGTCTGGGACATGGCATCGGCCACATTATGAGAGCCAGTGTAAGACCATGTCTGGGACATGACATTGGCGTTGAGTTGTGTGCTAGTGTAAGACCATGTCTGGGACATGGCATCGGCCACATTATGAGAGTCAGTGTAAGACCATGTCTGGGACATGGCATCGACATTGAGACGAGAGCTAGTGTAAGACCATGTCTAGGACATGGCATCGGCATTTTACCCTCTTGTGTGAGGCTTATAGGATATCCTTTAGTATTCCGAATGGTTCCACTGGTTATTTAAAGCTTATGATAAAGATATGAAAGGATATAATCATGTTGTGAGTGGTACAGGTTCTTACTCGAAACTCATGAGATATGAGCTTAGTTATGATGCCTTAATGGTAAGGATGAAATTTAGTAAGTTCTATCTATGAGAATGATTTCGGGACGATCTTAAAATCTTTGGCTTGTACTTGTGATGTGTAAATATGTAGTAAATCTACCATTGATAAATCAAGAATGTTGTGCTGGTTTATAATATGCTATGTGTTTAGAGATGCATGGTTGATGTTGTTACTTATTTACATGCAACTTACTAAGCTTTATGCTTACTCCCTTTTCTTTCCACTTTCTTATAGTATAGCCGAGCTAGCTCGAGGATCAAAGGACATCGGAGGCTCGATCACACTATCAATTTGAACATTTGGTGTAGTTAGATTTATCATTTTGAGTATGGCATGTATAGGGACTTGGTCTTTTGTCAAGTGTCATATTGTTTTGGCCAAATGTGTTGGCTTGTTTTGAAGATTGGTTCATTTTTTATAAGGCCATGGATGATGGCTAATACTTGATATTGATATATGTAAATGATGATGCTTTTCATGAATGTGCAATTTGCATGGTGAAATATGTGATAAGTTTTGCATGTGAATGGAGTGTAGTGGTCTTGATGTGTGTATGTCTTGGTTGTGGCTTATGTTGGTGCAAGTAAGGGTGGCAAAAAGGGCTTGGTAAATAGCCTTGTTTTTGTCCACACGGGTAGACACACGGGCGTGTGTCTAGGCTATGTGTGACACACGGTCTGCCCCATAGGCATGTAGTCTGGCTGTGTGTCCCCTGTACCTTAATTTGGTAAAACAAAATGCCCCGTAGTAACCACACAGGCTGAGGCATGGCCGTGTGTCTCAACCGTGTGGATAACACGGCCATAATACATGGGCATGTGCCCAGGCCGTGTGAAGTCTGCACCTTAAATGCAAAATTAAATTCGCCACACGTCCTAGCACACGGGCGTGTGTCTTGGCCGTGTGACCCTAAAATGTTACTAACGTCAGAAATAGAATTGCAAGGTTTTAACACACGGGCTGAGACACGGGCGTGTCATGGCCGTGTGAGGGACACGGGCCATGGACACGGGTGTGTGCCAGACCGTGTGAAAACCCCTGTAGGTTCAAATTAAAAAAATAAATCCACACGGCTAGGGACATGGGCGTGTGTGATCACACGGTCTGGCCACACGGGCGTGTCCCTTGCCACATGGGCGTGTGCCCCTATTTTCAGTGAAATTTTCCAAAGCTTTCTAAAGTGCCTAGTTTAGTGCCAAACCATTTCTAAAGTATGTTTTGGGCATCGTAGGTCCATATTAGGGACTTCAAGATGAAGTTTGAAGAGTTTTAAATTTAAACAAAATTTCATAACCCGAAAATGTTTGTATGCATGTTATTAAGTTAGGTAACGCCTCGTACCTTGTTCCAGCATAGGATATGGGTAAGGGGTGTTACATCTTTCTTCAATCCACAAGTTCAGAGGGATAAGGAAACTTATCAGTTCCCAATTTCTCTACTTTCAGACTCTAAATCACACGATGGCTGCAACATGTAGAGCTTCATTCAATTACATCCTCTTCTTATTTGGAGTTATTGAAGAAGACGATGCTTAAAGAAAAAGATTTCGAAAATAGAATTGAGAGGGATTCTATTTCCACACACACCTGTATATATACTCCACCGACACGGTCTCCATAGACCATTATCTCCACTCAATCCTAATAATTTTGTCTCCCACAATGGAACCAACCTGTTCCAATCTAACTAGACCAGGATTGAAATCTAATCAATCTCAATCAGCCACTTAAGTTTCTAAATGTCTCATTGGAGTCCACAAATTTATATTTCTATACAATCAGCTCTCAGACTCTTCTTTAAGTTCAAGCCCATAGGAGAACCGGATGCGACACTAATATACTAAGTACTATTGAATAAACACTCAATTTTAGGTAAACAATTACCTAATTAATTAATTGAATCCAAAACTGAAGCATGTCAGATATAAAATAAAACACAAGAACTTATTCCAATATTCATACAAATATTAGTTGATTAGGCTAACAAAATATAAATAAAAGAATAAAAGAGATAAATAAATTGCTAATTTATGAATATAAGGGCGGTTCCAGAGCAATCTCCGCTCACAACCGTCTTCACATCAGAACAGGAAGAATTCCGACTATGCAAACATAAAAATAAACTAAACTGAAAATTGAATAAAAACTATCTAAGTCTAGGTTTAATGTCTCCTCTATTCTGGTGACCCTAAAGTGACTTATATAGGCTACACATTACTTGGTGCCTACACAAACCTAGATACACTTAGATACTAACTAATACAACTTAGATACTAACTAATACAATATTTTATTAAATGCCTAAGGTAATATTAGGAAGTAATCCTAAGATTGTCATCCAAGGAATTAGCCACATTTTGACCTGCTTTTACCGCGTCGCCATTTTCTTCCCATCTATGTCACGTCATTGTGGCAAGGGGAAATTCCTCGCCGTGATGTGGAATGACTTTTAGCCTTGGCAGCTTCGTTGTTTTGTGTTGTAACACGGGCTCCATTTTGTCACAGCACGACCATTTTCCCTTGTATTCTTGGGCTTGAATTGGCACCCTATACACTCAAATAACCCATTAATTACTCCTAAGGTTCAAGTTGGCCTTATGGGTTGTTGAAATACTAAAAAAATACGTAAAAAAGCTTATTTCTCATATAATCACATATAAACTAAAAAAATAAAAAATGCATATAAATATAATAAAATTACTAGAAAACAAGCTCCTTGAGTGCTGAAATGTACCTAAACTACCACAACAATTGGCGGTAGGTCACAAAGCTCGAACCTCTTTGACCTGTTTTTCAAGAATAAGTCAGCCAAGTCAATCTGGGATACCCTGGAGAAGAAGTATGGAGCTGATGATCTTGGGATCAATAAATGTACATTGGTAATTCTAGAAATTCAAAAGTACTTGGTAAAGGAATGATCTTACTCAAACTTACTTGTGGCAAAACATTGGTATTGAATAATGTACTTTATGTATCTACCCTTTGTAGAAATTTGATTAGTGGTGGATTACTGAATAAGGCAGGCATTAAATTAGTCTTTGAATCCCTGGATATGTGGCATGCTAGTTAAGTCGTGTGAATATTCATTCTCTAGAAAAACTCATAAAATTGAATCTACTCCCTAATCTAGATGATAGTAGCTTTAATAAATTTTAAATTTGTGTTGAAGCCAATCATGCTTGACCTTCCTTTAAAATTCTTACTGATAGGAAGACTGAACTTTTAGAGTTAGTTCATACTAATCTAGCAGACTTTAAAAACAAATAGAGAAAGAGTAAGAGTGGAAAACACTACTATATCACCTTTGTAGTTGACTAATCTAGATATACAAAGGTTTATCTTCTAAGTTTAAAAGATGAAGTTGATAAAATGTTTCTTCTTTACAAAGCAGAAGTAGAAAACATCTTAGATCTGATAAAGGTGGCGAATATGTCACTAATTTCCTTAAAGATATCTGTGAGAAAGATGACATTATACATGAGTTTTCTACTTCTTATTTCCCACAACAAAATGACATAGCTGAAAGGAAAAATAAAACTCTAAAAGAAATGATGAATGCTTTACTACTAAGTTTTGGTTTGCCTAACATTATGTTGGGGGAGGCCGTACTTTCTACAAAAAAAAATTATGAATAGAGTGTCTCATAAAAAAATAGACTATACCCGTTATGATTTGTGGAAAGGTTATACCCTTAATATACAATACTTGAAAGTGTGTGGGTGCTTAGCAAAATTAGGCTTGCCTGTTTTTAAAAAGAGCACTATCAGATCTAAAATTTTTTATGTTGTATTTGTTGGGTATACTCTAAATAGTGTTGCATATAAATTCATGTCTTTGGATGATCATTCCATATATGAATCTAGAGATGTTAATTTCTTTGAGAATGTTTTTACTTTAAAGAAGTCTAGCATAAGTACTGATATATAGTTAGATGAGCATGTTTCTTCCTTTAGTACACATAATAGAGATGCTCTTAATAATGATATTGAACCTATGAGGAGTAAAAAACAAAGGAATACCACTGACCTAATTTCTTTACATCCTTTGTAACTGAGATTGGTGACTTAGACTTGATAAGTGATTTTAATGCTCATGCATTTTTTATAGATGATGATCCAAAAACCTATGATGAAGCTATAAAATCAATAGATACTAGTTTTTAGAGAGATGTCATTAGTAATGAGCTAGAGTCTATTATGTCTAATCACACTTGGGAACTAGTAGACTTGCTTAGAGGTTTTAGACCTATTAGAAATAAATGGATATTTAGAAAGAAACTTAGACCAGATGGTTCAATAAAGAAACTTAGAAATTTGGAGTAGATTATTTTGATACATAATCTCTTGTGACTAAGACTCAAACATTATATTTTGTTTGCTTTAGCTTCCATTCAAAATTTGTTGGTACATTAGATGGATGTGAAGACAAATTTCGTGAATGGTGATTTGGACGAGGAGATCTACATGGAGCAACCTCCAGGATTTGTGGCACCTGGTATGGAAGATAAAGTTTGTAGACTCAAAAAATCTTTGTATGGTCTCAAATAAGCTTCAAAACAATGGTATGAAAAATTCATAAGACTATACTTAGTTTTGGTTTTATTGTTAATGGTGTAGATGCATGTGTGTATTCTAATATATTTAGTTCTGATTGTGTCATCATAAGTATGTATGTGGATGACATGTTAATTTTCAACACTAATATAGAAGCCATTAACAAAATCAAAAAAATTATTATCTATCAAGTTTGATATGACTAATTTGGGTGAGGTAGATGTACTCTTAGTGGTTAAGGTTACTAAATTAGAAAAGAGATTTACTTTAAATCAATCTCACCATATAGAGAAAGTGTTAAAGAAGTTTAATAGCTTTGATGTAATACATGTGTTTCTCAATCAGAGTATGCTAAAATCATTGGAAGCCTTATGTTCTTGACGAAATACACTCGGCCTGATATTGCTTATACAGTCAGTAGACTAAGTAGATATACCCATAATTCTAGCAATGAGCATTGGAATACTCTTAAGTGTTTTCTTAAATACCTTAAGGGTACATTAACTCAGAAATTGGAATTTTTCGGATACCTTGCAGTACTAGAGGAATATTATGATGCAAATAGGGTAACTAATAATGATTAAGTTAGCTCTACAAGTGGGTATGTCTTTACTTAGGGTGCAACAACTATTTCTTGGAAGTCTACTAAACAGACATGTATTACTCGCTTTACGATCGAATCAGAGTTTATAGCTCTGGACTTAGTCGGGCAAGAGGCCGAGTAGCTTAGGAATCTACCTGCAAAAATTCCTTTATGGGAAAAATTGACACCTCATGTATCTCTATTATGTGATTTACAAGTCAAAATTTTCATTGCTAAGAGTAGGCTTACAGTGGTAAGAAGAGGCATATTCAAATAAGACATGAATCTATGAGAAATTTAATAAAGAATGGAATACTTACTTTGGAGTATGTAAAACCCAAAAGGAACCTAGTTGATCTACTAACCAAAGGGTTAAGTAGAAAAATGGTTCTCAATTCGTCAAGTGGGATAGGTCTTAAGCCTAATGGTTGAGGAATTCATGGTGGATACTCAACTAAGTTTTCTAAGTTCAATGCGGTTAAACAAAACCATGGAAAGACTCATAATGTGCATTTTACCTATCCATATGTTGAATGATGTGCATGTATAAGTTTGATTTATTACTCTTAATCAAATCATATCCCAAGGCCTGGATGGTCCTATTGAGATGAACTTGATGAATTCACTGACATGTGAGGTTGAGTTTCTTACCTTTCATGTAACGCCCCAATTTTGGCGGGCACAAGGTCTGGCATATATGTTAGAAATATGTTTGGTGGAGAGGAATTCACCTAAGTGCCCCTTTTGGCATATTGAGTTGGCAGATACAATTATGTGTTTAAGTTAGTGTGGACTCCGTGCTAGATTGCTATGGTTTTTTGGAATAAAGATGTGATCAAGAGAATCGATATTGAGGGTTTAGTCCATATCAAAGGTATGGTGCACCCTTTTCCAGTGGAGCTGTGCAAGTTAAGTTGCAAGGTAAGCTGATTAGGAACTAACCGAATTTGAACCAGAATAGTTAAAGATAAGGGGAAATACTCTGTAACACCACAAAATAAGGCCTCGGAGTCTTAGGGGTATTTTAGGAATTTTAGCCTTAGAGTGTTCAAAATTTTGCGACATGGTAGATTGGTCATGTTTTTTAATATGATTTTTAGAAAATCAAATCAATTTTTGAAAATAAGTTTTAAATACCTTAATTTTGAAAATAGGATTGATTTGTATAAGCGTAAAAACTTAGAGTTTTTAAGAGACAATTAGACCAGATTTTTAAATTCATCCTAAAAACCCCTTTATAGATTCATATTCACAATAGTTTTCTCTCCAAAGCTTGTTCATGTCGTCCCTTATTTCCTCTTGCTCTTCCATTCGATTTTTGATTTCTAAACTATAATCTCTTGATCTCCATCAACATTTAAACCTTCATTAAATACCAAGAAAAACACCGAAAACACCATAGATTTCTCCATTGTTGAACATTTCGGGATTTTTGGGTTTTTTGAGTTGTCGATCAAACGCTTGGATTTTTTTTAAATAAGGTAACGAACCGTTTTCTTATTAATTTTTAATGCTATCTGGTCTTCTAAACAAAATTAATAGCCACTAAATCGCATATTTTAAATAAAAGCCAAAAAAGAGGTCGTTAATGGTGGATTTTTAGATTTTGTATAAAAATGTGGTTTTAAAGTATTTTTAATTAGTTTCGACATGATTAGAAGGTTTCTAAAATTACTTTGAAGTTTCATTTAAGATTTCTTTAGTTTTAATGAATTTTCGTTAAAATTGCCACGAAAATGTTGAAAATTTTGATACCATGAATTGGGTAGATTTTAGTAGGTTAAAGGTTGAGAATCAATCGTAGGTAGATAATTAGATAAATGGAATTCGTTTCAGGCAAAAAAATTAAGTATAGACCAAGATATTCAAATTTTAAGTTTTCTATGTCGAAGGTTTCGGTCATAAGAGAACCTAGCTTAGGCTTGTATTTTTGGATTGTTTGATGTGAGTATTTGGCTGAATGTTGATTGTGTTGTTGTGTGATTTACTTTGTTTAAGCGCTAGAATCGATAGGACCTTCTACCTGTAGAGATAAAGGCAAGGAAAAGATAGTTTGAGCTTTTGGCTTTTCGACAAAAGCGTAATTGGTGAGTGTTTGGAATAATTACTTGTGGATATGATTCAATGTGCTATTTGGGAATTTGGTTGTAGCCTAAACCCCTACTCTAAGTTCCGAGTGTAAGCTTTCTCATACCTATGTTATCCTGTGAATTGTGTTGTTATGCATTTATAAATATGTGAATTGAGATGAGATGTTATAACATGTGATATGTGGTTATGATGACTATTGTGAAAGTGAAAATGTGTACATTTTATGCATATGTTAAATGCTAGTGACAGTGTTTTGCTAAAAATGCAAATATACAGTGATGGTGCACGGATAATCGGTAAGTGAAATGTGTTTGATTTCAGATATTTTGGCCTTGTGATCTTGAAATCATTGGATATAGTTGGTATACCATAGGATTGTGAGTACTCACCTATATGTACAGTGATTTTGGGCGTTGAGGCCCTAGGACATGTTGGAGGGATAAGGGAATGTGAGCTAAGCTCCATTCAACGGGACATCTGAAGGGAAATAAGGAGAGTGTTAGCTTTATGTTTCACTTTTGAGACATGTTTGACTCTATGAGTCTATGTGTTATGTTGGAGATCCATGTAGCCGATGGGTGATGATAGAGCTCACTTTTATGTTTCATAGCTCAAGTGCCAATTTATCTATAAACATGTTTTTGAGTATTGTGATATATGCTTAAATGTTATGTGATTATTTGTGTAATGTGATATATGCTTAAAAGTGAATATTATTACCATGTAAAAGAACTAGTAAATAATGCACAAGTAAGTATAATCTGACACTAGTGTTGGAACTATTGAGGTTGTGCTAAATGGTTGTTTCATTGATGCTTGATGAATTGTTTTCATGGTAGTTGTTCTAGGTATTCACTGAGCTTGTTAAGCTCACCCACTCCCTTCTTAAACCATTGTAGATTAGTTGTGTGATAGTGTGAGCAGTGTGGTTCCGAGGGGTGATCCAAGCAAGTCCATTCTCGCTATTTCATAGGTGTTATTGTTATTTGGTTACTTTTTAGGAAGAAGGCAATGTGGTAGACTTTTTACTGGTATTTTCCATGATATTTTGGATGTTTCCAAAGCTTATTTGTTCTTAGGATTTAAAGATTTGAATCGTGATAGGTTGGTTGTTTCTCAAGCTTATTCTCGATGTTTGAAACTTTTATTATAGCCGTTTTAATGCTTATTTGATGATGATATGATAGCATGATGAACTGGTACAATTTGGAATGATTGATATGCTTAACAATGTGGTAATTTTATGGTCTAAGACAGAGGTATTAATAATCGGGTTTTAAAAATGATACCTCTGTGTTTTGAAATGTGCAGGGAAGTTAGTATAGAGATTCGGTATCGATACCTTTGCTCGAGTATCTATACTCGAGGTAAATATATCAATACTCTATGACAGGTACCAATAATTTTCGATAGCATGATTTTTGTGCAAGAAACATAATGCAAGTTTGGTATTGATTTTCTAAGTGGTATTGATACCACCTAAAGAAAATATTGATACCCTAAGGTCAGTACCGATACCTACGTGATTGTCTTGTAAGTTTTGCTAAATGGACCTTACGCATGTTGAATTATTATTATAAGACTATTGGATTTATGTTTAGCATGTAAGGATGATAATTAACGAGTGTAATTGATTTAAAACCTATTTGAATACTAAAATGGAAGACGTTTCGTTTAGAATGAGCTTTTACTTTGTGTGTATGACATGAGATGGTGGTGTGGCATCCTAATATTCAAGCTTGGTGACCAGGTCGGGTATAGGGTGTTACATACTCAGTTAGGTTTCTTGGAATTTGTGGACTTTGATAAGACAATTCAGTAGTGACGTGGCATTTTTCAAGTCCCAATAAAGACTTAGATTATATTAATAGGTTTTCTAGTTTGAATAACAGGAGTTCTCTTTTTAAAATAATAAAACCTAAGGTTGGAGGAATTGGAAGTATCTTGTTAAGCTGGATCGGAAACCCTAGATTCTATCAGTAATATTTCCATGCCAAGGAAAGTTTTATTACTCTAAGTGGATTTGTATGAATGAATTGAGAAGTAAGGCCTTGTATGGAGGTTATTTCGGTTTGAAATGATTGTAAAGGTTATTTGTATGAGTTTAAATGGTAAACTTTTGTTTTATAAGGTAGTGGTTGTTACAGTCCCTGATTGAGTGCTGGACGAGGAGTCCATGCTGCTATCTAAAGCTGTTACGTGAGTTCCTAAGCTGACTGTTATATGTTGTATGTTGTTTATTGTAGATACTATTGCAAAAGATCATATTAATTGTGGTCTGAAACAAAAAAGGGATGGTATGATGAATATGTTGATATATGAATGCTGGATAACACTTGAATGTATAGTTTGTATGAACTTGACAAGTATAAAGTATATGATGAGAAATTTGGAGTCAAAAGTATGACTGTAAGAGGATGTTTGAGATGTATGTTAAGTTTGGTGGAAATGCATGAAAGGTTTATTAACTGAGTTTGTGTCTGTTCATCGCGGTGGAGTCTAAAGGGGTCCGCTTGGACTTTAAATACGATCTCTGAAGGGAAAGCCCATGTCCATGGCATCACATCGTGTAAGACCATAGTTGGTGGGCTATGACATCATATGGAAAGAACCAAAGGAAGTTTATTACCTAATGGGGTTCTTTGTGCGACCTAGAATGGTGAGGGGTAAACATCACCGATTGTAAGTCTAGACGAATTCCTGTCGTAAACACGTTTGAGAAATGGAAGCCTCTTGGAGATCTAAGAAATGAAACCTTTGTAGCGATATAAGAAAGGGAAGCCTTTATGGTGATTTAAGAAATGGAAGCTGTGTGGAAAATGAAGAAAGGAAGCCTTTGTGGCACACTCTAAAGAAAGGCCCTTGTGGTAACCTTCTGAAGGAAAAGCCTCTGTGGTAGACCCTGAAGGTGATTTAAGAAATCGAAAACTTTGTAGTGATATGAGAAATGGAAGCCTTTGTGGTGATTTAAGAAATGGAAGCCGTGTGGAAAATGAAGAAAGGACGCATTTGTGGCGCACTTTAAAGAAAGGTCTTTGTGGCAACCTTCTGAAGAAAACACCTTTGTGGAAGACCCTAAAGGAAAGAAATGAATTCCATGACGTATTCTGAGGGGATGAAATTCTCGACTGATAAGAAGGAACAATATGAGAGGTGGATTCTTGACTTAAAGCCTTTGCGATAAAGAATAAAGGATATGACATTACTGAGGGTTACGAAGGAATATCCTCTATGATGGATCCTATAGAGAAAGTTTTCACAATATACATAAAATGGGCTTATCCTACAGCTTGTTCTGGAAAGGCTCCCAAGAATAAATCGTGAATGATGCTTCTTGTGGCAGAATTTGTGCTAAGTGATAGGCGTATTTCTTATTATTTCTGAATGCAAATAGTGAGGTCTGTAAGAACGAAATGTCTCTATGGATATTACGGTAGGGTACTCAATATGATTAAGATTTTGCAGGGATGGAAATTTTAAGAGATATAGCGAGGTAGTGAGAATGAATTCTGAAAATGAAAGTAAACATGATAAGCTCAAAAAGAAGTATCGATCATCTGTGTATGGATCTCTTCCTGAAGATTGAAGAAGTTATGGCTTGGTGAATGAGGAATGAAGGTAAGGTCTCAAGGGCACTGGAAAGAAGGAAATGGTCTCAGAGTAAGGTATGGTAATGAACGTGAATAAAGAAACAAAAATAGAGGTAACTTTTGTTAGAGACTTGATAAAGCATAAGAGCAATAATATGGTTCTTGAAACATTAAATGCAACGTGCAAGTATGTTCAGGTAAATGGTGTTGGACTCACTAAGTTCCGTTGAACTTTTATCTGTGTGTTATGTTTAAAGTGTATTTTAAGGGCCTTCGCCTAGAGGGACGACACCAGGGCTACACCGAAGAAGTTGCGTAATGGAATTTTATGCATATAGAGCAAACTTGTTGGCGTGTTGGATTCTTAGTTGTTTTATCAAAGTCTTTTACACGGAATAATTATGATAGACCAAGACATTAATTAAATCATAGTTGTAAATAAATTCTCTGTGTATACCAAATGAATTCTCCTATTATTCACACTAATGTATTTCTTAGAGGAATTTATAATTAAAAGCTGTAATCAAATGTAAAATTGTATAATTGAGTGAGTTACATATGTACTCGAGAAGTAACACCCTAGATTTAGATTTGGTTCCTCAGGGGTTTGGGTGTTACAAGTTTAGTATCAAAGTCCGGTTTAGCCGATTCTCAGATCACGGAGATAAAGAAGCCTTGTATGCATAATACACCGAACTTGGAAAAGTTCCTCAGGTATGTTGAAAATTTTCTTATTTATAAGATTTATGAGTTAATAATGATCTAATTAAGAGTAATGAAGAAGAATGAAAAGATATAAGAAAGGTAAAGCATCACTTCATTAATAAAAAGAGATGTTATACAATATGAAAGACAATAAAAGAAAAGATAGGATAAAAACAAAAGAAATTAGTCCTCTTCCTTTTACTGATGCCCAGTAGACTTGCTGGGGACCTCTTCTGTTGGCTACACTTCCCCTGGAATTTTCTCTAAGTCATCGAGCTCCTCAGGATTCTCATTAGCCTCTATTTTGGATGAGTTAGGAATGAAGAAACCAACAATTTGTTTCCATTTTGACTGGAAATCTTCCCACTCCTTACCCATGGGGTTGTAAACATCAAAGCCCAATGAATCTGTAGAAACGTCTCGAAAGAAGTCAAAGTCAACTTGACCAAATTCCAAAGAATCGGCGGCCACTTGGATGTGCAGAATCAGGTTAGCCTTCCACTTTGGCAGCGCCTCAATCAAGTTTCTTGTCGTGTCTTCCTAATATTTCTTGAAGGCTTCATTGTTGTATTGGCGAAGACTATCCAACTTAGCCACATGAAGTAGCTTCTGGGATTTGAGTTGTTCCTTTAAGGAGGACTCATTCTTCTCTAATGACTCGACTCTATTCTCCAATAGTCTGCACTTGTCCTTTGTCTCTTTGTTTTTGAAATTTCAGGCCATTACAGTTGAGTCAAGTTGCTCAACCTTGCTTTTAAGAGCCTGCTCCCTGCTGCATTGCTCCTCTATTGTCTTGAATTTTGACTTAATCAATTTATCATTGCTGGAAATCGTGGCCTCATGGAAATCATAGAACTCTTGAAGAGATCCACTCAATAGCCCATACTCTACGAATAAGGCTTTGGCAGATTTGGCCATTTAAGAAAAAGGAGATGAACTCGACTTAGATGCAATATATGAACGGAAAGCCTCTTTCCATTGTTGAGGGATCTGATCATATTGGCTTTAAAAGATCAAACTTAGAGAAACAGGGAATGGCCCTGAAGAGGAAGAAGGTTGTGATTGAGGAATGGAGGGGATCACAAGTGGATCCAAAGGTAAAGCTTCAGAAGGGACATTGAAATTTGAAGGACCCGTGCCATGAAAAAGGGAATTGGCGGTATAGGCCGGTTCCATTGGGACTGCTGGCGCAACCGGCAATGATGGAACCGTTGAAGAAGGGACTTGTGGGTTTGGTAGTCCTTTCTTAACTCTATGCCACTTAGGTTGTGGGGACTTACTCTTTTTAGTAACTAGGGCATCTTCACCTACCCTGGGCCTTTTCTGATACTTCTTAGTCACAGGCTTCTGGGAATGAGCAGTTGAAGCACTCTTCTTTGTATGAGATTTGTCCATAATAGCCCTAATATCCATCCTTGGTGCTGGAGTGGGCGAAGTATAAGAATCGGGAATAGACCCTGCACCATCAATGCAAGTGTTAGACTTACTTGTATAAGAAGAAGTTGGAGGATGGATACCAGAAGTAGTGAGCCAATTTCGGGAACGTATCCCACATAACTCGTAAAATTAAAATGGAGGCTCTCTTGTACGTTAGTAAAAATTTGTGTTAGGACGATATTGCCATTGTGAGGCCAAGCATCAGAAGCTGAAGGAATGTTGTAATTGTCCAACCAACTAATGCGGTCAGTACACCTACAAACATTGGGGATTTGATTTGACAAGTAGTATTGGAAAACTTTTCTCACTATAACCAATTCTACTAAATCAAGTGTACGCTCCTTGCTTAGGCGTTTGAACTGCTTGCTTGCAATCTTTGAGTCCATAGGCTGACTTTAAGAACAAATAGATTCTTTGGGAAGTGACTAGCGAGTGGGAAACCAAACCCATCCTCAAGCTTACAATTGACTCTTATAATTTTTTCCTTTCTCCAGTGTAGATTAGAGAGACTGTTTTGGATGATTGGGTGAAAACCTTGACAGACACTAAAGTGGGCCAAACAAACGCCAGCCCTTTGTCTGGTAATCTTCAACTGGTAAAATTTTTAGAAAACTCCCAAGAGTGGAGGCTCGTTTCGTTAGTAGTAGTCTATGAACTAAGCCATAAAGTTCTACCAGAACAAGGTTGATAATTATTCTAGTGCAATGTCGTACTCTGAAAGCACTAAACAAAAGAAGGGATGTAGAGGCAGATGGAAGCCAGCCTCTAATAGAATAAGAGGAAAGATAACACCTTCAGAGTTGTCACTTAGATGACACCTCGGTGGCATTTCAATGTCGTAGAAAAAGTTTAGATGATGGAATCCTTGGGCTATCAAGAATCGGTCCGCTTCTTCTTGAGTTGTGCTACATTCATACATAAGAGTGGAAGCTCGAGAAGGAGTATTTTCAAACTCTTGGCATCCAAATAGGGTATGATTTTAGGGGGTTAAAATTTTCCTACTTTGGGTACAACCTCTACTGCAAATACTCATTCTTGACATTCTTGTATGGAATAAGAAAAAAATGAGGAATAAGAGGAAATAGGATTACCTTTGAGGACTCTGGGAAGTCAAAGAAGACGAAGGCAGAGAGAGAAGTCAGGAAAGCTATTAAGGAATTCAAAAGGCTTGAAAAAGTGATAGAATAAGGTTTAGAGTCTTTATTTTATAGAGATAACGTGCTCAAGAAGTTACTCTGCGAAGAACTATTTACATTCTACAATGTAAGTTTAACATCTGTCAAAAAGGTAAGCGTGTGGTGTTTATACTTGAGTGTGTAATCGCCAAGATTTGATTTCATTCTGAGAAGTAGTCTAATGATGCCTTTTTAAGAATTTTGATGGGCATGCCAGTAAGAGGTAAAAACTTGAAGTTTGAGTAAGGGAATTTGTATCGTCACTGATTTATGCTTGGCGTGAACAACCAAATTCATCCTGCTAATTGAAATCCTATAGGGAATGAAAATTTTGAGGATGAAATTTTATTAAGGGGGAAGAGTTGTAACGCCCTAGTTTTGGCGGGCACGAGGTCTGGTGTAGTCTGTTAGAAATATGTATTGCGGAGAGGTATTCACCTAAGTGCCCCTTTTGGCGTATTGAGTTGGTGGATACAGTTATGTGTTTAGGTTAGTGAGGACTCCGTGTCAGGTTGCTATGGTTTGTTGGAATAAAGATGTGATTAAGTGAATCGATATTGAAGGTTTAGTCCATGTTAGAGGTATGGTACGCCCTTTTCCAGTGGAGCTGTGCAAGTTAGGTTACAAGGTAAGTTGATTAAAAACTAACTGAATGTGAACCACGATAGTTAAAGATAAGGGGAAACACTCAATTAGGTTTCTCGAAATTATGGACTCTGATAAGACAATTCAGTAGTGACGTGACAGTTGTCAAGTCCCAATAAAGACTTAGATTATATTAATATGTTTTCTAGTTTGAATAAAGAGAGTTTTCTTTTGAAATCTAAGACTGGAGGAATCGGAAGTATCCTGTTAAGCTAGATCAGAATTGTAACAGCCTGGTTTACACCCTAGTCCAAACAGTGGTTTTGAGACCATAAATCCGACATCGAAATAATATTTTAATATTATTTTCTGTGTGTACAGTATGTGAATTAGCCTGTGTGAAATTTCTGTGTGAAAATTTTGTGATCTGTGTGTTTAATTTGCGAAAAGGACTCAATCGCGTAAAATGTAAAAGCTGTGTGATGATTGTTAAAGTGTTAATTTGACATGGCTTATTAAAGGGGAGGTCCTTATGTTGATATTACACCATTAAAATGATAATGGATGATAATGGCATGGCATTGGTTGTTATAATTAATGTTCATTAAGGGCAAATTGGTAAATGGTGAATTAATGTACAATAAATAAAACAAAAGTTAAAATTTGTGCTCATCTTTGTTGTTTCCACCGAAAATAAGAATCAAGGAAGAGAGTTTGAAGCTTTAATATTTTCGACTAGGGCTTGGCTTGATTGAGGTAAGTTTTTGACTCGGTTTTTGATAATTTCTACGTTTTTGTGATCGTTGCTTCGTGCTCTATCAAACCCATGCTTTAATTTTAGAGATTTATGGTGATTTTGAGATATGACATTGATGAATGTTTGAGCTATGTGTTAGTTGATAGTGAAATATGGAAGATATGTGAAGGATGAACATGTTTTGTCTTTGAATTTTTATTGAAATTGAGTAATTTGGGCTAAATTGAGAAAAGTGTAAATTGAAGGACTAAAATATGAAATAAATGAAATGTGTAGGCTTGTATTAGCATGGGAATAATTCGGTTAAGCATATGTGATATGAAATTGTATGTATTTGGTGATTTGATGAATTAGGGACTAAAGTGTCGAAATGTGAAAATGTGAGGGCTATTTTGTAAAATGCCCTAAATAAGTGTGTATGGACTAAATTGAATAAATTGGTGATTGAATGGATTAAATTTGAAAGTGTATAGACCAAGAGAGGAGAGGTTCGGATTGAGATCGAGGTAAAGACAAAGTGCTCGATTAATCGACCGTACCGGTATTTCGTCTGAGGTAAGTTCAGATATAATACTAGTTGTTAAATTATATCTATGTGATGTGAATTGAATGAATAAATACATAATTATGAGATTTGATATGCTATGTGCGGAATGGAAATAGATGGCACTAAGTGTGCGAAATTATAAACGAGACAGAAATGATTAGCACTGTGTGTGCGAAAAGATAGAAGCTTCGGCTTATTCAATTAGCATTGTGTGTGCGATACCGATTGAAGTTCGGTTTATCATATTGGCACTAAGTGCACGGTGACGATTATGTTTCGGTTATGAAATTTGCACTAAGTGTGCGAATAAATCAAAGGAATAGCAAAGGTTGAACGAGAGGTAATATCGAACAATTGAGTAGCATGAATGGTGAGTGACTATGTGTTGATCAAGGTACGTTTGAACCTATGTGGTTGATGATAGCCTTAAAAGTTGAATGAATAAATATTTGAGCATAAGAATGAGATTGATGATGAGCCTAATTGTGTATTTATCTAAGTGATGGTTTAAATTATATAATGATGTGGTATATTTGAAATGTATGTATTGTATTTCGAACATACTAAGCTTTTGAAAGCTTACTGTGTGATTGTTTCTCTGTTTTACAGTGTCCGTAGAGCTAGCTCGGATTCGGGGATCGTCAGCATCTCTATCACAGTATCGACAATCTCTTTTGGTACTTTTTAAGATGTGTATATTTGAATATGGCATGTATAGGCTAGTTGTTTTGAAATACAATTGAGATGTGTAAATAGCCATGTGATGTGGCTAGATATATGTTGGCATTATGCATATGTAAATGTGGTATGTGAAGTATGTTTTGGTATGTTTTAATGGCAATGAAAGTGTCCTATAAATGGTAAACTTATTGATTGATTGATGCTCTTGTAACCTAGTGATGTTGTTGATGAATCATGCTTGGTAATACATGTGTATAGTTGTGAATTTGGCTTATATATTGCCATGATTAGAAAGGAGATTGGACAAGATGGTATGTGTTCATTTGATGTTTATTTGGTTGTCAAATTGTGTGAGAAAATATGCTTAATTGTGCTTGTAGGTTGACCCTTGTATGGGTGGAAAATTGGCCTTGCATGTAACACCCCTTACCCGATTCCGTCACCGGAACAGAGTACGAGGCATTACCGGACATTATCCACACAATTGTACAAAATTTAATATGTAAAATCCATATAAACTTAAGATTTTTCCATACATAATCATCACATTCTCATTCGACCAATTCAAGCATTAACATAAACATATAACTTGATTAATATTGAACATTATCAATACCATAAGCAAAATAAACCATCAAATTTTTTTTTAAAGGCCAGTATTTTAGCCCAATTCATTACTACAAGTAACAAAACAATTAAGCCTTCTATACATGCCATAATTCCCAAAACATTATTTTCAAAATACCAAAAGAAGGCTGATAGTGTGGATGGATCTCCGACGATCACCGAATCCCGAGCTAGCTTGATGACACTATAGGACAAGGAAAAGAAAAGAGAGTAAGCATATAGCTTAGTAAGTAAGTATGTAAATAATAAATAATGGATTTAACATGTTTACAAAATAACACAATCATATCTACATTCAAAGTCACTATTTATTCAAGTTCAGAGCAAGCTATCTATTCGAGTCACAGTCACTAAATTATTTTTATTTGGAGCTACAAAACTCCAAATTAAGATCCGTAAATTTTCCCTGAAACTAGACTCAAATATATTGTTACCATAAAATTTGCAGAATTTTTAGTTTATCCAATTAGTACAGTGTATTCTTCAAAGTCTCCCTTGTTCTGCTGTCCGACAATTCCGACCATTCTTTGCTAAAATTTAATTATCTTTTTGTACAGAATTAAAATAATGTTCTAGTTTATTTTTTATAAAAATAGAATCATTAAGGAATCTAGCCATATAAATTATGTCCCAAATTTATTTTTTAAAAACTTTCAATGATTTTTCCAAGTCAGAATAGGGGATCTCGAAATCACTCCGCACCAGTCTCACAAAAATCTAAATGTCTCAAAATACAGAATTTCTTTGCTTTCTCTGTTTCTTTCATATGAAAAGAGACTCAATAATATTTAATTTCATATCTCACTCAACTACTAATTCCATTTCTACCATTTTTGGTGATTTTTCAAAGTCACTCTACTGCTGCTGCCCAAAACTGTTTTATTTTTAAATTTACTCTTTCATAATTTCACTTACTCCATTTCCTCTTACCGAAAGTTCGCTCAAATATCGAGCATATTGTTCATAAATTTTCACACTTATACCTGCACTTATACATCACTTAGTCATATTCAATTACACTTAGTCGTTACATAGTCACATGTATTTTTACTTAGTCAATTTCTCGTTGAACTCATCGGAATAATAACTGATACACGATGGCCTGCACATAGTACCACCCTTGTAGCCGAAGCTATCTGGTGCACATAGTAGCCTGCACTTAGTACTACACTTGTGACCAAAACCATCACTTGCACATAGTGGCCTGCACTTAGTACCACACATGTGATCGAAACTATCGGGTACGCTTAGTAGCCTACACTTAGTACTACACATGCGACCTATCCGTCTGGTACACGTAGTAGCCTGCACTTAGTACTACACACGTGACCTAAAACCATATTGTAGCTCTCTTGTAAACATAGTGGCGTACACTTAGTACCACACATGTGACCTAGCTACCTCATTCGTATCTTTTCTATTCCGAAGGTTCAACCGAGAATTCTCACTTTTCAACATTTTTCCAATTCATCCATAATCAATCACAATTCATAATTTGCATCAAGTAATTACTCCATATTCAACTATATCTCATATAATATAACCAAAATATTAAAACATAAATAAAAATAGTGTATTATTTACATACAAGCTTACCTCGGTACAAAATATGGCAAATTTGCAATTTAGTCCACAACCTTTTCTTTTCCCCGATCAAGGTCAATTCCTCGTCTTTCTTGATCTATGACAACACATTTAACTCATTTAATACTCATATTATTCAATTTAGTCCAAAAATCACACTATGACAAAATTACAATTTCGCCCTTAAAATTTCACATATTTACAATTTTGCCCCAATACTCGAAAATTAAACTTCAGCCCCTATTCTTATGCTTTATAACATGCTGATCATTTTCCCCTTCTATGGCAACATCACATTCTCACTCTAACATGTACTTATGAACATTAGGTATTTTTACCGATTATGTCGTTTTACTCGTTTTTCACGTAAAATCGCTTAGCAGAACTTGTTTAACATAATTTCAGCCTTCATATTCCATCATAAAACATCAAAATAAACACATTTCACCTATGGGTATTTTTCCAAATATGAACCCTAAGTTAAATTATTGCTAGAATAAGCTAAACCAAGTTACCGGGATTCCAAAAATGTAAAGAACATGAAAAACGGGGCTTGGATTGACTTACTATGGAGCTTGGAAGCTTGGAAACCCTAGCTATGGAGTCCCCCCCTTGAAGTTTCGGCCTAAGGAAGAAGATGAGCATATTTTGCCATCTTTTTCCCTTTTAATTTCTTTTTATTACCAAATGACTAAATTACCCTTCATTAAAAACTTTGGTTCTTTCTACCTATATTTGTCCATTTTTGTCCATGAAAGCCTAATGGTATAATTACCATTTAAGGACCTCTACTTCAATTATGCTCTTGAATTAAATCCTTTAGTATCTAGAACTCTCATTTATCAACTTTTACAATTTAACCCTAATAAGCAAATTAGACATGAATTTCATAAAATTTTCTATCAATACTCTAACACATGCATCCAATCAATTAGTAAATCATAAAAATTAATCAAAATAAACTTTTTTATCTTGAATTCATGGTTTCGCAACCATTGTTCCGTTTAGGCCCTATTTCGAGATGTTACATTTCTCCCCCTTTAGGGATTTTCGTCCCCGAAAATCTTACCTGTGAAGAGGTTTGGGTACTATTTTCGCATAGCCTCTTCGGGCTCCCATGTAGCTTTGTCTACCCCATGTCTATTCCATAATACTTTCACAAGTGTGATATTTTTGTTCCTTAGTTGCTTGACCTCTCGAGCTAAAATCTTAACTGGTTCCTCTTCGTAAGTCATATCTGGCTGAATGCCAACCTCTATCTGAGGAATCACATGTGACGGATCAGAACGGTAACGACGTAACATGGATACATGGAACACATTATGAATCTTCTCTAACTCAGTTGGCAAAGCTAACTGATATGCTAATGGCCCAACGCTCTCTGTAACCTCAAATGGCCCAATAAATCGTGGACTTAGTTTGCCTTTCTTGCCAAATCTGAGAACTTTCTTCCACGGGGATACTTTTAAAAACACTTTGTCACCAACTTGATACTCAATCTCTTTTCTCTTCAAATCTGCATATGACTTCTGTCTATCTAAAGCTGCTTTCAAGCAATCTCTGATGACTTTTACTTTCTCTTACTGCTTTCTTTAACTAAATTGACCCCATGAATGTGATTTTCCTTAAGCTCTGTCCAATATAATGGTGTACGACATTTGCGTCCATACAAAGCCTCATAAGGTGCCATCTTCAAACTCGACTGATAACTATTATTGTAGGCAAACTCTACTAATGGTAAATACTTTTCCCAATTGCCTTGAAATTCTAATACACAGCATCTAAGCATATCCTCAAGCACTGAATTACTCTCTCTCCGACAGACCATCGATCCGAGGATGAAAAGTCAGACTAAAACTCAACTTTGTGCCCAAAGCTTCCTCAGTAACTTCTTCCAAAACCGTGAAGTAAATCTCGGATCTCTGTCTGAAATGATCGATAATGGTACCCTATGTAATCTGACTATCTCTAAGATATATAATTTGGCCAACTTATCTAGTGAATAATCCATACGAACTGGGATAAAATGAGCCGACTTCGTTAGCTTATCAATTACAACCCATACTGCATCTTTCTTTCTCGGTGTCAACGGCAGTCCTATCACAAAATCCATAGTAACTCGATCCCATTTCCACTCGTGGACTAACACAGTCGTAATAAACTCAAGGTACACGATGTTCGGCCTTTACTTGGCGACATGCATCAAGCATCTAGAAACAAACTCAAAATATCTCTTTTCATTCCTACCCACCAATACATTTTCTTCAAATCATTATACATCTTTGTACTACCTGGGTGAATAGAAAAAGAACTACTATGTGCTTCCTGTAGGATCTTTTGAATAAGCTCGTCATTCTTCGGTACACATACTCTGTCTCTGAACAACAAATAACCATCAAAACCGATCTGAAAATCAGACTCTACACCTGACTCGCACTGAGCTCTTTTAGCCTACAACTCACTGTCATCTTTCTGAGCTTCACGAATTTCTTCAAGAAACATCGGTTTAGCTCTCAACTAAGCTATAATGAAACCGTCATCTGATAAAGCCAAGTTAGTATTCAAATCTCTCAATGCAAATAAAAATTTTCTACTCAAGGCATCAGCAACAACATTTGCTTTACCCGGATGGTAATCGATCACTAACTCATAATTTTAATCAACTCTAACCATCTTCTTTGCCTTAGGTTCAAGTCTTTCTGAGTCATCAAGTATTTCAAGCTTTTATGATCAGTGAATATTCGGCACTTCTCGCCATACAAGTGATGTCTCCAAATTTTCAGAGCAAATACAATAGCAGCTAGCTCTAAATCATGCGTCGGATAATTTTTCTCATGTGGTTTTAGCTGTCTAGAGGCATAAGCAATTACTTTTCCTTCCTACATAAGTACACAACCCAATCTATTCAAGGATGCATCACTATAAATCACAAACTCTTTACCTGGTTCCGGTTGCCCTAGGACAGGAGCTTCAGTCAACAATGCCTTTAACTTGTCAAAACTTTGCTGACACTTCTCAGTCCATTCAAATTTGACATCTTTCTATAGCAATCTCGTCAATGGGGTAGCTATCATGGAAAATCCCTCTACAAATCGTCTGTAATAACCAGCTAATCCCAAAAAACTTCTAACCTCAGATACATTCTTGGGAGGCTTCCACTCAACAATGGTTGAGATCTTGCTCTGGTCAACTCTAATGCCTTCACCTGAGACAATGTGTCCAAGAAATCCGACTTTTCGGAGCCAAAACTCACTTTTGCTAAACTTGGCATATAACCGATTATCTCTCAAAGTCCAAAGACAGCTTCTCAAATTCTCTACATGCTCAAATTCATCATGAGAATAAATCAAGATATCATCAATGAACACGACTACAAACTTATCCAAGTAAGGTCTGAAAATTCGGTTCATTAAGTCCATGAAAATGGTAGGAGCATTAGTCAAGCCAAATGGCATCACAAGGAACACATAATGACCATACCTAGTCCGGAAGCGATCTTGAAACATCGACTCTTTAACTCATAGCCCGGTAGTATCCGGATCTCAAATCTATCTTAGAGAACACAGTGGCTCCCTTCAATTGATCAAATAAATCATCAATTCTAGGCAGTGGATACTTGTTCTTAATTGTTACCTTGTTAAGTTGCCGATAATCTATGCACAATCTCATCAAACCGTCTTTCTTTTTCACAAATAGAACTGGTGCACCTCAGGGTGAATAACTAGGTCTTGCGAAGCCTTTATTAGTTAATTCCTGATGCTGAGCTTTCAATTCTTTCAATTCCAACGGGGCCATTCTATATGGAGCAATAAAAATGGGTGTGGTACCTAGAATAAACTCAATACCAAACTCCACTTCTCTAACAGGAGGCAAACCTGGTAATTCTTCCGGAAACACATCTGGATACTCGCATACCACTGGCACTGACTCAATTTTCAGCTCTGGATCTTTAGTGTTTTAACACAAAAGCAATATAAGCTTCATACCCCTTTCTCAAACATTTCTAAGCAGACATAATAGAAATCATAGCAATTGAACTATCTGACTCATCTGAGTTAACCCGAAGAATTTCACCAGTTTCGCATTTTAGCTCGATGAATTTCTTCCCACAATTCACTATCACATTATGTGCAGTCAGCCAATCCATACCAAGGATCACATCAAACTCGTCAAATGGCAATAGCATGAGATCGGCCGAAAAATAATGACCTCTAATCATTAAAGGGCAATTTCTACATACTTTATCTACTAACACATGCTTGCCTAATGGATTCGATACTTTAATCACAAATTCTGTAGATTCTAGAGGCATACTTATACTAGGCATCAATTTCAAGCAAACATAGGAATGGGTCGAACCCGGATCAATCAAAGCAACAACATTAATATCACGTAGAGAAAATGTACCCGTAATTACATCGGGGGAGGATGCCCCTTCACGAGCTCGGATGGCATATGTCCTGGAAGGTGTTCTAGCTTCTGATCTCGCAGCTAGGTCTCTCATCACACCTTTACTGCTAGCTCCACTTCCGGTATTTCTCAAAGGTCTACCTCGATTAGCACTGTTGGTCTGTCTAGCACTCTGAAATTTTTCTTCCTTAGCTTTCTCCGGATAATCTTTAATAAAATGCTCGCGAGAACCACACCTGAAACAAGCTCGGCTAACCGCCCAACACTCACCGTGATGTTGCTTACCACAATACTGACACTCGGGTTTATTAGACCTCACATTACCCACACTTGCCATTGAAGTAGCTTGGGCTTTAGAACCCGAATATGATCTCCCACGGTCTCGGTGCAAATATCCAGCTAAAACAGTCAATCGAGGATTCATCTCTTTGAACTTCTTTGATTGAGATTGGGACGACTTGCTAATCAGTCTATTTCTTGTATCTCGGGCCTCGATAGCAGCTTTCTTTCTTTCTTTGTTTAATTCTTCAGCTTTAAGGGCTCGGTCGACCAATACCACGAATTCTTTCAATTCTAGAATTCCCACAAACACTTTAATTTCCTCATTAAGCCCATCTTCGAATCTCTTAAACATGATAGCCTGGGTGGACACGCACTCCTGGGCATACTTACTAAGTCTAACAAATTCGCGTTCATACTCTGCCACAGACATCTTGCCCTGCTTCAATTCAAGGAACTCTTTCCGTTTCTGATCAATAAACCGCTGACTTATGTATTTCTTTCTAAATTCTTCCTGGAAGAAATCCCAAGTAATCCTTTCTTTTGGCACCACTTGCTACTAAAGTCTTCCACCAATGATAGGTCGAATCTCTCGTAAGTGATACAAAGACATTTTAAACACTCCTCCGTGTACACGAGCTCATCAAACACACGAATAGAGTTTTCAAGCCAAAACTCCACTTTCTCAGGATCATCATCGATATTTGCTCTAAACTCTTCTGCTCCTTGCTTTCTAATTTTATCGACCAGAGGCTTGTTCATTCTTACCAAATCCATGCCTTGGGAGCTACGGGAACCGTCCTCGAGGTATGGAAGGAGGTGGGGAGGTTGAGCATTGGATTTGCTTGAATAAACTCGGTATACCGATTACTCATCATTTGGAGGAAAGACTTCCCGAGCCCTCTCTCCCCCTTGCGTGTTTCAGATCTATCTTCTCTCAAGGCGGTCCCTTGCGCGGAGCCGCGCATTACTTTCAGCATCGTCGTGATGAGCTCGGTCGGGATCCATTTACTATATAAAAAAAACATTCTAATTTGTCGAGTCATCACACTATCACAAAGATATTTATGGCATGTATAGCTAGACTTTTACACACACTATGTTAGTCCGAGAAACCGACTAAACCATAACTCGATACCACTAAATGTAACACCCTTACCCGATTCCGTCACGCGGGTACGTGCGAGCATTACCGGACATTATCCACACAATTATACAAAATTTAATATGTAAAATCTGTATAAACTTAAGATTTTTCCATACATAATCATCACATTCTCATTCGACCAATTCAAGCATTAACATAAACATATAACTTGATTAATATTGAACATTATCAATACCATAAGCAAAATAAACCATCAAATTTTTTTTTTAAAGGCCAGTATTTTAGCCCAATTCATTACTACAAGTAACAAAGCAATTAAGCCTTCTATACATGCCATAATTCCCAAAATATTGTTTTCAAAATACCAAAAGAAGGCTGATAGTGTGGATGGATCTCTGACGATCACCGAATCCCTAGCTAGCTTGATGACACTATAGGAAAAGGAAAAGAAAAGAGAGTAAGCATATAGCTTAGTAAGTAAGTATGTAAATAATAAATAATGGATTTAACATGTTTACAAAATAACACAATCATATCTACATTCAAAGTCACTATTTATTCAAGTTCGGAGCAAGCTATCTATTCAAGTCACAGTCACTAAATTATTTTTATTTGGAGCTACAAAACTCCAAATTAAGATTCGTAAATTTTCACTAAAACTAAAATCACATATATTATTACCAAAAAAATTTCAGAATTTTTGGTTTATCCAATTAGTACAGTTTATTCTTCAAAATCTCCCCTATTCTGCTGTCCGACAATTCCGACCATTTTTTGTTAAAATTTAATTATCTTTCTGTACAGAATTCAAATAATGTTCTAGTTTATTTCTTATAAAAATAGACTCATTAAGGAATCTAACCATATAAATTATGTCCCAAAATTATTTTTGTACAATTTTCAATGGTTTTTCCAAGTCAAAACAGGGGATCTCAAAATCACTCTGAACCAGTCTCACAAAAATCTAAATGTCTCAAAATATAGAATTTCTTTGCTTTCTCTGTTTCTTTCATATGAAAAGACACTCAATAATATTTAATTTCATATCTCACTTAACTACTAATTCCATTTCTACCATTTTTGGTGATTTTTCAAAGTTACTCTACTGTTGCAGCCCAAAACTGTTTTATTTTTAAATTTACTCTTTCATAATTTCACTTACTCCATTTCCTCTTACCGAAAGTTCGCTCAAATATCGAGCATATTGTTCATAAATTTTCACACTTATACCTGCACTTATCCATCACTTAGTCATATTCAATTACACTTAGTCGTTACATAGTCACATGTATTTTCACTTAGTCAATTTCTCGTTGAACTCATCAGAATAATAAATGATACACGGTGGCCTGCACATAGTACCACCCTTGTAGCCGAAGCTATCTGGTGCACATAGTAGCCTGCACTTAGTACTAATCTTGTGACCAAAACCATCACTTACACATAGTGGCCTGCACTTAGTACCACACATGTGATCGAAACTATCGGATACGCATAGTAGCCTACACTTAGTACTACACATGCGACCTATCCGTCTAGTACACGTAGTAGCCTGCACTTAGTACTACACACGTGACCTAAAACCATATTGTAGCTCTCTTGTACACATAGTGGCCTACACTTAGTACCACACATGTGACCTAGCTACCTCATTCGTAACTTTTCTATTCCGAAGGTTCAACCCAGAATTCTCACTTTTCAACATTTTTCCAGTTCATCCATAATCAATCACAATTCATAATTTGCATCAAGTAATTACTCCATATTCAACTATATCTCATATAATATAACCAAAATATTAAAACATAAATAAAAAATAGTGTATTATTTACATACAAGCATACCTCGGTACAAAATATGGCAAATTTGCAATTTAGTCCACAACCTTTTCGTTTCCCCGATCAAGGTCAATTCCTCGTCTTTCTTGATCTATGAAAACACATTTAACTCATTTAATACTCATATTATTCAATTTAGTCCAAAAATCACACTATGAAAAAATTACAATTTCGCCCCTAAAATTTCACTTATTTACAATTTTGCCCCAATACTCGAAAATTAAACTTCAGCCCCTATTCTTATGTTTTATAACATGCTGATCATTTTTCCCTTCTATGGCAACATCAAATTCTCACTCTAACATGTACTTATGAACATTAGGTATTTTTACTGATTATGTCGTTTTACTCGTTTTCACGTAAAATCGCTTAGCAAAAGTTGTTTAACATAATTTCAGCCTTCATATTCTACCATTAAACATCAAAATAAACACATTTCACCTATGGGTATTTTTCCAAATATGAACCCTAAGTTAAATTATTGCTAGAATAAGCTAAACCAAGTTACCAGGATTCCAAAAACGTAAAGAACATGGAAAACGGGGCTTGGATTGACTTACTATGGAGATTGGAAGCTTGGAAACCCTAGCTATGGAGTCCCCCCTTGAATTTTCGGCCTAAGGAAGAAGATGAGCATATTTTTCCATCTTTTTCCCTTTTAATTTCTTTTTATTACCAAACGACTAAATTACCCTTCATTAAAAACTTTGGTTCTTTCTACCTATATTTGTCCATTTTTGTCCATGAAAGCCTAATGGTATAATTACCATTTAAGGACCTCTACTTCAATTATTCTCTTCAATTAAATCCTTTAGTATCTAGAACTCTCATTTATCAACTTTTACAATTTAACCCTAATAAGCAAATTAGACATGAATTTCATAAAATTTTCTATCAATACTCTAACACATGCATCCAATCAATTAGTAAATCATAACAATTAATCAAAATAAACTTTTCTATCTCAGATTCATGGTTTCACAACCATTGTTCCGTTTAAGCCCTATTTCGGGATGTTACATTACAAATGGCCTATTTTGCATACATGGCTAAGAGACACGGGCGTGTGTCTCTGTCGTGTGGTTTAAGGATCATTTCTAGGTGTGTCTGGATAGGGTACACGGCCGAGGCCTACGGGCGTGCACTGTGGCCGTGTGATCAAGTCAGTAGCTAGCCTATTGACACACGACCATGGCACACGAGCGTGCCTAGTGACCGTGGGGATAAGTCAGTATGTATGCTCTGTTTTGGCACGACCTAGACACATGGGTGTGTCTGGTAGCCGTGTGAGGCACACGGCCTGATTGCACGGGCTTGTGACCTCAACAGTATTGAAGAATGTTTAAAGTTTTGAAAACTTTCATAAGTGATCGGTTCAGTCCCAGCCTAATTATAAAGCATCTGTAAGGTCTCGTAGACCTTGATAAAAGACTATATGTTTGTGATTGAAGTTCCATGATTTATGATTGACTTTGTGTCGTGAAGTGAATGTAAATGGTTCCGATGATTCAGTAATACCTCTTAACCCTAGTCCAGCGAAGGTTACGGGTTAGGGGTGTTACATTTTATTGGTATTAGAGCTACGATTTAATCGATTCTCAGACTAACGTAGCACGTGTGAGTTTAGCTATACATGCCATATTTGAAATTGCGATAGTGTGATGAATCCTGACAGTTGAAAATGTGTTTTTATATAGTAATGGATCCTGATCGAGCAGTTACTGACGATGTAGAGAGTAACACGCCTACTCTCGCTCAAGGGACAACGCCGGCCATCTCTAGGCCAAATGAAAGTAGTGAGGGAGGAGAGGCTAAGCAAGCCTTCTTTCGAATGATGAGTGAGTGGTTTTCGGAGTTCGTTCGAACGAATTCGGCTGCTCCACAACCTCCACCCCCACAAGTACCTGTTGTGCCACAAGTGGTAGATCCGATCAGATTGAATAAACCTCCTATGGATAAGATTCGTAAGTACGGGGCCGAAAAATTTAGGGCCACAGCTGATGACGATGCTGAGCGAGCTGAGTTTTGGCTCGAGAATACAATTTGGGTATTCGATGAGATGTCGTTGACCCCTGATGAGTGTATTAAGTGTGCAGTTTCTTTGTTGAGAGATACAGCTTATAACTTGTGGAAGACGTTGACATCCGTGGTTTCGAGAGAAAGAATCACCTGGGATTTCTTTCAAGTTGAGTTCAGAAAGAAGTATATTAGTCAACGATTCATTGATCAGAAACGTAAAGAGTTTCTAGAGCTGAAACAGGGCCATTTGTCAGTTACTGAGTACGAGTAGGAATTTGTGAGATTGAGCCAGTATGCACGGGAATGTGTTTCGACCGAAGCTACTATGTGTAAATGCTTCATAGAAGGACTAAATGAGGACATTAAGTTATTGGTTGGAATACTTGATATAAACGAATTTGTTGTGTTAGTCGAAATAGCATGCAAAGCTGAGGAACTCAGTAAAGAAAAGAAGAAAGCTAATTCTGAAGCTTGTGATGAAAGAAAAAGATCGATGAGTAAGTTTTCTCAACCTTCGACGAAAAGATTTAGAGATACAAGCAACCGATCAAATACTTCATTTGGACATCTGAATAGAGACCGCGCAAGACTACGTGTTGGTCAGAGAACTCAAGCTCCAATAGAATCAAGTGTTGATAGTACTAAGAGTAACAAACCCGAGTGTAGACAATGTGGAAGATGACATGTGGGAGAATGTTGGGGCAAGTACAACAATAGAGTTTGCTATAAATGTGGATCACGAGATCACTTCATTCGAGACTGCCCAAAGTGGCTAAGGAAGAAAATGTTCAGAATGTGAGATCGAGTAATGTGATGATTAGGGGTAGACCATTCAGAAACACCGGAGCTGTGAGTGGAAGCCAGAGAGGGACTACCGATACAACTGTGAGATTGGAGGCGAGAGCACCTGCTCGAGCTTATGCTATTCACGCGCGAGAGGAAGCATTATCTCCAGATGTCATCACTGGTACTTTCACTCTATTTGATATTGATGTGATTGCATTGATAGATCCAGGATCTACTCATTTATATGTATGTGTGAATCTAGTATCAAGTAAGACTCTACCTGTTGAGTCTACTAAATTTGTGATTAGAGTATCAAACCCCTTAGGCAAGTGTGTCTTGGTGAATAAAGTGTGCAAAAACTGTCCGTTAATGTTTCGAGATGTTTGTTTTCCGGCTAACTTGATGTTGCTACCATTTGATGAGTTCGATATAAATCTGGGTATGGATTGGCTCACTTTGCATAATGCCATCATGAATTGTAAAAGAAAGAGTATTGAATTGAGAAGTCAGAACGGTGAGATAGTTTGAATTGAATCCAGTGATATGAAAGGGCTACCAGCTATTGTATCTGCGATGAAAGCTTTGAACTACGTGAGAAAGGGTTGTGAAGCTTATTTGGCATATGTGATTGATACAAAAGTGACAGAAAATAAAATTGAATTTGTGCCTGTGGTTTGTGAGTTTTCAGATGTGTTTCCTGAAGAACTACCGGGATTACCTCTGATCCGGGAAGTTGAATTTGGTATTGAATTAGTGTCGGGGACTACTCCCATTTCAATAGCTCCATATAGAATGGCACCAACGGAATTGAAAGAGTTAAAGTCTCAGTTGCAAGAGTTGACTGACAAAGGATTTGCACGACCGAATTTCTCGCCCTGGGGTGCTCCTGCATTATTTGTGAAAAAGAAAAATGGTACTATGAGAATGTGTATTGATTACCGACAATTGAATAAGGTGATGATAAAGAACAAATATATGTTGCCTCGTATCGATGATTTGTTTGATCAGCTGAGAGGAGCTACAGTGTTTTCTAAGATAGATTTGAGATCGGGCTACTATCAGTTGAGAGTTAAAGAATCCAATGTGCTAAAAACTGCTTTTAGAACGAGGTACGGACATTATGAATTCTTAGTGATGCCTTTCGGACTAACAAATGCTCCTGCAGTGTTTATGGATCTGATGAATCGAATATTCAGACCATATTTGGATCGGTTTGTGGTGGTGTTTATTGATGATATTCTAATTTATTCATGTGATGAGATGCAACATGCCGAGCATTTGAGAATTGTGTTACAGACTCTGCGTGAGAAACAATTGTATGCTAAGTTTAGCAAATGTGAGTTTTGGTTGCGTGAGGTTGGATTTCTGGGGCATATTGTATCAGCTGCGGGAATACGAGTTGACCCGAGTAAGATTTCAGCTATTTTAGAGTGGAAACCTCTGAGAAATGTGTCTGAAGTCCGTAGTTTTCTGGGACTAGCGGGATATTATAGACGGTTTGTGAAAGGCTTTTCGATGATAGCGACTCCGTTGACGAAGTTGCTACAGAAAGATATCAAATTCGAATGATCAAAAAAGTGTCATCAGAGTTTTGAGTGGTTGAAAGTATTGTTGACAGAGGCACCAGTGTTAGTTCAACCTGAATCGGGCAAAGAATTCATAGTTTATAGTGATGCATCGTTGAATGGTTTGGGTTGTGTGCTGATGCAAGAAGGCAAAGTTATTGCTTATGCTTCGACGCACGACCTTGAATTGGCCGCAATTATATTTGCATTGAAGATTTGGCGTCACTATCTATTTGGTGAGAAATGTCATGTTTATACCGATCATAAGAGTCTGAAGCACCTGATGACTCAGAATGAATTGAATTTGTGACAGAGAAGATGGTTAGAATTGTTGAAAGATTATGAACTTGTGATTGATTACCATCCGGGAAAAGCTAATGTTGTAGCTGATGCCTTGAGTCGAAAGTCTTTATGTGCTTTGCGAGCTATGAATTCTCAAATAGATCTGTGTGATGATGGTTCAGTTTTGGCTGAATTAAAAGTAAGACCGATGTTCATACATCAGATTCGTGATGCCCAAAAAAGTGATGACGAGATGATAGCAAAAAGAGCTCAATGTGATTTGAATTCAGATTCAGAATTTCGAGTGGATAGTGATGATTGTTTGAGATTTAGAGATCGGATTTGTGTTCCGAGGAATTCAGAGTTGATTCAGAAAATTTTAAATGAAGCTCACAGTAGTCGATTGACTGTTCATCCGGGGAGTACAAAAATGTATAATGACTTGAAACAGTTTTATTGGTGGCATGATATGAAACGGGACATCTCTGACTTTGTGTTGAAATGTTTAATTTGTCAGCAAGTTAAAGCTGAACATCAGGTTCCGTCCGGTTTGTTACAGTCAATCATGATTCCTGAGTGGAAATGGGAGAGAGTTACTGTAACACCCCAAACCCGGTCAATACGCCACGACCGAATCTGGCATGCCACGAAGGAAAATGTTTTGAAGAAAAACAAGTTAACGATAAAATTTTAGTGAAAAACTTTTTATTATTCTAAATTAAGTAAAAAAATTAAGTTGAAAAGTGATATTTTACTTTGCAATTCCGTAAATAGATTTTTAAAACTTAGTTGCAGCTTAGATTAAGTAAACCATTTATAAATTAAAGAGAAACTAAAGCAATTAGGTTGAAAATCGTATCTAATAGAAATTTGGAAACTTAAGTTTTGTAAAATAGTTTGAGTTATCGAAAATACTTAAGTTGTTAAAAATTATCAATTTATTTAGGTTACCCGATGGTAACGTTTTAAAAACCATCGCGTTTTGTATTTTAGAAAACTTTGTTCACATATCATTAAATCAATCATGTAATTTGCAAGTTATTCCTAAAACAAATCCAAAGCATATAAATAATCCAAAAACATAATTAAAGAGGCCTTATTACAAACCCATAAAAATGAAAACCAAATTAAAATCAAGTACCCAAATGGAAGTTCATGTAAAACCAAATTTCATTGCATGGCCTCCTCGAGTTCATCCGGCTCCTCATCCGCGAATTTACGAATTACCTGAAAAAGTAAGGGAGAAGGTGAGTCACCAAGACTCAGTGCATATTCCCTCTCCCGGGTAAATGCCACATACTTACACAATTTATAACCAATCAATATATATATATATATAATGCACCAAACCTAGCCATCCAAAACTCCTTTTCTACCCCGTGTGCTACCAAACCACTGGTGGTGCCAAACCACTGGTGACCCAAAGTCACGATATCCAATAATGTGATGCCAAATCACTGGTGACCCAAAGTCACGAATAATCAAGTTGTGGGGCCAACCCACGTGTGATACCAAATCACTGGCGACAATCCCATATCTCAAAAGTGGGGCCAACCCACGGTGGTGTTAATCCATAGGGACGAGTCGCTATGAGGTGCCAAACCTCTGGTGTCCCAAAGACACAAATGTGATACCAAATCACTGGAGGTGCCAAACCTCTGGTGTCCGAAGACACGAATATCAATCTTCCCCCTCCTCTCATATTGCCCATACCAATGCAATAGATAAACAAATCATGTCAATATACTTTGATATGAACATATAACCAATACATATCGTAGATCGTGATATTAAACAACATATAGCAACATCATATCGAAACGGACTTACCCGTATCCTTGCTCATACCCATCAAGGTATCATTTCAATATCTCATAGTTTCGGCTTTAACAACTTGAATAGTTATTTAACACACACATATATATATATATAAACCAAGTTATAAAGTGTGTAAGATACACACCTTTCACTAACGCAAATACTAACTTCCGAAGATCCGATCTACCGCACTAGATCACCTTGTCCTACATTCGGACAAACCACAAGATTATAAGCAAAACCATTCGGCCAACATCACATCTTAATCCCAATAGCCTTTGGCTTTATCCTCAAAAAGAATAATGAATCGACATGAATCTTATCACTTGACTTACCAACTTTGATTGCTAGAGAAGTAAGGCTTAGATCAAATGCTTCCAAAGTCCCAAAGAGCCTATAAGAATAATCGGTTCCTAATAATAGTTAGAACCTTGCAACAAATGTCCATAGGTTTGGCCTTTGACCACAAGAAAACGACATAGAAAAGAGAAAGAAATGAAGGAAAAACGGTCATGAACACTTACCCTTTTTCCAAAATCGATTGAAGAAAACCAAATGAAGACCTACCCTTGTTGATATTCGGCCAAAACAATACAAAAAGGGAGTGGGAAGTTTCGGCAATATGGTTATGAAAGAAGAAAGATATGTGTATAAAAAGTAAGGAAGTATGTGAGTAGAAAAGAGAATAAAAAAAATGAGAGAGAGGATTCGGTTTTAGCAACAATGGAAGAAAAGAAAAGTGAGTTTGGGGAAGAAAGAGGTTCGGCCAAATGAAAGAAAAGGAAATGTGGTTGAGCAAATATCAAAAGAAGAAAAGAGAGAGATGGGAGAAAAAAAAAAGGTTCGGCCAAGCACCTAGTTTGCCGAAAAGAAAAATGCACAAAATGTATAAATGAGTTTTCGGTTTCAAAAGGAAAAATGAGAGAAAGAAAATAGTATTTGGTTCAAACAAAATGAGAGCTAAAACCAAAAGTAAAATTGCACAAAATGCTTATGGTGCATTCGGCCAAAGAGGGATTTGTTTGGAGAGGAAGAGAAAAATATGCCAAAAGGTGCATAATTGCTAAAGTTGGCCAAATATCCCCCCCAAACCTCCTATCAACATTCGGCCACCCCTCTAGCCACACATGCCGTCCACATACATGCACTAATGGCCTTGGAATAGTTTCCAAAACATCTTCCTTAAGCCAAGCCTTGAGATCCTCTACATTCCCAAAGTTGAAGGAATTTTATCCCCAAAATCTAGCAATTCTATCCCTTATTTCATGCTTACCATAACCTTAAGTCTTCTTGTCATAAAAAGAAAGTTGTCCATCTTATCCATATGTATAGTTGACCGACACTTAATGCTAGGATGTACAAAAATAAAATCCTCAATATGTTTTCCATGCTACTCGAACCACTTCCCTCAAGCAACCTTTCAAGCTCCTTATCCACTATGCCACTAACTCCTCATGTGCTTTAATTTAACACTTAAATTATCTTAAGTGTCAAGCTCACTTAATCCACTTCACTAAATTTTCCACACTAAAAATTATTCTAGCTTAGCTAATATTTCCAAGCCTTCACACAAATATACTAAGCACACAATAACAATCATATCCGAGCTAACACAAATAACAAGATGATACTCTAATATTTTTAGGATGTTACAGTTACGGTGGACTTTGTGTCGGGATTGCCTTTATCTCCGGGAAAGAAAGATGCAATCTGGGTGATAGTTGACAGATTGACGAAATCGGCTCATTTTATTCCAGTGAGAACAAATTATTCACTCGATAGATTGGCTTAATTGTACATTGCTGAGATTGTGAGGTTGCACGGAGTGCCACTATCTATAGTGTCTGATAGAGATCCGAGATTTACCTCGCGATTTTGGAAGAAATTGCAAGAGGCTTTAGGCACAAAATTGCATTTCAGTACTGCATTTCATCTACAAACAGATGGTCAATCCGAGCAGACCATTCAGGTTCTCAAAGATATATTGAGAGTTGTATTTTGGAATTTAAAAGTACGTGGGAAAAACATATATCGTTGATTGAATTGGTGTATAATAACAGTTTTCAATCTAGCATTAAAATGGCACCATATGAGGCTCTTTATGGCCGAAAATGTCGAACTCCATTGTATTGGACTGAGCTGAGTGAGAATAAGATTCACGGGGTTGATCTTATTAAAGAAACTGAATAGAAAGTGAAAGTGATTCATGATAGTTTGAAAGTGGCCTTAGATCGTCAGAAGTCTTATGCAGACTTGAAACGAAAGGATATTGAATTTGAAGTTGGTGATAAAGTGTTTTTGAAAGTGTCTCCGTAGAAGAAAATACTTCGATTTGGCTGAAAAGGCAAGCTGATTCTGAGGTTCATTGGGCCGTATGAGATCATTGAACGAATAGGGCCGGTTGCTTATAGATTGATGTTGCCACCTGAGTTAGAAAAGATCCATAATGTGTTTCATGTGACAATGCTTCGACGGTACCGATCTAATCCGTCTCATGTGATTGCTCCTATTGAGGTTGAGATTCAGGCAGATTTATCGTATAGTGAAGAACCAATTCGAATTTTGGCACGAGAGACTAAAGAGTTGAGAAATAAGAAAATCTCTTTAGTGAAAGTATTATGGCACAAGCACAGAATTGAAGAGGCTACGTGGGAGCCTGAGAATGTTATAAGAGAGCAATATCCATGTCTATTCACCGGTAAGATTTTCGGGGACGAAAGTCCCTAAGGGGGGAGAGTTGTAACAGCCTGGTTTAGACCCTAGTCGAAACAGTGGTTTCAAGACCATAAATCTGACATTGAAATAATATTTTAATATTATTTTCTGTGTGTACAGTATGTGAATTAGCCTGTGTGAAATTTCTGTGTGAAAATTTTGTGGTCTGTGTGTTTAATTTGCGAAAAGGACTCAATCGCGTAAAATGTAAAAGCTGTGTGCTGATTGTTAAAGTGTTAATTTGACATGGCTTATTAAAGGAGAGGTCCTTATGTTGATATTACACAATTAAATTGATAATGGATGATAATGGCATGGCATTGGTTGTTATAATTAATGTTCATTAAGGGAAAATTGGTAAATGGTGCATTAATGTATAATAAATAAATAAAAAGTTAAAATTTGCACTCATCTTTGTTGTTTCCACCGAAAATAAGAATCAAGGAAAAGAGTTTGAAGCTTTAATATTTTCAGCTAGGGCTTGGCTTGATTGAGGTAAGTTTTTGACTCGATTTTTGATAATTTCTACGTTTTTATGATCGTTGCTTCGTGCTCTATCAAACCCATGCTTTAAGTTTAGAGATTTATGGTGATTTTGAGATATGTCATTGATGAATGTTTGAGCTATGTGTTAGATGATAGTGAAATATGGAAGATATGTGAAGGATGAACATGTTTTGTCTTTGAATTTTTATTGAAATTGAGTAAATTGGGCTAAATTGAGAAAAGTGTAAATTAAAGGACTAAAATGTGAAATAAATGAAATGTGTGGGCTTGTATTAGCATGGGAATAATTCGGTTAAGCATATGTGATGTGAAATTGTGTGTATTTGGTGATTTGATGAATTAGGGACTAAAGTGTCAAAATGTGAAAATGTGAGGGCTATTCTGTAAAATGCCCTAAATAAGTGTGTATGGACTAAATTGAATAAATTGGTGATTGAATGGATTAAATTTGAATGTGTATAGACCAAGAGAGGAGAGGTTCGGATCGAGATCGAGGCAAAGACAAAGTGCTCGATTAACGACCGTATCGGTATTTCGACGTCAGAGGTAAGTTCGGATATAATACTAGTTGTTAAATTATATCTATGTGATGTGAATTGAATGAATAAATACATAATTATGAGATTTGATATGCTATGTGCGGAATGGAAATAGATAGCACTAAGTGTGCGAAATTATAAACGAGACAGAAATAATTAGCACTGTGTGTGCGAAAAGATAGAAGCTTCGGCTTATCAAATTAGCACTGTGTGTGCGATACCAATAGAAGTTTAGTTTATCATATTGGCACTAAGTGTGCGGTGACGATTATGTTTCGGTTATGAAATTGACACTAAGTGTGCGAATAATCAAAGGAATAGCAAAGGTTGAACAAGAGGTAATATCGAACAATTGAGTAGCATGAATGGTAAGTGACTATGTGTTGATCAAGGTACGTTTGAACCTATGTGGTTGATGATAGCCTTAAAAGTTGAATGAATAAATATTTGAGCCTAAGAATGAGATTGATGATGAGCCTAATTGTGTATTTATCTAAGTGATGGTTTAAATTATATAATGATGTGGTATATTTGAGTTGTATGTATTGTATTTCGAAGTTACTAAGCTTTTGAAAGCTTAATGTGTGATTGTTTCTCTGTTTTACAGTGTCAGTAGAGCTAGCTCAGATTCGGGGATCGTCAGCATCTCTATTACACTATCGGCAATCTCTTTTGGTACTTTTGAAGATGTGTATATTTGAATATGGCATGTATAGGCTAGTTGTTTTGAAATACAATTGAGATGTCTAAATAGCCATGTGATGTGGCTAGATATATGTTGGAATTATGCATATGTAAATGTGGTATGTGAAGTATGTTTTAGTATGTTTTAATGGCAATGAAAGTGTCCTACAAATGGTAAGCTTATTGATGGATTGACGCTCTTGTAACCTAGTGATGTTGTTGATGAATCATGCTTGGTAATACATGTGTATAGTTGTGAATTTGGCTTATATATTGGCATGATTAGAAAGGAGATTGGACAAGATGGTATGTGTTCATTTGATGTTAATTTGGTTGTCAAATTGTGTGAGAAAATATTCTTAATTGTGCTTGTAGGTTGACCCTTGTATGGGTGGCAAATTGGCCTTGCAAATGGCCTATTTTGCATACATGGCTAAGAGACACGGGCGTGTGTCTCTGCCATGTGGTTTAAGGATCATTTCTAGGTGTGTCTGGACAGGGTACACAGCTGAGGCCCACGGGCGTGCATGGTGGCCGTGTGATCAAGTCAGTAGCTAGCCTATTAACACACGGCCATGGCACACGGGCGTGCCTAGTGACCGTGGGGATAATTTAGTATGTATGCTTATTTTGGCACGACCTGGACACATGGGTGTGTCTGGTAGCCGTGTGAGGCAAACGGCCTGATTGCACGGGCGTGTGACCTCAACAGTATTGAAGAATGTTTAAAGTTTTGAAAACTTTCATAAGTGATCAGTTCAGTCCCGGCCTAATTATAAAGCATGTGTAAGGTCTCGTAGACCTCGATAAGGGACTAAATGTTTGTGATTGAAGTTGCATGATTTATGATTGACTTTGTGTCGTGAAGTGAATGTAAATGGTTTCGATGATTCGGTAATACCTCTTAACCCTAGTCCGGCGACGGTTACGGGTTAGGGGTGTTACAAGAATCCTTGGATTTTATCAGTAAAATTTTCATGCCAAAGTAAGTTTTCTTGCTCTAAGTGGATCTGTATGAATGAATGGAGAAGTAAGGCATTTTTTGGGGGTTATTTAGGTTTGAAATGATTGTAAAGGTTATTTGTATGAGTTTTAATGGTAAGCTTCTATTTTGTATGGCAGTGGTTGCTGCAATCCCTGATTGAGTGCTGGATCTGGAGTCCATGCTGCTATTCGAAGTTGTCATGTGAGTCCCTAAGTTGACTCCTATATGTTGTATATTATTTATTCTAAATAATTCTGTGAAAGATCATATAAACTGTGGTCTGAAATAAAAATGGATGGTATGATGAATATACTGATATATGAATGTTGGATAAGACTTGCATGTATAGTTTGTATGAACCTGACAAGTATAGATTATATGATGAGAAGTTTGGATTCGAAAGTATGACTGTAAGAGAATGTTTGAGATGTATATTAAGTTTGGTGCAAATGCATCAAAGGTTTGTTAAGTGAGTCTGTGTCTATTCACCACGATGGACTCTAAAGGGGTTGGTTAGGATTTTAAACATGATCTTTGAAAGGAAAGCCCATGGCCATGGAACCATATCGTGTAAGACCATAGTTGGTGGGCTATGACATCATATTAAAAGAACCAAATGAAGGTTATTACCTAATGGGGTTCTCTACGCGACCCAGAATGATGATGGGCAAATCTCACTGATTATGAGTCTAGGCGAATCCCTGTCATAAACACGTCAGAGAAATGAAATCCTCTATGGTGATCTAAGAAATGGAAGCCTGCCTTTGTTGCGATTTAAGAAATGGAGGTTGTGTGCAAATGAAGAAAGGATGCCTTTTTGGCGCACTCTAAAGAATGTCTCTTATGGAAACCTTCTGAAGGAAACGGCTTTATGGCAAACACTGAAGGAAAGAAATGATTTCCATGATGTGTTATGAAGGGATGAAATTCTTGATGAAAAAAGGAAGGAACAATATGAAAGGCAAATTCTGGACTTAGAGCCCTCGTGACAAAGAATAAATGATATGCCCTTGCGATGGTTTACGAAGGAATATCCTCTATGGTGGATCCTATAAAGAAAGTTTTCACAGCAGACACAAAATGGGCTACTCCTATGGCATGTTTTGGAAAGGCTCCCAAGAATAAACCGTAAAGGATGCTTCTTTTGGCGGACTCTGTACTATGTGATAGGCGTATTTCTTAATATTTTTTAATGCAAGCAATGAGATCAGTAAGTACGAAACGTATCTATGGGTATTATGGTAAGGTACTCAATATGATTAAGATTTGTGCAAGGATGGAAATTTTGAAAGATATAGCGAGGTAATGAGAATGAATTTTGAAAATAAATGTAAACATGATACACTCGAAAAGAAGTATCGATTACCTGTGTATGGATCTCTTCCTGAAGTTTAAGGAAGTTATGGCTTGGTGAACGAGGAATGAAGGTAAGGTCTCAAGAGCACTGGAAAGAAGGAAATGGTCTCAAAGTAATGTATGGTAACAAACGTGAATAAAGAAACAGAAATGGAGAGAGCTTTTGTTAGAGACTTGATGAAGAATACGAGCAACAAGATGGTTCTTGAAACATTAAATGCGGCGTGAAAGTATGGTTCAGGAAAATGGTGTTTGCCTCACTAAGTTTTGTTAAACTTATCTCTGTGTGTTTTAAGGGTCTTCGCGTAGAGGGACAATGCCAAGGCTACACCAAAAAAGTGGCGTAATGGGATTTTATGCATGCAAAGTAAGCTTGTTGGTGTGTTCGAGTCTGAGTTGTTTTATTGAAGTCTTTTTCACGAAATAATTATGATAGACCAAGACATTAATTAAACCATAGTTGTAAATAAATTCTCTGTGTATACCAATTGAATTCTCGCATTATTCACACTTATGTATTTCTTAGAGGAATTTGTAATTAACAATTTTAATCGAATGTAAAATTGTATAATTGGGTGAGTTACATATGTACTTGAGTAGTAACACTCTAGATTTAGATCCAGATCATCAGATCAGGTTTGGGGCATTACATTTAATGAGTTCATATCCCAAAGTTTGGGTCGTCCTATTGAGACGGACTTGATGAATTTACCGAATTTAAATTTGAGAGGATGAGTTTATTAAATGATCTTAATGATTCCATAGTCTTGCTTCGTGTCGTCTATGTTGAGATAGACTTGATGAAATCACTTACGTAACTGTGAAGAAGTAGCCATATTCTATGAAAGACATTGGGTAGTCTTTCTAGAGCACTTACCAGCATCTCGAGGTGTATTGGCTAAAACTTGTTGATCTATCATGGAATATCAATTGGATCTGAGATTAGTCATGTGTCATGATTAACACCAATCTTAACAAGCTCAAGATTCGTCCACTTGTTAAAGAGAAGAATCACTCATTTCACAACGTAATAGTTCAAATCCACAAGATACTAGTACTTAAGTGGCTAATTTTCTTGTTGCTCTTCTCACGTTTTACCTTTTCTCATGTTTACAAAATTTCCAATTCTTTTGCAATAGTGTTGGAATGTTGATAATGCAAAGTGGGTAATCCCACATTGGTTGAGAAAGGGCTTATAAAGGAGTTTAAATATAGCATTATCTCTTACCCTTAATGTAATTGGGGCTAAAGGCCAAACACACGCGCATTTTTACCATTTTTCCCGTCCACGTCCGTTGCACTTTTTGAGGAAATTGACACTGCATTTTTACCATTTTGCCCCTTCAAAAAATAATATAAATAGCAAGTCATTTTGCTCATTTTACACAACAAGGAAACATCAATCTTTCTCTCATTCTCATTTCCTCTCGTTTGTTTCTTTTTTTTTTAGAAGTCTTTTTAGTTAAATTTTTCGACTACATTTTCTGTTTTATTTTTTTTATCTAGTTTTCCGATTCGTTTTGAGAAGAGCAATATCAATTGTATTCCACCTTCTTTATTGTATTCCATCTTCTTTATTTAGGTATACGAATATTGAAGTACTGTGTTAACCTTGGGGGCGACGTCCATTACATGATTACACTGATCAGGGCGGATTTGCTTCTAAGGCAGTGATTCTTCCACGATACAGTGATTATTTTTATTTGTTTACACTTAATTGATTTTCCTATCAGTACTAACGATTTCATTTTGTAGTGGTATATTACCAACAAAACTCGTATATTAATCATACATCAAATATTATCCTCTAAATCTAAATCTCAACACTTTTAAGAGAAAATAAATTAAAAAGAAAATTGAAAAGAAAACAATCCACAATCCTATACCCCTTACTTTCGCCGGCTTTTCCTTTTCACATGAAGACCTAATTTCATGTTCCCTTTTAAATATTATGAAACGAAGTTTGACAAAACTTATAACTAAAACCACCCCCCCCAATATGTACTTCTACTACATTATTATATTATGTTTGGACTAACATATCTCAATCTCAAAACTTGAGTGCTAACAATTAACCCAAATAAAAAATCAAGTGCTAACAAAAGTATTCCACAAGTTGCGAATGAAAAAGACAATTATCCTCTTTAATATTTAATATTTTATTTTTTAAAAGAAGAATTTGTTTAAAGTTCGAACATGATATAAAGTACCAATTAAAGATGTAAAATTAATATAAACCATTTATCACTACATAAAATACTTAATTAATTATAAATCACCACATACAAAAATATTTGAAAATGGAAAATAAAATTTAAATAAAAAATTAATTTAAGGTGGCCTTGTTTCACAAAAAAATATTTTCTATATTTTTCTCTGTATTTGTTTTATAGAAAGTTACTTAGTCAACAAAAATGACTTACTAGTTAACAAAAAAAATAAACTTTTATTTTCCTAAAATTTGGTTTTTTATTTGAAAAGTGTAAATCATTTTTAGAAAATAACTTGTTATGAGTAACTTGGTTTTTAATTCTAGTTTTCAAAATATAATAATATTGATATAAATATTATAATTTTTAATATTATTAAACAAACATATGTATATTTAAGAATATGATAAATTATTAATACAATTAATATATTATTTTAATAAAAACATTTGATATTGGAATTTTTAATAATAAATTTTAGCAGTAATTTAATTCTTAAATAATATTTTTATTATTTTATTAAAAATATTTATATTAATATTTCCGTAATAAATATATATTACAAACTACAAATATTCAATAATTAATATTTTATAATATAAAATAGAAATATTTTAGTAATATATATGAGATTTGCTTAAATCATGCTTAGTTCATTTATCCCTTTTAGTTTCAATGTGTTATTATTTTTCATATATATTTTACGAATTATGAAAACTAATCTTTTTGGGTTCATGGTTGTCTCTTTCAACAATGTCGTCTCCAAAGCTTAAACATGAGTTTTCCTCATGAGAATACAATATGTCTTACACACTTATTGGTATTATAAAATATTTTTGGTTGTCAAAAGAAGGAAATGCTTATATATATATATATATATATATATATATATAGTAACAAATATACTTTATATCATGTTTATTTCAATTTAAAAAATAAAAAAAATATTTCAGAAAAAATTGTCAAACAACAAAAAATATTTCACACGGAATCATTCAACATTAATAAATATTAACTTTTCTAAAAAAATCAATTTATTGTCTAGAAATTATTCTTTAGAAGTTATTTTCAATGAAACATAAACAACTTTAGTTTTGTTAATCGAAACTTTTAGTTTTTTTTTTTTTTTGTACAATTGTAATTTGAACCTATATTATTCCTAAAGAAAATAAATACACGACTAATAGATCACATCTTGGGGTTCAATTGGAACTTTTAATTAACATTAAATGACTAATATATATATATATATATATATATATTACTTTTATATGGTATTTAACAAAAATTATGCAATTGATCTAAGGTTAAGATTTTAACCTAAACTTAGTTAACTAAGTAAAGCTGAAGTTTCGAAAATTTTAAGTTTTCAAACTCGAAATCATTTTTTATAATTTTTTTATTATATTTATTCTATTTTTAATTCAGATATATTTTAATTATATTCCCTTAATTAGGTATAATGATTGTATTGGTTAAGTTATATATATATATTTACAAAACCAAATATAAACTTGAATTTTTTCAACAAAATACATATATGGTTTTTTTTTCGAAATAATATAGAAAAAATTAGTTATCTAAATAATATGAATTTTTTTTACCAAAATAATATGAATTGTGCATGAGAATCCCAAATCAACATAGCGGCTAATGATTTGGGTTGACAATGATGCATTTACTCTGAGAAATCATACATGGCATCATTTTAAACCCAAATTGACAGTCGACTTGCGGATTTGGGGTTCTCATACACAGTCTAAGGACTAAAAAAGAAAATTTTCCTTTTATTTTCCCTTGCACTTTCCCCACACCTGATAGCTTTTTCTTTTTCTTAATATATTTTTAAAAGATAATATTAAAAATATATAAATAAAATGAAATATAATTATAACGAAAATATTATTTTAATACTTTAAAATTTTTTAATGATAATTCTAAAATTATCTAAAAACTTTCTTAAAATTCATAATTTATTTTCTAAAATGATTTTTTTTTTGAAATTACCATTATACGATTTTTTTTTTAAAAAATCATAAAATTCTAAATAATTCATCACTGTTTTTTTGGTGAAATAGATCTAAATTATACTATTTAAACTAAAAAAAATACATGTATCAAATACAAAATTAGAAAAATAAAATTCTCAAGATTAAAAGTATATATAATATTAAAAATTTAAAATATATAATTAATAAAATTATATTAAAAAATTTAAAATATATAATATTAAAAAACTAATTTCAAGTTATATATCTCAACCTGGAAAATTGCGAAAAACAAAAAAAAATTCTAAGAGGGAAGAAAATGTTATTTGTGCTCTTCATCTGGGAAGAAAATGTTTTGTGCGTTGTTTGTGTTCTTTATTTGGGAAGAAAATATATTTTTACATTTTCTTTTTGCTTTTCTTATTTATATATTTTAAACTTTTTAATATTATATATATATTTTTTAATCTTTAGAGTTGTATTTTTTTTTAAGTTCGTGATTGATACATGTATACTTTTTAGTTGAAATAGTATAATTTAGATCTCTTTCGCCGAAAAAAATATAAGTAATGAATTATTTAGAATTTTATTATCTTTTAAAAATAATTTTAAAAATTATATAATTTTTTTTAAAAAAATGATGAGTTTTAAGATTTTTTAGATTTTTCAGGTATTTTAATATATTTTAAGGATTATGATTAAGAAAAAAATTTAAAACTATTAAAATGATATATTTCATTTTTATTTATATGTTTTTAAGATTTATATTTAAAAAAAAATATAAAAGCTAACAGGCGTGGGGAAAGTGCAAGGGAAAAGAAAAGGAAAATTTTCTATTTAATCCTTGGACTATACATGGGAACCCCAAATTGACATGTCAACTGCCGATTTGGGTTTAAGATACTGTCATGTCTGATTCTAATAAAATAAATGTATCATTGTCACCATAAATAATTACTTGCCATGTTGATTTGGGGTTATCTTATCATGTGATCAATGAATTAATAATAGTTTAGTGTAGAGAAATAATGATGTAGTAAAGAGATAAAAGAAAGGTAAAGGATCAATTCATTAAGATGAATAAAAGGACGTTACATGAAATGAAGAAGAATAAAAAGGAAAGATAGAATAAAAAGAGATTTAGTCCTCTCCTTCGGCATGATGCTCAGTAGGCTCGATAGGAACCTTATCTATTAAGGGGATATTCTCTTTTTGCTCCACTTCCTCTAGAGATTGCCCTAAGTCCTTAAGCTCCCCTAGATTCTCTTCGCCCTCTACTTCGGTTGAGTTAGAGATGAAGTACCAACTATTTCCAATTTAACTGGAATTCTTCCTACGCCTTACCCTCGGGATTATAGGCATCAAAATGCAATGAATCAATAGGAATGTCCTTCAAGAAAACGAAGTCTACTTGACTTAAGTCCATGGGACCAACGACCACTTGGGTGTGGAGAACCAAGTTAGCGTTTGGGACCAACGACCACTTGGGCGTGGAGAACCAAGTTAGTGTTTAACTCTAACAGTGCCTCGATCAAGTTCTTGGTTGTGTCCTCTTGGTATTTTCTGAAGGCTTCATCATTGGATTGGCGAAGACTATCCAATTTAGCCTCATAGTGTAGCTTTTGGGTCTAGAGTTATTCCCTTAATGAAGAATCGCCCTCCTCCAATGACTTATCCTTTCTCCCCAACAGTTTACACTAATCCTCTGTGTCTTTGTTTATGAGCTTCCAAGCCATGGTACATGAACCGAGACGTTCAACTTTGCTTTTAAGAACCTGTTCATTATAGCGTAGCTCCTCTATCATCTTAATTATTGAATTATTTGACTCCTCCAAGCTTGCAAACTTGGCTTTATGGTAATTCTTGAACTCCTGCAAGGTTCCACTTAATAGCACATATTCCATAGATAGAGCCTGGGCAGATTTGGCCATCTTCGAAATATAAGTTGAGTCTGATTTGGAAGCAATGTAAGATCAAAAAGCCTCTTCAAACGGTGGAGGGATCATGTTTTATTGGCTTTGGAAGATTGAACTTAAAGAAATAGAGGATGACCCTGAAGCATGTAGGCTACGCCATGGAAAGAATTCATCACCCTCAACAGAAGAAGAAGGTTGTGATTCAGGATTTGTGGGGATCACAAGTGGATCCAATGGTAAAGTTTCTGTTGGGATATCAGCATGAGAAGGACTCGTGTCTTGAGCAGGGGAGTCTACTGTATGGGCGGGTTCCATTGGGACTGATGGCACAATAGACAATGATGGAACTAAAGGAGAAGGAATCTTTGGATTTGGGAGCCCCTTTTTAAGTCTATGCCACTTTGGCTGTGGAGGTTCACTCTCCTTAGCAACTAGAGCATCTTCACTTGCTCTAGGCCTCTTTCGGTACTTCTTTGTAACTTGTTTCTTAGAAGGGGCAGCTGAATCTCTCTCCTTAGCATGAGATTTTTCCAAAATGGCCTTAATATCCATACTTGCTGCTGAATTGGGAGAAGCCTGAGCTTTTGGATTAGATTCTGTACCACCAACGCAAGTATTAGCTTAGTTTGAAGAGGAAGAAAAGAGTAAGGAATACGATGAATGATAAGCCAATTTCGGGAATGTATTCCATAGAATTCATAGAGTAAAATGGAGCTTCTCCTGGGCACCTGGTTAAGATCTACGTCAAGATAGTGTTGCCATCGAATGGCCAAGCCTCCAAAACAAAAGGTATATGGTAGTTGTCTAGCCAATTGATGTGACCAATATCTCGTTGATCGTTGGGAATTTGGTTTAGTAAGCATTATTGGAAGATATTCCTAACTGTAACCAATTCCACTAACTCATCCGCCCTTTGCTCAAACGCTTGAACTGTTTATTAGCAACCTTAGAATCAACTGGCAGGTTTTGAGAACAAACAGATTCTTGAGGAAGTGACCAACGGGTGGGAAAGCCAAACAAATTTTCAAGTTTACAAACGACCATTACGAATTTTTCCTTCCTCTACTAAAGATTAGAAAGCCTATTTTGAATTATTGGCTTACAACCTTGTCGAACACTAAAGTGGGCATATCCAGCATTAGCCTCTTATTTGGTAATCTTCAACTAGTAGAACTTCTGGAAAACCCCTAGGAGTGGTGGTTCTTTGCGTATACATCAATCTAGGAAGTAGGCTACCAGGGTCCACGAAGAGAGGGCCAATAACTACTCTGGTGCTATGCTGTATTCTAACAGCACTGAACAGAAAAACAGGTGTAATGGCAAATTGAAGCTAGCTTTCAGAAGAATTAAAGGAAGGATAAAACTTAGGTGTTGTGACTTAAATAATTCCTGGTGGTAGTTCAACGTTGTAAGCAAAGTTAGGGTAATGAAGGCCTCAAGCGGCCAAGAATTGGTGTGCCTCCTCCTGTGTTGTACGACATTCATAGGATGGAGTAGAGATACGAGGAGGAGTGTTTTGGGTTCTTGAGGTAAAAAAATGGTAAAATTCTTGGTGATTAAGTTTCGGTTATTTTGGTTTCGATCCCTACCACGAGCATTCATGCTCAACAGTTTTAAATGGGAATGGGAAAAAGTTAAGGCAAGAAGAAAGGATAAGATTACCTTTAAGAAATTTGGAATTAGAAAATATGAAAGCAGAGAGAGGAATCAGAGTTGCTAGGAAATTGAAAGGTTTAGTAAAAGTGTTAATGAAAAGTTTGGAGTCTCTATTTTATAAAGATAAACGTGCTCAAGAAGTCACTCCGTGAAAACTCTTTGAATTTTCTAATGTAGGGTTGACACATGTAAAAAAGGGGCAAGAATATGACTTCCGAGTACGAGTGTTTAACCGCAAAAAATTTTATTGTATCCAAAGAAGCAATTTAATGACATCTCCTTAATAAGACTTTTGAGGAGTATGCCAATGAGAAGAAAATTTTGAAGTGTATGTAAGGGAATTTGTATCGTCGCTGACATGTGTTTAGCGTGTATAACAAATTATATCAAGGTAATTGAATTTTAGGAGGGATAAAAATTTTGAGGAATTTTTTTTTGTAATAGCCCGATTTTGGGGCTAGTCGGAATACTGGTTTTGAGACCACAAATCTGAGGTTGGAGAAATTAATTTTTTTATATGTTATTTTATGTGTTATAGCATGATTATATGAGTGTTTGAAAATTTTGGTGAATTAATTTTAGGGATTGCTTGCTTAATTTTGAAAAAAAAACAAGACTGAATCGCACAAAAGGCGGAAGTTTTGTTTTAATAGCTAAGGGTGTTAATTAGCTATGGAACATTAAATTAGAAGTCCTTATTGAATAAATAGACCCCAAAGTGATTAGTGGCTGAACATGGAGACAAAGAAATTGAAAAGTCAAAGGTTTGGTGGAATTAGGTGACTTAATTGATAAAATAAAAGAAAGTTTTCATCTTTTTCATTCTCTCTTTCTTCTCCACCGATTTTCACTCAAGAAAAGGGCCATGGAAGCTTGAAAATTTCAAGAACCTTTAATCATTGCAAGTAAGTCATCTTGATGATCATTTTTGATGATTTTTGTGTTTTTGAAACCCTTATACCTTAATCTAGTTAATGAGGGGACTATTTTGCAGAATGGTTGAAAGTCTAGGGTTTTTCTATGGGAGCATTAATGTTGTTTGCTGAATTTTTATAGAAGAAAATGAATCTTTGTTGTTTAATAAACAACTTTTGTGAAAGGATTTTTCATGAAAACACCTAAAAGGACTATTTTGTAAAAGTTATAAAATGGGTAGTAAATGTGTGAAATAATTGGAATTGTGAGTTGCTATAAGCTTAAAATAGATTCAGCTAGGCATGGTTAATGAGGAAATTTGATGAAAATCGTTTTACGAGCCTAGGGGCAAAATCGTAATTTTGTGAAAGTCTAGGGGCAAAACAGAAATTTTGCCAAAGTAGAAATTTTGAAATGTTTTGATTAATGTGGTGATTAAATGAGTAAATTTTGTCATTTTAGATCAAGAAAAACGGGATTCGGACTTAGACCGGGGGAAAACCAAAATAGTGGACTAAATCGAACTAGTCGCCCATATTTGTATACCGAGGTAAGTTGTACGTAAATAATACAACTCTTTTGTTATTATGCATTAAACAATTGATATTGTATAAAATGTTTGATTATTGTTATAAATATGCATGACAAAATTTGATGTGGTATACTCTCGGTTGAACCTTAGGAATAGATTGGATATCCAAGCCATGGCATTTGGTTGATATGTGTGCTAGTGTAAGACCATGTCTGGGACATGGCATCGGCCACATTATGAAGGCCAGTGTAAGACCATGTCTGGGACATGGCATCGGCATTGAGACGAGAGCTAGTGTAAGACCATGACTGGGACATGGCATCGACATCGTACTCTCTTGTGTGAGGCTTTTCGAGTATCCTTTGGTATTCCAACTGGTTCAACAGGTAATTTAAAGCTTGTGTCAAAAGTAAGAAAAGTTATGTCTATGTTGTAAGTGATACAAGTACCTACACGAAATTCATAAAAAATGAGCTCGATTTATGTTGTGTGTTTAGTAAGGATGAAAATGAGTAAGTTATGCCTTAAATCATTTGAGAATTATGTGCAAGTTTATACTATGCTATGAGTATAATAATGTATGGTAATTGTTGTTAATTATTTACATGCGACTTACTAAGCTTTATGCTTACTCCCTTTCCTTTCCATTTTCATATAGTATCGCCAAGCTAGCTCGAGGATCAAGGGACGTCGTGATAAACCGTAATAGTAACATAGTTTAAGCCCACATTTAGCATGCTTTTGGATGATTTAAGCCTTGAATTATGTAATTTGGTGCTCTTAATCCTTTGTTTTCATGTTTTATACTCAGGAAAGCACCGGAGGATGAAAAGAACGAGAAACGGGCCTAAAAAAGAGTAAATGGGCCATATCACGAAATCGACACGGCACCGGGCCCTGCACCACACGGCCTGCTTCCTTCAAAGAACCTCGAACACGGCACAGCCACGATTCACACGCGTGCGTGCCATGGCCGTGCCCCTGCCGTGACAAAGAGAAATTTCACTCGGATTTAGATACTTAGAGGTGAAATAACACATCCCGAAGCCTATTTAAACACCCTAAGTATGACCTAAGGAGGGGAGACCTAGGACTTTCGTTAGGGGGCGTCCAGCTAGGCCGAAGGAGGCAGATTGGTGGGGATTTACTCGAAGATAGCCAGTTGATTCATCTCAAGAAGTTGGAATCATACTCAAGACGGAGGATCTCTCATTCAATTCCTTCAGGGGGTTTTAGGGATTTCTTATGTTTTGTTTTATCTTTTCTTCTGAGATGTTTTCTTTTATTATTATGAACTAAACCCTCGATATACGAGGGGGATGAAACCTAAGATGAATCTTGTTATCGTTTGTTGAACTATATGATAAATACTTGATTTGTTCTTAATTATGTGTTCTTAATTCTTGTGTTGATATTTCCGGTATTAATTCAAGTTTGATGTGCTTAGGTGGTGGATCAAAAGTCCCCGCTAAGAGTAGATCAAGCATAGTTAAGCGGAGTTGATCGCATGCCTAGAGATAGGTGGATTTAGATTTTTTCTGATTAGGGTGAAACCTAATATGGGAGTCCATAGATCGAGTTAATGCAATTCTAGGGTTTTAATTAGAAAGAGATTTCAATTAATCAACCTAGGGTTAGACGTTATTCGCCTCGAGAGAGGGTCTAATATACATTAGGGAATCCTACGGATCAAGTCAAGTGAATAAATCGTCTGGTTCAGAGTTAGATAATATGTGAAGTCTAGGTAGATTCTTCCTTGGGTATCGTCTTAATCAATTGTTTTTTCCCACAAGTATTTTCCCCAAATTCATTTTTCTTTGTCTTAGAGTTTTTAGTTTAGTAGTTAGTTAATTTAGATTAAACAACCAATTTCCTTTACTTTAGGCTAGATAATAAAAAGAAAGTTAGTATTAGTACTTTTGGTTCCTTTGGGTTCGATAATCCGGTCTTGCCTTAACTATACTACTGTTCGATAAGTGCGCTTGCCTCAAATCGTTGTCATAGTTAGTTTCTAGGTTCGATCATTTCCATTATAATTTTTTTTTATCTTTTACTTTTATTTTTCCTTTTCAGTATCTAACTATAAACTAACCAAGTGCAGATTTCCATACCACACGGCCTTACACACGGCCGTGGCCGTGGCCGTGTGGATACTACGGACTCCCGTACTAACATAGCAGAGGTAGTACGAGCCAATGACGAAAGATTCCCAGATCACGGATGACTATAAATTGCCATAGCCGTGTGGTATGGTCGTGGCCGACAGTAAAAGAAGTCACACGGGCTCTAACTAAACACCACGGCCGTGCGATACAGCCGTGGTCGACACTGTTTTATCAAACATGGGCGTGGTGACCACGAAACGGGTGTGGAAGAAACGAACGAAGCACAATACGGCCTTGTGACCCAACACACCCATGGTACACGGGCGTGGGGATGTACCAGACATCAAAACTCTATTTAAACCACCCCCCTCTTCTCAACTACTCCCCATTCCCCTTCCTCCATACATTCTCAGACCCCCCTTCCATATTCTCCTTCCTTGACCCTTTTCCAAACTCTAGATGTACACCATATCCATGTCGAAGAAGCGAAAGGATCCTAGCACAGTCTTCCCCTATGGGAGACCGATCTACATAAGTTCATGCCGGCCGCTTCATCCACTCGACAAGCCAAGGATATTTGAGGCCATTTAGTTTTTAATTTTCTTTTTTCGTCGCATTTATTTTCCTTCTCTTTATCTTCCTTGTCCTTAAATAAATAATTAGTTTATTTTGAATTTTTCTTAGTATTTCTTGACTATTTCTTCACGGGCTACCCAATTTCTTCATCTAGCGCGCATAATAGTGGGCAAACCCATACCACCACCGAGACGCTCCTCCAACTTATCTTTCACCTCTGAATCAAGTTTCCACACCTCCAACTCAAGGAATCCATCCAAATTCAAGAAGTTTCATCTCTCCCTATCTTTTATGAATTTCTATCTATCTTTGTACATTGAGGGCAATGCACATCTTAGGTGTGGGGGTGAATCTTAAAAGTGCCAAACTTTTGCATTATTCTCAAATCTGAATTATGTCTTGTTCTTAAGTAAAATTTCTCATATTATCAAGTTAAAATGAACTTTCCTTTGATTTATGATTTTTATTGATATGTTTTGGATTAAGTCATTGATAATTGTGCAGTGATGATTAAAACTGTAGGAAACTAGAGAATCAAGCAGGATAAGTTTATTTTTTAGAAGTAAAATTTTTTTTAGGTTGTTTACCCGAATCTAATTATTACTCTGAAGTTTGAAATTTACAAGGTTGATATCAAAAAGCCCATAATTTTTTTGTGAGATTTTGAGCCTTTCAGAGCATATATTCTTTTTCTTGCTCACTTTATTGATTATGAGTGTGTCAACATTGATTTGTTATTCTAGAACTTGCTTCGATTATACATGTCGAGACCACACCTTTGATTTGATATACAGAGATGATAAAGGCAGCTAGGATTTAACCCACTTACTCCACTAAAAGCCTACCTTCATAATTAACCCCTAGTGAACCCCGTTTGATCTTAACAATTTTTGTTTATTGACTCACCCGCTAATTTTAAACCAAAACCCTTTGTATTTGTTATTACCATTCCTTTTGACTACCCTTATATCGAGATTTGATTTGATCGGTTACTTAACTAGTTTCTTTATATCAGTTGTTAAATTCTATCTTACTATTATTATTTGATTTGTTCTTAATTAAAAAAAATAGAAGTATATTCATTATTAGCTCTGTGATTAAGTGAGCTTATACATCTAAATTCCAATTGTTGAAGAAGAAGCTCGTATTAGTAGTAGTATTATTATTACAAGTTCTCAATTGATGTAATTATTTATATCTAGCTCATTGTTTCTAGTTAGGCAATCTGTCAATTCAATCTCGATTCTAACCTTCTAATTCAGCCTATATCCTCACCTTTAACCCAAGCCCCGTTACAATCCTATTAAAGACCTTTTTATTTGTGTATCATCTCATTTTACAGTGGTGGAGATTTGATTTTCATGCAACCATATGGGATTAACTCTTCATGTTTGACTTTTGAGTGCTTAATTCTGAACCTTAAACACTTCGAGTGATTTGAGTGAATCTTTAGTGAGGATGTCAATTCTTGTCGATTTTAAATTAGAGGCAGTTATTTAGATGAGGGGAAACACCTACGTTTTGTGCTACAAAAATGTATGACTTAGATTTTTTGAATCTTTAGGACTCTTTGAGTTGAATTATCCATGTATGAATTATCTTTGAATTATGATGAAACACTATTGATGAATATCATGAATCGAGGAAGTTTATTTTAATTATGAGTTGAGAATTTTGCTTGAGGACAAGAAAAAGCTTAAGTATGGGGGTATTTGATAAACCGTAATAGTAACATATTTTAAGCCCATATTTAGCATGCTTTTGGATGATTTAAGCCTTGAATTATGTAATTTGGTGCTCTTAATCCTTTGTTTTCATGTTTTATACTCAGGAAAGCACCGGAGGATGAAAAGAACGAGAAACGGGCCTAAAACAGAGTAAATGGGTCATATCATGAAATCGACACACTGGGCACGAGACCACACTGCAGCTGCTCCTTCAAAGACCTCGAACACGGCTGGCCACGATTCACACACGCAGTGCCATGGCCGCACTCTACCGTGACGAAGAGAAATTTCACTTGGACTTGGATACTTAGAGGTGAAGTAACACATTCCGAAGACTATTTAAACACCCTAAGTATGACCTAAGGAGGGGAGACCCAGGACTTTCATTAGGGGGCGTCCAGCTAGGCCGAAGGAGGCAGATTTGTGGGGATTTACTCGAAGATAGCCAGTTGATTCATCTCAAGAATCCGGAATCATACTCAAGACGGAGGATCTCTCATTCAATTCCTTCAGGGGGTTTTAGGGATTTCTTATGTTTTGTTTTATCTTTTCTTCTGAGATGTTTTCTTTTATAATTATGAACTAAACCCTCAAATACCTAAGGGGGATGAAACCTAAGATGAATCTTGTTATAGTTTTCTGAACTATATGATAAATACTTGATTTGTTCTTAATAATGTGTTCTTAATTCTTGTGTTGATATTTCAGGGGTATTAATTCAAGTTTGATGTGCTTAGGTGGTAAAGAAAAAGTCCCTGCCTAAGAGTAGATCTAGCATAGTTAAGCGGAGTTGATCGCACGCCTAGAGATAGGGTGACGAGATTTTGCCGGATTAGGGTGAAACCTAATATGGGAGTCCATAGATCGAGTTAATGCAATTCTAGGGGTTTTAATTAGAAAGAGATTTCAATTAATCAACCTAGGGTTAGACATTATTCGCCTCGAGAGAGGGTCTAATATACATTAGGGAATCCTACGGATCAAGTCAAGTGAATAAATCGTCTGGTTTAGAGTTAGATAACAAGGAAAGTCTAGGTAGATTCTTCCTTGGGTATCGTCTTAATCAATTGGTTTTTCCCACAAGTATTTTCCCCAAATTCATTCTTCTTTATCTTAGAGTTTTTAGTTTAGTAGTTAGTTAATTTAGATTAAACAACCAATTTTCTTTTACTTTAGGCTAGATAATAAAAAGAAAGTTAGTATTAGTACTTTTGGTTCCTTTGGGTTCGACAATCCGATCTTGCCTTAACTATACTACTGTTCGATAGGTGCGCTTGCCTCAAATCGTTGTCATAGTTAGTTTCCAGGTTCGATCATTCTCATTATAAATTTTAAGACTTTGACATCACATAAAACAACGATCACGTCGGAGGCTCGATCACACTATTAATCTGAACATTTGGTATAGTTAGATTTATCATTTTGAGTATGGCATGTATAGGGACTTGGTCTTTGTCAAGTGTCATATTGTTTTGGCCAAATGTGTTGGCTTGTCTTGAAGATTGATTTATTTTGTATAAGGCCATGGATGATGGCTATTACTCATTATTGATATATGAAAATGATGATGTTTTTCATGAATGTGCAAAATGCATGGTTGAGTATTTGGTAGGTTAATGCATGAATGAGTAGGTTATTTGATGTGGCTTATGTTGGTGCAAGTAAGGGTGGCAGAAAGGGCTTGGTAAATAGCCTTGTTTTTGTCCACACGGTGTGACATACGGGCGCAGTGTGTCTAGCCGTGTGTGACACACACTGATCCGCCCCATGGGCGTGTAGTCCAGCCGTGTGTTCCCCTGCACCTTAATTTGGTAAAACAGAATGCCTAGTAGTAACCACAAGGGCTGAGGCACGGCCGTGTGTCTCAACCGTGTAGAAGACACGGTCATAGGACATGGGCATGTGCCCAGGCCGTGTAAAGTCTGCACCTTGAACGTGAAATTTAGAATTTCTACACGGCCTAGCACACGGGCGTGTGCCTTGGCCGTGTGACCCTAAATTATTATTGACGTCAGAAACAAAATGTCAAGGTTTTTGCACACAGGCCGAGACACGGGCGTGTCATGGCCATGTGAGGGACACGGGCGTGTCATGGCTGTGTGAGGGACACGGGCCATGGACACGGGTGTGTGCCAGGCCGTGTGAAAACTCCTGTAGGTTCGAATTGAGAAATAAATCCACACGGACATGGGACATGGGTGTGTCCCTATATGCTGAGGCCGTGTGAGTTACACGGTCCTTCAACATGGCCATGTTATTAAGTCACACGGGTGTGTGCCCCTGTTATTAGTGACATTTTCCAAAGTTTTTCTAAAGAACTGAGTTTGGTCCCGAACCATTTCTAAAGTGTGTTTTGGGCCTCGTAGGCTTATATTAGGGATTTTAAGACAAAGTTTGAAAAGTTTTAAATTTGAACGAACTTTTATGACTGGAAATGTATGTTAGTATGTGTTTGAGTTAGGTAACGCCTTGTACCCTATTCCAGCGTCGAACACGGGTAAGGGGTGTTACAATTTTTGTTAACTGGAGGAGAGTTGTAGCACTCCAGTTCTGGCATACAAGGTTTGGCTAAATTCTTAAAATAGTATGACTGGCAGAGTAATATTCGCCTAAGTGCACCTTTTGGCGTATAGAGTGAGCATATACAGTTATGTGTTTAAGTTAATAAAGGTTCCATGTCAGGTGGCTATGTTAGTTGGAATAAGACCAAAGGCCAAGTAAAACGGTATTGAGAGTATGAGTTCACGTCAAAGGTATAGTGCGCCCTTAACTGTAGTATTGTGCAAGTTAAGATGCAAGATATGTTGGTCAAGAACCAACTGAATGTGAACTAGGAAAGTTAAAAGGTAAGGAGATACTCAATTATGTTTCTTGGAAGTTGTAGATTTTTGGATAAGATAATTCAGTAAGGATGTGACATTTTTCAAGTTCCAATAAGGACTTAGATTTTATTATTAGATATTGAAGTTTTGAAAGGGGAGTTCTCTTTTTCTTTCTTCTAAAATATTGTTGTCTGAGGCTTGAGATACTGAAAGTATTTCTTTAAGTTGAGGTTGAAAAACTTTGATTTTATCAATGGCTACTCCATGCCAAGGGAAGTTTCATGACTCTGCATGTTATGTTATGAAAAAGTAAGTTTGTAAGAGTGCATGAACAGTCAGATGAAAGATTAAGGTTTAAGAGGACGGTAAAGGTTATTTGAATGAGTTTTAAATGGTGTTCTTTTGTTTTTTAAGCAGTGGTAGATACAGTTCCTTATTGAATGTTGGATCTAGACTTTGAGTTGTTATTCATGGTTTTCAGGTGAGTCATTATACTGGCTCTTGTATACATACTGTTCATACAAGATATTTCCATAGTAATTGATCAAACTATGAAGTAGAAACCATAAATGTATATACTGAATGTTTGTTGGGGTTTGCATGTATAGTTTGTTTGTATCTAACAAGTTATGTATGTGATGTTTGAGTATAGCTGTATGGCACATCTGAAATGCATGCGATGAAGGGTATGATTAGTGACTTAAAGTGTTGAGTCTTAAGCGATTTCAATGTATGAAGAGTCTGTTAAGTAAGTCTGTGTCTTTTCACCGCAGTGGAGTCTAAAGGGGTCCATTGGGACTAAAAATACGATCTTTGATATGAATCTTGAAGGAAAAGCCCATGGCCATGGCACATTGTGAAAGGAACTAAAGGACAGTGATTACCAAATGGGGTTCTTTTCTTGTCCCAAGACGATGATGGGCAAACCTCACATAATGTGAGTTTAGGCAAATTCGTATTGTAAACACATTAGGAAAGGAAAAAGCCTTTGTAGAGAATCATTAAAGAAAAGCCTTTAAGGCAGAATATGAATGAAAAGCCTTTGTGGCGAATTGTGAAGGGATAGACGCTGTGGAAAACCTTGCAATGATATCCTTTATGGCAAATATTTTAGAGATAAGCCCTTGTGGCACACTCTGAAGAAACGACTTACATGGTGAATTCTAAAACAACGCCCTTGTGGCGTATCATAGTAAGGCTCTCAATGGCGTACCCTAAAGGAATGATTCTTGTAGCAGATTCTGTATTAGATTTTTTGGTCCATTCAGTGTGGTTCGTAAGTGTGATTAGAAAGATCAGTAAGACACTGTGTCACTATGGGTTACGGTAAAGTAACGTGCAAGACTATGATTCAATTGTTTATAATGAATTCAAGAGATATAGAAAGATGATGGGTTAACGTAAGAAAAGTGTTTTCTAAGTAAGGATTCCAAATTTGACATATGAGGGAGGTATCTGCTATTTGTGTACATGATCATTTATGAATTGTGATAAAATAATGGCCTAGAGTTATGTATGCAAGAGTAATGGTGTGTCGATTGTATGGACCTCTGGAAAGGAAATGGATAAAGATTTATGAAAGACCGGATTGAAGAATGTAAATGATGTATCGAAGATGTTGATGGGTAAGTAATGATTTGAAAATAAGGCATGTTAAACTATAGTGAATGAAGAATGAAATTTGAGAAAAGCATTCGCCAGAGATAAGTTGAAGGACAAGAAAAATACAATTGTCATAAAAATACATCAGTAACAATGAGCAATTATTGCGTAGATAAAGGATGTTTCTCTCACTATGTTCTTATGAGCTTACATGACTTTATACTTTTGTTTTAGGTTGAATGTAAGGATACGGTAGGAGGAACGATGCCAGGACTACGCTAGAGGAAAAAGGGTGTATCGAGTTATTATGCACAAAGAGAAAGTTTGGCGGTGCATTCAAAGTATGAATTGTCACTGAGAATTCCATACTTGGGGTGTCTGTAATAGATTAGGGTTTCACTTCAAATATCGTTGTATTTTATTTACCATGTCTTGTAGTTGTATTTACTTCTTGTACATGCTTATGTATTCAAGTTAGAAATTTTGTAATTAAGTAAGTCATAATTGATTGTAATTCATATTAGTAGACTAAGTTTGTGTTTGTATTCGTTAATAATGCCTAAGGTTCGGATCTGACAAGTTGAATCGGGTTGAGGGTGTCACAACCAGTATTTCCCAAGCTCATATTCCCATAACCCACAATTTCACTAAGAGCCCCCGACCCAAGGAACTTAAAATTCGGATGACAAGGATAAGCATCATATCTGTGTGTAATCTTAACCAACTTCCCACTTGAATTCGAACATTGAGATCCTATAATCAAGAAATCATAGTCTCACCAGTTTTGAACAAATAGGATGCCACCACCATTAAACCAGAACCGACCTGCTTTGTTGCCTTGCTTCAATACGAATCTCCTGCAGTCAGCTGGGACAACCTCAACTTCAAGCAACTTAGCACAATTCGTCTCACTATAGCCAATCTTCCCACATAGATATCAAACTACAATGAGTCTCTCATAATTGAACAAGACTTTGAAAAACTCTCCTCTTATCACCTTAGCTTTTTTTTTTGTGCATGAGGAGTTCATAAACATCCAGTCGCACCCGAATGCACATAAAATTATTCAGCATATTTCTCTTGTTACTCGAATCATAGTCCAAAAACTACTCAATCAGACTCCCCATTATTTTAGCTAGAGGTTTTGGCGTCGATCCTAGCAGCAACTTACGAACTGAACCCAGACATCAATTAACTGAAAGACAAAATTCTTCGGATTCTTCCCTAGAACCAACTGGTGTACCAGGAGTAAATAATTGTTGAAGGACTAGGGCCCCCTAAAGCATCAGTTTTAAGTCAATGGAATGAAGAAATCAAATTAGATATAGGCCACTTCCCTCGGGCGGCTTCAGGCAAGCACCTTAAAAAGGTCGCCAGAGAGAATGTAACGTTTTTTTCCATAGAAATAAAATTAACAACCCTCTTCACGAGAAATTTGCACACTAGACAGAGAGTATAATTAACCTCATCCCCGTCCTGGGGTACAACAATTAACCTCATCCCCATCCTGGGGTACAACATCCTGTTTCAGAACCAACTCCATCTCCTCATATTTTTAAACCAACAATCGGTGGAACTTTTCCACCATGTTGTCCCTACCGACCCAAAAATGCAAAAACCAACAAAACTGGACACAAGTCAAAAAAATATATGTACTAATGGCCAAAAAAAAAAAATTGCACTCTTCAAATGCAAGAGAAACTAGGAGCAAGACGCTGATATAAAAATTGTTTTTATTAAATAATAAATTGTTTTTGTTGATATATATAATTATGCCAATAAATAGAGAATTTTATATACATACTATGATATTGTTTTCCAAAATTGTACTTGGATTACTTATCAAAATGTGTATTTTTTTAAGGGTATCTTAACAAGGTATTAAGGTTCTCATGCTTTAATTTCTCATAGAATTTGTGATTCTTGAGGTATGGAGAAATACAACTATGTTTACCTCAATATCAATGGCTATTGAGATCAAATCCAAGAAATTAATTTAGCATTAATTGCTTATAGGTCCACTCACTTAAATTTAATTAAAAAAAACCTTCATAGAAATTGATTCACGGATGTGAAAGTCCTTTATAATTAGATTTAAATTTTGGAGTCTACAGTCCACATAAATATGACCTCAGCTTCTTTTATTTTCCACGCCTATCTGAGCTCTAATTTCTCTTCTTCCCTATCTACCATAAATCTCAATCTCTCCTAATTATCAAACCCTAAACTTCTATACATGGATCTGTTGAGATTCCAAAATCATATAGCATAATATAGCATAAGCATGGTAGAATTTCTTCATTATGATATTTTGTTATCATTAAAATTTACTATTATTTTCTTAGATATTAATAAATTAAATATTAGTTAATTACACACTTATCAATAAGATAAAAATCGAATTGATTGAGGTTGACATAATCTTAGCTATAAAGCCCCGAAGGATAACCGAATTATAGAGCGCTTAAAGATGGTTGGTTTTATAGGGCATCCGAAATAAACCTACTTCCATTACCTACCACAATTGCTTGTCGCATTAGTTTATAGGTGGAAGGAAGAGATACATACTTTTCATTTTTTTCCTATGGCAAAGCGTCTGTAATGTTAGAAGTAACTCTGTTCACAGGCCTTTTAGTAAATAAAGATGTAGTAATAGGAGAATCTGCATTCTATACGTGGCCAGCGCTATACATATTGTTTGGTATAATTCCCAAAAATGAGAAATATTTCAAAGGGGGTCAAGTGAAGTTGACAATATTTAAAACACTAATCGAGTAGTTGCTAGCTACTAATGTAAATGTTGAAGACCATTATTGGTATACTAAAGCTTACAAGCTCTAAATGACTAAAGGAATGTCGATGTTAGACAAGTCTGGCTATTTCGTGTTACATGTATCTTTATCTACTGACAAACTTCCATTTGGTCAAGACATTCATCTAGGCATTTACGGTTCTAGATTTTCACTATCAAGAGCTTTGTAAAGCAAGTTGGATAGAGATTAATGAAATAAATGGTTGTTATTAACTACTACAAGCTTGGGCATGGATACAAATGTTGTTTTTAGGGTCAATCCCTTCCAAAACGTATAATTTCCCTCTACAATAAGGTAAAAATATAATCATACTTAATTTTTTATTACATAATAAAGTATAAATATGTAATGCCCTCAACACGATCTGATTCACTAAATCCAGATTTCGGGTGTTACAACACAAATACAAACTTATACTTAAATACTCATACATGAGTTTCATAAATTATTATAACTAATTTAAAATAATATCCCAACCAAAATTTCAATTGAATATACATTGAATAATTACCATTACCGTTCAAGAATTTCTATTACTAAGAATTCCAGGCAAACATCAAAACTTAATTACATTATCTTAAAGTTTAAATCTTAATTGATGCTACTGACTCGTTCTGTATGCATAATAACTTGCCTTCCACTTGTTTGGCGTTGTAACATCCCAAAATTGGGCCTAGTAGAATTGGACCTATTGGGCCCATTGGACATTGAGCGTAGAAGTGTTTTAAAAATTTTAGAGAATAAGAGAACGGCATTATTTCAAGTTGGACTTATTAGGAAGGTGATTTTAGAAAGTTATGGGGTTCTATGAAGTTCCGGGTTCAAGTTGGGCTTTAGTAAAATTCTGTGTTTTAGCACTTTAAGGAGAGATAGTAAGTGGCATCAAGGCTTATGGAAATAAGAGAGCAATTTGCTTGCATAATTGAGCATATGGTAAAGAGGTTATGGCACCACATGAAGGACTTTGAGGGAGGAGGTTCAAATCCCATCAAGTGCAAAATTTTGACTATTTTTTTTTACTCTTTCCCTAAGTGTCGGCCAAGCTTGTAAATAAGGCAAGTTCGACTTTTTAATTTTGGCAAGGTGGCTAAGGAAATATGGTAAGGAAGAGTGGATGGAAAGGAGTAAAAGAAAAGGGAAGGAATAAGGAACATGTTGGCATTTTTCGTGGGGGATGTTTTGGAAAGGTTTTATTTGGTCTATGTTCATCTTTTGGTAAAGATGAAAATGGTTTGGGAAAGGGAGAGGGTAGCCGAATTTTTGATGGGAGCATTTTGATAGTTTTGGTGTTGGTTAGGCTTAATTCCTTTTGGCATCCCTTGTGTTCATTCTTCCAACTTCTCCTCTCATTGCCGCAATTTCAAGACAATAGTGGGCATTTTCTCTTTTCTTTCTTGTCTTGCCGAAAACACCTAGCCTTTGTGACCAATTATTTTCACTCATCTTCTCTTAAAAACCGAAACTACCGATCCTTCTTTGTTGTCTTGCTACTAGTGCCAAACCGTGTTCTTCATTTCAGTTCATCCCTATTATTAAGGTAAAGGTTCTTTCTTCTTATTCATGTTGTTTGTTCTTTCTTCTCTTGACTTGGCTAAGCCGAAACTCTCATCCCTTGGCTAAGCCGAATCTACCCACTTGGTGTTATTTTAAACTCCTCTTATTCTCTTTTGATGAAGGCCAATCAAGCCATCCTTTGTCGCTACTTATCTTTCTCTTAGCCTTGGTTTGAAAAGTTGATTGGGACTCGTTGCAATAGCCAAGGTGCAAGACCGGATTTTAGAATCTAGTAGGGAAGGATCGCGATTGTGGTAAGTGACTCTTATGAGTGAGTACTTTTGGACTTTTGGAACTTTTAAGAAATCGAGGCTAACTTTTGATCGATTTTATTTTTAGGGGGCAACGCGAAGAGTGGTTCTTTAGGAATCCTTATCGTGTGTAATCCCGCACCCTTCCGAATACATGTTTGAAATGGTGTGTAATCTCATACCTCTCTGAATTTTTGTATGATATGTTCTATGATTCGGTCGAAATACCGAAGAAAACCGGAAACCGGCATCCGTGACCACTCGGGCGTGCGTATGTTCGTAGTAGTAACCATATTTTACAATGAAACAGTTTGGTCAGCAGCAGTGACGTGAATTTGAAAAATCACGAAAAATAGGAGAAAGGGAATTAGAAAGCAAATAAGATATCAAATTAAAGCTTACTGTGTCTATTTTTATATGAAAGAAACGGAGTAGAAATAATAATTTTATATTCTGTGATATTTTAAATTTAGTAGGACTGGCTCTGATTGACTTCGTGGTTCCCTGATCTGTCTTAGAAAAATCATTTAAAATTGTACAAAGTTAATTATGAGTTATAATTTATATGTATAGATTCCTTATTGAGCCTATTTTCAATAGAAACAAGTGGTAGCAACATATGAAAACTGTACAGTGATATATTTGAATTTCGGTTAAGAGAGGTTAGAACCGTTGGACAGTGAAACAAGGGAAACTTTAAGGAATAAACTGTACTAAATGGCTAGGCCAAAAATTCTGGAAAAATTATAGTAAGAATACATATGAGTATAGTTTCAAGGAAAATTTACGGATCTAAATTTTGAGCTTCCTAAATCGATTTATGGTCAATTTAGTCAGTATGACGCGGATGGATAGTTTCGATTTTTATGCCCCACATTAGTAGTTAAGTCTAGGTTGCGGAATTACCAAAATACCCTTGGAGGGTAAATTACCAAAATACCCCTGGGTTGCGAGATTACCAAATTACCCTTAGTGGGTAAAATTACCGAATTACCAAAATGTCCCTATGGACCGATTTACCGAAATACCCCTATGGGCCGAATTGATAGAATGCCTTAGTGGGCTGAATTACAAAGCTCAATAATGGGCCGATTCATCGTATTAAATTACTAGACTAATGGTTGTTATACATGTGGATATTTTATGTTGTTATGTGTATTGCATCATCACATATTGCATGGGATGGGAAACTTGAATGAAGAGAAGTATAGACCGGTGGCATTGCCACAAATTCTGATATGGGCTATGTGCCAATTTAAATATGGCTTTGTGCCATTGTGATTAAGGCTGTGTGCCGATTTTATTACCGTATATGATTCCGGTGGCTCTGCCACAAATTCTGATATGGGCTATGTGCCAATTTAAATATGGCTTTGTGCCATCGTGATTAAGACTGTGTGCCGATTATATTACCGTATATGATTCCGGTGGCTCTGCCACAAATTCTGATATGGGCTATGTGCCAATTTAAATATGGCTTTGTGCCATCGTGATTAAGGCTGTGTGCCGATTATATTACCGTATATGATACTCTGGTGGTTAAGCCACAAAATTATTATAAATGGCAGCTTGTCTCGCAAATTGGAGATCAAGGGGGTGGGTTGACTTGATCCCTACAGGAGAGACTGGTTGGTACGGGGGAGAGACTGGTTGGATGGGTTGGGTTGCATACATTTGCTTCATATATATATATATGTTCTGTTATGATAGTGGGCTCCGGCCCAAGATGTTGTTATATGGGTTCAGGCCCAGTGGATGACGGTAAGGGGTTTCACACTGAGTTCTTGTAACTCACCCCCCTTTTTCTTAACCCTTGTAGGTAATGCTCCGTAATGAGGACTTGGGCCTATGGATGACTTGGTGGAGGCCGTACTTCAGAAATAGTGTTATTGAACTTTAAATTTCTATTTCGGTTTATTTTATTATTTTGCTATTTTGGTTTAAGTTGTAATAAGGCCTCTGGGATATGTTTTAAATTGCTTTATGTTTAGTCGTACATATTATATTGCTTGAATTGTTTTAACGGGGATTTTCTAAAATCATAAATAATGGTTTTCCAAAATTGATTAATAAATGGATTTTATAACAAACTTTTACAAATATTTTAACTCAGAAATTTTCTCTCGAATTATCAACATTATTTTCAAAAGCCACGGTTTTAAAGCTCACTACCTCGATTTTGGACTCATCAAACGATCTCTCAAAAATACTTGTATTTTATCTACGTTTCCGCAACGATTTTAAAATGCTTCTGCAACTCTATTTCTAAACATCACATTTTTATTTTGTTCATTTCAAATATGCTTTCACTACTAAAAGGGTTTTTTTTTTAAAGATTATTACGTTTTCAAGTAGTTAACAATTGCTTAAGTGTTTTTGGTTTTAACAAAGAGGCTATATTTCTCAAGCAAGTTTTTAATAATCGCAAAGATGTTTTTTTTTACTTCCATGTGACACACTAGATCTGGGCCTAACTTCTAGGCCGGGTTTGGGGTGTTACAGGCGTAGACCCTCCTGGCGTAGACCCAAATCAACATACCTGTAACACAAAGCATAGAGTAAGTTCATGAGAACTTAGTGAGATAAACACTCATTTACTTAAATCATTTTTGTATTTCGCATTTGGCAATTCAATTAGCCATCTCGTTGTTCTTTGTTTCTCAACTTGTCTCTAGCGAATACCTTCCCAAAATTTCATTCTTCGTACCATAGATGTCACCCCTTACTCTGAAACAATGCCTTACTTTCTGCATCTTCAATACAATATTCATGTTCTTTACTCTACACTTTCATGATTCCTTAACCATACCCATTCCGGAGGCTCTTACAGACAAAATGCTGATTGTCTTACATACATACTCTAAGTTATCATTTCTTTGAATTCCATGAATGATTTCATACATAGATAGAAGATACATTTTTTAATTATACGATTTGATTCTTTCTGGAGAATGCCATTTTTCTTCTGATAACTATAGATAGATAACCTTCTTCAATTTACAAGTAATAGCGCCTTCTTCAATTTACAAGTAATAGCGCTTACCCATATTTGTTCTTCAAATCTAATTAACCCATACTTTGAATTCACCACATGCCCTGGCACATTCTAGTTTATCTGTTCTTATCTTAAGACCATATAAGATCCGCCCAAACAACTTATACGGAGCTCTCCACAAAGAAAACTCATTAGATTATCTTGTCGAATGTGTAAAATGATACGCTACAAGGGCTTTTCTTTTAAAGTTTGTTATACCTACTGTTCCTTCAGAGTTCGCCATTCATACTATCCCTTCAAAGTTTGTCAATGATACCATTGCTTTCTTTTAGGGTCTGCCACAGAGGTGTTTCCTTTAGAGTTGCCATTCATAATATCCCTTCAGAGTTCGTCAAGAATACCATTTCTTTCTTTTAGGGTCTACCACTGAGGTGTTTCCTTCATAGTTTTCCATTCATATTATCCATTCAGAGTTCGTCAGGAATATCATTTCTTTCTTTCAGGGTCCGCCATAGAGGCATTTCCTTTAGATGGTTGCCACAAGGGCAATTCTTTTATGTGCTCAGCAAAGGCGTTCCTTTCATCATTTGCCCCATGGGCTTTCCTATTGTTAGATCGCCCCAAAGGCTTCCATTTCATAGATTGCCCCAAAGGCTTCTATTTTTTAGATTTCCATAAAGGCTTCCATTTTCAAGCGTGTTTACGATAGGGATTCACCTATACTCACATTTCGTAAGGTTTTCCCCTCATCGTCCTGGGTCATGCATAGAACCCCACTAGGTAATAATCTTCCGTTAGTTCATTCCATACGATGCCATAGCCCATTAACTATAGTCTTACATGTTATGGTCTTTCCATATGATGCCATAGTCCAGCTATGGTCTTACACGATATGGTGTCTTGGCCACGGCCATGGGCTTTTCCTTTCTCATAACGTGTTTAAAGTCTAGACAAACCCCTTTTGACGTCTCCATGGAGATAGAAACAGACTCACTAGCATACCTGTAACACCCCTAACCATATCCATCGGAATGGGATTACAGACCATTACCGGAGTTTACAGAACAATTACAGATAACTCATGTCATTTATTAATCATGTCCAAAACTAATCATATTCAATCATATTATCCTTTAAATAGACCCTCGAGGTCCAAATTATACATTAGAAACAAGTCGAGACTAAATCGGGGACTCCGAGAATTTTTCACAAAATCTCAAAATTTTTCCTAAGTGTAGAGGTCACACGCCCGTGTGAGTAGGCCGTGTGGCTCACACGGCCAACGACACGCCTGTGTCTTAGGCCGTGTGGGCATTCGATGTGAGGCACACAGTTTTGTCCCAGCCCAAGTCCCAGCTCGTGTCCATACCTGTGTAACTCTCTGACTTAGGTCACACGACCAGCCACACGCCCGTGTGCTAGGCCGTGTGACAATTTAATTTTCAAAAATTAGGTGCAGGTTTCACACGACCCAAACACACGCCCGTGTGCTAAGCCATGTGTCTTACACGGTTGAGACACATGCCCGTGTCTCTGCCCGTGTGATCAATTCTGAGCCTTCTGTTTCTAAATTTTAAGGACGTAGGGGACACACGGCCAAACCACACACCCGTGCACATGGTCGTGTGTCACACACGGATAAGACACATACCCGTGTGGAAAAAATAAGGCCATTTCCTAGCCTTATTTCTCACCCAAATTTTGCCTTGTACCTACATTAACATTGTAACACCCCTCACCCGTAATCACTGTCAAAATAGGGTTACGGAGTATTACCAAAACTACAACACTTTTAAACATACATTTCATGTACAATTTATTAATTAAAATACAAATCAATCACAATTAATCATAGTGTCCCTTAAACGAGCCTACGAGGCCTTAAACATGCATTGGGAATGGTTCAGGACTAAACCGATAGCTCGAGAAATTTTTCAACACTTATAAAAAATTTTACAAAACAGGGGACACACGCCCGTGTGACCAGGCCGTGTGTCTCACACGGCCACCAGACACGCCCGTGTCACAGGCCGTGTGAACATTCGAAATGGGAGCACATGGCCGTGTCCCAACCCGTGTCCACTGGGTATTCATTGCTCTCAAGGAAAACAACAATTTTCTACTCAAACCATCCGCGACCATATTCGCTTTCCCCGGGTGATAATCAATCACCAACTCATAATCTTTTAGTAGCTCGAGCCATCTCCATTGTCGCAAATTCAAATCTGAGTCATAATATATTTTAAGCTTTATTGATCAGTAAAGATGTGGCATTTTTCACTGCACAAATGATGATGCCAGATTTTTAATGCAAAAACTATAGCAGCCAACTCTAAATCATGTGTAGGATAGTTCTTTTCATGCGGTTTCAACTTTTTGGAAGCATAAGCTATCACTTTTCCCTCTTGCATCAACACACAACCCAAACCATTCAGTGATGCGTCGCTGCAAATCACAAATTCTTTACCAGATTCAGGTTGAACCAACACTGGTGCCTCAGTTAACAATGCTTTCAATTGATCGAAACTTTGTTGACATTTCTCGGACCATTCAAACTTGACATCTTTTTGTAACAGTCTGGTAATCGGTGTAGCAATCATCGAAAACCCTTTAAAAAAACGTCGATACTAACCAGCCAATCCCAAAAAACTTCTGACTTTGGATACTTTTCTAGGTGGTTTCCAGTCAATAACTGCAGATATCTTGCTCGGATCAACTCTTATACCTTCCACAAAAACAATATGCCCCAAAAATCCAACTTCCCGGAGCCAAAACTCACAATTGCTAAATTTAGCATATAGTTGCTTATCTCTTAAGGTCTGCAACACAATCCTCAAATGCTCGGCATGCTCAAACTCATCTCGAGAATAGATCAGAATTTCGTCAATGAACACAACAACAAATCTGTCTAAATACGGTCTAAATATCCGATTCATCAAACCCATAAAAATAGCAGGAGCATTAGTTAGTCCAAAAGGCATAACAAGGAATTCATAATGTCCGTACCTCATTCTGAATGCAGTTTTTGGCACATCTGAGTCTTTAACTCACAATTGATAATAACTCGATCTCAAATTAATCTTCGAAAACACTGTTGCGCCTTTTAACTTGTCAAACAAATCGTCTATTCTTGGCAACAGATACTTATTCTTTATTGTAACCTTGTTGAGCTGACGATAATCAATAAACATTCTCATGGACCCGTCTTTTTTCTTAGGCACACCCCAGGGCGAAAAACTCTGTCGTGCAAAACCTCTATCTGTTAACTATTACAACTGAGCTTTCAACTCTTTCAACTCTGTCGGAGCCATTCTATATAGTGTTATAGATATCGGTAAAGTCCCCGGTACTAATTCAATGGCAAACTCAACCTCTCTGACTGGTGGCAACCCAAGCAATTCTTCTGGAAATACATCCGGATATTCACAAACTACAAGTACCGATTCAATCTTCTTTTCAGACACCTTGTGATCGTGTCCAAACTAACTATGACAACGAATAAGGCAAGCGCACCTATTGTTTGGTAGTATAGCTATGGCAAGACTGAAAATCTTGTATCTTCAAGGACCAAGAGTACTAGTAGTTACTATCTTTTTATTATCTAGCCTAAGTATTAAAGGAATCAATGTTTAATTAACTAATTACTAAACTAAGGATGCTAAGACATAGAGAGTGAATTGGGAAAATACTTTTGGGAAAACCAGTTGATTAAGACAATACCCGAGGAAGAAGCCACCTAGACTTCATTTGTTATTTAACTTTGAACCAGACGATTTATTCACTTGACTTGATCCGTAGGATTCCCTAATTTATATTAATACATCTTTCGAGGCTACTAACGTCTAACCCTAGGTTGATTAATTGAAATCTCTTTCTAATTAAAACCCCTAGTGTTGCATTAACTCGATCTATGGACTCCCATATTAGGTTTGACCCTAATCAGGCAGATTTTCGTCATCCTATCTCTAGGGTTGCGATCAACTCCGCTTAACTATGCTAGATCTACTCTTAAACAGGGACTTTTTCTCCACTGCCTAAGCACATCAATAATTGAATCAATATCCTGAAATATTAAAATAAGAATTAAGAACACATAATTAAGAACAAATCAAGTATTTATCATACAGTTCAGAAAACAATAACAAGATCCGTCTTAGGTTTCATCCCCATCAGGTATTTGAGTGGTTTAGTTCATGTTTAGTAAAGAATACATCTCAGAAGAAAGTAAATAACAAAACATAAGAAAAGCCCTAAAACCCCCTGAAGGAAATTGAAGGGAAGATCTTCCGTCTTGAGTGTGATTTCGGCTTCTAGGATGAATCAACTGGCTGTTTTCGAGTAATTTCCACGTGTTCAGACCCTCTCTCAAGCCGCCTTTTTTTAGGTCATACTTAGGGTGTTTATATAGACTTGAATGTCTTTCTTCGCCCCTAAGTATCCTTTTCTGAGTAGAATTACAACGGGTCACGGCAGTGACACGCCCGTGGAGCACGCCCGTGTGAATCGAGCCCAGGCCGTGTTCGGGCCTGCTAAGGTGGCACGGTCGTATGATGAACTCCAGGCCGTGTTGATTTCTCACTTTGGCCCATTTTCTTCGCTTTCGGCCTGTTTCTCATTCTTTTCATCCTCCGATGCTCTCCTAAGTATAAAACATGAAATTAAAGGATTAGGAGCATCAAATTCTACAATTCAAGGGATTAAATCATCCAAAAGTATGCTAAATGTGGGATTAAAATATGTATATATTACGGTTTATCAAATATCCCCACACTTAAGCATTTGCTTGTCTTCAAGCAAAATCCTTAACTCACAATTAAAATAGAATTTCCTCAATTCATAACCTTCATCAATAATGTTTCATCATAATTCATAGGTAATTCATACATTGATAATTTAACCAGAAGGTTCCTAAAGATTTAAACAATCAAAGTCATAGTTTTTGTAGTACGGAAAATAGGTGTTTCCCCTTACCTAAATAATCACCTTTAATTCAAAATCAACAAGAATTGACATCCTCACTAAGGGTTCACTCAAATCACTCAAGGTGTTTAAGGTTCAAAAATAAGCACTCAAGAGTCAAACATGAAAAGTTAATCCCATAGGCTTGCATGAAAATCAAATCTTCACCACTGTAAGATGATATGATACACAAATCAAAAGGTCATTGAAAGGGTTGTAATGGGGCTTGGGTTAAAGGTGTGGATAAAGGCTGAATTAGAGGGTTAGTATCGAGATTGAATTGATAAATTACCTAAATAGAAAAATAACTAAAACTTAAATAATTACATCAATTAAGAATTAATAACATGAGCTTCTTCTCAAAATGTAAAATTAACTGCTTAAGCTCCAATAACAAAGAAGTAATAATGAATAGATTCACGGAATTCTTTTTTAAGAACAAATCAAGTACAATAATAATAAGATAGAATTTAACAGCTAAAATAAAGAAAATAGTTAAGTAACCGATCAAATCAAATCTCGATATAAGGGTAGTCAAGAGAAATGGTGATAACAAATACAAAGTGGGTTTTGGGTTAATATTAATGGGTGAGTCAAGAAATGGTTTGTTAGTCTCAAAGGGGTTTACTAAGGGTTAATTAAATGGGTAGGCTTTTTAGTGGAATAAGTGGGTTAAAACCTAGGTGCCTTTATCATCTCTGTATATCAAATCAAAAGTGTGGTCTCGACATGTATAATCGAAGCAAGTTCTAGAATAACAAATCAATGTTGACACCCTCATAATCAATAAAGTGAGCAAGAAAAATAATATGCTCTAAAAGGCTCAAGATCTCACAAAAATTATGGGCTTTTGATGTCAACCTTGTAAATTTCAAACTTCAAGGTAATAATTAGATTCAGGTAGACAACCTAACAAATTTTTAATTCTGAAAATAAACTCATCATGCTTGATTCTCTAGTCTCCTAAAGTTTAAATCATCACTGCACAATTAACTATGACTTAATCCAAAACATATCAATGAAAATCATAAATCAAAAGAAATTTCATTCTAACAGTAATATGAGAAGATTATTTAAGAACAAGATATAATTCAGGGATTTGAGAATAATACAAAAAGTTAGGAACTTTTCACGATAAAATTCACCCCCACACTTAAGATGTGCATTGTCCTCAATGTACAAATAAAGATAATAACCATGTATTAATAGATCATAAGAGAGGGAGAGAGGTGAAACTTCCTGGATTTCGGATGGATTTCTTGAGTTAGAAGTGTGGAAACTTGATTCGGAGGTGAAAGATAAGTTGGAGGAGGCATTTCTTGTGGTGGTATGGTAAAGAAATTGGGTGACTTGTAAAGAAATTGCCAGGAAATAATAAGAATAATTCAAAATATACTAAATATGTATTTAAAGATAAGACAGATAAAGAGAAGGAAAATAAAGGAGAAGAGAAAAGAAAAAGAAAAACTAAATGGACTCAAATGTCCTTGGCTTGTCGAGTCGGTGAAGCGGCCGACATGAACTTATGTAGATCGGTCTCGCACGGGGAGACTGTGCTAGGGTCATTTCGCTTCTTCGACATGGGGATGGTGGTGAGGATGGTGAAAAAGAAGTATGGTGTTTAGGGTTGAGAGAAAAGTGTTTGGTGGAGAAGATGAATAGTGAGGGGTTTATATAGAAACAGGGGTACACGGGCGTGTCACACGCCCGTGTGAGTCGTTATGAGCCCGTGTGCTTCGAAAATTAGGGTTTTGGTACGCCTAGTCTTGCGGCCCACGCTCATGTGTCTTGGGCGTGTTGTCCCACACGGCCGTGTCGTACGGGCGTGCCGAGCTTTGTTCGCTTCTCCCACACTCGTTTCATTCTTCCCCACACTCGTGTTAATTCAATAGGTTTGGCCACGGTTATAAGGCACGGGCATGTCGCACGCTCGTGTCGTTTACTCAGTTTTGACCACGACCGAATCGCACGGCCGTGGTGTTTTGTCGTAGCCTGTGTTTTGGGAATTTTTTTCGTCTTCAGTCTGCACGGCCTCCGCCACGCCGGTGGGCATACTCGTGGTGTCCACACGGCCACGGCCACGCCCGTGTTCAAGGCCGTGTGGAGGTGAAACCTATACTTTAAAGCATAAATGAAAGTAAAAACAAACTAATTAGCATGGTTAGAGCTCGGGTTGCCTCCCGAGAAGCGCTTGTTTAAAGTCCTAAGCTAGACTTACCTTTCATTCGCACGATCATGGTGGTTTGAGGAGTTGAAACTCCTCTTTCCTGCTATCAATTCTACAAATATATGGTTCGAGTCGAGTAGTGTTTACCTTAAAAGTGTCGAACTGAGCATTAGTTACCTCGACTGTTCCGTATGAGAAGACATTCAGTACCGTAAAAGGAATCTCTTCATTAAGGTCTGGAATGGTGATTTGAGGGTCTATCTTTTCCAACAATACCTGATCTCCTATTTTAAAGTGATTTACTGTTCCTATAAGCTCGTTTGGGGGTTCCCTCGGTTTCTCTTCTAGTGTTCTTGGTTTCTCCTTGACATGTGGCTTCCACTCGTCGAGTTCATCGATCTGAAGCCTTCGCTCCCCATGAGTTATTTCTTTGTTGGCACGAGGTCTAGGATATGGCTCAGATGTGTACTTCCGAAGTGCTTCCTGAAAAAGAGGTTGAACCGAATGGTCATTAATAGAATTTATGTTCTCACCTGTTTCACTTGACGTCCTAGCCGAGTCAAGAGCCTGAAGAGTGATCGTTTCGTCACCTACACAAAGTGTGAGTTCACCTGTACCAACATCAATTTTAGTTCTAGCAGTTGCTAAAAAGGGTCTTCCTAAAATTAAAGGAACATTGTTGTCCTCATCCATGTCTAAAACGACAAAGTCTACTGGGAATATTAATTTATCAACTTTCACTAGCACATCTTCGATTATACCCTAGGAACTCTAATGGTTTTATCAGCTAATTGGATGCTCATCCTAGTTTGTTTGGGTTTCCCTAGACCTAGTTGTTTAAACAGTTTATAAGGCATAACGTTGATGCTTGCCCCTAGATCTGCTAAAGCATTATCAATAGATAAACTACAAATTAAACACGGAATTGTAAAACTCCCTAGATCTTTTAATTTCCGCAGTAGTTTGTTTTGTAGAATTGCTGAGCACACTGTATTTAGCTCCCCATGCGACGTATCGTCTAACCTCCGTTTGTTTGTCAGAAGCTCTTTTAAAAATTTCCTTGAATCTGGCATCTGCGAGAGCTTCAAGAAACAGTAAGTTAATCTGTAATTTCTTTAAGAGTTTAAGAAATTTACCAAATTGTTCCTCTGTGTGGTCTTTCTTCATCGTATTGGGATATGGCACTAGAGGTGTATACTCTTTAACGATAGGTTTCTGTGTATCGTGGCTTACCTCAACCTTACCTTTATTTACCACGGGTTCTTGCCTTGGCTTAGATTTCGATTCTACTAACCCTTCACTATCGTGATCAGTAATGGCATGAATTTGCTCCTTTGGGTTAGTTTCAGTGTTGCTTGGCAAGCAACCTTACGGTCGTTCTGAGATTAGCTTAGCTAGCTGACCTAACTAGTTCTCGATCCCTTGAATCGATGCCTACTGATTTTTGAGCATTGTCTTGTTGTTTTGAAAATGGGTTTCTGACACCGCGATAAATTTTGTTAGCATCTCCTCAAGGTTTGGATTTTTCTCTTGTGGGATGGGTTATTGTTGAGAGCCTGGAGGGGGTTGTTGTCTTTGATTTCCTTGACCTCCCCATGAGAAATTTGGATGGTTCCTCCACCTTGGATTATAAGTGTTACTATAAGGGTTATTTTGAGGTCTAGAATTGTTACCCATATAGTTCATCTATTCGTTTTCTATGCCAGAGTTGTAGGGTGGGTATTCTGTATTGTTTTACCCTCCTCCATTTGTATCACAATGCATCACTGGATGTACCTGCGAGGAACCACACAAACCATAAATTTTCTTACTTAAGAGTTCTACCTGATTTGATAGCATGGTTACTGCGTCGAGGTTGAAAAAACTGGCGGCTTTTGTCGGCTTTGTCCTCATAACTTGCCACTGATAATTATTCAGTGACATCTCTTCAATAAATTCATAAGCAACCTCAGGTGTTTTATTGTTTAGTGTACCGCCGGCAGATGCATCCATAAGCTGCCTAGTTGAGGGGTTCACACCGTTATAGAAGGTTTGAACCTGTAGCCATAATGGTAACCCATGATGAGGACACCTTCTCAATAGATCCTTGTATCTCTCCCATGCATCGTAAAGTGTTTCTAAATCCATCTGCACAAAAGAAGAGATATCATTCCTCAATTTAGTCGTTTTAGCCGGCAGAAAATATTTTAACAAAAAATTTTCGGTCATTTGCTCCCATGTAGTGATTGATCCTCGTGGAAGAGAATTCAACCACTGTTTGGCTTTATTCCTTAAAGAAAAGGGAAATAACCAAAGGCAAAATGGCATCATTAGAAACGCCATTAATTTTAAACGTATAACATAATTCCAAAAAGTTCGCTAAGTGTTTGTTAGGATCCTCATCCTGCAAACCATCAAACTAAACAAATTGTTGAATCATCTGTATAGTGTTAGGTTTCAGTTCAAAATTATTTGCAAATGACAAAGAGTCAAACAATACTTGATTCAGTTCCTGTTAAATTAGGTTTAGCATAATCATACATAGTTCGAAGAACAGGATTTTGATTAATCGGGTTTGCGGCAACTACAGGAGGTAGCAGATTATTATCAGCCATCTCTTCAGTAGTATTGGTATCGTTCTCTTGCTCTTCTTGTATGTACTATAGGCTTCGCCTAATTTCTCTTCGGTTTTTGCGAACGGTTCCTTCTATATCACTATCGTAAAGTAGAGGTCTTGACGGGTTTCTTCTAGTCATAAACTAGAATACCTGCCAGAAGCAAGGAAAAAGAAAAATTAGCAAAGTTAAAATAAAATAAAAAATAAAAATAAATTGCAAATAAATAGAATAGCTAAAGTAACAAAAATCAAGTGTTCCTAATATCTTAGTCCCCGGCAACGGCGCCAAAAACTTGATCGTGTCCTAACTAACTATGACAACGAATAAGGCAAGCGTACCTATCGTTCGGTAGTATAGCTATGGCAAGACCGGAAATATCGTATCTTCAAGGACCAAGAGTACTAGTAGTTACTATCTTTTTATTATCTAGCCTAAGTATTAAGGGAATCAATGTTTAATTAACTAATTACTAAACTAAGGATGCTAAGACACAGAGAGTGAAACCGTACCAAAAACCGTGTCAGAAGCGTGTGCGTACCAAAAACCGTACCAGGTGTGTAAACACAACTCTGCAAACAGAAATCTGAAAAAAGCTGAAAAGTGAGACTGTCGACACCACACGGGCGCGTGGCCGCCTGTGTCGCAGGCTGTGTGACCGAACACGAACGTGTGGTCAACGAGGTAGGCCTTGTACAAGTATAATTTCATAATAGTTCATCTCGAGTTCAGATCATTTCATATCAGAACTTTACCCATATTACTCGGAATATCAAGGTCACGATTAGTACACTCAAGGTGTACAAGTCTATAATCAAGGATGTACATACTCATCAAATAAATTCCATATACAATATCATCATTTCATATTTCCATAAATCAATTATCACGTATCGTCATTTTCACGTATTTCAGGCCAATATGTGTAATAACTCATTTCTTATTCATATCTTCTCATGTCAAGAACTTTTACTCGTTGAATTTATTTGAAATATCGATGGATACACAGGTAGTACATTCATGGTGTACAAATCAGGATCCGTCAATTCATATTCAATGATGCCCATAGGGCACTGTTTTAGAGAGTACACTCTCGAGCCACATATATATAAAAATAGGAATACCAGTCCAGGCTAAATCCTGTCTACAATTTATACTCAATAGAGCTTAGTCAAGATTACCAGTCCAGGCTAAATCCTTTTTATGACATATGTTCTAAAGTGCTTGATCTGGATTACCCGTCTGGCTAAATCCAATACATAACATATGCTCGAGAGGACTTATATCAGGATTACCCGTCCGGGCTAAATCCTTTAATAAATGAGGTCAATAGGATTACTCGTCCGAGCTAAATCCCGTCAACAACAAATGCAGGACCTCATCCATTTCGGGAAAGCACATATCCATCAATTTTCATTTATTCAAACGAGATTTAACATTTTCAAGCATTTCCCGGCATGTGATTATTTCTTACATCTATAACATTCATATAATTCAAATGATCACATTCCATATTCATTCCAAGCATAAAAATAACATTTTTATCGTTTATCCTTTTTCGGGCATTATCGTTGACCGGGCTTTGTTAGGTATATTTTCAATGTCATATACATATATGATATTTATACAATTCACAAACACAACATCTAATTCAAGCATATAAAATACAAAATTTAGTTACACGAACTTACCTCGATAATTGTTCGTGTACGTAAAATCTACTAATCGGACATTTTTCTCTTTTCCTCGTTCTAACTCTGAATTTGGTCTATTTGGATCTATATGAGTAAATTTAGCATCAATTTATTACAATTCATATTCAAGTGGACTCAATTTTCATCCTAGGCAAAATTACCATTTTTCCCCTAACTTTTCAATAAATTCTCATTTCGTCCCTAGGCTCAAAAAATGAAATTTGTGCAATTTACTTGTAACACCTTTTACCCGTGTCCGACATCGGGACAGGATACGAGGCATTACCGGACTTAACTTGCTTAAACATACAACATCGGGCTATAAAATTTTATTTCAACTGAAAGCTTCTCATTCATATTCATAACATCTTTATTATGGGCCTACGAGGCCCCAAACATACATACGGAAGGTTTCAGAATTAAACGGGAAACTTTTGCGCACTTAGAAAATTTTTGTCTAAACAGGGCCACACGCCCGTGTAGGCAGGCCGTGTGGTCACACACGCCCATGTTCCTAGCCTGTATGGAATTTATTTTTCATTTCGAACCTACAGGGGTTTTCACACGGCCGGACACACGCCTGTGTCTGTGGCCCGTCTCCCTCACATGGCCTAGACACGCCCGTGTCCTCACCTGTGTGTGAAAAACCTTACTATTCTGTTTATGACGTCAGCAAGCTCTTAAGGGCACACGGCCTAGGCACACGCCCGTGTGCTGGCCCATGTGACGAATCGAATTCTCGCAAATTTGATGCAAGGGAAACACGACCTAACAACACACCCATGGGGCTGGCCGTGTGTCACACACGGCCTAGACACACGCCCATGTGTCTACCCGTGTGGACAATTAGAAGGCTATTTACCAAGCCAATTGCCACACTGAAAAATAAACACACTTATACCACCACAAGGAACACATAACATATCAATCATACAATATGATCAATCACTAATTTATCATACATGAACTTCACACTTTACTCAATCATTTGCACGAACGTACACTTCATGAATATCTTCATCTTTGGATATATATATATATATATATATATATAAAACTTATCAAACATCAACCAATTTCCAATGGCCATTTACAAAATGAATGAGTAACCATAATAGCCAATACTTCGGCTAACTACTATGACATACAAAATGACCAAGTTTCCTATACATGCCATACCCAAAATAAATCAACTTTACTATACCAAAAGAATGATTGATAGTGTGATTCGAGCTCCGACGTTCTACGATCCCCGAGCTAGCTTGGCGATACTACAAGGAAAAGGGAAAAGAAAGGGGTAAGCATATAGCTTAGTAAGTTTTCATGAATTAAAATAGCAACATAAGTACTCATGGTAAAATCCATTCATCTCATAGAACAGTAACAACACAAGTTCTCAAGCACTTTGACATACTTACTCATACTTACGCTTACCCATCACATATCACATTACGGTTTCATAACTCATATCTTATTCATGGTACCTGTGTCACTTCATCACGTAATTTAGCACTTATGCTATCTTGAACATAAACTTAAATCATTATCATCCTTAACTTAAATGTAACTCTTTGTCATCTTTGTATAGCTTAGCTCTTTGTCATCTTTGCATACATAACTCTTTTTCCCTTTGAACTACTCGAAATATCGGAGGATACTCAATCTCATCATACATGTATCACGATACCAATGCCATATCCCAGATATGGTCTTACATGGGATCACCTCTTGATGCTGATGCCATATCCCATATATGGTCTTACACAGGATCTCTTAACTCGAAGTCGATGCCATGTCCCAGACATGGTCTTATACGAGATCGTATATATATGTCGATGCCATGTCCCAAACATCGTCTTACATGAGATCTTCCTTTGGATCCAAGGCCATGTCCCAAACATGGTCTTACATAGGACCTTCCTTATTCAGTGCCGATGCCATGTCCCAGACATGGTCTTATACGGGACCTTCCTTATTCGGTGCCGATACCATGTCCCAAACATGGTCTTATACAGGAACTTCTGATAAACCGCAATAGTAACATATTTTAAGCCCACATTTAGCATGCTTTTGGATGATTTAAGCCTTGATTTATGTAATTTGGTGCTCTTAATCCTTTGTTTTCATGTTTTATACTCAGGAAAGCACCAGAGAATGAAAAGAATGAGAAACGGGCTTAAAACAGACCAAATGGGCCAAATCACAAAATCGACACGGCCTGGGTCCAAGACCACACGGTCGTGCCTCATTGATGGACTCGAACACGGCCTGACCACGACTTACACGGGCGTGTGCCAAGGGCGTGTCCCTGCCGTGGCAAAGAGATATTCTATTCGAATTAGGATACTTATAGGCAAAGTAACACATTTCGAAGCCTATATAAAAACCCTAAGTATGACATAAAATGGGGAGCCCAAGGCCTTCGTCAGGAGGCATCCAGCCAAGCCGGAGAGGGAAGATTTGTGGGAATTTACTCGAAGAAAGCCAGTTGATTCATCTCAAGAAGCCGGAGTCATACTCAAGACGGAGGATCTCTCTTCAATTCCTTTAGGGGGTTTTAGGGTTTTTCTTATGTTTTGTTTTATCTTTTCTTTTGAGATGTTTTCTTTTATCATTATGAACTAAACTCCTCAGATACCTGAGGGGGATGAAACCTAAGATGAATCTTGTTATTGTTTTCTGAACTATAAGATAAATACTTGATTTGTTCTTCATTATGTGTTCTTAATTCTTGTTTTGATATTTTCGGGATATTGATTCAAGTTTGATGTGCTTAGGTGGAGGAGCAAAAGTCCTTGCCTAAGAGTAGATCTAGCATAATTAAGCAGAGTTGATCGTACGCCTAGACATAGGGTGACGAGATTTTGCCGGATTAGGGTGAAACCTAATATCGGATTCCATAGATCGAGTTAATGCAATTCTAGGGGTTTTAATTAGAAAGAGATTTCAATTAATCAACCTAGGGTTAGACGTTAGCATCCTCGACGGAGGTATTAATATAACTTAGGGAATCCTACGGAACAAGTCAAGTGAATAAATCATCTGGTTCAGTGTTAGATAACAAGTGAAGTCTATGTGGATTCTTCCTCAGGTATTGTCTTAATCATTTGGTCTTTCCCACAAGTATTTCCTCAAATTCATTCTTCTTTGTCTTAGAGTCTTTAGCTTAGTTAATTTAGATTAAACGACAATTCCCTTTATTTTAGGCTAGGTAATAAAAACAAAAGCTAGTATTAGTACTTTTAGTTCCTTTGGGTTCGACAATCCGGTCTTGCCTTAACTATACTATTGTTTGATAGGTGCGCTTGCCTCAAATCGTTGTCATAGTTAGTTTTCAAGTTCGATCATTCTCTTTATAAATTTTAAAACTTTGACAAATCACAGCGATCAAGTTTTTGGCGCCGTTGCTGGGGAACTAAAATATTAAGAAAGCTCAATTTTTATTACTTTAGCCATTTTTTATTTACTTTTATTTTGTTTTTAACTTTGCTAATTTTTCTTCTTTTATTTGTTCCTTGCGGTACTTCTAGTTTATGACTAGAAGGAACCCGACAGACCCTACTTTCTGACAGTGAAATTGAAAGCACAATTCGCGAAAATCGTAGAGAAATAAGGCGAAGCTTAAACTACATAGAAGAAGAGTAAGAAGACGAAATTAATACTAGCGAAGAGATGGCTGAGGACAATCCGCCACCTCCAGAGATAGCCGACAATCATGGTCCTCGAACTATGTATGATTATGCTAAACCTAGTTTAACAGGAACTGAGTCAAGTATTGTTAGACCTGCTATTGTCGCAAATAATTTTGAACTAAAACCTAACACAATTCAGATGATACAACAATTTTTTCAGTTTGATGGTTTGCAGGATGAAGATCCAAATAATCACTTGGCAAATTTCCTAGAATTTTGCGACACTTTCAAAATAAATGGCGTTACTAACGATGCCATCCGTCTTCGGTTATTTCCCTTCTCTTTGAGGAATAAAGCCAAACAGTGGTTGCATTCTCTTCCACGAGGGTCAATCACTACATGGGATCAAATGACTGAAAAATTTTTATTGAAATATTTTCCGCCGACCAAAAAGACCAAGTTAAGGAATGATATCTCTTCTTTTGTGCAGATGGATTTAGAGACACTTTACGATGCATGGGAGAGATACAAGGATTTGTTGAAAAGGTGCCCACACCATGGATTACCCTTGTGGCTCTGGTCTAAACTTTTACAACGGTGTGAACCCCTCAACAAGGCAATTAATCGATTCAGTCACGCATGAACTTTGAATAACAAAACTCTGAAGCGGCCTATGAGTTTATAGAAGAGATGTCGTTGAATAACTACCAAAGGACAAGTTACAAGGACAAGGCCAACAAAAGCAAGCGGAGTTTTCAACCTCGACGCAGATAACCATGCTATCAAATCGAATAAATGTGCTAAATAAAAAGATTGATGGTCCGTGTTCTTCGCAGTACATCCGGGTCATGCGATCGACGCAAGTGGAGGCGTGGTGAATCCCGAGTACCCACCCTACCATCCGGGCACAGAGAGCGAACAGATGAACTATATGGGTAAAAATTTTAGATCTAACAATAACCCTTATAGTAATACTTAAAATCCAGGTTGGAGGAACCACCACAATTTTTCATGGGGTGGTCAAGGAAATCAAAGACAACAACCCCCTCCAAATTTTCAAAATCAGCCCTACCCACAGGAAAAGAAGTCTAACCTTGAGGAGATGCTGACAAAATTCATAGCAGTCTTAGAAAACCGTCTTCAAAAAGCTGAGACAACACTTGAAAGTCAGCAAGCATCGATTGAAGAGATCAAGAATCAGGTAGGTCAACTTACCAAGATCATGTCAGAACGACCACAAGGTAGATTGCCAAGCAACACTGAAACTAACCCTAAGGAGCAAATTCAAGCCATATCAGCTCATGATAATGTAGGGTTATATGAGCCCAATCTAAGGCAAGAAAGTGTGGTAGAAAAAGATAAGGTTGAGGTAACCCAAGAAAAGCCAAAACCGGTAATCAAAGAGTACCAACCTCGCATACCATACCCCGAAGCAATGATGAGAGACGACACAGAGGAACAGTTCGGTAAGTTTCTTAAACTTTTAAAGAAATTACATATTAACTTACCATTACTTGAACCTCTTTCGTAGATGCCAGATTCTAGGAAATTTTCAAAAGAGCTCTTGACAAACAAGCGAAGGGTAGACGAAACATCTCATGTGGAGCTAAACGCAATGTGCTCAGCAATTCTACAAAATAAACTACCACAAAAATTAAAAGATCCAGGGAGTTTCACAATTCCATGCTTAATTGGTAGTTTATCTATTTATAATGCGTTAGCTGATTTAGGGGCAAGCATAAATGTCATGCCTTATAAAATGTTTAAACAACTAGGTCTAGGGAAACCCAAACAGACTAGGATGAGCATTCAATTAGCTGATAAAACTGTTAGAATTCCTAGGGGTATAATCGAAGATGTGCTAGTGAAAATTGATAAATTCGTATTCCTAGTAGACTTTGTCATTTTAGACATGGATGAGGACAATAGTATCCCCTTAATTCTAGGAAGGCCCTTTTTAGCAACTGCCAGGACTAAAATTGATTTCGATGCAGGTGAAATCATATTCTACGTAGGTGACGAGACAGTCACTCTTCAGGCTCTCAATTCGGTTAGAACATCGAGCAATCAAGGTGAGAAAATAAATTCTATCGATAACCAATTAGTTAAACCTTCTTTTCAGGAAGCACCACGGAACAACACAACTGAGCCAGACCCTATATCTCATGCCAACAAGGAAATAATTCATGAGGATCAAAGGCTTCATATTGATGAACTAGACGAGTGGAAGACACACTTCAAGGAGAAACTAAGCATACACGAAACAGAACCCAAGCCGTTCTATGGGACAGACAAATTCAAAATAGGAGATCAGGTATTGTTAGATAAAACAGACCCTCGAATTGTTCCGCCCAACCCTAATACAAACAAAGAAATCTCTTTTAAGGTAATCAATATTTTCCCATACGGAACAGTCGAGGTAAGTAATCCTACATTTGGCACTTTCAAAATAAACGCTACTCGACTTGAACTATACACGGATAATAGGACAGATAGCATGAGGAAAGATGTTCAACTCTTCAAACCACCCTGATTATGCGAATGAGAGGTAAGTCTAGCTTAAGACTTTAAACGAGCGCTTCTCGGGAGGCAACCCGAGCACTAACTCCGTTACTCTTTACATTTTTAGTTTATTTTATTTTTACTTTTATTTTTCCTTTTTTAGCAGCTAACTATTAACTAAACAAAGTGTAGATTTCTATACCACACGGCCTTTGCACACTGTGCGGCGTGGCCGTGGTGGACACTACGGTTTTCGTCTTGACATAGCGGGTAGTACGAGCCAATGACGAAAGATTCCCAGATCACGGATGACTCTAAATTGCCACGGCCGTGTGATATGGCCGTGGTCGACACTGAGGGAAGTCACATGGGCTCCAACTAACTCACCACGGCCGTGCGATGCGGCCGTGGTCGACACTGTTTGACCCTACACGGGCGTGGTGACCTGAACTTGGGCGTGGGAGAAACGAAAAGAAGCATAAACGGCCGTGCGACACGGTCGTGTGACTTGACACACCCATGGTACACGGGCGTGGGGGTGTACCAGACATGAAAATTCTATTTAAACCCCTCCTCCTTCTTCTCACCTACTCCCCACCTCCTTTCTCCCATCCTATTCTTCAAACCCCTCCCCTTCCATACTTTTCTTCTTTAGTCCTTCCCCAAACCCTTGACCTCCACCACATCTATGTCGAAGAAGCGGAAGGATCCAAGCACGGTCTCTCTGTGGGAGATCGATCTACATAAGTTTATGCTGGCCGCTTCAATTATTCGACAAGCCAAGGGTCTTTGAGGCTATTTAACTCTTGTTTTTCTTTTCTCTTCTCCTTTATTTTCCTTATCTTAACTTCTCTTCCACTAAATTTAGTGTATCTTATTTTAGTTTCTTGTTTTTATGTTCTTCAGGCTGCTTGGGAATCACCCCACCACGACCTCTGCTAACATCACCGCGGCCTTAGAAATCACACCCACCTCGCGAACCATCCAACAATAAGGACTCCTTAGTCCATAAGTCTTTTCTTTTCTTGTTTTTTACTTTTTACGATCTTTCTCTTTATCTTTCTTGTCTTTAAATAAATAATTAGTTTATTTTGAAGTTTTCTTAGTATTTCTTGGCTATTTCTTCACGGGCTACCCAATTTCTTCATCTAGCGCAGTAATAGTGGGCAGCCCCCATACCACCACCAGAGACGCCTCCTCCAACTTATCTTTTACCTCCAACTCAAGGAATCCATCCAAATTCAAGAAGTTTCATCTCTCCCTATCTTTTATAAATTTCTATCTATCTTTGTACATTGAGGGCAATGTACATCTTAAGTGTGGGGGGGTAAAACTTAAAAATACCAAACTTTTTGCATTATTCTCTAATCCTGAATTATGCCTTGTTTCTTAGAGTAAGTTTCTCATATTATGATTAGAATGAAATTTCCTATGATTTATGATTTTTATTGATATGTTTTGGATTAAGTCATAGTTAATTGTGCATTGATAACTTTAAGATACTAGAGAGTCAAACATGATAAGTCTATTTTTCAGAATAAAAAAAAATTTCTAGGTTGTCGACCTGAATTTGAATATTACTTTGAAGTTTGAAATTTACGAGGTTGACATCAAAAAGCCATAATTTTTTGTGAGATTTTGAGCCTTATAAAGCATATATTCTTTTTCTTGCTCACTTTATTGATTATGAGTGTGTCAACATTGATTTGTTATTCTAGAACTTGCATCGATTATATACATGTTGAGACCACACCTTTGATTTGATATACAGAGATGATAAAGGCACCTAGGTTTTAACCCACTCACTCCACTAAAAAGCCTACCTTCACAATTAACCCCTAGTAAACCCCTTTTGATCCTAACAACCCTTTTTATTGACTCACCCACTAATTTTAAACCAAAACCCTTTGTATTTGTTATCACCATTCTTCTTGACTACCTTTTTTATCGAGATTTGATTTTGAGCAGTTGCCTAACTATGTTCTATATTTCAATTCTTAAAGTACTTTCTTATTATTGTAACTATTTAATGATTTGTTCTTAAAAAAAAGGATGAAGTATATTCATTATTAGTTTTATTAGTCTAATAATTAAGTGAGCTTACATATTTAAATTCCACATCTTGAAGAAAAAGCTCGTATTATTAGTATTACAAGTTTATGTAGTTATTAAGGATTAGCTCATTTTTCTAGTTAGGTAATTTGTCAAGTTAATCTCGATTATAACCCTCTAATTCAGCCTTTATCCACACCTTTAACCCAAGCCCCGTTACAACCCTGTTAAAGACCTTATGATTTGTGTATCATCTCATATTATAGTGGTGGAGATTTGATTTTCATGCAAGCATGTGGGATTAACTTTTCATGTTTGACTTATGAGTGCTTTTCCTTGAACCTTAAACACATCGAGTGATTTGAGTGAACCTTTTGCGAGGATGTCAATCCTTGTCGATTTTGAATCAGAGGTAATTATTTAGATAAGGGGAAACACCTATGTTTTCATGCTACAAAATGTTTGACTTAGATTGTTTGAATCTTTAGGACTCTTTGAGTTTAATTATCCATGTATAAATTATCTGTGAATTATGACAAAACATTATGGATGAATATTATGAATCGAGGAAGTTTGTTTTAATTATGAGTTGAGAATTTTGCTTGAGGACAAGAAAAAGCTTAAGTGTGGGGGTATTTGATAAACCGCAATAGTAACATATTTTAAGCCCACATTTAGCATGCTTTTGGATGATTTAAGCCTTGAATTGTGTAATTTGGTGCTCTTAATCCTTTGTTTTCATGTTTTATACTCAGGAAAGCATCGGAGAATGAAAAGAATGAGAAACGGGCTTAAAACGGACCAAATGGGCCAAATCACAAAATCGACACGGCCTGGGCCCAAGACCACACGGTCGTGCCTCATTGATGGACTCGAACACGGCCTAACCACGACTTACACGGGCATGTGCCAAGGGCGTGTCCCTGCCATGGCAAAGAGATATTCTATTTGGATTAGGATACTTAGAGCCAAAGTAACACATTCCGAAGCCTATATAAACACCCTAAGAATGACCTAAAACGGGGAGCCCAAGGCCTTTGTCAGGGGGCGTCCGGCCAAGCCGGATGTAACACCCCATACCCGAATCCAAGACTAAGACTGGATTCGAGACATTACCATGCTTGAACTCACTTAATCTTGTGCTTATGGACTATAAAATTTCATTTCAAATTAAAAACTTCTCTTTCTTAGTCAAATCAGACATTTCATGGGCCTACGAGGCCTCAGACTTGCGTCCTGAAACTTTCGAAACTCATTTGGAAACTTTCTCTCCAAACAGGGGTCACACGTCTGTGTGACTTGGGACACGCCCGTGCACCCCTAAAACATGCCCGTGTCTTTTACCCGTGGTGGATACTGGCAATTTACACACGACCTGGACACTCCTGTGGCCCCAAATCGTGCCTAAAACCCCAGCATTCTGCCAATGCCCCACGGCCAAGGCACACGCCCGTGCTTACCACTCGTGGTGCGCACTGACTACCTTAACATGGCCTAGAATCTAAACACACGCCCGTGTGGTCGGTCCGTGGTCTATTCGACTTAAGATACAAAGGTGCGAGGTGCACACGGCCTGAGACACTGCGCTGCAGTGTCCAGCGATGTGAGCACTTAGAGGCTATTTACCAAGCCAAGCGCCACCACGAAATCAAGAGCAAACTCATGCTCAATTCAGCCACTCAAGTATTACATCTAACATGAACAAGGATGCATACTTCATTGATAGATTAAAATATACATACTTAATCATTCATGACTCATCTCTTTGGCCATATACAAAAAGAATACTAAGCTTGATAACCAACAATTTGGCTAGTTTTAAAACATAACTCAAAATGAAATGTTTCCTATACATGCCATACTTAATATAAACAGCTTGGCTATACCAAAATAGCGATTGATAGTGTGCTCCGAGCTCCGGTGATGATGATCCACGAGATTAGCTTGGCGGGACTACATGGAAAGAAAGAATAAAAGACGTAAGCATTTAGCTTTGTAAGTTTGCATATAATGCACATAACAACATACTTGCTTCATATAAACCATTTAACATAAACAATGGTATCATAATTTCAACTATAAAGCTTACTTACTCATATCTGATTCTTACGAATCTCATGATACTTACTAGTCTCATACTTGTGAAGTAAACAAGGTACCTGTATCACTTGATCACATTGATCAGCATACTTTAGCATAATAATAATAATCTCTAACTTATCATTCAAAACATGAATAATACTCATTCTCAACTTGATGATAACTCACATTACTAATTTCTTGTTATCTCATTTAAAATTTACTTGTTTGCCCAATGAATTTCTATGAATAACGAGAAACTAAATCTCATCTCACACGCCGATGCCAAAGCCATATCCTAGATACGGTCTTACATGGAATCTCTCATCTTGGTTTCGAGGCCATGTCTTGACATGGGCTTATCTGAAAGTCTTTCTCGTGAGTTCCTTGGGAACTTACCATTGCCATGTCTTGACATGGTCTTACTTGGTACCTTTACTCATGAACTGGTCAATGCCGGAGCCTTGGCTTGGACTTACATGAAATCTTCCTTGTTACTCACCAATGCCATGCCTTGGCTTGGACTTACATGGGATCTCTATCTCTTGATAGCTTTTCAATGCCAAGACTCGTCTTGGACTTACATGACATCTTTGCTTGAGACTCACCAATGCCATGCCTCGGCTTGGGCTTATATGGGTCTTCATCTCATAATAACTCTTCAATGCCAAGACTTGTCTTGGTCTTACATGATAACTTGTCTGATTACCGATGCCATGCCTCGGCTTGGACTTATACGGACTTTCTCATTTCATGTGATAGATCGAGTATCCTAAGCTATTCATCTTCAATCGAGGCTTTCTCATGCTTGATCTCATTGATTACTTTGTTTAACATAACATTAAACATTTTCATGATAATATTGTACATAATACTAAGCAATTCAATGATATTAATCATAAAGCTTAGAAATCATGCAAACTTACCTCGATATACAAAATGTATGTAGGTATGCAATTTAGTCCTCGACTTTGTTCTTGCCTCGGTTTCGACCCGGGCTTTATTTTTCTTGATCTATAATCATAAATAGATCATTTAATACTCACATTGACTAAATTGACTCTTAACTCATACTTTGGTAAAATTACTATTTTACCCCTATACTTTCTCATATTTGCACTTTTACCCCAAGGCTCGTAAAATGAATCTCGTTCGTCTTTTTTATACTTCATGCTTAGCTGATTCATTTTCTCTACTATAGCAATCATCAATTCCCACTATTTCTAATAGGTATGACCAATTCCATAACTTTTACAAACTAGTCCTTAGTAGCATTTTTCATGAAATTCACTTAGAAAAAGATGTTTATCTAACATCAAACTCTCATAAACTTCCATAAAATATCATTTTACAAGCATGTCACTATTGGGTAGATTTTTGAACATGCATCTTAGCTCATTTGATAGCTAAAAATAGCTAATTCATAATACGAGAACTTCAAAAACACGAAGAATATTAAAAACGGGGCTAAGATGAACTTACTAGCAAGCTTGAAAAAAAAGGAAGAACCCTAGCTATGGAGTCTCCAAATTTTCGGCACAAGAGGAAGAAGATGAATAGATTTTCATAATATTTTTTCCTATTTTAATCAATTATTAGACAAATGACCAAAATGTCCTTCTCTTTAAAAATTTCTATTTTTCTAACTCATGTCCATTTTTGTCCAAAAATTATAATTTGGGAAAATTACTATTTAAGGACTCATAATTAATATTCTAAAGCCATTTCATACAAAAAGCTTCTAGAAACTCATATTTTGCAACTTTTACAATTTAGTCCTTTTTGATCATTCCATGTCAATTTCACAAAATTTCTACATGGAACTTTAGTACTATGATGCAAACATGTCATAAACCTTAAGAACTCAATTTTACTAACTCGGGTTTGTGGTATCGTACCACTATTCCGACTAGGCCCTAAATTGGGATGTTACACCGGAGACGGCAGATTTGTGGGAATTTACTCGAAGAAAGCCAGTTGATTCATCTCAAGAAGCCGGAGTCATACTCAAGACGGAGGATCTCTCTTCAATTCCTTCAGGGGGTTTTAGGGTTTTTCTTATGTTTTGTCTTATCTTTTCTTCTGAGATGTTTTCTTTTATCATTATGAACTAAACTCCTCAGATACATGAGGGGGATGAAACCTAAGATGAATCTTGTTATTATTTTCTGAACTATAAGATAAATACTTGATTTGTTCTTAATTATGTGTTCTTAATTCTTGTTTTGATATTTCCGGGATATTGATTCAAGTTTGATGTGCTTAGGTGGAGGAGAAAAAGTCCCTGCCTAAGAGTAGATCTAGCATAATTAAGTAGAGTTGATCGCAAGCCTAAACATAGGGTGACGAGATCTTGTCGGATTAGGGTGAAACCTAATATGGGAGTCCATAGATCGAGTTAATGCAATTCTAGGGGTTTTAATTAGAAAGATATTTCAATTAATCAACCTAGGGTTAGACGTTAGTAGCCTCGATGGAGGTATTAATATAACTTAGGGAATCCTACGGAACAAGTCAAGTGAATAAATCGTCTGGTTCAGTGTTAGATAACAAGTGAAGTCTAGGTGGATTCTTCCTCGGGTATTGTCTTAATCAATTGGTCTTTCCCACAAGTATTTCCCCCAATTCATTCTTCTTTGTCTTAGAGTCTTTAGCTTAGTTAATTTAGATTAAACGACAATTCCCTTTATTTTAGGCTAGATAATAAAAAGAAAGTTAGTATTAGTACTTTTAGTTCCTTTGGGTTCGACAATCCGGTCTTGCCTTAACTATACTATTGTTTGATAGGTGCGCTTGCCTCAAATCATTGTCATAGTTAGTTTCCAGGTTCGATCATTCTCTTTATAAATTTTAAAACTTTGACAAATCACAGCGATCACCTTTCTTATTCGGTGCCGATGCCATGTCCCAGACATGGTCTTATACGGGACCTTCCTTATCTCATGTTGTGACATAGGTATCCTCGTTATTCTGAATCTTCAACTGAGACTTCAACTTAATATATTCTCATCATTTTCTAATCGAGGCTTCATTAGTTGATTTTCACGAAATGATATTCATTATCATAAGATCAAGTAATTTAAAATATATAAAAACACTATGAAACCTTAATTTCACATAAACTTACCTCGGTACTCAAAATGTGTGTAGATGTTCGATTTAGTCCAACACTTTGTTCTTCCCTCGGTTTCGGTCTGGGCTTCGTGTTTCTTGATCTATAATAACACTTTCACTTGTTTAATACTCACATTGACTAAATTGACTCATGAATCATACTTTGGCAAAATTACAATTTTGCCCCTAAACTTTCACATAATTACACTTTTGCCCCTAGGCTCGTAAAGTGATTTTTATTCAACTTTCTTGTATTTTAAGCCTAGTCAAATTATTTTCTTAACTACAACAGCCCCCAATTTTCACTATTTCACTCATATATGACCATTTTTATAACTTTTACAATTTGGTCCTTTTGTGCATTTTTCATGAAAATCACTTAGAAAAAGATGTTTATCACACATCAAACTTTCATATCCTTCCTTAGAACATCAAAATACATGCATGTCATACATGGGTAAATTTTTGAACATAAACCCTAGCTCAAAATATAGCTAGAAATAGCTAAATTGAGCGACGAGAATCTCAAAAACACGAAGAACATTAAAAACAGGGCTAGGATGCACTTACTATCAAGCTTGGAAGTTGAAGAAACCCTAGCTATGGAGAGCTTGAAAATTTTGGCACTAAAGAAGAAGATGGACATGAATTTTGACTTCTTTTTCCCTTTTTAATTCATTAATTAACCAAATGACTAAAATACCTTTAAGGCCCTTTCTTGAGATTTTCCTTCCCATGCCCATTTTTGTCCATCTTGACATATAATGGTCTAATTGCTAGATAAGGACCTCTAGTAATTTTTATAATTCTATTTCATACTTAAATCTTCTAGAATCTCATATTTTCTAATCTTTGCAATTTAGTCCTAAAGGACAATTTGATCACTAATAAATAAAATTTCCTCATGAAATTTTCACACAATCATGTGGAAACACAAAGATTTATATACTTTTTCATACCTAATTTTACTTAAAATCATGCAATTTTGATAGAAATTTTGTCATAAAATAATTAATTTTTCTAAAATAATTAAATTGTATTAAAAATTTGAACATGTTAATTTTTAGCCAATTTTACAATTATTTTTAGTGAATTTTGATTATTTTTTGAAAGATTCGTACAAAGGGCGAAAATTGACCCGGCAGACACTGTTAGAAGAACAAAACCTAGAAGCAATTCAAAGTAACGAGGCGAAATAATTTCCAGCCTAAGACGGTCCAAATATGTGTATTAATTCATAATATAATTAATTTTAATTTATTCCCAATTTAATTTGGGCTAAATAAATTAATTTTAATTAATTATGGAAAAAGGGCCCAGTTGAACCGCACCTGTTGAACAAACCAAACCAGCCATCAATTGGGCAGCCCAGAACCGTTCAAATGCTGACCCAAATCAGCATTTTAGCTGATTAAATTAGCTTGCAAAAAGGCCCTTGGAAGACTTCCAAATTGCATTCAAACCCCACCTTAAATTAAGGCTTTACTGGTTTGCCCAGAGCTAATTTTAGCAAAGTTGAAAGTCTCAACTTTGCCATGTAAGATGGCCGGCCATGAGGGGGCTCTTTGGCTGCTGAAATTTTCTATTTTTAGCAGCCTTCCTCAGCTATATAAACCCCCCTTTGCTGACCATTTAAATCATCCCTCAACACTCTCATTCTCTCATCCCTTCTCTTCTCTCCATTCTCTCTTTTTCTCCAAAAAACCAAGCCTTCTTGTGCCGATTTCCCCTCTTGGAAAAGAGGTGTTTTCTCAGAAATTTGGGGCAGCAACCGAGTGTTCATAGAAGCCTTGATCGGCGAGGACAATAGAGACGAAAGAAGGAGCAATCAGTCAAGCCACGGAGAAACACCGGATTTGCTTCTTGTTCCCTATCTTTTTAATTTCTGTTGTTTTTATTATGAACATATCTATGAATATTCATGTCTTTGAAATGGTTATTTTAATCAATATAGCTTGAATTAAGTCGTGTTGGGTTGATTGCATTTCGTCCTCTTGATTTGTTAAATTTATGTTTATGCTGTTATAGGCCTCGATAAAATGCTTGATTAAGTAAAATCATGCCTAAGTTATTCTGGCATTAAAATTGATTTGATAACTAAAGAATTAATTATTTAAATGCATTGAAATTGTAATTAATGGACACAGTACTTAATCAGTGCATGTTTAATTCTTCTAAGGTAGCTGAAGATTAGATTAGCATTGTATTTGACGATACATATGCCTTGCATAACTTCCAAGATTATTGTGATTAAACTATTTCAAGGTAAGGGTACTTTGTTACCTCACATAGTCTTTTATATGCTTATTAGGTTGAATTAATTGTTTGAATCGACATAGGAATATGCGAGAGATTGTTTAATTTAATAAGTATGTATGTGCAATAACATGTTAACCTTTATAAATCTGTTTAATCGGTCGAATTGACATAGAAATATGTACAAGAGATGAATGGATTTTTGATTTGTAAATATGTTCATAAGTTAGCAAATTACCGAGTTGCCGTGATTTATTAAGTAACAAGTATAAGCATAAGTTTAATAATTCTAAGGTAAGGAAATATAATTAATCCAACATAATTATATCATCTTGATTAAATCATATTTGGAATCGTGAACTAGAATTTCTTTGTTTTATTTTAATTATTTCACTTAGTTTTTAACTCTTAGTTTTTTGTTTTATTATCTCTTCTTAAAACCAAATATTTTTCCTTCACTAAAGTGTTTAAAATTACTTTCATAAATAATTCTTTTACAATCCCTGTGGGTACGATAACTTGACATTTACTTGTCACTTTATTACTTGTTGCGATTGTGTACACTTGCACATTTCCATCGTTCCAAGTTTTTGGCGCTATTCCGGGAACTGTTTTTCAAAAGCCATTATTTGTGAATTTGTTAGTCTTACATTTTGGTTTAATTTTTAACTTAATTAATTTTTTTCAGTGAATATTTTAGGTGTTTATGAGTATTGACTGAATTATCGATTTACTCCCTGTAGACCCTGAGATAGAACGAACCTCTCGACAACGTAGAAGACAAGCAAATCAAAGGAGGATCGAAGAGATGAATTTTGAGAATATGAATCAAGAAAATGGAGCAAACCTTGCTCAAAATCCTATACTTATTGCTGATGATAGGGATAGACCTTAAGACAATATTTCGTGCCAGTGTTCAATGATCTTAATCCGGGTATTAGAAGACCCAAAATCGAGGCACAATAATTTGGTGAAGCAGGTCATGTTCGGATGCTTGAGCGGTGGGCCAATCGATGGAATGCCTCACCAAGACCCTCATCTACACTTGAGACTATTCATGGAGGTGAGCGACTCTTTCAAATTAGTTGGAGTACCCGAAGATGCATTACGATTGAAGTTGTTCCCATATTCGCTAAGGGACGAGCTCGAGCACAGTTGAACTCATTGCCACCAAACTCGGTTTCCACATGGCAAGAGTTAGCGAGAGAGATTTCTTATGAAGTATTTCCGCCTAGCAAGAATGCTAAGTTGAGAGCGAGATCACCGCCTTCCAACAAATGGATGACGAATCCTTGTATGAGGCATGGGAAAGATTTAAAGAGTTATTACGAAAGTGCCCTCATCATGGAATTCCACATTGCATCCAACTTGAGACGTTTTACAATGGTCTCAACGCTCACACAAGGATGGTAGTGGACGCTTCTGCTAATGGTGCTCTCTTTTCTAAGTCGTATAATGAGGCTTATGAAATTATCGAGAGGATCGCCAGCAACAACTATCAATGGCCAACCAGTCGAGCAGCGTCAGAAAGACGAGTCGCTGGAATACATAAAGTAGACCCTCTTACTTCACTCGCATATCAGGTGTCATCAATATCCTCAATGCTTAAAAATCTTACTACTAATGGGTCTAATAGTTTTGAAGCACAGCCGCCTAATCAATTTGAGAACATAGCCTGTGTCTATTGTGGGGAAGGACATTTGTTTGAAGAATGTCCGTCGAACCCAGAATCTGTATACTACATGGGTAATCAGAACCAAAATCGAGGAAGGCAAGGGCTGCAATCCAGTTTTTATAACCCATCGTGGAGAAACCATCCGAACTTGTCCTGGAGTAACCAAGGGGCTGGAACCAGTAACACTTACACCCAACCCAGACCAACCCAGCTGCCTAGTTTCCCTCAACAAGTTCAGAAACCAGTTCAAGATGAAGTGTCCAATAGCTTGGAGAGTTTGCTGAAGGCATACATGGAAAAGAATGACGCCTTAATCCAAAGCCAAGTAGCTACATTGAAGAATCTGAAAAACCAAATGGGCCAACTTGCAACTGAACTTAGGAATTCACCACAGGGTACCTTACCTAGTGATACGGAAAATCTGAGAAATTCGAGAATAGAGTACTGCAAAGCGCTGGCATTGAGGAGTTGAAAGATGATAGAGCCCAATACCATTGAAGCCGAAAAGGAGCAAGATAATGCTCAAGACTCAGACGAAGTTCAACCGAGTGTTGAAATTCTAGTTTCACAAGAACCAGAATCTATAAATCCCGACAAGGTAACCTCAGAACCAGCTAAATCTGATCAACTAACAACTTCGTTAGATGTAGAATTACCATAGAAGACAAATCAACCATTACCGTTCCAGTAAAGAAACCATCACCACCCTACCCTCAAAGACTTCAGAAGCAGAGTCAGGAGATTCAATTCAAGAAGTTCCTTGATGTACTTAAGCAACTTCACATCAACATCCCATTGGTTGAAGCACTTGAGAAAATGCCGAATTATGTCAAGTTCATGAAAGATATCCTATCTAAGAAACGAAGACTTGGAGAATTTGAGACGGTAGCCCTGACGAAGGAATGCAGTGTATATCTTCAGGATAAACTACCCCCCAAATTGAAAGATCCTGGATGTTTTACCATACTGTGCAATATTGGAGCAACCTATTGTGGTAAGGCATTATGTGACTTAGGTGCGAGTATTAACTTGATTCCTATGTCAATATTTAGAAAGTTGGGGATAGGTGAAGTTAGACCCACTACGGTTACACTTCAACTAGCAGATCGATCCTTAGCGCATCCAGAAGGAAAAATTGAAGATGTATTGGTACGTGTAGATAAATTTATCTTTCCTACTGACTTTGTAATTCTAGACTTTGAAGAGACAAAGAAGTGCCAATTATCCTAAGAAGATCATTCTTAGCAACTGGAAGGACCCTTATCGATATGCAAAAGGGCAAGCTGACTATGCGTGTTCAGCATGATCAGGTAACATTTAATGTTTTTAAGTCAATGCAATTTTCTGACACAATTGATGATTGTTCTGCAGTATCTGATTTAAAGGAATTAATAGTGGAGAAGGAACTCAACTATGTTGAGGATCCGTTGGAATGAATTCTGACATCAGACCCTCCAAATGATGAAGAGGAGAATGAATACTTAGCTCTGCTAGAAGCTAATCAAAAGGGATTTAATCTGCAATCCCATTTTGAATCTTTAGAATTAGAGAAAAGGTATTACACCCAGTTAAAAGCATCAATCGAGGAGCCACCTAAGTTAGAACTCAAGGTACTACCTACACATTTAAAATATGTTTATTTAGGTAACGCTTCTACTCTGCCTGTTATTGTTTCAGTAGAATTAACTACTGAACAAGAAGAGAAACTTATCATAGTTTTGAAACAATTCAAGAAGACTATCGGATGGACCATAGCTGATATTCGCGGTATTAGCCCATCTGTATGCATGCACAAGATCATATTAGAAGATGGCGAGAGAGGAACGATTGATGGACAACGGAGACTGAACCCCATCATGAAGGATGTAGTAAAGAAGGAAATTATCAAGTGGTTGGATGCGGGTATAATTTACCCCATCTCAGACAGTTCATGGGTAAGTCTGGTCCAGTTCGTGCTGAAGAAAAGAGGTATCACGGTCATTGAGAATGAGAATAACGAGTTGATACCGACCAGAACGGTTACGGGATGGAGAATTTGCATCGATTACCAAAAGCTGAACAAGACGACCAGGAAAGATCACTTTTCTTTGCCGTTCTTGGACCAGATGCTTGATAGACTCACGGGGTGAGACTATTACTATTTTCTCGATAGATACTCAGTGTATAATAAGATTATAGTAGCACCAGAAGATCAGCACAAGACGACATTCACCTGCCCGTATGGTATGTTTGCATTTAGACGCATGCCATTTGGTTTATGTAATGCACCTGCTACATTTCGAAGATGTATGATGTCAATTTTTACTGACATGGTTGAGAAGTGTTTGGAAGTTTTTATGGATGACTTTTATGTGTGACTTCGCAATTGGAGCTGTCATGGGCCAGCGAAGGAACAAAGTTTTTCACCCCATCTACTACGCAAGTCAGACTCTAACAGAAGCACAACTAAATTATATGGTAACAGAAAAAGAGTTACTTGCTATTGTATCTGCTTTCGAAAAGTTTCGATCCTATCTTATAGGTACCAAAGTGACTGTTTATACGGGCCACTCGGTAATTAAATATTTACTAGCCAAGAAAGACGCTAAGTCGAGATTGATCTGGTGGGTACTTCTACTTCAAGAGTTCAATCTAGAAATTCAAGATCGAAAGGAAATAGAAAACCAAGTAGCAGGTCACTTGTCCAGATTGGATCCGCAAGAGGGAAATTCTCCACTTGTACCGATTCAGGAGACATTTCCAGATGAACACATACTGAAGGTAAATCATGTCCATAATATTCCTTGGTTTGCTGATATTGCTAACTATTTAGCTTGTGGTTTGATGCCGATTGATATAACGTATCAACAAAGGAAAAAGTTTCTTCACGATGCGAAGTACTATTTCTGGGAAGAGCCATATTTGTTCAAAAAGTGTGGAGATCAGATGATCAGGAGATGTATGGCAGAAGATGAAATGCCAAAGATTTTATACCACTTTCACTCAGCTCCGAGTGGGGACATACGAGGTACTCGTGACCGCCTTTGTGGCGAAGTATTACGAGCCGGATTCTTTTGGCCCACACCATTCAAGGATGCATACGCTTACGTAAAGAGTTGTGATCGATGTCAGAGGGTTGGAAATGTCACCAACAGAAATGAGATGCCCCGAACAAATATCATTGAGGTAAAATTGTTCGATGTTTGGGGTATTGACTTTCTTGGTCCTTTCCTCCGTCTTTTAGTCACAGTGTACATATTGGTAGCGTGAGATTATGTGTCCAAGTGGGTCGAGGCTGAAGCTTATCCGACGAATGATGCTAAGGTTATGATGAAGTTCTTGCAGAAACACGTGTTCACAAGGTTTGGAACCCCAAGAGCTATTATCAGCGATGAAGGGACCCATTTTGTGAACAAGTGGTTAAAATGGTTGTTAGATAAATAAGGAGTGAAACATAAGGTTGCTACAGCTTACCATTCGCAGACTAATGGGCAAGCTGAGCTGGTGAATAAGGAGATCAAAGGCATACTTGAGAAGGTAGTTTACCCGAACTGACGAGATTGGTCCAAGAGACTAGATGATGTTTTATGGGCTTACAGAACAGCATACAAGACACCTTTAGGAATTTCACCCTACAGGTTGGTCTTTGGGAAAGCCTGTCATCTACCTCTGGAGTTAGAGCACAAAGCTTACTGGGCTCTTCTACGACTCAACTTGGATCTTAAGCTTGCTAGAGATAAACGGATGCTCCAACTCAACGAGCTAGAGGAATTTCAAATGTTCTCATACAAAAATGCCAAATTACTCAAAGAAAGACTCAAGAAATGGCATGACAAGCACATTCGAGTTAGAGAATTTGAAGCAGGTCAGCAAGTCTTGTTATTTAATTCTAGATTGAAGTTCTTCCCAGGTAAGTTAAAATCACGTTGGTCCGGTCCATTTATGATTCATCGCGTCTATCCATATGGAGTTGTTGAACTCCAAGGTAAGGGAGGTAATTTTCAAGTCAATGCTCAGCGTTTGAAACATTACTACGGAGAAAAACCTGAACGGGATCAAATCTTGTTCAGTTTATCAGATATTTAAATTTTCTTGTTTTCAATAAATTATTTAGGGTACATTTTCAGGTTTATTATGTTTAAATAAATTTTGTCTAGGAGATTGGAACTTAAGTAGGACCGCTTGTGACCCCTCCAATCTTCCTGTGAATTGATTTTTACATAATTTTCCGAGAAATTATTCCCTAAATGACAAAATAAATTTTTAATTTTTCAAATAAAAGGGGCAAATTTTGATCCAAGTTTTAATTAGCAACTCAATTTTAAATTTTCATTAAGTCTAGGGACTTAATTGAAGTATTTTTAAAACTTAATTGCTCTTTTTTTTAATAAAAATTTAGGTGCCTCTCTTTTAAATATTTTTAAAAGACATCTAGAATAAATATTTTTACTTAATATTATATATTTATAAATTATTAATAAACTTTAATATATAATTATATCCATTATAATTTATATATTAATTTTTATCAACTTAGCTTAGAATTAGGATTAATTTTATTTAATTTTATTTAATGTTTATTTTAATAATTTAATAGCAATTCATAATTTCACATGAATATATTTAATTATTAATTGTTGTTAACTTTGAGTAGGACTAGACTTAGAATATTTAAATTATTAAATTTCTCTAAGAATTTCACTCTACTTCCTACTCCTTCCATTATATATTCCATCCATCTATTCTATTCTTCTCATCCATTCAACAGCTAAAACCTCAAAGCACCCAAACCTTTGAGTGCCGAAAAGTCCCTAAGCGATCGGCGGCACATCGCCTCATGCTCGCTACCGGGCCTCTTGCCCACGCTGCGCCTCCAGCTCACGTCGCACGCACCAGCGGCCCAACACATCAGGCCTGCTTGCCGAAGCTCCCTGCTATGCGTGTTGCTTGCTGCCACACCATCTCCCCGCACATCCGAACTAGCCCTTGTGCGCGCCACCTGCTTCATCCCCACGTGCGCTGCTGCTTGTTGCTTTGCACACTTGTGCAGCACACCTCCTTCACCCACACACCAAGCCCTTAAGCCTCCAACCCTCCTTTTAAATTACCATCTATTTCTTCATTATTATTTTTAAGAGTTCTTACATTATTATTATTTTTTAAAAAAAAAAAAGGTGGTAAGACCTAATTTTATTTTTGAATTATTAATAATTTTTAATTAAATTTTTGAGAAAATAATTTTTTTTTCCATTTTATGTTCAGGTCAATTATGCCTCGCAAGAGAACTCGTGCCTCCGCCCAAATCGATGAAACGCAAAATAAGTTCCACTGTGAAGAAGCCAAAGTAAGATACGAAAGTATCTCCAAAAATCAACAGATGCATCTAGAGAAAGGCTTCACATTGAAAGAAAGCAACTACAGAGACTTTATGGGACGTATTCGTCAAGTTGCTGAAGCCCTCAATTGGGAATTGTTTTGTTAAAAGAGACCAAGTGTGGATGAGGAACTAGTTCGTGAATTCTATGCGAACTTAACCTCAAGCGAATTGACTGAAGTTCCAGTTCGCGGAATCAAGGTACCAATAAATTCAAATGCTATTGATGAGTTCTTTGAATTACCTGATATCGAAAACGATGAATATTCTTCTTTGTTGAGCAACATTAAGCCTAAAAATTTGCAAGAAATTCTTGAGGAACTTACAGTCCCAACTTCTAAGTGGACTGTGTCAAAGCAAGGAATCCACACGTGTTGAAGAGAATATTTGACACCACTTGCGAAGGTATGGTTCTATTTCATCCGTTTCAGCCTTATGCCTAGTTCGCATGGGACTACAATCTCATTAGAGCGAATGGTCCTATTATACTCAATTCTAACTGGAAAGACCATTGATTTGGGCAAAATCATCCTAAGAGAAATGCGAAATTGTGCCGTTAGACGTTCTGGCCCAGCCTACTTCCCCTTTACGATAACAATTCTATGCTTAAAAGTAAAAATTCTTGTGAACGTAAAGAAGACAAGGTATAGTCAGGGCACAATCATCGATTGAGACCTCTACCGAGTAGCTGGAGATTCTGTTCTCTGACAAGTTGAAGAGAGTGAGGATCCCAAGAAGCGAAGATGACCCCACGAGATCCCGCGAGAGCAATCAACTAAAGTCCCTAATGAGGCAGAACCAATGGAACCAGAAGCTGAACCTGATATCGAAACCTCAATGTTTGGAGCTCTACCGCCTAGCCTAGATCTTCGGGATGAGCTGTCAAAGCTGATGGACTTAATGCAACACATGCAATGGCAGCAACAAGCCTACTGGAGATACTCAAAAATAAGGGATGACTCGATGAGGAGTGCCCTTAGGAAAATTTATAATGACCCATTTATTTTTGTGCCTGAGTTTCCAGATTTCATATTTGAACCATGGAGTTCATTATCGAAGAGGGAGCAAAGCAATTCATACAAAGGCAATAATGATGGAGCAAAAGATGAGTCGAATTCAGAAGGATCGGCAAACAAATAACAAAGGGATGACCTCAACTTTATTTTATTTTTATTCTTAAGTCATTTTAGGATTAGGTTAATTAGGAATTTTTATTTTTTCACAATAAAACAAGAGATAGGAATCATGAATAAAATCTGAACAAGTCACAAAGGCTAAAGTGTGGCAATAGGTATATACATGTTTAGGATTGGATTTAGAGAGAGCTTGGTACTTAAGCAGTCAATTTGACTCACCTCCTCTTTTCTAAAATCCTACCTAGTGTATAGTATCTATTCACTTTAAACAATGAGAACATTGTTCACTTTAAGTGGGGGGACCGAAAATTTGAATTAATTCCACTAAGAATAAAATTTTCTTTTAATTATGATTAGGATATATTTTGTTCAATAATTTGAAATTTTGTTAAGTATGCTAAACTTCAGTATCAATAAATTTCTATTATTTCAATAAGTTATTATGTTAGCTTAATAATGATATGAACGTATTTTTAATAAATCATGCAAATTCGTGCCATAAAATTTTTAGTTCCCTATGAAAAAATTAGGCATGCATGAAAGTTTAAGTCTTTAGAATTGACTTAGTAATTTCTTGAGGCGAAATCCTAGGAAGCATGGAATATTGAAAATGATTTAGGCAATTATTGTTTGGACCGTTGGAGCCTTTCAAACCGACCATGATAAAATTATCCTTTGAAACCCAACTTTGAGACTATATGGCCTAGTTTTATTTGGACCTTTGCAATATTTAGCCATCACTTTTTCTTCATTATCTTTAAAATTGTCCCAAACAATAGACTCAATACTATTTAGAATATCGTTTGAAAATAAGTTTGGGGGAATTGAAAAGAAGTATCAATTGCTCGAAAATTGTAGTACATGAAGCAAGTGCTCGAATTTGAATTAAAAAAACACATGTAATGGAAAGAAAATAGATGTACAAAAGAGCATCGAAGTTAAAAATTCTGAAGGTTCGATTTTACGCTGAGTCTAGGGTTTTTAAGCCAAAATTTATCTATCTTTTACCTACCCATAGCCTAGCCACGTTACAACTTTAATAAAGACCTATTGATTCAAGTTTCTATGCTACCTACATTAGTGGAGAGAAATTGCTAAGATCAACATATGAAGACATAAGTTAAACTAAGGATTGCAGCTTAGTCTTGAATAAGGGAATAAAAAATTCAAATTGGTAAGGGTTAACATGCCTTTGTTAAAGAGGTGTTTAGTCTAATTTTGCTATTATAATAGTTGTTGGATGTAATTTGAACGATATGTATACTTAAGTAGCATAATTGTAACACCCCAAACCCAGCCCAGAAGTTAGGCCCAAATCTGACGTGTCACATTGAATTGTTTTTCGAAAACCATGTTTTCATTGAAAACCCTTCTTAATATTCAAAAACTTCTTGCCATTTAAAACTTGTGTAAAGCCTCAGCTTGTGTTTGTTTAATTTTAAAATGGGGTTTATTGAAAAAGGTTGTTCACTTTTAAAACGTTATTGATTTTTTTCAAAATCCCTTTCAACTGCGGAAGCTTTTTAAAAATGTTGCGAAAACGTGATAACCGAAAACAGTTGTTGTAACGTAGTATTTTGAAAACAGTAATCATTTTTGAAAACCGTAATTTAGTTCTAACAGATATAAATTAAAATAAAACCAAACCTAAAATTTAAAATCTGAAAACTTGAAGAGACCTTATTACAACCCAAACCAAAATAAAGTACTTATGAATAACTTAATAGAAAAATAGAAGCAGTTGTGTGGCCATCTTCGAGTCCCTCACAACTCCGATCCATCTAAGGCTTGGGATTGCCTGCATAGTTAAAAAACACGGGGTGAGTTTACGAAAACTCATTGTGTAATCCCCTAATATAAAAATAGTCAGTCAGATAAATAAAATATAGAAGCAGACTGGGCTTGAGCCCTATTCAGTCACAGTACAGTTTCAATGGGCCTAAGCCCATTGCCATATTGTTTGGGTCTCGGCCCATAACAAAATTGTTTGGGCCTAGCCCATATCAGTATCGGATCTCATAAACAGAAATGCAATAGTGTAAGAATGCTCCCCACCCCAATCCAGCCAGCACACCACCCATACCAACCAACACACCATGTGGGGATAAAATCGACCCATCTAGCCAACACGCTAATGTTAGCACCGGTTGCGACACTAACTGATATCGCAGCAGAGTGCCAGAATATAAGCGGCTTAAAGCCGTCAGTAGGTCCACAATCGTCTCAGGCGACCCATGCGACCCTAACAATCAAATCGGCGGGTCCACAGTCGTCTCGGGCAACCCGTGTAACCTAAACAATCAAATCGGAGGGTCCATTATCGTCTCGGGCGACCCGTGCAACCCTAACAGATCAATCACTTCCTCCAATTCCAAAATCCCAATCCCATGCAGTATGTCATGTATGCAGAGCACATATATATAAATCACATGGCATACTCTAGAAAGACTGACAAATCATAGCTCAGGTCAGTCAAAACATAGCATAGAACAATCATTTACCTACGAGGGCAAAACAGTCATTTTACCCTATAAGGGTATTTTGGTAATTTTACCCTTCGAGGGTATTTTGATAATTTTACCATTCGAGGGTATTTCGGTAATTTTGCAAACCGGGGGTATTTCAGTAATTTTGCAAACTGGGGGTATTTTGGTAATTTTACAAATCGGGGGTATTTCAGTAATTTTGCAAACCGAGGGTATTTCGATCATTTTGCAAACCGGGGGTATTTCGATAATTTTTTAAATCGGGGGTATTTCGGTAATCTTACAAATTGGGGGTATTTTAGTAATTTTGCAAACCGGGGTATTTCAGTAATTTTACAAACTGGGGGTATTTCGATAATTTTGAAAACCAGGGGTATTTCGGTAATTTTACCATTCGAGGGTATTTTGGTAATTTTACCCGTTGAGGGTATTTCGGTAATTTTACCCTTCGAGGGTATTTTGGTAATTTTACGACTTTTCCAATGGCCTACCATCGTCTCGAACGACTCGAATGACTTATAGGGCCAAAATAGTAGAGTTGGGCCCAAAGCCCACTATTCGGTCCAAGTGGGCCCACACGCGCTCAATCACGGCTATGCGAACTTCGCAGCCCAATCCATTGTTTGTCACTATTGTGAATTTTTACCCATGAGGGGCCCATGAGCCCATTGGGCCCACTCGGTCCAATGAGGCCTATTACGGCCTAAGCCGACGAGAACGCTCGTGGTGGCCCCTATAGCCTAGCGCCCTTGTTCATGGGCTCGGTTAACCACACGCACGCTCGCACGCTCGTATGGTATCACACGCCATATTTTCGGCTTTTCGGCATTCAGCCGACTCTACAATCTTAGCAGTATAACCATTATGTACTTTCGGCTTTTCAGCCTATTATCGAAAGCGGCATACAATTACACACCTGATTGCAACCGCGAAAACTACGAATAATCCGGAGCACACAACCTATAACCAACACAACACACGGTTAAGGCATATTCTTAAACTATCACCTTTATTTATTTAAACCACAACCACTCACCCTGCTTGAACTAACAGATACTAGTGCCTCCCTGCTGATCAAGGCGATTTCCCCCTCCTAACATGATTTGGCATCACAAAAGTTGTTAGAAAACAACCAACATTCGGCCCCAAGAGAAAAACAAGAAGAGAAAGCCTAAGCTTGTTAATAGAGTCAAAGGAGGTCTTACTAATAACGAAATAATAAAGTGGTTGGAGTAACCTCTTACCAATATCGATAACCAAACGTATTTCGGCAGTAGTTAGCTAAGAAGATTCAACCCTAACCACGGAGAACAAAGAGATTGAGAGGGAGAGGGTATGAGTAATCGGCCTAGCAGAGATGGGGAGAACAAAATATTGGAAAAAGAAGAACAGGAAGTAAAAGAGGAGAGGACTACAAATTCGACAAATAACAAAATGTGGCGAAGAAAGAAAGAAAACGAGAAAACAACAGAATGAAAAGGATGGGAGAGGAAGTGAATTCGGCAGAAGTGAACTGAAAAGGAAAGACCTGAATGGTAAAAAATGTGCCAAAATGCGAAAAGAACACCCGAAAATACCAGAGAAAATTCGGCACCTCTACACTCTCCCAAAGCCGAAAATGCACCAAATGAAAACCCTTAGCCGAAATTCCCTTCCTCATCCTTTCCCAAATTCGGCTAAGACTCTTACATATCCCAACTCCTTCAACCTTTCACCAAATCCTCCTTGAATTGCTCCCAGCCTCCCATTCGAATTTGTTGACCAAGTCTTCAACCTCCTCTGCAGAGTTTGATTCAAACTCTACCTCTCGCACCACCAAATCATAAAATAAAAGCCCCCTATTTGCATGTCATGGGATTCGAACCCCACTCCCCTTGCCATCTTAGTGACGCCACCACCATCAAGCCACATGCCCTTTTTGTGACATAGAAACACGCATATTTAAACATAAGTCCTAACTGCTAACAGCCTATTTCACTTAAGAGAAAAAAATTAAAAATTTACCATGGCTCAGACTCGAACCCAGACTTCCTAAAAACCCCAAAATACACTCAAATACTTAACCATTGAAGCACATATGGGATTTAAGCCAAAACATACAAAATTACAGACCCTAAATTTTTGGGGCATTACAATAATTATCAAATTTCTTATTTTTGAGCCTAAGTATATTAAATTCATAATTTTGAGAAGAAAGTTGTTCTGAAGGAGTTTTTCAAAAGTATCTCCGAGAAATTCTTTCTGAAATTTGTGCATTACTCGTGACGAGCAATTATTTAAGTTTGGGGGTGTGGAAACACAAAGATTTATATACTTTTTCATACCTAATTTTACTTAAAATCATGCAATTTCGATAGAATTTTTGTCATAAAATAATTATTTTTTCTAAAATAATTAAATTGTATTAAAAATTGGAACATGTTAATTTTTAGTCAATTTTACAATTATTTTTAGTGAATTTTGATTATTTTTGACAGATTCGTACAAAGGGCGAAAATTGACCCGGCAGACACCGTTAGAAGAACAAAACCGAGAAGCGATTCGAAGTAACAAGGCGAAATAATTTCCAGCCTAAGACGGTCCAAATATGTGTATTAATTCATAATATAATTAATTTTAATTTATTCCCAATTTAATTTGGGCTAAATAAATTAATTTTAATTAATTTTGGAAAAAGGGCCCAGTTGAACCGCACCAGTTGAACCAAATTGAGCAAACCGAACCAGCCTCCAATTTGCAGCCCAAAACCGTTCAAATGCTGACCCAAATCAGCATTTTAGCTGAATAAATGAGCTTGCAAAAAGGCCCTTGGAAGACTTCCAAATTGCATTCAAACCCCACCTTAAATTAAGGCTTTACGGATTTGCCCCAGGCTAATTTTAGCAAAGTTAAAAGTCTCAACTTTGCCATGTAAGATGGCCGGCCATGAGGGGGCTCTTTGGCTTCTCAAATTTGCTATTTTTAGCAGCCATCCTCAGCTATATAAACCTCCCGTTTCTGCCCATTCAAATCATCCCTCAACTCTCTCATTCTCTCATCACTTCTCCTCTATCAATTCTCTCTTTTTCTCCAAAAAACCAAGCCTTCTTGTGCCGATTTACCCTCTTGGAAAAGAGGTGTTTTCTCAGCCATTTGGGGCAGCAAGCGAGTTTTCGTAGTAGCCTTGATCGGCGAGGACAACAGAGACGAAAGAAGGAGCAATCAGTCAAGCCACGGAGAAACACCGGATTTGCTTCTTGTTCCCTATCTTTTTAATTTCTGTTGTTTTTATTATGAACATATCTATGAATATTCATGTCTTTGAAATGGTTATTTTAATCAATCTAGCTTGAATTAAGTCGTGTTGGGTTGATTGCATTTCGTCCTCTTGATTTGTTAAATTTATGTTTATGCTGTTATAGGCCTCGGTAAAATGCTTGATTAAGTAAAATCATGCCTAAGTTATTCTGGCATTAAAATTCATTAGATAACTAAAGAATTAATTATTTAAATGCATTAAAATTGTAATTAATGGACACAATACTTAATCAGTGCATGTTTAATTCATCTAAGGTAGCTGAAGACTAGATTAGCATTGTTGTAACACCCTGAAATTGGGCCTAGTAGAATTGGGTCTATTGGGCCTTGGGCATGAGAGCGTTTAAAATATTTTTTTAGAATAAGAGAACGGCACAATTGCATGTTAGATCTGTTGGGTGAGTGATTTTGGAAGGTTAGGGGGCTTCTATGAAGTCCTGGGTTCAAGCCATGTCATATGGAAAATTTTTATTTTTAGCATTAGGGGAACCCTGACTCCTGGTATTAAGCCTTTTAAGTAATTGTGATTAAAAAGAGACACAAGAGAGCCTGTGGTGGAGTGGTTGTGGCGTCACAAGTATGGCAAGGGGGACAGAGGTTCAAGTCCCACTGCATGCAAAAGGGATTATTTATTTTACTCTTGTGTGGGCAAGAGTTTGTGTTGGATTTGAACTCTGTGTTGGAGAGTTTGAATTGGTCAAGTGAGTGATTCATGGAGTGGATTATGGAGTGATAATTGGAGGAAATCAAGGAATTTCAAAGTTGGTGTGTTGTAGCCGAATAAGGACTCTATGGGTAGCTTGTTGGTGCAAAATTCGGCTAAGGGGTTTGGGATGTGCATTTCGGTAAATGGTGTTTTGAGTAAGTGTCAAATTTCCTCTTAGTCATTTTGGGGTTTTTGCGTTTTTGGCTCCTTTCCTCTCTAGTGTCGATTTCTTGGTAATCACTTGTGTTTCTTCGGGATTTTTTTAGCGCAAGTCTTTATGCCGAATCGTAAGTGCCAAAATACCGAAAGTCTGGTGTCGTTTCTTCTTAAACTTTTTCTCTCTTTCTTGTTTCAAAAGCTGCTGAATCACTCATAGCCGAGTATCTGTTGCCTTTCCTTTCTTCTAGCCGAACTCAACTTCTTCTTTTCCATCTCATTGTTTCTTTTCTTTTCAAGATAGCCGAATACTTCTCTCTCAAAACCTTTGTTCTTCTTGTGTTGACCGAATCTGTTAAGGCCGCAACACCTTCTTTTATTCATTCCTAATCGTTTCTTAATCTCTTCGATTTATTGGTAAGTGGTTACTCTAGCCGAATCTTGGTTGGCTTCTTTCTTCATGCTCGGTTTGGTATCTCTTGGGCCGAAGGGCTGTTTCCTCCTTGTTTGCCAGGGAGATAAGTTTATCTAACACCTCCTTTTTTCTTTGAATGTTGCTAGGGACTCGTTTTCCTTAACCAAGGGGTAGGCCGATTCCTTTTCCCCTGCAAGGGATCTTCTGGTTCGTGGTAAGTGCTTTAAGCATAGTATATATATATTCTTATGGGATTGTAGATTCTTATGAATCAGTTATCGGTTCTTGGGAAGGTAATAGCATTGAAAAGAATACGTGGTTTTGGGACTAGAGGAGATTACGGTTGTGACTGGTAAGTAGCGTTAGATTGGTTAAAGCATTTTCAATATTATGGTGATGGGTTAACAAGGGTTTGAGACTGATTGATGGGGTTGTTGTTATGATAGGTGTTTAATCTTGGAAGCGTTTCAACTACAAACCATGACAGTTGTGCACACACACCACTCCAAGTAGATTGGCAAATGCCGAAAAGCTGAAATACTGGCAAATGATGCCACACGAGCATGCGATCGCACGTGTGGTGGACCGAGTCCACGAATATGGGCGTAAGATTGTTGAGGCCACCATGAGCGTCCTCATGGGCTTAGGCCGTTTTAGGGCCAAATAGACCAGATTGGGCCGAGTAGGCACAACGGGCCCGTAGGCCCTACACGAGTAAATTTCGTGGATGGATAGGAAATAATGAGCCGGGCATGGCGATCACACGACCAAAGGCAGTTTTGGGCTAAATGGGCCATACGAGCGTGTGGGCCCACTTGGGCCGAATTTTGGGCTTCGGGCCCAAAAGCACCGCTTTGACCATATATGTTATTTGTGTCGCTCGAGGCAACTGTAGACCTTCGGGAAGGTCGTAAATTGACTGTAATACCCTTATACGGTAAATTAACTGAAATACCATTGTAGGATAAATGACCAAAATCCCCCATAGGGTAAATGACTGTAATACCCCTGTAGGGTAAAAAGATCGTTACGCCCTGAAGGGAAAAATGACTAAAATGCCCCTACATGTTATATGATTGTTATTGTATGCCATTTATGGTATGTTTGCATTCATGTGATATTATGCTGCATAAGGGATGGGATCATTGATTTCGAGGAAGTATATGATTTGTTAAGGTCGCATGGTCGCTTGACGACTGTGGATCCACCGATGGCTTTAAGCCGATTACGTGATTGGCAGCTCTACTGCAATATGGGTTAGTGCCGCAATCGGTGCTACATAAGGAGTGTAGGGATGGGTGGGTCGATTAAATCCCCACAGGTGTAACACCCCAAACCCGGCCCAAACGTTATGACCAGATTTGGTATGCTACGGGGTTTAACGTTAAACACTTCACTTGGATGATTTTTGAAAATTCAGTTTGTTTATTTAGGTATTCGCTAAAATAAGTGATATTTGAAGAAAACCTTTACTTTTGTTTGAACGTGTTTGAAATTCCCATATTTTTACTTCGTATAGATAAGTCTTTGAACATAAAATTAAATTTAAAAAAAAAATAGAATAAAGACATTAACAATTATAATCTGAACCTAAGCTATGGAGCCTTATTACATAAATAGTCCCAAAATTGAAAACTTAAAGGAAAACTGAAAGTAGTTTATGAAAATATAAGACTTGATGGCCCCTCGAGTCTGCCTCGGCTCTCATGTCCACGATCTACTGCTCATCTGAAAAGTCAGGGAAAAATAAAGGGGTGAGTCACCAAGACTCAGTGTGCAAATCCCGAAAACACATAAAAAGGCTTGAGGCCCACAAACACATTATGGGCCTTGGCCCATACATAATGGCAACAAAATATTCACATGCTGCATGGCCCAACCCAACCTAAAAGTCCATCCTCTACACACCAGCCCGTACCAGCCATCACACCTCGGGGATTTCTACAATCAACCCACCAACCGCTACACACCATATCGACAATCATGCTGTCAGTTATAACGCCGATCACCATGTGACCTTATAATCCATTGTGGCAGAGCCACCGATCACTGTGTGACCTTATAATCAAGTGTGTCAGAGCCACCGATCACTATTGTGACCTAAGTGTACATATCGTGGTTTAACCTCCGATCACTAGGTGACCTTTTAATATGCTCTTCCCCTTCATCATATCAACCCCATCCCATGCATACATCCATGCAGAAGCAAAATAATATACTACCTAAAAGATCACAGTCTATCACATACATCGATACACATAGAGAAGTTTCTATGATTACGTACCTGGCATCCCTTGCCTACCCTTTTCGGGTAATACGACTGTCCATACAGCCTTTATCCGGCTTTTAGCCCATAACATATATAGTACAGATTAATTAGTGTGATAAAAATCTACACACCTGATTACAGACAAGACGAGAATTTCTATGTTGACACTATCAGAAGTCGATACGACTGCTAACTGTCAAAGGTTTTGTTATGGAGCCGGTCCACAACCCGGTGGCCAATCCCGAACTGCTTATACCGCTTGTTTCTTAAACTTAGGGATTGGTTTAACAGATCCAATCCCCTCCTTCGCTTGATCGATATTTGATTCCATCAAAAGACCTTATCAGTTGCTACCATCATAACATTTGGTTAAGATCACAATTACGATAGCGAATCTAACGAGAATCTAAAGAGAACCCCTTACCTTGAAATCCCGAAAAGAGAGATATGAGGTTCAGAGATTAGCGGTTCTGGCTTTTAAATCTAAGCGATCTACTTCAATTCCCGAATGTCGCCCAACACGTAAACACAAGAAACCATCAATCCATTAGCCTTTCGGCTTTGTCTTCTAAAAACTGAAAGAGAAAAAAGAATAGATCAGAAGAAATCAGCACCTACCTTGACAGAGAATTCGGCAACTCCTAGAAGATTTCGGCTTTTTGCGAAAATCAAAAAGAGAAGATGATTCAAAGAAATCTATAGAGATTCGGCTTTCAATGAAGAAATCGACAGGAAGAAAAAGAATGGGCACTAGGACATTCGGCTATGGAAGAAGAGAGTAAAGAGAAGGAATACTTAAGGGTTTCGGCTTATAGAAGAAATCGAGAAAAGGTGTAGAGAAAGGCTATGAGGTTTCAGATTTAGCAGAGAATGAAGAAGAAGATGGAACTTTAGGAGTTTTCGGCTTTTTGAGAAAAGAAACAACTAAGAGAAGAGAATGAGAATAAATGCCGAAATTAAGAAGTACCCTATTTTCTAATCAAATTTTCGGCACACACACTAACCAAAAGCCGGCATTGCCCACTTTTGAAAACTAAGACTAATTAATTAACAAGGGAAATTTCGGCACCCCCCTTAGCCTCATAAAAATTGATTTCCTCTTTCCCCCAGAGTTGGAAATTCGGCCCCTACTTTGTGATCGGTAGATAATTTCTAAACTTTCTCCCTTATCATTACCCGATCTCTCATCCACAAGTGACCCGTATAACACCACCTCTTCTTCCTTTTATACTTACATTATCCACATTATCCGAACACATAAATCTCCTAATTCCAAGCATCCTAGCCGCCCAACTCTCCTCTCTTTTGACGCCAAAAACAGTTAAAATAAGTGGGTAATGCGACTCAAACCTTGGACCTCCCTATTGCTTATCACGCCACCTCAAAGCCCCTAAGTAGCGCCATCGACCACTGGGCCACAAGCCCATTTGTGTGTCTTAATTTACTGATAATACCTTTTAAGCCCTATCCTAGCGGCTTTCCACCGAGTGCCCAAGCGAGAAAATTCGATTAAGGCCTAGGCCCAATCCACGAGCCCATTCTTAACCCCTTAAACACCCTAACTAGCACATCAAGCGTAACATAAACATCACAAAGACACTAAATGCGAAGCCCCACCAATTCGTGGATGTTACAGTTCTACCCCCTTAAAGAAATTTCGGCCTCAAAATTACCTGATCAGAATAGATGCGGGTACTGCTACCGCATTGCTTCCTCTGGTTCCCAAGTAGCCTCCTCAGAACTGTGATTCCGCCATAGAACCTTAACCAACGGAACCGTCTTCCTTCGCAATACTTTGACATCACGATCCAGAATTTCCACTGGTTCCTCTTCCACAGACACCATGTGGGATGGATCCGAACGGTAACGTCTTAGCATAGAGACGTGGAATACATTGTGAATCTGTCTTAGCTCGGAAGGTAGCTCTAGCTTATAAGCTACTGGTCCCACTCGTTTCAACACCCGATAAGGTCCGATAAATCTGAAACTTAATTTACCTTTCCATCCAAACCTCAGTACTTTCTCCCATGGCGACACCTTCAAGAACACCTTGTCACCCACTGCAAATTCTATGTCCTTACGCTTCTGGTCAGCATAAGACTTTTGTCGGTCTGACGCTTCCTTTAATCGAGTCCGAATTAACTCTACCTTCTCCTCTGTCTCGGTAACAAATTCTGGACCCAAAATCCAACGTTCCCCTAATTTCGTCCAACAGGTAGGTGTACGACACCTCCGCCCGTACAATGCTTCATAGGGCGCCATCTGAATACTTGAATGGTAGCTATTGTTGTACTCAAACTCCGCCAACGGTAAGAACTCTTCCAAACTACCCCTAAAGTCAATGACACATCCTCTTAACATGTCCTCTAAGATCTGGATTACCCGCTCAGACTGTCCATCGGTCTGAGGATGAAACGCCGTACTGAAATCTAACTTCGTACCCAACGCTTGATGCAATGCCTTCCAAAATCGTGAGGTGAACCTAGGGTCCCTGTCCGATATGATTGATACTGGTACCCCATGCAACCTCACTACCTCCGCTATGTATAGCTTAGCCAATTTCTGCAGAGAGTAATCGACACGCATCTTGGTATGAAATGAGCGGACTTCGTCAAGCGATCCAACAATCACCTGCACCGAATCTTTCTTAGTAAGCGTGAGGGTAGCCCACTAACAAAGTCCATTGCGATCCTTTCCCACTTCCATTGTGGAATCTTCACCGGCTACAACAACCCTGATGGTAACTGATGTTCCACCTTTACCTGTTGACAGGTCAAACACTTCCCTACAAATTTGGTCACCTCTCGTTTCAAACCCGGCCACCAGAACTGATCTTGCAAATCTCGATACATCTTACTTCCTCCAGGGTGCATAGCGTATGGACTACCATGCGCTTCTTGCGAAATCTTATGCCTCAACTCAGGATCTTTCGGCATACACACTCTCCCTTGAAAACATAATAGCCCTTCCTCATTCACACTAAATTCTGTTGATCCTTCACTTGATCCTACCGGAAACTTCTCCTGTAGCAACTCATCGGTCTGCTGCTTCGCCTTAACCTGGCTGCCCCAAGAGGGTTTCACTTGAAGTTTAGCTAATAAACTCCCATCCTCGTATAAACTGAGGTGAGCAAACATTACTCTCAAATCAGAGATTAATTTACGACTCAGAGCATCCGCCACCACATTGGCTTTTCCCGGATGGAACTCAATCGAGCAGTCATAATCCTTTAACAACTCAATCTACCTCCTTTGCCTTAGATTCAACTCCTTCTGGGTCAAAAGGTATTTTAAGCTCTTATGATCGGTATAAATGACGGATTTCTCCCCGTACAGGTAATGCCTCCAAATCTTCAAGGCAAAAACCACCGCCGCCAATTCCAAATCATGTGTGGGATAATTTGATTCATCCGGTCTTAGCTACCGAGATGCATACGTAACAACCTTCCCATCTTGCATCAACACGCATCCTAGTCCCGTGTGTGAAGCATCACAGTAAATCACAAACTCCTTTCCAGCCTCTGGCTGAATCAACACCGGAGCCTCTGTCAAGATCCTCTTTAACCTCTCGAAACTCTCTTGCTTTACTGCACTCAAACAAACGGAACCCCTTTCCGCAAAAACTTAGTCAACGGTGCCGCGATCAATGAAAATCCTTCAACAAACCTTCTGTAATACCCGGCTAAACCAAGAAACTTCGAATTTTTGCTACCGACTTAGGTGGCTTCCAATCCAACACCGCTTCAATCTTTTGGGGATCGACTCTTATCCCTTCTGCCGATACCACGTGGCTTAGAAAAGTAACTTCACTTAGCCAAAATTCGCACTTACTGAATTTGGCGTAGAGCTGCTTCTTCCTCTGAATCTACAGAACCTCCCGAAGATGTGAATCATGCTCCTCTTCCGATTTTGAATAGACCAGGATGCCATCTATAAATACCACGACAAACCGATCCAAGTAGGGTTGGAACACTCGGTTCATCATGTCCATAAATGCTGCTGGCGCGTTGGTCAACCCAAATGGCATCACCATGAATTCGTATTGACCATAGCGAGTTCTGAAAGCCGTCTTATGAATATCTGCCTCCTTGACCTTAAGCTGATGGTACCCCGATCTCAGATCTATCTTTGAGAAAACTGAAGCCCCTTTCAGCTGATCGAACAAGTCTTCGATCCTCGGCAGCGGGTATTTATTCTTGATTGTCAATTTATTCAACTGACGATAGTCAATGCACATACGCATTAATCCATCCTTCTTCTTAATGAATAATACCGGCACTCCCCAAGGCGACACACTCGGTCGGATAAACCCTCTATCCAGCAACTCTTGGATCTGAGCCTTCAATTCCACCAACTACTTCGGCGCCATCCTGTACGGAGTGATAGATACTGGCGCTATTCCCGGAAGAAGATCAATACCAAACTCCACTTCACGATCCGGGGGTAATCCCGGAAGATCTTCTGGGAAAACATCCAAAAATTCCCTCACTGCCCTAACATCCCCAACAGTTAGTTCCTTGGCTTCCAGAGCCCAAACAAACATTAAAATTGCCTCGCATCCTTTCCTCATCATCCTTTCTGCTCTTAAGGCAGACACCACATTTGACAAACAGTTCCCCCTTTCACCTATCACCAACACTTCGCCACCCTCGGGAGTTTTTAACACCATACGCTTGGCTGCACAGTCCAAATTTGCTTGATACTTCACTAACCAATCCATTCCTAAGATCAAATCGAACTCCCCAAACGGCAGTTCCATCAGATCAGCCCGAAAAGCTACCCCTTGAACTTCCAGGGGTACATCCTTATATAGTTTGCTCACCACTACAGTTTGTCCTAGAGGGCTCACTACAGTCATCTCCCTAGAAGAAGTCTCATAATCTAAGTTCAAAGTTCCCACTATAGCACTAGCAACATAAGAGTCGTCAAACCAATATCAATCAAGGCGTTATAAGGCAAACCATAAATTAGAAATGTACCTGGTTATGACATCCAAATGCGTCGCCTCCTCTCTCGACGTCGGACAAAGATAAACTAACTCCCATTGTCTCACCTCGGTGTTTCTCGCCTTTGGCTCGGTGCTCCACGGCCCCGACCGAACCGTTACCACCCCGGGCCGGACCACGACCTCTCTGTGGGCTGCGACCACCTCTTCCCGGCCAGTATTCCCTTGACCCGTGGGCCCTTCATCGCCCGTTGTCGCGGGACGGCTTTCTAACTTGGTGGTCCGTAGATCCACACCTAAAGCACTTCCCACTGCCCGCCCAACACTCACCTACATGGAATTTACCACATCGAGCACACTTCTGTGTCTGACTAACAGCAGCAGGTCTCTCCTCCCGCCTCGGCTAGTCTGACCTAGGCCTTTTCTGAGTACGCCCAGCTGGCCCTGATGATCCAAAATTTCTCTTACTTCCACACCTATCTCTATCCCGATTCAATTTTTTTGTCCGCTTAACCTCTTCAGCTATCTTAGCTTTTTCCACAAGCACAACAAATTCCCTCTCCCGCTGTGGTGCTATCAATACACGCAGATCATCCCTCAAACCATCTTCAAATCGAACACAACGTTCATGGTCTGTGGCCACCATCCCTTGAGCATAACGGCTACGGCGTAAGAATTTTGCTTCATACGCAGCCACCGACCTACTTCCCTGAACCAGATTCAGAAATGCTCTACGCTACGCATCCACATAACTCGACCCAATGTATTTACTCTGGAACGCCGTTTTGAAGAGATCCCAGGTGATACGGTCAGCCACCGTACCATCCTTAACCGTAAGCCACCATTTATAAGCTTCGTCCCGTGAGAGAGATACAACCCCTTTTAGTTTTTCCTCTTCCGTGAAATCCAGATCATCCATTATACGCTCAACCGCCTCCAACCAATACTTAGCTGTACTCGGGGCTATACCAAAAATTCCCCTAAACATTTCCGCCCCATTGGCTCTAAGTCGCTCGACATTGATTTCCGTGCTCTCAGGTGCCCATGCTCGCCCCAAAGAACCCTTTCTAAAACCCTTAACATCGCCTGAGATACCGTATCATCTCCGTCTGTCTGGTCCTGAAATTCCATCTCTGCAGCGGGTGGTACCGGCATCTCGTTTCCAGACCCATGGTCAGATCCTACTGGTTCTGACACAGCCATCCTACCTCTCCCACGACCATGCGGCGGACGTCCACGACCCATTGTACTCATTCTACCGATTCGCGCTTAACTAATTGGAAATTTTATGAATTATTAATTTCTTTCACTGGTTAACCACGAACAATCTTATGGACAGTAGTTTCAAGAGTAGTTCTTTCAAATTTGAAATTATATCTACGGGTTTCAGTCTCAAGTCTGTATCTCCTAGTTCTAGGAACCCTATACATTCAACCATCATACATCAACATACAAGTAGCATCTATGAACTCACATTCGTCACATAATGGTATTTTCGTCATTTCACTACCCAGGGGTTTTTCCGTAATTTTATCCTACAGGGGTATTTTCGTAATTTCCCAAATTAGAGTATCTTGGTGTTTTTTTTTCAAAATAGAAATATTTTGGTATTTTTTTGTAAAGCAGGGATATTTTGGAAAATTTAATTTTTTTTCAAATCGAGGGTATTTTGGTAATTTCACAATTTTCGATAATTTTGTAAACCGGGTGCTATTGTAAATCTAGGGGTTTTTGGGTAAATTTTCAAAACATGGGTATTTTGGTAATTTACAAAACTAAGGGTATTTGGTCCCTTTCGGGTTTTAATTATGGTCTTTGGCCCGTCAACAAGTCCTCGCGACTAAGGTGAACAGTCACTACGCACCAAGTTGGATTCCAGCGAAGAGGAGGTGAGCCACTAGGGCCGCTTAAGTACCAAGCTCTCCCTGAATCCAATCCTAGACATGCGTATGCCTGTTACCACACCCTAACCCAGCGACTTGTTTACGGACATGTTTAATTAGATTAAGTTTTATGAAATTGAAGAGTTGTTTAAACTAGGCCTAAGATCCATTAACCGTATCATACTATTCTACGTCCATAAAGCCCATCAAACCCAACATGCATATCACATCAAGAGTTAGAATACTTACCTGCATGGATCGGGTACCGGTAGACTCGAAGGCCATATCTCAACCCAAAGCATTTTTCTCAAATTCACATCAATTTTACAACACCCTACTAGACTCATTTCACAGCCCGTGTTTTGCAACTGGGCTCTGATACTAAAATGTAACACCCCAAACCTGGCCCAAACGTTACGACCAGATCTGGTATGCTACGGGGTTTAACGTTAAAAACTTCACTTGGATGATTTTTGGAAATTCAGTTTGTTTATTTAGGTATTTGCTAAAATAAGTGATATTTGAAGAAAACCTTTGCTTTTGTTTGAACGTGTTTGATATTCCCATATTTTTACTTCCTATAGATAAGTCTTTGAACATAAAATTAAATTTTAAAAAAAAATAGAATAAAGACATTAACAAATATAATCTGAACCTAAGCTAAGGAGCCTTATTACATAAATAGTCCCAAAATTGAAAACTTAAAGGAAAACTGAAAGTAGTTTATGAAAATATAAGACTTGATGGCCCCTCGAGTCCACCTCGGCTCCCATGTCCACGATCTACTGCTCATCTGAAAAGTCAGGGAAAAATAAAGGGGTGAGTCACCAAGACTCAGTGTGCAAATCCCGAAAACACATAAAAAGGCTTGAGGCCCACAAACACATTATGGGCCTTGGCCCATACACAATGGAAAAAAATATTCACATGCTTTGCATGGCCCAACCCAACCTAAAAGTCCATCCTCTACACACCACTTGCACCAAATACCATCACACCTCGGGGATTTCTACAATCAACCCACCAACCGCTACACACCATACCGACAGGTCATGCTGCATGGGGTTATAATGCCGATCACCATGTGACCTTATAATCCATCGTGGCGAGCCACCGATCACTGTGTGACCTTATAATCAAGTGTGGCAGAGCCATCGATCACTATTGTGACCTAAGTGTACATATCGTGGTTTAACCTCCGATCACTAGGTGACCTTTTAACATGCTCTTCCCTTCATCATATCAACCCCATCCCATGCATACATCCATGCGATAAAAATAATATACTACCTAAAAGATCACGATCTATCACATACATCGATACACATAGAGAAGTTTCTATGATTACGTACCTGGCATCCCTTGCCTTCCCTTTTCGGGTAATAAGATTGTCCATACAGCCTTTATCCGACTTTTAGCCCATAACATATATAGTACAGATTAATTAGTGTGATAGAAATCTACACACGATTCATGCACAAGACGAGACTTTCTATGTTGAAACTATCGAAGTCGATCGATCGCTAATCGTCTAAGGTTTTGTTCTGGAGCCAGTCCACAACCCGGTGGCCAATCCCGAACTGCTGACACCGCTTGTTTCTTAAACTTAGGGATTGGTTTAACAAATCCAATCCCCTCCTTCGCCTGATCGATATTTGATCCCATCAAAAGACCTTATCAGTTGCTACCATCATAACATATGGTTAAGATCACAATTACGATAGCGAATCTAACGAGAATCTAAAGAGAACCCCTTACCTTGAAATCCCGAAAAGAGAGATATGAGGTTCAGAGACTAACGGTTCTGGCTTTTAAATCTAAGCGATCTACTTCAATTCCTGAATGTCACCCAACACGTAAATACAAGAAACCATCAATTCATTAGCCTTTCAGCTTTGTCTTCTAAAAACCGAAAGAGAAAAAAGAATAGATCAGAAGAAATCGGCACCTACCTTTACAGAGAATTCGGCAACTCCTAGAAGATTTCAGCTTTTTCCGAAAATCAAAAAGAGAAGATGATTCAAAAAAATCTATGGAGATTCAGCTTTCAATGAAGAAATCGACAGGAAGAAAAAGAATGGGCACTAGGACATTCGGCTATGGCAGAAGAGAGTAAAGAGAATGAATACTTAAGGGTTTGACATAGAAGAAATCAGAAAAGGTGTAGAGAAAGGCTATGAGGTTTCGCTTTAGCAGAGAATGAAGAAGAAGATAGAACTTTAGGAGTTTTTGGCTTTTTGAGAAAAGAAACAACTAGGAGAAGAGAATGAGAATAAATGCCGAAATTAAGAAGTACCCTATTTTCTAATCAATTTTTTGGCGCACACACTAACCAAAAGCCGAAATTGCCCTCTTTTGAAAACTAAGACTAATTAATTAACAAGGGAAATTTCTGCACCCCCTTAGCCTCATCAAAATGATTTCTCTTTCCCCCGAGAGTTGGAAATTCGGCCACTCATCATGATCGTAGATAATTTCTAAACTTTCTCCCTTATCCTTACCTGATCTCTCATCCACAAGTGACCCAGATAACACCACCTCTTCTTCCTTTTATCTGCCACATTATCCACATTATCCAAACACATAAATCTCCTCATTCCAAGCATCCTAACCGCCCCCAACTCTCCTCTCTTTTAACGCCAAAAACATTTAAAATAAGTAGGTAATGCGACTCAAACCTTGGACCTCCCTATTGCTTATCACGCCACCTCAAAGCCCTAAGTAGTGCTACTGACCACTGGGCCACAAGCCCATTTGTGTGTCTTAATTTACAGCTAATATCTTTTAAGCCCTATCTTAGCTGGCTTTCCACCAGAGTGCCCAAGCAGAAAATTCGATTAAGGCCTCGGTCCAATCCCTGAGCCCATTCTAAACCCCTTAAACACCCTAACTAGCACATCAAGCGTAACATAAACATCACAGTACACTAAATGTGAAGCCCCACCAATTCAGGATGTTACAACAGGAGTGCAGGGTTGGACAGAAGACGGAGTGCAGGGTTGGTTTGGGCATTTATGCATTGCATACACTGATACTGATATAGAGATGGGCTTAGGCCCAGATAGATGTGATATGTGACATTTGTTATGGGCTAAGGCCCAACTGAGGCTATTATGGGCTAAGGCCCAATTTCCACCATTATCGTGTTGGGCTTAGACCCACATTGATTACTGTAATGGGCTTAGGCCCGGATTGATGTGATGCATGCTTTATGATTGATGAGGGTTGTGCATACTGAGTTTTCGTAAACTCACCCCCTCTTTTTAATTTTTTAGGTAATCCTCAGTATGCGGTTCGACATACAGGAGGACTCGGAGGTGGCCACACTACGGAAAGCTTTAAATTTTAGTATTTTATTTTACCTTAATTAACCGCTTTCTTTTTGGGTTGTAATAAGGCCTCTTCTAACTTCTGGTTTTAATTTGGGATTTTCAGTTTACTACGTTTTTATCTGTTAAAAGTAGATCGCGATTTTCCAAAACAATAACTGTTTTCAAAACACTACGCTTTCGCAACTAAATATGCAAATATCATGTTTTCGTAAACCAGTTACTTTTAAACTTAGCTTCTGCAACTGAAAAGAAATTTTGGGAATAAACTTAATAATTTTTCTAAGCATCATGTTTTAAATAATAATAAATAAACTGACGTAACTGAGATTTTACTCAAGCTTTTAATTAAAAAGGGTTTTCAATGAAAACTTGGTTTTCGAAAAACACTTCAATGTGGCACGCCAGATCCGGGCCTAACTTTTAGGCCGGGTTTGGGGTGTTACAATTGTATTTGGCGATACATATGCCTTGCATAACTTGCAAGATTATTGTGATTAAACTGTTTCAAGGTAAGGGTACTTTGTTACCTCACATAGTCTTTTATATGCTTATTAGGTTGAATTAATCATTTGAATCGACATAGGAATATGCGAGAGATTGTTTAATTTAATAAGTATGTATGTGCAATAACATGTTTACCTTTATAAATCTGTTTAATCGGTCGAATTGACATAGAGATATGTACAATAGATGAATGGATTTTTTATTTGTAAATATGTTCATAACTTAGCAAATTACCGAGTTGCCGTGATTTATTCGTAACAAGTATAAGCATAAGTTTAATAATTCTAAGGTAAGGAAATATAATTAATCCAACATAATTATATCATCTTGATTAAATCATATTTGGAATCGTGCACTAGAATTTCTTTGTTTTATTTTAATTATTTCACTTAGTTTTTAACTCTTAGTTTTTTTTTTTGCTATCTCTTTTTAAAACCAAATATTTTTCCTTCACCAAAGTGTTTAAAATTACTTTCATAAATAATTCTTTTACAGTCCCTGTGGGTACGATAACTCGACATTTACTTGTCACTTTATTACTTGTTGCGATTGTGTACACTTGCACATTTCCATCGTTCCATCATGCAACCACATCATAAGCCTCATAAAAATCATATAACACATATTTCTACTTCGGATTTGTGGTATCGCAACCACTATTCTGACTAGGCCCTAAATCGGGCTATTACAATTCTCCCTGTTAGGGATTTTTGTCCCCGAAAATCTTACCGGTAAAAAGGTTTGGGTACTGGTTTCTCATAGCCTCCTCGGGCTCCCATGTAGCCTCTTCTACCCCATGTCTTTGCCATAATACTTTTACGAGAGCTATACTTCTATTCCTTAGCTGTTTAACTTCTCGTGCTAGAATCTTAACCGGTTCTTCGCCATATGTCATGTTGGGTTGAATTTCAACCTCTGTCGGTGTAATCACATGTGAAGGATCTGATCGGTAACATCACAACATAGACATGTGGAACACATCATGTATCTCTTCTAACTCAGATGGCAAAGCCAATCAATAAGCTACCGGCCCTATCCTCTCAGTAATCTCATATGGTCTGATAAAACACGGACTCAATTTGCCTTTTCGGCCAAATATGAGAACTTTCTTCCATGGTGATACTTTCAAAAATACCTTATCACTAATTTGAAACTCAATCTCTTTTTGTTTCAAGTCAGAGTAGGATTTTTTTCTATCAGAAGCAGCTTTTAAACAATCACAGATTATTTTTACCTTTTCTTTGGTTTCTATAACCAAATCGACCCCGTGAATCTAATTTTCCTTGTGTTCAGTCCAATACAAAGGCGTTCGGCACTTACGCCCATACAAAGCCTCATAAGGCACCATTTTCAATCTCGACTGAAAACTGTTATTGTATGCAAACTTTACCAACGGTAAATACTTTTCCCAGCTACCCTGAAACTCAAGAACACAACACCGGAGCATATCCTCAAGTATCTGTATTAATCTCTCTGACTGTCTGTCAGTTTGTGGGTGAAAAGCCGTACTAAAACTCAGCTTTGTGCCCAAAGCTTCTTGCAACCTTTTCCAAAATTGGGATGTGAATCTCGGATCTCTGTCCGATATGATCGACAAAGGCACTCCATGAAGCCTTACAATATCAGAAACATACAAGTCTGCCAACTTATCAAGCGAATAATCAACACGTACCGGTATGAAGTGGGCCGACTTTGTAAGTCTATCTACCACCACCCATACGGTATATTTCTTGCTCGGTGTCAACGGCAAACCCGTTACAAAGTCCATAGTAACACGGTCCCATTTCCACTCGGGAACCATAATAGGTTGAAGCAAACCCAAAGGTACTTGGTGTTTAGCTTTCACTTGTTGACAAATCAAGCATCTTGATACAAACTCAGAAATATCTTTATTCATACTCGGCCACCAGTACCATTTCTTCAAATCATTATACATTTTTGTACTGCCCGGATGTACAGATAGACATCCGCTATGTGCCTCATGTAAAATCTTCCAAATAAGCTCATCATTCCTCGGTACACAAACTTTGTCTCTAAACATCAAACACCCATCAGAATTAATCCGAAAGTCAGACTCAACACCCGACTCGCACTGAACTCTTTTGGCTTGTAAGTCACTGTCATCTTTTTGAGCCTCATAAATCTCTTGAAGGAACATCAGTCTAGCCCTCAAATCAACTAGAAGGGAACCATCGCTTGAAAAAGTCACCTATGTATTCATAGCCCTCAATGCAAATAGGGATTTTCTGCTTAAAGCATCGGCGACTACATTCGCCTTTTCCGGGTGGTAGTCAATGACTAGCTCATTATCCTTTATCAGCTCTAACCATCTTAGCTGTCTTAAATTCAATTCCTTCTTAGTCATCAAGTACTTTAGGCTCTTATGATCGATGAATATCCGACATCTTTCACCATACAAATGGTGTCTCCATATCTTCAAAGCAAACACAACGGCAGCCAACTCTAAATCATGTGTCGGTTAATTCTTCTCATGCGGCTTTAACTGTCTAGAGGCATAGGCTATCACCTTGCCTTCCTGCATAAGCACACAGCCCAATCCAATCAAGGATTCATCGCTGTAGATCACAAATTCTTTTCCCGGTTCAGGTTGCACTAGAACTGGACCTCAGTCAACAATGCCTTTAGTTTTTCAAAACTCTGTTGGCACTTTTCTGTCCATTCAAACTTCACCTCTTTTTGTAACAACCTCGTCATCGGTGTAGCTATCATAGAAAACCCCTTGAAAAATCGTCTGTAATAACCAGCTAGGCTTAGAAAACTTCTAATCTTTGATACATTTCTCGGCGGCTTCCAATCAACAATAGCTGAAATCTTGCTTGGGTCTACTCGGATTCCATCTCCCGAGACAATGTGCCCCAAAAACCCGACCTCTTTAAACCAAAACTCACTTTTTCTAAACTTGGCATACAATTGATTATCTCGTAAAATTTACAAAACCGTCCTCAAGTGCCCGTCATGCTCATGCTCATGCTCATCACGTGAATATATCTATATGTCATCAATAAAAACCGCAACAAACTTATCCAAGTATGGCCAAAATATACGGTTCATTAAATCCATAAACACAGCATGGGCATTTGTTAAGCCAAAAGGCATGACTAAAAATTCATAGTGCCCATACCTTGTTCGAAATGCAGTTTTCGGCACATCTGAGTCTTTGACCCTCAACTGGTAATAACCGGACCTCAAGTCTATTTTGGAGAACACAGTGGCTCCCTTCAATTGATCAAATAAATCATCGATCATTGGCAATGGGTACTTATTCTTCAAAGTAACCTTATTAATCTGCCGGTAATCTATACATAATCTCATGGAACCATATTTCTTTTTCACAAATAACACTGGAGCACCCCACGGAGAATAACTCGGTCTAGCAAAACCTTTGTCCGTCAACTCTTGCAACTGTGCCTTCAATTCCTTCAACTCAGTTGGGCCCATTTTGTATGGAGCAATCGATATAGGTGCAGTACTAGGAGCTAACTCAATGCCAAATTCAACCTCTCTAACCGGAGGCAACCCTGGCAATTGGGAATACATCTGGATACTCACATACTATCGGTACTGATTCAATTCTTAACTCAGTTTCTTTAGCATTCATCACAACGGAAAGATATGCTTCGTATCCCTTTCTTACATATTTCTGGGCAGACATATAAGAGAGCACTACAAGCGGCCTGTCCTGTTCATCTGATTCAACACGAAGAGTGTCCCCGTTTTCACATCTTAATTCAATGTATTTCTTTCCATAATTTACTGTCACATCATGAGCGGTTAACCAGTCCATACCAAGAATTATATTGAATTCATCAAACGGCAATAGCATGAGATTGGCCTTAAAATAATGACCTCTAATCATTAATGGGCAATCCTTGCATACCTTATCAACTAATACACTTTTGCCTAAAGGATTGGACACTTTTATCACAAACTCTGTAGACTCTACAGGCATGCTCATACTAGATATTAATTTCATGCTAATATATGAGTGGGTAGATCCCGGATCAATTAAAGTAACAACATTAGTATCATGGAGAGAAAATTTACCCGTAATTACATTAGGGGATGACGCCTCTTCGCGAGCGCAAATTGGCATAAGTCCTTGCAGGTGCTCTACCCTCAGATCTTGCAGCCTACTCACTGGGTGTACTCTTACTACTCGTTCCACTTCTGGGGTTTTTCTGTTGTCTCCCTCTAGTAGTGCTTCTCGATCTTGCACTCTGAATTTTCTCTTTTTCAACCATCTCAGGGCATTCTCTAATAAAAAAATCTTGGGAACCACACTTAAAACAGGCTCTCTCATGTGCTCGACACTCACCAGGGTGACGTCTTCCACATTGTGGACATCCGGTCTATTTGGTCGAGTGTTCCCAACACTAGCAACTAAGGTAGTCTGAGCTTTAATCCCCGAGCATCGCTTTACTCTTACTACTTGAAAACACAGTCAAGTAGCTGATCGGGTAGGGAAGTCTCTTGACTTCTTGGATGAAGATTGAAAAGACTTGTTCATTTGTCTCTTTCTTGAGTCACGAGACTCCATCTTAGCTTTTCTCTTCTCTTTAACCAACTCCTCGGCTTTACAAGCCTTGCCCACTACCATAACAAATTTGTAACACCCCAAACCCGGCCTAGAAGTTAGGCCCGAATCTGGCGTGTCACATTAAGGTGTTTTTCGAAAACCATGTTTTCATTGAAAACCCTTCTTCAATTTAAAACCTTCTACCGTTTAAAAATCCCGATTTTCATTGCTTATTAACAAAACAAGATTTGCTTAAAGTCATTCCCTTACAAAAATATTATTATTTTTAAACCCTTGTTTGTTGCGGAAGTCTGATATAAACAATTGCAGAAACGTGATATTTTGAAAATAGTACTTATTGTTTAAAAACCCGTGTTTAATAGACTAGCAGTTTGTAATTAAAAGAAATACCAAATAAAAGTTAAAAGAAAATCCCAATGGCCTTATTACAAAATTTTTAACCCAATAAATTAAACTAAAAATTTCTAAGTTTAACTTTAAAGCATATTTGACATGTGGCCACCTCCGAGTTACCTCGCAACTCTAAATCCTCTAAGGCTGGGGATTACCTGCACAGTTAAAGAGAAGGGTGAGTTGCAAGAACTCAGTGTGTAATCCCCGATTACGGTAACAGTCTGGGCCTAAGCCCTATTCGGTAACAATCTGGGCCTAAGCCCTATTCGGTAACAATCTGAGCCTAAGCCCTAAATCATATCAATGCAAAGCATGCATGTACCCTAACCCTGTCCAGCCAACTCTCCACCCGTACCAACCATCTCTCCATGTGGGGACCACGTCGACCCACCCAGCCAATCTCTCCAATAATGCAGCCTAGCTGCTAACAACGATATACGTGGCTGAGCCATTAAGATTAGAACACGTGGCGATGCCACTATAACGGTACGTCCTCCAAATCAGAAAACCCAACCCAATACAATATGTCATGTCGTAATTAACCCATGTATGCAGTGCATCACAATCATATACAATTATTTAAATATCACATAAACATCACTTAAACTACCACTAAGGGTAAAACGATCATCTTGTCATTTAGGGGTAAAACGGTAATTTCACCCCTCGGGGGTATTTCGGTAATTTTACCCACCGAGGGTATTTCGGTAATTTTACCCATTGAGGGTATTTCGATAATTTTACCCATCGAGGGTATTTCGGTAATTTTACCCATCGAGGGTTTGTCGATAATTTTACCTCTATAACGGCCTTTCCGAGGCCGGCTGTCGCCTCGAGCGACACGGATACCCTTTTTGATCGAAACGGTGCACATGGGCCAAAGCCCACTTTCGGCCCAACAAGGCCCATTACGGCCTAAGTCCACGAGAAAGTTCGTGGCACTCCCTTAGGTCTATCGCCAACGTTCGTGGCTCGATTTATCACTACGAGCGCTCCCATGCTCGAGTGATCTCAGATGCCGATATTCTGGCTTTTCGGTATTCTGGCTTTTAGCCGATTCACAGATCATAGCATTAACAGAACAAACAGGAGTGTGAGATTACACACCTTAATTCTGATTCCTTCCCTAGATTTGCGAGCACCAACCTAGAACCATCGAAAACCTTTGTTAACCTTTACTTGCTATTGTAACACCCCTCTTAAAACACATACTCCGACATATCTTCCTTACCTTGCTTTACCGAGTGTTGCTAAGTCCTTTCCGATTATCAGAGAAGATTAAGGACCCTGCAATGTATCCTGCGTTTCAAAACACTCTTATAAGAAGAGTTGAATAAAGATGTGGCTAACATCCACCCTTGCCGAAAACCAAACCCCCAGGCAAGATCGGTCCTCCAACCAAACACAAAGTGCGAATACTTACTTGATCAAGGCTAAGAGTAACGTATCGACTGTTTCCGGACGCTTGCCTCCTTCTACGACACGAAAGCACGTAAAAACCCATCAATGTCAGACTACAGAAGAAAGGGGAGATTTGGTAACTTAGAGAAAAGAATAGCATGACACGACCATTTAACTAAAAGAGAGTCAATACTACTTACTCTCAAATTCGGCAAGAACAACTTTCTTCTAGCAACAAGAATAGAAGGCCCCAAAAATGAAGGTAACTAGAAAAGAAAGGAGAGGTTAGCTTTGGCTTAAAAACAATGAACAAGGGATGGAGTGTTTGAGAACAAGGGGGAGGATTGGTTCGGCTATCTTGAAGAGGGTAGAAAGGGAGATTAGAAGAAAAGAAAGAGTATTGAATTCGGCCAAAGAATCAAGAGGAAGAAAAAGAGGTGTAGGCAGGGAGTGGCAGCAATTGAGGAAATAATGGATGAGTAAAAGACCCGAAAATGAACAAAAGAGAAGTAAATCAACACAAAGAAATTTCGGTTTGCACTCACACTCAAAGTTGCCGAAAGTGCTCCCAAAAGACCCCTCAGCCGAAATTGCAACATACCCACCTCTTAGCCGAAATTTTCACCCTAACAACACTCCCAATTTCAACCAACACTCCCACTCTCATCTATCTCCACGATTTCCTTCACTTCAACCTCTTAGAATTCCTCCCATCCATCCATTTGAAACTTTTGACCAAGTCTCCAACTTCCCTTGTAGAGTTTGATCCCAACTCTACTTCTTCCACTCTCAAGCCACAAAATAAAAGTCTCTAATTGCAATTTGTGGGATTTGAACCCCACTCTTCCTTGTTATCCCACTGACGCCACACCACTAAGTCACATGCTCATCTTATGACTCCTAAATGACCACAATATACTTAAGTGCTACTGCAAACAGCCCTCTCCCCCTTAATGGCCAAATACTAAATTTTTTCTAAAGCTCAGACTCAAACCCAGGCCTCCTTAGGACCCCCAAACACACTCAAATAGCTAGCCGTTCAATCACAACATGAATTTAAGCAAAATTACAAATCCCTAACTTTTGGGGCGTTACAATTCTACCCCCTTAAAGAAATTTCGGCCTCAAAATTTACCTGATCAGAAGAGATGAGGGTATTGTTGTCGCATTGCCTCCTCAGGCTCCCACGTGGCTTCCTCTGAACCGTGATTACGCCACAGCACCTTGACTAACGGAACAAATTTCCTCCTCAGCATCTTAACATCACGATCCAGTATCTGCACCTGTTCTTCCTCAAAAGTCAGATCAGGTCTTACTTCGATCTCATCTACCAGCACTATATGCGATGGATCAGAATGGTATCGCCTCAGCATAGAGACGTGAAACCCATTATGTATACGATTTAACTCAGGAGGCAGTTCCAGCTGATAGGCGACCGGTCCCATATGCTTTAATATCCGATAAGGTCCGATAAATCTAGGGCTCAGCTTGCCCTTCCCCCCAAATCTTAGAATCTTCTTCCATGGTGAGACTTTCAAGAAGACAAAATCTCCCACCGAGTACACAATCTCTTTAAGCTTTAAATTAGTGTACGACTTCTGCCTATCAGATGCTTCTTTTAACCGATCTCGGATCAATTTTACTTTCTCCTCTGTTTTAAAAACTAGCTTTGGTCCCAACATTCGTCGCTCACCCAGTTCTGTCCAACAAGTAGGGGTACGGCACCTACGACCATATAACGCCTCGTACGGTGCCATCTAAATATTGGATTGATAGCTGTTGTTGTAAGCGAATCCTGCCAACGGTAAATAGTCTTCCCAACTGCCTTTGAAATCAATTGCACAGCTTCTCAACATGTCTTCCATAATCTGAATTACCCTCTCCGACTGACCATCAGTCTGCAGATGAAATGCCGTGCTGAAATCCAACCTTGTACCCAAAGCTTTGTGTAACACTCTCCAAAATCGTGATGTGAACCTGGGGTCCCTGTACGAAATGATAGACACTGGTACCCCATGTAACTTCACAATCTCTGCCATGTATAACTTGGCCAACTTTTGCAACGAGTAATCAGTACGGACCGATATGAATTGGGCAGATTTAGTCAGCCGATCAACAATTACCCATACCGAATCTTTCTTAGTAGGCGTCAGGGGTAGCCCACTAACAAAATCCATGGTTACCCTCTCCCACTTCCAGAGTGAAATTTTAACAGGTTGCAGCAATCCAGAAGGCAGTTGGTGCTCAGCCTTCACTTACTGGCATGTCAAACACTTACTTACAAAATCGATAACCTCACGCTTAAGTCCTGGCCACTAGTACAGTTCACGTAGATCTCGGTATAACTTGTTTCCACCAGGATGCATAGCGTATGGGCTACTATGCGCCTCCCGCAGTATAGACTGTCTTAACTCAGAATCCCTCGGTACACAGACTCTCCCACGGAAGCATAATACTCCCTCACTATTCAGCCCAAAATCCACAGTCTCTGCCTTCTTCACCAATTGGAAAAGAGGAACCAACGACTCATCCAACAACTGCTTCTCTTTAATTTGAAAAATCCACGTCGGTTTCACTTGAAGTTCAGCTAACAAACTACCATCCTCAAATAGGCTGAGACGAGCAAACATTGCTCTTAGATCAGATACAACCTTACGACTTAGTGCATCCGCTACCACGTTAGCTTTTCTCGGATGGTACTCAATCGAGCAATCATAATCCTTAAGAAACTCTATACATCTTCGTTGCTTGAGGTTCAACTCCTTCTGGGTAACTAGGTACTTGAGACTTTTATGGTCGGTATAAACAATCGACTTCTCCCCGTACAAGTAGTGTCTCCAAATCTTTAGTGCGAATACCACTGTAGCTTATTCCAAGTCATGAGTGGGGTAATTCACCTCGTGCGGCCTAAGCTGACGAGGCAAATAAGCCACCACCTTACCCTCCTGCATCAGCACACAACCTAAACCCGTGTGCAACGCATCACAGTAGACAATGAATTCCTTTCCAGCCTCTGGCTCAGTATTAATCTACGAGCTTCATCGAAGAATCTTCTTCGCTCAAAAACTCTCCTATCATTTATCACCAAATAAACGGTACTCCTTTACGCAGCAACTTAGTTAGAGGTGCAGAAATTAGTGAAAACCCCTCAACGAACTGTCTGTAATACCCGACCAGACCCAGGAAACTTCGAATCTTGAACACAGTCTTTGGTGGTTTCCAGTCTAATACGGCCTCAATTTTTCGAAAATCAACTCTAATCCCCTCGGCAGACACTACATGACCCAAAAATGTCACCTCTCGCAGCCAAAACTCGCACTTACTGAACTTGGCATAAAGCTGCTTTTCTCTCAGCATTTGCAGAAAAATTCGGAGATGTGAATCATGCTCCTCCTCGGTTCTTGAATACACTAGGATATCATCTATAAACACCACCATGAACCGGTCTAAGTAGGGTTGGAAGACCCGGTTCATCATATCTATGAAAGCAGCTGGTGCATTCGTTAACCCAAGCGGCATGACCAGAAACTCGTAGTGTCCATAACGAGTCCGGAATTCAGTCTTGTACACATCTGCCTCCTTAACCCTTAGCTGATGATACCCCGATATGAGATATATCTTGGAGAAAACCGAAGCTCCTCACAGCTGGTCAAACAGATCATCTATTCTTTGCAAAAGGTACTTGTTCTTAATCATCAATTTATTCAATTGATGATAATCAATACACATGCGCATGGATCCATCCTTCTTCTTCACGAACAATACTGGTGCTCCCCATGGAGACACACTCGGTCGGATAAATCCTCGGTCCAGTAGCTCTTGGATTTGAGCCTTCAATTCCACCAGCTCCTTCGGCGCCATCCTATAAGGGGCGATGGACACCAAAGCTATTCCCGGTAGGAGCTCAATGTCGAATTCGACCTCACGATTTGGAGGCAACTCTAGAAGCTCTTCAGGAAATACATCCGGAAACTCCTTTACTGTCCTGACATCCCCAACAAACAAACCCTTAGTATCAGATGTACTGACATAAGCTAGGAACGCCTCGCAACCTTTGCGAACTAGCTTCTCGGCCCTTAATGGTGAGATTACATTAGATAAATAATCCCTTCGCTCCCCTATCACGACCACCTCCTCAACCTCTAAAGACTTTAATACCATACGCTTAGCAGCACAATCCAAATTCGCACGGTGTTTCACTAACAAATCCATGCCCAAAATGAGATCGAACTCGCCAAACGACAGTTCCATCAAATTCGCCGGAAAGGCAACCCCTTGGACCTCTAGAGGCACGTCTCTAAATAGTTTATTCACTCTAACCGACTGTCCCAGTGGACTAATCACTGACATTTCTCTATCAATAATTTTGAACTATATGCCTAAAGTTCCAGACACAGTACATGCAACATACGAGTGCGTAGACCCAATATCAATTAAAGCGGTAAATGATACATTATGAATGAGAAACGTACCAGTTATGACATTAGGAGCGTCGCCATCCTCTCAGTGCCGAGCAGCATACACCAACACTGGCTGTCTCACCTCTGTGTTACCAGCACCTCTGCCCAGTGCTCCACGACCTCATCTTAAACCATTTCCCCTCTCGCTGGACCACGGCCTCTCGGTGGCTGCTGACCACCTCTCCCTTGCTGCACATAGCCCTGACCTTGGACCCACATCTGAAACACCCCCCATTTTTTTTCTAGCACTCTCCCGAATGAGGTTTCCCACACTCAACGCATGGCTACGGTCAACCAGCAACAACTGGAACCCCAGCTCGGACTGGCCCATCAAACCTAGGCCTCTTCTTAGGTTGACCAGAAGAACTTAAGGGCCCAAAATCCCTCTTATTTCTGCCCCTTTCCTTCTCACGATTTTGACGATCAGAGCGTTTCACGTCCTCGGCAATATTTACCTTCTCAATCGAGCGATAAAGTCCCTTTCCTCTCATGGGGCTATCGGTACCGCAACTCATCCCGAGATCCTCTCGAACTGAACGTAGCGTTCATACTCAGTCGCGACTATGCCCCGAGCATACCGGCTCAACCGCAGAAACTCTGCCTCATATTCTACTACAGACTTATTTTCCTGGATCAGACTTAAGAATTCCTTCCTCCGGGCATCCACATAACTCGCTCCAACATATTTTCCTTGGAAGGTCATTTTAAAGAAGTCCCATGTCAAACGGTCGGCCTGCATGCCTTCTTTCACGGTAAGCCACCATTGATATGCCTCATCTCGCAGTAAAGATACTGCTCCTTTCAGTTTTTGCTCCACCGTCAAGTCAAGATCATCCATTATTTGCTCGACAGCCTCCAACCAATATTCTGCTACATTCAGGGCTACACCAGAGATGCCCCTGAAGATTTTTGCCCCATTCAACCGGAGTCGCTCAGAAATTAACCCACGGCCGACTAACCCAGTACTCGCTTCAGCAACCCTTTCAAGAACTCGCAACATCGCTTGGGACAGGGCATCATCTCCACCAGCTCGGTCATGAGACCCGTCTCGATCCATCGTGTGAGGCTGGTGCTTCCTGTCGAACGCGTGACGATGATGTCGACGATCCAGCCCTAGCATCTTGGCCTCTACCACGGCCACGTGTACCCCTTCCGCGACCTCTCGTGCTCATATCGGTGTAACGTACTTATCTGATTTAAGAGTTTTATGCATCAACTTATAATTCTCATAATTATTAACAAATATTTTATGAAAATAGTAATTAGAGTTATTTTCATAGATCGAATCCTTTCTACAGTTTTCAGTCTCCTATAGTCTCAATTTCTATAACTAAAGAGTTTTAGTATGCTACTACTATCCCTAGTAGTTTCTCAGTACAGTCATTTCAGTATATAACAGAGTACAGTGTTAGGAAACTTACGGATTTGGTGCCGGAGACACGGTGTGCCACAATTTCAGCAACATCATTACTTTCTAAACTAAAATTTAAACAGATTAGGAGAAATTTTCAAAACCCATTCCACAGCCGAGTTTTGCAACCTGGCTCTGATACCATTAAATGTAACACCCAAAACCCAGCCTAGAAGTTAGGCCTGAATCTGGCGTGTCACATTAAGGTGTTTTTCGAAAACCAAGTTTTCATTGAAAACCTTCTTCAATTTAAAACCTTCTACCGTTTAAAAATCCTGATTTTCATTGCTTATTAACAAAACAATATTTGCTTAAAGTCATTCCCTTGCAAAAATATTATTATTTTTAAACCCTTGTTTGTTGCGGAAGTCTGATATAAACAGTTGCGGAAACGTGATATTTTGAAAATAGTAGTTATTATTTTAAAACCCGTGTTTAATAGACTAGCAGTTTGTAATTAAAAGAAATACCAAATAAAAGTTAAAAGAAAATCCCAATGGCCTTATTACAAAATTTTTAACCCAATAAATTAAACTAAAAGTTTCTAAGTTTAACTTTAAAGCATATCTGACGTGTGGCCACCTCCAAGTCCCTCGCAGCTCCAAATCCTCTAAGGCTGGGGATTACCTGCACAGTTAAAGAAAAGGGAGAGTTGCGAGAACTCAGTGTGTAGTCCCCTATTACGGTAACAGTCTGGGCCTAAGCCCTATTTGGTAACAACCTGGGCCTAAGCCCTATTCGGTAACAATCTGGGCCTAAGGCCTAAATCATATCAATGCAAAGCATGCATGTACCCCAACCCTGTCCAGCCAACTCTCCACCCGTACCAACCATCTCTCCATGTAGGGACCACGTCGACCCACCAGCCAATCTCTCTAATAATGCAGCCTAGCTGCTAAAAACGATATACGTGGCTGAGCCACTAAGATCAGAATACGTGGCGATGCCACTATAATGGTACTTCCTCCAAATTAGAAAACCCAACCCAATGCAATATGTCATGTCGTAATTAACACATGTATGCAGTGCATCACAATCATATACAGTTATATAAATATCACATAAACATCACTTAAACTACCACTAAGGGTAAAAGGGTCATCTTGTCATTTAGGTGTAAACGGTAATTTCACCCCTCGGGGGTATTTCGGTAATTTTACCCACCGAAGGTATTTCAGTAATTTTACCAATCGAGGGTATTTTAATACTTTTACCTCTATATCGGCCTTTTCGAGGCCCACTGTCACCTCGAGCAACACAGATACCCTTTTTGATCGAAATGGTGCATATGGGCCTAAGCCCACATTTCGGCCCAACAAGGCCCATTACGACCTAAGTCCACGAGAAAGTTCATAGCACTCCCTTAGGTCTATCGCCAATGTTTGTGGCTCAGTTTATCACTACGAGCGCTCGCACGCTCGAGTGATCTCAGATGCCGATATTCTGGCTTTTCGGTATTCTGGCTTTTAGCCGATTCACAGATCATAGCATTAACAGAACAAACAGGAGTGTGAGATTACACACCTTAGTTATGATTTGTTCCCTGGATTTACGAGCGCCAACCTAGAACCATCAAAAACCTTGTTAACCTTTACTTGCTATTGTAACACCCTCCTTAAAACACATACTCCAACATATCTTCCTTACCTTACTTTACCGAGTGTTGCTAAGTCTTTTCCGATTATCAGAGAAGATTAAGGACCCCACAATGTATCCTGCGTTTCAAAACACTCTTATTAGAAGAGTTGAATAAAGATGTGGTTAACATCCACCCTTGCTGAAAACCAAACCCCCAGGAAAGATCGGTCCTCCAACCAAACACAAAGTGCGAATACTTACTTGATCAAGGCTAAGAGTAATGTATCGACTGTTTCTGGATGCTTGCCCCCTTCTACGACACGAGAGCACCTAAAAACCCATCAATGTCAGACTACAGAAGAAAGGGGAGATTTGGTAACTTAGAGAAAAGAGTAGCATGACACGACCATTTAACTAAAAGAGAGTCAATACTACTTACTCTCAAATTTGGCAAGAACAACTTTTTTCTAGCAACAAGAATAGACGGCCCCAGAAATAAAGGTAACTAGAAGGGAAAGGAGAGGTTAGATTCGACTTAACAATAATGAATAAGAGATGGAGTGTTTGAGAATAAGAGGGAGGATTGGTTCGGCCATCTTGAAGAGGGTAGAAAGGGAGATGAGAAGAAAAGAAAGAGTATTGAATTCGGCCAAAGAATCCAGAAGAAGAAAAAGAGGTGTACGCTGGGAGTGGCAGCAATTGAGGAAATAATGGACGAGCAAAAGACCCAAAAATGAACAAAAGAGAAGTAAATCAACACAAAGAAATTTCGGTTTGCACTCACACTCAAAGTTGCCGAAAGTGCTCCCAAAAGACCCTCAGTCGAAATTGCAACATACCCACCTCTTAGCCAAAATTTTCACCCTAACAACACTCCCAATTTCGGCCAAACTCCCACTCTCATCTATCTCCACGATTTCCTCCACTTCAACCTCTTAGAATTTCTCCCATCCATTGTAACATCCCGGTTTAGGGCCTAGTCAAAATCGTGGTTTGAGACCTCAAATCCGAGGGTCATGAATGAGTTTTTGAGGCTTATATTATGTATGCATGCTAGTGTGAAAGTTTCATGAAGCAATTTTGTGAAATTGTGGTTGAATTGTCCAAAAGGACTAAATTGCAAAAGTTGCAAAATGTGTGTTTCTAGAAGCTATATGTGTGAAATAGATTTAGATTATTAATTAGAGGTCCTTAAATAGAAATTTACCCAAATTCTAATTTTTGGACAAAAATGGGCATGGATGAGTTAAAATTGAAAGTTTATTAAAAAGGGCATTTTGGTCATTTATCAATTAAGTGATTAAAATAGGTGAAAAGATGATAGGAATTCATTCATCTTCTTCCCATAGCTGCCGAAAATTTGAGAAGCCATTGTTAGGGTTCTTTCAATTTTTCAAGCTTGCTAGTAAGTGCTCCTAAGCCCGGTTTTTTATATTCTTCGTATTTTTGAAGTCCCGATAGCATGAGTAAGCTATTTATAGCTATTTGGTGAGCTACTATGGATGTTCAAAAATGTACATATGTATGACATGCACGTATTTTGATGTTTTATGGAAGAATATGAAAGCTTGATGTAGTAGAAACATCTTTTGCTAAGTGATTTTCCATGAAAATGCATGTAGGGACTTAGTTGTGAAAATCTTAAGTTTGGTCATACATGGGTGATTTAGTGAGATTTGATGAATGCTTTAGTTGAGTAAGTGGTTCGGCTAAGCATGAAAGAGTAGGAAGTTGATTAAAAATCACTTTACGAGCCTTTGGGACTAAAGCGTAAATATGAGAAAGTTTAGGGGTAAAATAGTAATTTTGCTAAAGTATGAGATGTGGGTCAATTTAGTCAATGTGTGTATTGGATAAGCTGATTTATTCATTATAGATCAAGAAAGAAGAAGCCCGGATCGAAACTGAGGCAAAAGCAATGTGGTGGACTAAATTATACATTTCAATACTTTTGAGTATCGAGGTAAGTCTATGCATAAACAATGCATTCATACTTAGAATTTTTAAATGCTAGCTAGGGTGTAGCATGAATGAGAATGAATGAGAATGATTGGGAACCTATGTGGTTCAAGTAGAATGAATGTAATATAGATGTGAATGGATGAATAATTGGGTAAATAGACTTGTGCATGTGCTGTGATAATGCTAGATGGTGGGCTAAGTGCGATACCATCCAAATGCATATTGAAGATGAGCTGGCTATGTGCGATGCTATCGTTAGGTATATCATTTAGTGGCTATGTGCGAGATCACGATGATTACCTTTATGGTAGGCTAAGTGCGATACCACCTTATAAATTGATTGTGGTGTGCTAAGTGCGAAACCACTGAGTTATTGGCTGTGTGTATTAATTGTGTATATTAGCTGTGTGTAATAGCTGTGTGGATAAGATATGTGGATTAGCTGTGTGGATTAGCTATGTGAGTTAGCTATGTGGATGCATTATTGAGCAATAATGATGTGTTGTATATTGTGTAAATGTGATATTGAATGCAGGGGTGCATTTCAATAATTATGAGCATGTAACTCATGATGTGTTGGTAACATGGTAAGGGATAGAAAGAGTAAGCATAGATGTATATTATATGTTGGTATAATGCTAATAGTGGTTGGGCTTATACTATGATGCTTAATTTTTTTATGTGTAAACTTACTAAGCTCAAAGCTTTCTCTCTTTCTTTTCCCTTGTCTTATAGATTAAAAGCGTTGAATCAAGATACGAGGATCATCGAAAGATAGCCCACATATCAGCACACTTTGGTACATGAAACTTAATGTTTTGTATATGGCATGTATAGGGGCTAGATAAGTTAGTAAATTTTTTTGTAAATGGCTAAGATGTGTTGGCCTATAGATGGATAACTTATTTTGTATAATGCCATGGTTGTTGGCTATTACATTATATGAAAGAAAGATGTAGTTTTCTATGTGAGAATGCACTTCAATTTGTGTTGATTATGATGGTGTTAGATGAGTATATGTTGTGTGTGTTAGAAGGGTGAAAAAACTTGACACATAGTCTTGTTCTTGACCATGTGGGTAGACACACGGGCGTGTGTCTAGATCATGTGTGACACATGGTCAGCCCACAGGCGTGTGTTGTGGCCGTGCGTCCCCTGCATGTTAATATTTGAAAATAAAATAGACAACGGACTAGTCACACGGGCGTGTGCCTAGGGCGTGCAGAATTCATCAGTGTTGGCCACGGGCTAGCCACACGAGCGTGTGTCTAGACTCTAGGCTGTGCGAGGGAAGTCAGTGTCCACTACGGTTGGGGAGAACGGGCGTGCCATGGCCGTGGGGAAATTGGCAGAATGCTCGAGTTTTTAGCACAGTTAGGGAACATGGGCGTCTGTTTCCATGCACGGGCGTGTCTAATCTTGCACGGGCGTGTGAGACCTGTATAAAAGAGAAAAAATTTAAGGATCGTAAAAGTTCCAGATTAGTCTCGAGAGCCCTCGTGTGTATGAGTGAGGCCTCGTAAGTCGAGAATGAGGTTATATCGAGTAATGACATTGAGCCTAAATAGAGATTAAGCAGTTTGAGTTCGATAATGCCTCGGGCCCAGTTCCCGTTGTAGAATCTGGGTAAGGGGTGTTACATTTAGTGGTATCAGAGCTATGGTTTAGTCGGTTCTAGGACTACCGTAGCGGGTGTAAGAATCTAGCTATACATGCCATAAGTGTACGATGATAGTGTGGTGGTTTCTGATGATTTTAAATCTTGTTTTGTATAGAATATGGATTCCAATCCATTGACTACTGATGAAGCAGCTAGTAATGCACCGGCTCCGGCGCAAGGAACCGTGCCAGTTCAAAGTGGACCCGAGGCGAGGGGTCAAAGGGAAGAGGCAGGAGAAGCCTTTCTCCATATGATGAGTGATTGGTACTCGGACTACGTTCAAGCGAACCCTAACGCTCAACCTCCTCCACCTCCTCCTATACCTCAACCAAATCCTGTGGCTCCTCAAGGTATGGATGTAGTGAGGATATCGAAACCCCCGGTGGATAAGATTAGGAAACACGGGGCTGAGGAGTTTAGAGCTAAGGTAGATGATGACCCAGAGAGGGCAGAGTTCTGGTTGGAGAACTCAATGAGGGTGTTTGATGAGCTCTCATGTACACTTGAGGAGAGTTTGAAGTGTGCCGTATCGTTGCTGAGAGATTCGGCATACCATTGGTGGAAGATGTTGACGTTAGTGGTCCCAAAAGAGCGGGTGACGTGGGACTTCTTTCTGGAAGAGTTTCAGAAGAAGTATATAAGCCAGAGGTTTACTGACCGAAAAAGGAAAGAATTCCTTGAGCTGATGCAAGAAAGGATGAGCGATGGCGAGAGTACGAGCGTGAGTTTGTTAGGCTTAGCAAATACGCTCAAGAATGTGTGTCGACAGAGACCATCTTGTGCAAGAGGTTCGAAGATGGGCTGAATGAGGATATCAAACTCCTAGTTGGCATTTTGGAGTTGAAAAGAATTCGTGGTATTAGTTGAGAGAGAAAGTAAGGCCGAAGAGTTGAGTTCAGATAAGAGGAGGGCTGTGAGTGAAGCCCGAGATGCGAGAAAGAGATCAATGGGCAAGTCGTATCAAGCCCAGTCGAAAAGATCAAAGGAAGTGAATCCTCGGATGTCAGCCTCAGTGGGGTATTCGCATCGAGACTTGGACAATACTCGTCAGGGTTCGAGAGTTCGAGCTCCCTCGATGGAGAGTGTGGGCAATACAAAGAGTAAACCTGGAGTGTCCTAGTTGTGGTAGGTATCACACCGGAGAGTGTTGGGAAAGCGATCGAAAATGTTACAAATGTGGTTCCCCTGACCACTTTATCCGTAACTGTCTCGAGAGGGATGATAAGGAAGAGAGGCAAGAAGTGAGACCTAGTGATGTGTCTACGAGGGGTAGACCACCAAGGAACCCAAGAGGTGGGGCTAGTGGTAGAGGTGCGTCCAGGGACTCTGCTGTGAAACCAGGGGGTCGGGCACCTGCGAGGATGTACGCCATTCGCACTCGCGAAGAGGCATCCTCCCTTGATATGATAACGGGTGCTTTTTCTCTCTTTGACACCTCTGTTATTACTTTAATAGATCCAGGGTCTACTCACTCTTATATTTGCATGAGATTAGCATCTAGTTTGAGTATAACCGTTGAGTCTACGGACATTGTGATTAAGGTGTCAAACCCGTTAGGAAAGCATGTGTTAGTGGACAAAGTGTGTAAGAACTGTCCTTTTTTGATTGAGAATCATTGTTTTTCAGCAAACCTGATGTTGTTGCCGTTTGATAAGTTCGATTTAATCCTAGGCATGGATTGGTTGACTACCCATAGTGTCTTAGTAAACTATGGTAGTAAGTTTATTGAACTGAAATATGATAGTGGAGATGTAGTTCAAATTGAATCAGGTGGATCGGACAGTCTACCCGTGATGATTTCTTCCTTAGTGGCCGAGAAATGTTTAAGAAAAGGGTGTGAGTCCTATCTTACGTTTGTGTTGAACACTCAAGAGGTTGGAGTAGGGTTTGAAACAGTGCCAGTGGTATGTGAGTACCCAGATGTGTTTCCGGAAGAGTTACCCGGATTACCTCTAGTAAGAGAGGTCGAGTTTGGAATTGAGTTGGTTCCGGGAACGACACCTATTTCAATTGCCCACGCATGTAATGGCACCGTGGAGTTGAAGGAACTGAAAGTTCAATTGCAAGAACCCATGGATAAGGGTTTTGCAAGATCGAGCTACTCGTAGTGGGGTGCTCCGGTATTGTTTGTGAAGAAGAAAGATGGGTCTATGAGGTTGTGTATAGACTATAGACAAGCTGAACAAGGTGACGATTAAGAATAAGTATCCTTTACCAAGATTGATGATCTTTTCGATCAATCGAAGGGAGCTACAGTGTTCTCCAAGATAGACTTGAGGTTTGGTTATTATCAGCTCAGAGTGAAAGAGCAAGATGTGTTGAAAACTGCATTTCAGGCAAGGTATGGCCATTATGAGTTTTTGGTTATGCCATTCGGTTTGACAAATGCACCTGCGATTTTTATGGATCTGATGAACCGTATTTTCAGACCATATGTGGACAAGTTTGTGGTTGTCTTTATTGACGACATATTGATCTATTCTTGGGATGAAAACGATCATGAAGAGCACTTGAGAATTGTCTTGCAAACTTTGAGAGACAAGCAGTTGTATGCTAAGTTTAGCAAGAGTGAGTTTTGGCTCCGAGAGGTCGGATTCCTAGGACACATGGTGTCAGGTGATGGTGTTAGAGTTGACCCGAGTAAGATATTGGTTGTTATGGATTGGAAACCGCCGAGGAACGTGTTAGAAATTAGAAGTTTCTTAGGATTAGCGGGATATTACAGACATTTTGTAAAGGGGTTCTCTGTGATTGCTACCCCGATGATGAAGCTATTGCATAAAGTTGTCAAGTTTGAATGGACTGAGACATGTCAACAGAGCTTCGAGAGACTGAAAACAATATTGACTGAGGCACCAGTTTTGGTTCAACCAGAATGTGGGAAGGAGTTCATGGTATATAGTGATGCATCGTTTAATGGTCTCGGTTGCGTGTTGATGCAAGAGGGTAAGGTAGTCGCTTACGCCTCGAGGCAGTTAAAATTGCACGAGAAAAATTATCGACTCACGATTTGGAGTTGGCTACGATTGTGTTTGCGTTAAAGATTTGACGACATTATTTGTATGGCGAAAAGTGCCGAATCTTTACGGATCACAAGAGTTTAAAGTATTTGATGGGTCAGAAGGATCTGAATCTGAGACAGAGACGGTGGCTTGAATTGTTGAAAGACTATGAGTTAGTCATTGATTACCACCTGGGAAAAGCGAATGTGGTTGTGGATGCCTTGAGTAGGAAATCCCTGCACGCTCTAAGAGTTATGGGAGCGAGTTTAGCATTGTCTGATGATGGTGCTATTTTTGCAGAGTTGAGAGCTAAGCCACTCTTTTTTCAACAAATATGTGAAGCTTAGAGAAATGACAGCGAGATGCAAGCTAAGATAGCTAAGTGCGGATCAGAAAGTGATTCCGATTTTCGAATGGATTTGAATGGTTTTTTGGTGTATCGTGACAGAATTTGTGTTCCTAAAAATGAGGAGTTGATTCGAAAGGTTTTGTATGAGGCCCACAGTGGATGCTTGTCAGTACATCCAGGCAGTACGAAAATGTACAACGATTTGAGAAAGTTGTATTGGTGGCCGGGTATGAAAAGAGATATTTCAGAGTTTGTGACTAAGTGTCTGATCTGCCAACAAGTGAAAGCTGAGCATCAAGTGCCTTCAGGATTGCTTCAGCGAGTGATGGTTCCCGAATGGAAGTGGAATCGGGTTACCATGGATTTGGTGACGGGGTTGCCGATGACTCCGAGAAAGAGAGATGTTGTGTGGGTTGTTGTGGATAGATTGACGAAGTCTGCTCACTTTATTCCAGTACGTGTTGATTATTCACTGGATAAGTTAGCTGAGTTGTACGTGGCAGAGATAGTGAGATTTCATGGTGTACCTGTGTCTATTATATCGGATAGAGATCCGAGGTTTACTTCGAGATTTTGGAAGAAGTTGCAAGAGGCCATGGGTACGAGATTGAATTTCAAAACTGCATTCCATCCACAATCCGATGGTCAGTCTGAAAGAGTGATTCAAGTTCTTGAAGATATGCTTCGATGCTGTGTGATAGAATTCGAAGGTAGTTGGGAGAGATATCTGCCTTTGGTCGAATTCGCCTATAACAATAGTTATCAGTCGAGTATACAAATGGCACCGTATGAGGCTTTGTATGGCCGTAAGTGTCAAACTCCTTTGTATTGGACTGAGCTTAGCGAGAAACGGATCCATGGGGTCGATCTAGTAAAAGAGACCGAAGAGAAAGTGAAAGTAATCCGTAATAGTCTGAAAGTTGCTTCGGACCGACAGAAGTCGTATGCGGATTTGAAAAGAAAAGAAATAGAGTTTGAGGTAGGCGACAAAGAATTTTTGAAAGTATCACCGTGGAAGAAGATTATGAGATTTGGAAAAAAAGGGAAATTGAGTCCAAGGTTCATAGGGCCGTATGAGATTGAGCGAATTGGACTCAGAGCTTACCGGGTTGGCTTTACTGGGTAGAGTTAGAAAAGATTCATAATGTGTTCCATGTGTCGATGTTGCGACGGTATCGCTCCGATCCTTCACATGTGATTCCTTCAACGGAAATTGAGATAACACCGGATATGTCTTATGAAGAGGAGCCGATTAAGATCTTGGCTCGAGAAGTGAAACAGTTGAGAAATAAGAGCATAGCACTAGTGAAAGTGTTATGGCAGAAACATGGTGTGGAAGAGGCTAAGTGGGAAACGGAAGAAGCTATGAGAGAGCAACATCCAAACCTCTTTACTGGTAAGATTTTCGGGGACGAAAATCTCTGAATGGGGTAGAGTTGTAACATCCCAGTTTAGGGCCTAGTCAGAATAGTGGTTCGAGACCACAAATCTGAGGATCATGAATGAGTTTTTGAGGCTTATAATATGTATGCATGCTAGTGTGAAAGTTTCATGAAGCAATTTTGTGAAATTATGGTTGAATTGTCCAAAAGGTCTAAATTGCAAAAGTTACAAAATGTGTGTTTCTAGAAGCTATATGTGTGAAATAGCTTTAGATTATTAATTAGAGGTCCTTAAATAGCAATTTATCCAAATTCTAATTTTTTGACAAAAATGGGCATGGATGAGTTAAAATTGAAAGTTTATCAAAAAGGGCATTTTGGTCATTTATCAATTAAGTGATTAAAATAGGTGAAAAGATGATAGGAATTCATTCATCTTCTTCCCATTGCTGCCGAAAATTTGAGAAGCCATTGTTAGCGTTCTTTTAATTTTTCAAGCTTGCTAGTAACTGATCCTAAGCCCGATTTTTGATATTCTTCGTATTTTTGAAATCCCGGTAGCGTGAGTAGCTATTTATAGCTATTTGGTGAGCTACTATGGATGTTCAAAAATGTACATATGTATGACATGAATGTATTTTGATGTTTTATGGAAGAATATGAAAGCTTGATGTAGTAGAAACATCTTTTGCTAAGTGATTTTCCATGAAAATGCATGTAGGGACTTAGTTGTGAAAATCTTAAGTTTGGTCATACATGGGTGATTTAGTGAGATTTGATGAATGCTTTGGTTGAGTAAGTGGTTCGGCTAAGCATGAAAGAGTAGGAAGTTGAATAAAAATCACTTTACGAGCCTTTGGGACTAAAGTGTAAATATGAGAAAGTTTAGGGGCAAAATAGTAATTTTGCTAAAGTATGAGATGTGGGTCAATTTAGTCAATGTGTGTATTGAATAAGCTGATTTATTCATTATAGATCAAGAAAGACGAAGCCCGGATCGAAATCGAGGCAAAAGCAATGTGGTGGACTAAATTGCACATTTCAATACTTTTGAGTATCGAGGTAAGTCTATGCATAAACAATGCATTCATACTTACAATTTGTAAATGCTAGCTAGGGTGTAGCATGAATGAGAATGAATGAGAATGATTGGGAACCTATGTGGTTCAAGTAGAATGAATGTAATATAGATGTGAATGGATGAATAATTGGGTAAATAGACTTGTGCATGTGTTGTGATAATGCTAGATGGTGGGCTAAGTGCGATACCATCCAAATGCATATTGACGATGAGCTGGCTATGTGCAAGGCTATCGTTAGGTATATCATTTAGTGCCTATGTGTGAGATCGCGATGATTACCTTTGTGGTAGGCTAAGTGCGATACCACCTTATAAATTGATTGTGGTGTGCTAAGTGCGAAACAACCGAGTTATTGGCTGTGTGGATTAATTGTGTATATTAGCTGTGTGTAATAGCTGTGTGGATAAGATATGTGGATTAGCTGTGTGGATTAGCTATGTGAGTTAGCTATGTGGATGCATTATTGAGCAATAATGATGTTTTGTATATTGTGTAAATGTGATATTGAATGCAGGGGTGCATTTCAATAATTATGAGCATGTGACTCATGATGTGTTGGTAACATGGTAAGGGATAGAAAGAGTAAGCATAGATGTATATTATATGTTGGTATAATGCTAATAGTGGTTGGGCTTATACTATGATGCTTAATTGTTTATGTGTAAACTTACTAAGCTCAAAGCTTACTCTCTTTCTTTTCCCTTGTCTTATAGATTAAAAGCGTTGAATCAAGATACGAGGATCATCGGAAGATATCCCACATATCAGCACACTTTGGTACATGAAACTTAATGTTTTGTATATGGCATGTATAGGGGCTAGATAAGTTAGTAAATTTTGTTGTAAATGGCTAAGATGTGTTGGCCTATAGATGGATAACTTATTTTGTATAATGCCATGGTTGTTGGCTATTACATTATATGAAAGAAAGATGTAGTTTTCTATGTGAGAATGCACTTCAATTTGAGTTGTTTATGAGGGTGTTAGATGAGTATATGTTGTGTGTGTTAGAAGGGTTAAAAGAACTTGACGGTTAGTCTTGTTCTTGACCATGTGGGTAGACACACGGGCATGTGTCTAGATCATGTGTGACACACGGTCAGCCCACGGGCGTGTGCTGTGGCCGCGCGTCCCCTGCATGTTAATATTTGAAAATAAAATAGACAACGGACTAGTCACACGGGCGTGTTCCTAGGGCATGCAGAATCCATCAGTGTTGGCCACAGGCTAGCCACAGGGGCGTGTGTCTAGACTCTAGGCCGTACGAGGGAAGTCAGTGTCCACCACGGTTTGGGAGAACGGGCGTGCCATGGCCATGGGGAAATTGGCAGAATGCTCGAGTTTTTAGGACTACTAGGGAACATGGACGTCTGTTTCCATGCACGGGCGTGTCTAATCTTGCACGGGCGTGTGAGACCTGTATAAAAGAGAAAAATTTTAAGGATCGTAAAAGTTTTAAATTAGTCTCGAGAGCCCTCGTGTGTATGAGTGAGGCCTCGTAAGTCGAGAATGAGGTTATATCGAGTAATGACGTTGAGCCTAAGTGGCGATTAAGCGGTTTGAGTTCGGTAACGCCTCGGGCCCGATTCCCGGCGTAGAACCCGGGTAAGGGGTGTTACATTTAGTGGTATCAGAGCTATGGTTTATTCGGTTCTAGGACTACCGTAGCGGGTGTAAGAGTCTAGCTATACATGCCATAAGTGTACGATGATAGTGTGGTTGTTTCTGATGATTTTAAATCTTGTTTTATATAGAATATGGATTCCGATCCATTGACTGCAGATGAAGCAGCTAGTAATGCGCCGGCTCCTACGCAAGGAACCGTGCCGGTGCAAAGTGGACCCGAGGCAAGGGGTCAAGGGGAAGAGGCACGAGAAGCCTTTCTCCATATGATGAGTGATTGGTACTCGGACTACGTCCGAGCGAACCCTAACGCTCAACCTCTGCCACCTCCTCCTATACCTCAGCCAAATCCTGTGGCTCCTCAAGGTATGGATGTAGTGAGGATATCGAAACCCCGGTGGATAAGATTAGGAAACAAGGGGCTGAGGAGTTTAGAGCTAAGGTAGATGATGACCCAGAGAGGGCGGAGTTCTGGTTGGAGAACTCAAGAGCCCTCGTGTGTCTGGGTGAGGCCTCGTAAGTCGAGAATGAGGTTATATCGAGTAATGACATTGAGCCTAAGTGGCGATTAAGCGGTTTGAGTTCAGTAATGCCTCGTGCCCGATTCTCGGTGTAGAACCCGAGTAAGGGGTGTTACATCCATCCATTTGAAACTTTTGACCAAGTCTCCCACTTCCCTTGTAGAGTTTGATCCCACCTCTACTTCTTCCACTCTCAAGCCACAAAATAAAAGTCTCCAATTGCGATTTGTGGGATCCGAACCCCACTCTTCCTTGTTATACCACTAACGCCACACCACTAAGTCACACGCTCATTCTTGTGACTTCTAAATGTCCACAATATACTTAATTCCAACTGCAAACAGCCCTCTCCCCCTTAAGGGCCAAAAACTAAAATTTTTCTAAAGCTCAGACTCGAACCCAGGCCTCTTTAGGACCCCCAAACACACTCAAATAGCTAGCCGTTCAAGCACAACATGAATTTAAGCAAAATTACAAATCCCTAACTTTTGGGGTGTTACAAAATTCCTTTAATTCTAGGCCACCAACAAATAATCGGATATCTTCATTTAATCCGTCCTCAAACCTCTTACACATAATATCTTCAGAGGATACACACTCCCGAGCGTATTTGCTGAGCCTTACAAACTCACGCTCATATTCGGTTACTGTCATTCTACCTTGTTTCAGTTCAAGGAATTCCTTTCTTTTCTGATCAATAAATCTTTGGCTAATGTACTTCTTCCAGAATTCTTCTTGGAAAAACTCCCATGTGATCTTTTCCCTTGGTACAACCGACACAAGGGTGTTCCACCACTGAAAAGCGAAATCTCTCAAGAGAGACACCACACATTTCATGCACTCTTCAGGTGTGCAGGATAATTCTTCAAATACCCTGATCGTATTTTCAAGCCAAAATTCTACTCTTTTTGGATCATCATCTTTACTAGCTCGAAATTCCTCGGCTCTTTGTTTCCGGATTCTATCAACCGGAGGCTTTTCTCTCCTTACCACTTCTACCATTCAGGGAGCTACAGGGGTAGTGATCGCTGTGATTTAAGAGTTTTAAATATTTATAAAAAGAATGATCGAACCTGGAAACTAACTATGATAATGATTTGAGGCAAGCGCACCTATCGAACAGTAGTATAGCTTAGGCAAGACCAGATTGTCGAACCCAAAGGAACCAAAAGTACTAATACTAACTTTCTTTTTATTATCTAGCCTAAAATAAGTGAAGTTGTTATTTAATCTAAATTTAACTAATTACTAAGCTAAAGACGCAAAGACAAAAAGAATGACTTGGGGAAATACCGTTGGAAAAACTCAGTTGATTAAGACGATACCCTTAGGAAGAATCCACCTAGACTTCACTTGTTATCTAACTCTGAACCAGACAATTTATTCACTTGACTTGATCCGTAAGACTCCCTAATGTATATTAAACCCTCTCTCGAAGCGAATAACGTCTAACCCTAGGTTGATTAATTGAAATCTCTTTCTAATTAAAACCCCTAGAATTGCATTAACTTGATCTATGGACTCCCATATTAGGTTTCACCCTAATCCGACAAAATCTCGTCACCCTATCTCTAGGCGCGCGATCAACTCCGCTTAATTATGCTAGATCTACTCTTAAGCATGGACTTTTGCTCCTCCACCTAAGCACATCAAACTTGAATCAATATCGTGGAAATGTCAACACAAGAATTAAGAACACATAATTAAGAACAAATCAAGTATTTATTATATAGTTCAGTAAACGATAACAAGATTTATCTAAGTTTCATCCCCTTCAGGTATCTGAAGGGTTTAGTTCATAACGATAAAAGAAAACATCTCAGAAGAAAAGATAAAACAAAACATAAGAAATCCCTAAAACCCCCTGAAGGAAATAAAGGAGATATCCGCCATCTTGAGTAGAATTATGACTTCTTGAGATGGATCAACTGGCTATCTTCGAGTGTTTCCCACAAATCTGACCTTTTCGGCTCGGCTCCTTGGCCTAGCTCACCGCCCTAGATGATAGCCTTGGGCTCCGGCTTCTGCCGAACTCCCTCCTTAAGTTGCCCCCTAGGATGTTTATATAGGCTTGGAGATGCCTTACTTGGCCTCCAAGTATCCAAATCTGAGTGAAGTTCCTATTTGGGTGTTTAATTAGACTTTGGAATGTGTTTCTTTGCCTCCAAGTATCCAAATCCGAGTAAAACTCCTCTTGGCCGCGGCAGGGGCACGGCCATGGCACACGCCCATGTGAATCGTGGCCAGGCCGTGTTGGGTCGACTAATAAGGCACGACTGTGTGGTCTTGGGCTCAGGCCGTGTCGATTTCGTGATGTGGCTCATTTGGCCCGTTTTAAGGCCATTTCTTGTTCTTTTCATCCTCTGGTGCTTTCCTGAGTATGAAACATGAAAATAAAGGATTAAGAGCACCAAATTACGTAAAATATGGGATAATTCATCCAAAAGCATGCTAAATGTGGGATTAAAATATGTTACTTTTACGGTTTATCAAATACCCCCGCACTTAAGCTTTTGCTAGTCCTCAAGCAAAATTCTCAACTTACAATTAAAACGAACTTTCCATGATTCAATATTTCTATCAACAATGTCTCATCATAATTCATAGATAATTTATACATGGATAATTTAACTCAGAGAGTCCTAAAGATTCAAACTATATAAGTCATACATTTGTAGCACAAAACATAGGTGTTTCCCCTCATTTAAATAATTACCTCTGATCCAAAACCTACAAGGATCGACATCCTCACAAAAGATTCACTCAAATCACTCGAAGTGTTTAAGGTTCAGAATTAAGCACTCAAATGGCAAACCTGAAAAGTTAATCCTATAGGCTTGCATGAAAATCAAATCTCCACCACTGTAATATGAGATGATGCACAAATCAAAAGGTCTTTGAAAGGGTTGTAACAGGGCTTAGGTTAAGGGTGTGGATAAAGGCTGAATTAAAGGGTTAGAATCGAGATCGACCTGAAAAATTACCTAACTAGAAACAACGAACTGAAAAATAAATAATTACATGAATTGAAACTTTGAAACTAATAATACGAGCTTCTTCTTCAATAAATAGACTTTAACTGTACAAGCTCGCTTTTCATCATACTAATACTGAATATACTTCGATTTTTTTTAAGAACAAGTCAAGTAATAATAAAGAACTTTAACAACTCAAATAAAGAACATAGTTGGCAACTGATCAAATCAAATCTCGACAAAAAAAATGGTAGTCAAGAAGAATTGTGATAACAAATACAAAGGGTTTTGGGTTAATATTAGTGGGTGAGTCAATAAAAAGGGTTGTTAGGATCAAATGGGTTCACTAGGGGTTAATTATGAAGGTAGGCTTTTTATGGAGTAAGTGGGTTAAATCCTAGGTGCCTTTATCATTTCTGTATATCAAATCAAAGATGTGGTCTCAACATGTATAATCGAGGCAAGTTCTAGAATAACAGTTCAATGTTGACACACTCATAATCAAAAAGTGAGCATGAAAAAGGATATATGCTCTTATAAGGCTCAAAATCTCACAAAAATTATGGGTATTTTGATATCAACCTCGTAAATTTCAAATTTCAAAGTAATATTCAAATTCGGGTTAACAACCTAAAAAAAAAATTAATTACAAAAAATAGACTTATCATGCTTGATTCTCTAGTATCTTAGAATTTAATTATCAATGCACAATTATAAATGACTTAATCTAAAACATATCAATAAAGATCATAAGTCATGTAAATTTCATTCTAATCATAATATGAGAAACTTACTTAAAAACAAGACTAAATTCAGGGATTTGAGAATAATGAAAAAAGTTTGGCACCTAATTTCAGGAATTTGAGAATGATGAAAAAAGTTAGGCACCTTTTTAGGTTGTTCACCCCCCACACTTAAGATGTACATTGAACTCAATGTACAAAGATAGATAATAGCAAAATAAAATCATACGATAGGGAGAGAGGTGAAACTTCCTGAATTTTGGATGAAGTCAATGAAAAGAAACTGGATAGGATTGGAGGTGAACGTGGGGAAGCGCCTCAAACCGTTTGAACTTGAATCCTCAAAGTAGCCGGTCTAATTTTATTGTATCCTAAGCTAAATCTAAATTCCATTGAGACAAAGAAAAATAATAAAGGAAGTAAAAATAAAAATAAAAATAAAAATAAGAATAAAATTAAATAGAGATACGGTCCACGCCCATGTGCCTACCCGTGGTGTCCACACGGCCACGGCCACGGCCGTGTGCAAGGCCGTGTGGGTGTGGAAACCTATGCCTAAATACGAAAAGAAATAAAATGAAACTAATTAGTAGAGTTAGTGCTCGGGTTGCCTCCCGAGAAGCTCTCGTTTAAAGTCTTGAGCTAGACTTACCTCTTATTCGCATTATCAGGGTGGTTTGAGGAGGTGAAAATCCTTTCTCATGCGTTCAATTCAGTTTTTGATATAAAGTTTAAGTCGAGTAGTGTTTACCTTAAAAGTACTGAATTTAGGATTAGTTACCTCGACTGTTCCATCTGGGAAGATTTTGAGTACCTGATCTCCTATCTTAAGCTGGGTTGTCCCATCGTTAAGTTTCTTGTGGAGTTGCCTCGTTTTTCTTCATGTATTTCTTTGAAGTGTATCTTCCACTCGTCTAGTTCATTGATCCGAAGCTTTCATTCCTCATGAATTTCTTCTTTATTGACACGAGGTCTAGGATCTGGCATCTGCGAAAGAGCTTTAAGAAACGGCAAGTTAATAAGAAACTTCTTTGGAGGTTTAAGAAATTTACCGAATTGTTCCTCTGTGTGTTCTTTATTTATCGCATTGGGGTATGGCATATGAGCTTGGTACTCTGTAATTACCGGGTTTGGTAAATCATGGCTTACCTCAACCTTATCTTTCTCTACCACATTTTTTTGTATTTGATTGGGTTCATCTAACCCTATACTATCATGAGCTGTGATAGCTTGGATTTGCTCCTTTGGGTTAATCTCAGTGTTGCTTGGTAGACGCCCTTGCGGTCATTCGAAATTATCTTTGCAAGTTGTCCAACTGTCTTAGTAAGTTCCCCAACTTGACTTTCGATCCCCTTAATTGATGCTGTGATTCTTAAGGGTGGTTTTAGTGTCTTGGAGACAGGTTATCCAGTGGTCGCCATGAATTTTGTCAAGATCTCTTCAAGGTTCGGCCTCTTTCCTGTGGATAGGGTGATTTTGGAAATTTTGAGGAGGTTGTTGTCTTTGAATTCCTTGATTTCCTTGACCTCCCATGAAAAATTTGGGTGGTTCCTCCAACTTTGGATTATAAGTATTACTATAAGAGTTATTATTTGATCCGAAATTATTACCTATATAGTTCATCTGTTCGCTTTACGTGCCGGTTGGTAGGGTGGGTACTCGAGGATTCGCCACGTTCCACTTGCGTCGCCTTTGCATTCTTGGATGTACTGCGAAGAACACAAACTATCAAGCTTTTTATTCATCATCTCTACCGTGTTGATAGCATGGTTAACTGCGTCGAAATTTGAAAACTCCGGCTGATTTTGTTGGTTTTGTCCTTGTAACCTGCCAGTGATAGTTATTCAGTGACATCTCTTCAATAAACTCGTAGGCTACTTCATGAGTTTTGTTGTTCAGGGTTCCACCGGCGGCTGAATCAATTAGTTACCTTGTTAAGGGGTTTACACCGTTATAAAAAGTTTGGACTTGGAGCCACAAGGGTAAACCATGGTGCGGACACCTTCTCAAGAGATCCTTGTATTTCTCCCATGCGTCGTATAATGTCTCTAAATCCATCTGCACAAAAGAAGAGATATCATTCCGTAATTTGGCCATTTTGGCCGGTGGGAAATATGTTAATAAAATTTTTTCGGTCATTTGATCCCATGTAGTGATTGACCCTCGTGGCAACGAGTTTAACCACTATTTGGCTTTATTCCTTAATGAAAAGGGAAATAACCGAAGACGGATGGCATCATCAGAAACGCCATTTATTTTGAAGGTATCACAGAACTCTAAAAAATTAGCTATAAGAGTATTTGGGTCTTTGTCCTGTAAACCATCAAATTGAACAAATTGTTGAATCATTTGTATAGTGTTAGGCTTTAATTCAAAATTATTGGCAGCTATAGCAGGCCAAACAATACTTGATTCTGCTCCTATTAAATGAGGTTTAGCATAATCATACATAGTACGCGGAGCATTATTTTCTGCAACATCTTGTGGTGGTGGATTATTCTCGTCCATCCCTTCAGTAGGATTGGATCTGCCTTCTCGCTCGTTTTCTGTGTAATTTAGGGCTCGCCTAATTTCTCTGTGATTCCTGCGAGCGGTAGCTTCAATATCACTGTCGTATACTAGTGGTCCTCTCGGGTTCCTTCTAGTCATAAACTAGAGGTACCTGCTAGGAAAAGAAAGAAAGAAAATTTAGCAAAGTTAAAAACAAAACAAAAATAAAAATAAAAGTAAATTGCGGAAAATAATGGCTAAAGTAATAAAAATAGAGCTTTCTTAATATTTTAGTTCCCCGGCAACGGCGCCAAAAACTTGATCGCTGTGATTTCAGAGTTTTAAATATTTATAAAAAGAATGATCGAACCTAGAAACTAACTATGACAATGATTTGAGGCAAGCGCACCTATCGAACAGTAGTATAGCTTAGGCAAGACCGGATTGTCGAACCCAAAGGAACCAAAAGTACTAATACTAACTTTCTTTTTATTATCTAGCCTAAAATAAATGAAGTTGTTATTTAATCTAAATTTAACTAACTACTAAGCTAAAGACGCAAATACAAAAAGAATGACTTGGGGAAATACCGTTGGAAAAACTCAGTTGATTAAGACGATACCCTTAGGAAGAATCCACCTAGACTTCACTTGTTATCTAACTCTAAACCAGACAATTTATTCACTTAACTTGATCCGTAAGACTCCCTAATGTATATTAAACCCTCTCTCGAAGCGAATAACGTCTAACCCTAGGTTGATTAGTTGAAATCTCTTTCTAATTAAAACCCCTAGAATTGCATTAAATTGATCTATGGACTCCCATATTAGGTTTCACCCTAATTCGGCAAAATCTCGTCACCCTATCTCTAGGCGCGCGATCAAATCTGCTTAATTATGCTAGATCTACTCTTAAGCAGAGACTTTTGCTCCCCCACCTAAGCACATCAAACTTGAATCAATATCCCAAAAATATCAACACAAGAATTAAGAACACATAATTAAGAACAAATCAAGTATTTAAAATATAGTTCAGCAAACGATAACAAGATTTATCTAAGTTTCATCCCCTTTAGGTATCTGAAGGGTTTAGTTCATAACGATAAAAGAAAACATCTCAGAAGAAAAGATAAAACAAAACATAAGAAATCCCTAAAACCCCCTGAAGTAATTGAAGGAGAGATCCGCCGTCTTGAGTAGAATTCTGACTTCTTGAGATGGATCAACTGGCTATCTTCGAGTGGTTCCCACAAATCTGACCTTTTCGGCTTGGCTTCTTGGCCTAGCTCACTGCCCTAGACGATAGCCTTGGGCTCCGACTTCTGCCAAACTCCCTCCTTAAGTTGCCCCCTAGGATGTTTATATAGGCTTGGAGATGCCTTACTTGGCCTCCAAGTATCCAAATCTGAGTGAAGTTCCTATTTGGGTGTTTAATTAGACTTTGGAATGTGTTTCTTTGCCTCCAAGTATCCAAATCTGAGTAAAACTCCTCTTGGCCGCTGCAGGGTCATGGCCATGGCACAGGCCCGTGTAAATCGTGCCAGGCCGTGTTGGGTCGACTAATGAGGCACGGTCGTGTGGTCTTGGGCTCAGGCCGTGTCGATTTCGTTATGTGGCCCATTTGGCCCGTTTTAAGCCTGTTTCTTGTTCTTTTCATCCTCCAGTGCTTTCCTGAGTATAAAACATGAAAATAAAGGATTAAGAGCACCAAATTACATAAAATAAGGGTTAATTTATCCAAAAGCATGCTAAATGTGGGATTAAAATATGTTACTTTTACGGTTTATCCGGTAGGCTGAGGAATAGGTAGGGGTAGAGGGGGTTGCGCATTTGGGTTCGTACGAACGAGTTCCGTATACCATGTATTCATCATGTGCAAAAAGGCTTCCCTAGCCTCTTCTCCTCCTCTTTGACTTACATTCGTGGGTCTATTCTCATTTTCATTTGGCACTGTCCTTTGAGCAGGAGCCGACGCATTACTTTCTACATCATCCGCCACAGCTCTACCTGGATCCATTTACTATATGAAAACACAATTGAAATCGTTAGGAGTCATCACACTATCATAATGTAAATACTTGTGTGTATGGCATGTATAGCTAGACTCATACTTATGCTACATTAGTCCGAGAACCGACTAAACCGTAGCTCTGATACCACTAAATGTAACACCCCTTACCCGTGTCTGACGCCGGGACAGGATACGAGGCATTATCAGACTTAACTTGCTTAAACATACAACATCGAGCTATAAAATTTCATCTCAACTTAAAGCTTCTCATTCATATTCATAACATCCTTATTATGGGCCTACGAGGGCCGAAACATACATACGGAAGGTTTCAGAATTAAACCGAAAACTTTTGCTCACTTAGAAATTTTTTGCCTAAACAGGGCCACACGCCCGTGTGGAATGAAACACGCCCGTGTGGGAAGGCTGTGTGGTCACAAACGCCCATGTTCCTAGCCCGTGTGGAATTTATTTTTCATTTTGAACCTACAGGTTTTACACACGGCCGGACACACACCCGTGTCTGTGGCCCGTGTCCCTCACACGGCCTAGACACGCCCGTGTCCTCACACGTGTGTGAAAAACCTGGGTATTCTATTTATAAAGTCAGAAAGCTCTTAAGGGCACATGGCCTAGGCACACGCCCGTGTGATGGCCCGTATGACGAATCGAATTCTCACAAATTTGATGCAGGGGACACACAGCCTAACAACACACCCATGGGGCTGGCCGTGTGTCACACACGGCCTAGACACACGCCCGTGTGTCTACCCATGTGGACAATTAGAAGGCTATTTACCAAGCCAATTGCCACCCTGAAAAATAAACACACTTATACCACCACAAGCAACACATAACATATCAATCATACAATATGATCAATCACTAATTTATCATACATGAACTTCACACTTCACTCAATCATTTGCACGAACGTACACTTCATGAATATCTTCATCTTTGGAGATATATATATATAAAACTTATCAAACATCAACCAATTTCAAATGGCCATTTACAAAATGAATGAGTGACCATAATAGCCAATACTTTGGCTAACTACTATGACATAACAAAATGACCAAGTTTCTTATACATGCCATACCCAAAATAAATCAACTTTACTATACCAAAAGAATGATTGATTGTAACAGTTCGGTTTAGACCCTAGTCAGAATAGTGGTTTTGGGACCACAAATAAGAGTCATAAAATTATTTTAATATTATTTTCCGTGTTTACAGTATGTGATTAAGCATGTGTGAAAGTTCCGTGAATTAATTTTATTGTTTGTGTGTTTAATTTGAGAAAAGGACTTTATTGCAGAAAATGAAAAAGTGGCCTTTTAATTGAATAAGTGTTGAATTGTTATTGTCTTTAATATGTGAAGTCCTTAAGAGGTTATTATGCCATTAATATGTTAATGGACATTCATAACCAACCATTATATAAGTTTTAAATGTTAAATAATAAGGATAAAAAGGTAAATTAGTTAATAAGTTTAATTATAATAAAACAAAAGCTAAAATAAAGCATTCATTCATCTTTGTTGCACCGAAAATTGAAAGAAAAACAAGGGTTTAAAGCTTTGTTACATTCCGCACTTGCAAGTCTTAATTAAGGTATGAGTTTTGTTCGGGTTTTTGATAATTTCTATGTTTTTGTGATGGTTTCTTCGAGTACTACAAAGCCCATGATTTAATTTTAGAATTTGATGAAGATTATGAGATGTGCCATTAATGAATGTTTAAGCTTTGTGATGTTAGTTGATGAAATATGAAATATATGTGTTAGATTAACATGTTTTGTCTTTGGATTTTTGATGAATTTGAGTAATTTGGACTAAATTGTGATAATATTATATTGAGGGACTAAAATGTTAAATAAATGAAATACATGGGCTTATATGAAGCATATGAAAATTCGGCTAAGCGTGGGTACAAAGAAATTATGTGTATTTTGTGATTTTGTAAAATAAGGACTTAAATGTCAAAATGTGAAAATGTGAGGGCTAATTTATAAAATGTCCTAAATGTGTGTTTTTGGATTGAATTGAATGATTTGGTGAATAAATGGGTTAAGTTTGAATATGTATAGATCAAGAACCAAAGAAAACGGATTTAGACCGAGGAAAGTCGAAAGTGATCGAGTAATCGAAATCGCCCGTTTATATCCGTACGAGGTTAGTCCATATACAAATAAATGTATTTAGATTGATTTATTCATGTTCATATAATATTGAATTGTGATGAATGGCTTTGGAAGATACACATGTGAAAACCGAAAAAAGTATCGACAATGTGATAATGTCCGAAAAGTCCCGTACGAACCTTAGGAATAGATAGGATTCATATGTCATGACATAGGGTTATGATAGGTGATATCATGTAAGACCACGTCTGGGACGTTGGCGTCGATTTGAGAATTACGTGTAAGACCATGTCCGGGACATTGGCATCGTAAATGATTTCGTGTCAGACCCTTTCTGGGATAGTAACATCGATATTTGATTACATGTAAGATCACGTCTGGGACGTTGGCATTGTACGAGTATTCTGTGTTATCCGAGTATTGTAACACCCCTAACCCGTAATTGTCGCCGGAATAGGGTTAAGAGGTATTACCGGACAAATGAAAACATTCACAGACATTTCATATCATGATTCAACAAAACAAGTGTCCCTTAAATAGGTCTACGAGACCTTAAATATGCTTTAGAAATAGGTCAGGACTAAACCGAACACATACGGGAGTTCTCGAAAATTTAATTTTTTTTCAAAGTTACAGAGGTCACGCGCCCATGTGAGCGGGCCGTGTGCCTCCCATGGCCTTAGACATGCCCGTGTGTCTAAGCCGTGTCTAAACAGGGCATACATACTGGCTTATCCACACGGCCTGAGACACGCCCGTGTGCCTCACTTGTGGTCGACACTGACTTGCACCACACGGCCAGTCACACGCCCGTGTGTCTTGCCCGTGGTCGAGTCTAACTTGTTTTGAAATGCAACCATGAAGGACACGGTCGAGCCACACGTCCGTGTGCTCAACCGTGTGGGAAATTATAGGCCATTTTCAAGGCCAAAATGCCACCCACACCTTTAGTCTTCCCTATAAGCACAATTATACATCCAACCAAGCTTCCAATGCAACCAATACATACCAAATATTCATCATTCCTAACTATTCATGAACATTTCAATCATACCATCTTATATACTATTTAGTTTAACTTAATCACAAGTATTTCTAAACATGACCTATCACAAATTTACCATTTCATTAAGACATTCATCCATCATATATATATATACTTACTTTGCATCAATAAGCTTACCATAATTTTGACCATTTCACTAGCCATCAAACCATACCAAAACTAAGCATTCTAAGACATAACTATTCATTCATATCACAACCATTTATCTAGACTTATCACATAGCTATATACATAACACTCATTCTTTATTCATACCTAATTCTCTTGAATCAAATTATAGAAACCCACCATAGCAAATCATACTAAACATATCACACATATATATCATAACCAAAACTCATTAAACTTAAACATCATATTTAGCCATTTTTGCATGGCTATATATATATACATGTCCCAAAATCAAACATTCCATCTATGCTATACATGCCATATGCCCAAATTCATCTTAGTAAAATACTGAAAAAAACTGTCGATAGTGTGATAAGCTTTGCTGACGATCCCCGAGCTCGTAACAACTCCAAAATCTATAAAACAGAGGTAAACAAAAACACACACAGAGTAATCTATTTAAGCTTAGTAAGTCTTAAGCAAAAACATATATAACAACAATTACATATTAACATTTTGTTAACAAGGCCGAATATGCATAATATCAAATACAAGTTATCATTTACTACTAGATTACATTTTAAACTCATATACATATAACATATGGTTGAATGTAATCAATCATATACATATATAAATTTTCACTTTTATTATTACAAACACATCAATAAGCCGAATCATTTATATGTTCAAATAGATTAACACATAATTCATGTTCACATGACCTTTTATCATTTCAAATAACCAACTTACCTTGTTTCCATATAAACAAATAACTAACACATACGTGAACCTGTAATTCCATTTCACATTCAGTCTTTACTTCACATTGCCCGTTGAACCGTTCAGAATTAAAAAGGATACGCGGATAGTCGGAAGCTCGTACAATGCCAACGTCCCAGACGTGGTCTTACATGTAATCACATATCGATGCCACTGTCCCAGATAGGGTCTTACACGAATCAAATATGATGCCAATGTCCAGACATGGTCTTACACGTAAACACAAGTCAATGCCAACGTCCCAGACTTGGTCTTACACGATAACACATATCGAAAATCCCATGCCATGACATATGTATCCTATCTATTCCTTGGGTTCGTACGAGACTTTCGGACGTTGAATCTCGATCGAATCGAACTCGAAACATAGTTCCCTATCTCATATTCACATTCGGCCAAACACATATATATTCAAATCATTCATTACATAACATAACATATATATATTCTCAAGTTCAACAACATTTAAATGCTTATAGACTTACCTCGGATGTTATCGGACGGTTTAATCGACTATTCGACTACTTTCGATTTCCCCCGATCTAATTCTGTTTTCTTTCGTTTTTGATCTAAATAAATTCAAATTTAACTAATTTAATCACACATTCATTCAATTTAATCCAAAAACAACCAAATGGGCAAATTACCATTTTGCCCCTAACATTTTACACTTTTTGCAATTTAGTCCCTATAGCATAAAACACAGAATACACAAAATTTCACATCACCATAGCTAGGCCAAATATCACCCATGCTCTTACAAGTCCATACATTTCATTTATTTCACATTTTAGTCCCTCAAAAATTTATTTTTACAATTTAGCCCTAATTACTCAAATTCATCAAAAATTCCAAGATAAAACATGTTAATCCTTCACATATCTTTAACATTTCATCATCAAACAAAAAAAATCACAAGCTATGATCAATGGCATAACACAAAATCGTCATCAATTTCAAAAATTCAAGCATGGGTCTTGTAGTATTCGAAGCAACGATTACAAAAACGTAGAAATTATCAAAAACTGAAACATACCTCAATTTGCATGAACAAGGGCCAAACTCTAATCTTTCTTATTTCTTTTTCTTTTATTTTTGTTTCAGTTCAAAGAAAGAAGAAAAACATGGCTTTTAATGTTTTGTTTTATTATATTAACATTATATTATGTTATTTATTATTTTAACTTATATAATTAATATATAAAAACTATATATTAACCATAATTCCATCCACTACCATTATTTTTGGGCTAATTTCATCATAAAACCTCCAAATTATAAAGACAACAACAATTAGGCACTTTCCTATTTAACCATCAAATTTTCATTTTACGCGATTAAGCCCTTTTCTCAAATTAAGCACACAAACAATAAAATTAATTCATGAAAATTTCACACATGTAAATTCACACATAATAAACACTGAAAATAATTTTAACATATTTTTTAGACTCGAATTAGAGGTCCTGAAACCACTATTCTGATTAGGGTCAAAATCGGGCTGTTACAAGTATCCTATTTGATTCCGAATGGTTCAACGGGCAATTCCGAGATATGAATGACTATGTGAAATGTGTAACCGATACAGGTACGTTTGAAGTGTATACCATGTCTGATTATGAAAGGTAAGTATATGTGAAATTGCAAAAGTGAGATATGTGTATAGACTTGTTGAGACAAAATGTGATATATATATATATATATATATATGAATGTGCTATGATCTAATGAAATACATGGAGATGTGATTTTTTGATAAGCAAATGGTTGGAAACAATTGGGCTAAAGAAGAAATATGAATATGCTAAAGTTCTTGTAATAGAAATGGTTATAAATGTTTTATATAACAAGTTTATTTGTATATGGCTTACTAAGCTTTTGAAAGCTTACTTTGTGTGTGTTTGCTTTGTTTTATAGATTATCGAAGCTACGGAAAGCTCGGGGATCGTCGAGGATCATCATCACACTATCAAATCATATTTTGGGTACCTTTTGAATGTGTACATATTTAAGTATGGCATATATAGTCTAGTTAAATTAGATGATGTTGTGAGATGTATATATAAGCCATGAGATATGGCTTGTTAATGGTTGTGAATATGGTAACTTTTTAATCTATGTTTTGTGATGCAAAGTTGGTATCTTTATGATGAAAGGTTGTCAAATTAAATTGGTAAGATTTTGGATGGATGATACTTAGAAATACTTGTGATGAGAATGAGATGAATGCTACATAAGTTGGCATGTTTGATATGCTCTTGAATTGTTAGAAAAGTTGGTCATTTTGGTTGCTTTTGGTGCTTGAAATGATGATGTTTTTGCATGTAGGTTTGACCCTAAAATGGGTGGCAAATTGGCCTTGAAAATGGCCTATATTTGCCTACACGGTTGAGCACACGGGCGTGTGGCTCGATCGTGTCATTTGAGTTTGTAATTCAAAACAAGTCGATTTCCGACCACGGGCCGACACACACAGCGCAGGATGGCCGCGTGTGATGCAAGTCAGTGTCGACCACGGGTGAGGCACATGGGCGTGTCCTCGGCCATGTGGACAAGTCAGTATGTATGCCCTATTTTCCCATGCTCACACGGCCTGCCCACACGGGCGTGTGACCTCTGTAACTTTGAAAAATGTTTGAATTTCAAAAAAATTCCGTATGTGTTCAGTTTAGTCCCGACCCCTTTCTAATGCATGTTTAAGGTATCGTAGACCTCATTAAGGGACTATATGCTTGCATTTGCTATGATATGATGATGATATACCTTATGATGTGAAGTGTTCGTAAAAGTCTCCGATTTGTCTGGAAATGCCTCTTAACCCTAGACCGGCGATGGTTACGGGTTAGAGGTGTTACATTTTATTGGTATCAGATCTACGGTTTAGTTGATTCTAGGACTAACGTAGCGTGTGAGTGTCTAGCTATACATGCCATATATACAAACTGTAGTAGTGTGATGAATCTTGACGTATAAAATGTGTTTTTCGTATAGTAAATGGATCTCGAAAGAGCTGTAGCTGACGACGTTGAAAGTAATGCCCCTGCTCCCGCTCAAAAGGACAGCGCCATATGATTCGAGACCGATTACTAGCAGTCAGGAAGGAGAGGCTAAACAAGCGTTCTTCCAAATGATGAATGAGTGGTTCACTCAATACATTAGAACAAATCCAGTTGTTTCACAACCTCCGCCCCCGCCTAATCCTCCTCAGACTTCTGTTGTACCTCCGGTGATGAATTTGAATCTATTGAATAAGCCTCCGGTCGATAAAATTGGTAAGTACGGAGTCAAAAAGTTCAGGGCCACTAGTGATGGTGATGCTGAGAGAGCGGAGTTTTGGCTCGAGAATACAATCCGAGTGTTTGATGAAATGTCTTGTACTCCTGAGGAATGTGTTAAATGTGCCGTTTATCTATTACGAGATGCAACTTATGAGTGGTGGAAGACTTTGATTTCTATTGTTCCAAAAGAATGGGTTACATGGGATTTCTTTCAGTCTGAATTTCAGAAGAAATATATTAGCCAGAGATTTATAGATCAAAAACGAAAAGAATTTCTGGAATTGAAATAGGGTCGCATGTCTGTCACTGAATACGAACAAGAATTCATGAGATTAAGTCAATATGCTCGGGAATGTGTTTTAACCGAAGCGATAATGTTTAAAAGATTTGAAGACGGCCAAAATAAAGATATTCGTTTGCTAGTTGGAATTCTGGAAATAAAATAATTTGTTGTGCTCGTTCATCGAGCATGTAAAGTTGAGGCACTCGGGAAAGATAAAAGAAAAGCTGAGTCTGAAGCCAGAGATGTGAGAAAGAGATTTTCAAGTAAATCATTTCAATCTGTATCAAAGAAATTCAGAGATGAGCATAGCCGTTCAAAGGCTAATGTGGGACATTCGAACAGAGATCGAGCTAGATCGCAGTTGAACTTCAAAGCTCCAGCAACTTTAGTAGCTAGTGTTGGAAATGTCCGATCCGAACGACCTGAATGTAAGTATTGTGGTAAAAGACATCCGGGTAATTGTAGATTGAAAGATCGAGCCTGTTTCAGATGTGGATCATTAGACCATTTTATTCGAGATTGTCCTGAGTCTGTTGAACAAGAGATTGTACAGAATCCGAAGTCAGATAATGCTTTAGCTAGAGGTAGACCTTCAAGAAACACAAGAAATGTCAGTGGTAGTCAGAGAGCTACGAAAGATACAGTTGCGAGATCTGAAGCTAGAGCACCAGTCAGAGCTTACGCCATTTGAGCTCGTGAGGAAGCTTCGTCTCCAGATGTTATTACGGGTACATTTACTCTTTATGATACTTGTAACACCCCTAACCCGTATCCGTCGCCGGAATGGGGTTACGAGGCATTACCAGACAAGTCACAACTTTTATACAATCATATAATCACTTAAGTCATATTAAAATATATTTTTGTATCCACACAGCATTTACGTATTATATCTCAAAATTCAACTGAATTTAAATCGAACACATATACATATATATGACATTTTGTTTCATAATAGTATACGTGCACTTACTAAACCAAAATCATATGCGGCATTATCATTATAAAACCATGACCGAACATGCTATATACATTTATTTAAGTCACAAAATAATGCACCATTTCATATGCCTAATTTATCGTATTTAAAATACAAACACATAATCAAAACACCAGTCAACTTTAGGCATAAATCATGTTCTTCATTATCCATTTACTATGTACTCAAAACAGCTAAACCATTGATTCACATCCATTTGACTAATATATCAATCACCATTTTCGATTCCAATAGATAGGTTCATAATATAATTAGTTAAATAACATTTTACGTACACATACACGTCATACAAGACATATACATTTATTTCTATATAATACACATAGAGTGACATTAAGACTAAATCAAATATACAACTTTTCTTATTATAAATTTAATGTATATATATAAACGTATCCATTTGAGTCATTTTCGAACATTCAAATTAAACTATACATGCCAAATCTGTATAATATTATCGTGTTTAGTTTATACATTACTTTCATAACCTCATATAATCTATACCCTAAACCGCATATTATACCAACTATTTATGCATGTTATATGCACATACTTACCAACACCACCAAACCTCAATAACTATCTCGTGAGAGAACATATCATAAGCACATATATATATTTACTAATTTTCCCAGCTCATATCAAAGTTATCCCATAGCTTATAGATACATGAAACATAAATCCAAGATTTGTCCATCCAATATCATATTATTCAAACCGAAACATATGTTCATCCTCACACACATACTATACCATAAAATGCACTTCCAAATAAGTTAATTACATAGCCGAATAACCTTATTACCATTCACTACTCAATACCTACTTATAAACCAATCATTTCAAGTATATAAACCATGAAACATACCTTAAAACAATTTAAAACACAGTCAAATACACATAAATATTAACCAACACATAAAACTCATTCATTAACCATACCTAATTTACTTCAATCAAATTATATCAAACCACCATGGCAAATCATACCAAGCATATCACAAATATATATATATATCATGACCAAAATTTCATAAACTTAAACATCATATTTAGCCATTTTTGCATGGCTTAATAATTACAACTTCAAAACTAACCAAAACAAATTCTAGACTATACATGCCATAGGTTCGAAAATTCAAGCTTTAAAGGTACCGAAATAGCGATCAATAGTGTGACGGATTTCTCTGACGATCGCCGAGCTCGTACCAACTTCCAAAATCTATAAAACGAAGAGTAAACATACACACAATAAGCTTTCGTAGCTTAGTAAGTCTTAAGCATTGAAACATTTAAATATATACTAAAATTAATCAATTCAAACCAAAATAAATCATTAACAACTTATGCACATTACCAACTTAATATCATATATCAAGACATATATGTTTTGTATTAATTTCACTTTGGTTGAATACTTAAATAAACATTAGTATAGCTGACCATCACTTTCCTCAATACATAAACATTAAAAAGGCTGAATACATATATGTTCAATTATGCAATCTCATAATTCATATTTCACATGAACTCATATCATTAATTCAAGTATGCAACTTACCTTAATTTCATAACATAGTATGAATACATACCTGAGCATTTTTAACTTGATTTACACTCGATCTTAATTTAACATTTCTCGTTGAACCATTCGGAATTAAAAAGGAAACTCGGATAGTCGGAAGGCTCGTACAATGCCAACTTCCCAGACGTGGTCTTACATGTAATCACATATCGATTCCACTGTCGCAGACAGGGTCTTACACGAATCAAATACGATGCCAATGTCCCAGACATGGTCTTACACATAAACACAAGTCGATGTCAACATCCCAAACGTTGTCTTACACGAAAACACATATCGGAAATCCTATGTCATGACATATGTATCCTAGCTATTCCTAAGGTTCGTACGGGACTTCCGGACATCAAATCTCGATCGAATCGAACTCGAAACATAGTTCCCTATCTCATATTCACATTCGACAATACATATATATATTCATAAAATTCCAATTCATCATATAACATTTATATAATTTTAATTTTAACAACGTGAAATGCTTATAGACTTACCTCGGATATCGACGGATGGAATAAACGACTATTCGTTTGTTTTTGATTTCCCCCTATCCAAATCTATTTTCTTTGGTTCTTAATCTAAACATATTCAAATTAAACTTATTTAAACACCATTCTATTCAATTTAGTCTAAAAACACATAAATGGGCAAATTACCATTTTGCCCTTGACATTTTACACTTTTTGCAATTTAGTCTCTATTGCATAAAACACAAAACATGCAAAATTTGCACACACCATGCTCAGGCCGAATGTTACCCATAGTCATACAAGTCCATACATTTCATTTATTTCACATTTTAGTCCCTCAATTTATTATTTTTTCAATTTAGTCCTAATTACTAAAAATCATTACATTTTCCAATACAAAACATGTTAATTCAAAAAGTATCTTCCATAATCTATCATCTAACAACAAAAATCACATGAATCCATCAATGGCTTAACTCCAAATATTCATCAAAATCAAAAATTAAGGCATGGGCTTAGTACATTTCATAGCAAAGATCTCAAAAATGTAAAAATTATCAAAAACCGAGCTAGAACTCACCTTGAATCAAGCTAGATGAATGCCGAATGCAAGAAGAGCTTTAATCTTTCTTGCTTTTCTTATTTTCGGTGAATAAGATGAATATGGCTTTGTAATTTTATGTTTGTTTTATTATAATATATTATTTATTATTTAAACCTTTATAATTAATATGAAAACTATATAATATAAGCCTAATGCCATCCATTCATTTATTCAATGGCATAATTGCAACATAAAACCTCTATATTAAAAGAATAACCACTATTCGGCCCTTCTAAAAATAACCACTAAATTTTTATTTTACGCGATTTAATCCTTTTATTTAATCGGACACTCAAACGACGAAATTAAAGCACGAAAATTTCACAAAAATAAATTCACACATAATATAATTTTAAAATATTTTTCTAACTCGAATTCGTGGTCTCGAAACCCCCGTTCCGAATAGGGTCTAAATCTGGTTGTTACAACTCTCCCCCATTAGGGATTTTCGTCCTCGAAAATCTTACCGGTGAATAGGTTCGAATAACGCTCTCTTAGTGCATCCTACGACTCCCAAGTTGCTTCCTCAACTCCGTGTTTATGCCACATTACCTTAACTAACGGAATTTTCTTATTTCGCAATTCTTTAACCTCGCAAGCCAGAATGCGAATCGGTTCTTCTTCATATGTCATATCGGGCTTAATCTCAATCTCTGTCGGATTAATCACATGTGAGGGATCAGATCGATATCTACGAAGCATCGAAACATGGAATACATTGTGGATCTTTTCTAGCTCAGGTGGCAACAACAACCTGTAAGCAACCGGCCCGATACGCTCTATAATATCATACGACCCAATATATCTCGAACTTAACTTGCCTTTACGACCAAATCTGAGTATCTTCTTCCACGGTGAGACTTTCAAAAACACTTTATCCCCAATCTGAAACTCAATATCCTTACGTTTTAAATCTGCGTATGACTTTTGATGATCTGATGCAGCTTTCAAACTATCGCGAATCACTTTCACTTTCTGTTCAGTCTCTTTGATCAAATCGAACCCGTGTATCTTACTTTCACTGAGCTCAGTCCAATACAAAGGTGTTTGACATTTACGACCGTACAAAGCCTCGTAAGGTGCCATTTTGATGCTCGATTGAAAACTATTATTATACACAAACTCAATCAAAGGTAAGTATCGTTCCCACGTACCTTCAAACTCGAGAATGCAACATCTCAACATATCCTCAAGTATCTGAATAATTCATTCGGACTGACCATCTGTTTGTAGATGGAAAGCTGTGCTGAAATGTAATTTCGTACCTAGTGCGTCTTACAATTTCTTCCAAAACCGCGATGTAAACCTCGGATCTCTATCTGAGACAATAGAAATAGGCACATCGTGTAATCTCACAATCTGAGAAACATATATTTCAACCAGCTTATCAAGCAAATAATCTGTACAAACCGGAATAAAGTGAGCTGATTTAGTCAATCTATCCACAATAACCCAGATTGCATCTTCTTGCTCGGTGTCAACGGTAAACTAGATACAAAATCCATCGTGACTCTGTCCCATTTTCACTCAGGTATCATGATCGGTTGAAGCAATCCAGAAGGTACTTGCTAACAGACTAAACATTTCGAAACAAAGTCAAAAATGTCTCGTTTCATACCATGCCACCAGTAAAACTGTTTCAGATCATTATACATTTTCGTACTACCCGGGTGAACAGATAACCGACTGCTATGAGCTTCTTTCATAATCATCTGAATGAACTCTGAATTTCTCGGAACACATATTCGATTTTTGAACCTCAAACAACCATCAGTATCAACTCGATACTCGGATTCAACATTCGATTCACATTGAGCTCGCTTTGATAACAAATCATTATCAACTTTCTGAGCATCACAAATTTGTTGAAAAATTAATGGTCTTGCTATTAATTCAGCTATTATCGAACCATCATCAGAAATAGTCGTATACGCATTTATTGCACGTAAAACAAACAGTGATTTTCGGCTTAAAGCATCAGCAACAACATTAGCCTTTCCAGGGTGATAGTCAATCACAAGCTTGTAGTCTTTTAACAACTCTAACCATCGACGTTGTCTCAAATTCAGATCTTTCTGAGTCATCAAATACTTCAGGCTTTTGTGATCAGAATAAACATGACATTTCTCACCAAACAGATAGTGACGCCAAATCTTCAATGCAAACACAATAGCTATCAATTCCAGATTGTGTGTCGGATAGTTCTTTTCATGTGGCTTTAACTATCTCAAGGCATAAGCTATGACTTTGCCTTCCTGCATTAAAACACAGCCCAGACCACTCAAAGATGCATCACTATAAATAACAAATTCTTTACTCGATTCTGGCTGAACTAGCACTGGAGCTTTGGTTAACAAGGTTTTCAACTGATCAAAACTTTTCTGGCACTTTTCTGACCACTCGAACTTAAACTTAACACCTTTTTGAAGTAGTCGCGTCATCGGAGTTGCAATCATAGAGAAACCTTTTACCAACCGTCTATAATAACCAGCTAGTCCTAGAAAGCTTCGGACCTCGGATACATTTTTAGGAGATTTCCAATCTAGAATTGCCGAAACATTATTCGGATCAACCCAAATACCCGATGCTGATACAACATGTCCTAGAAAATTAACTTCTCGTAACCAGAACTCACATTTACTGAACTTTGCATACAACTGTTTATCTCGCAAAGTCTGTAACACAAGTCTCAGATATTCGGCATGCTCGGTTTCATCGCGGGAGTAGATCAAAATGTCATCTATGAATACTACCACAAACCGATCTAGATATTGCCTGAAGAATTGATTCATCAAATCCATGAAAACAACAGGTGCATTAGTAAGTCCAAAAGGCATAACCAGAAACTCATAGTGTCCGTACCTCGTTCGTAAAGCAGTCTTTGGCACATCAGAGTCTTTAACTCGCAACTGATAGTAGCCTGATCTCAAATCTATTTTTGAAAACACTGTAGCCTCTTTCAACTGATCGAACAGATCGTCAATCCGTGGCAATGGATACTTATTCTTTATAGTCACCTTATTGAGTTGTCTGTAGTCGATACACATTTTCATAGTTCCGTCTTTCTTTTTCACAAATAAAACTGGTGCACCCCAGGGAGAGAAACTCGGTCGTGCAAAACCTCTATCTGTCAACTCTTGCAGCTGAGCTTTCAATTCTTTTAATTTCGTAGGTGCCATTCTGTACGGAGTTATCGATATCGAAGTCGCCCCGGCACTAATTCAATACCATATTCAACTTCTCGTATAGGTGGCAAACCCGATAATTCTTCAGGAAACACATCCAGATACTCGCATACAACAAGTACTGATTCAATCTTTCTTTTGGTTACTTTACTATCAAGCACATATGCAAAGTAAGCTTCACAACCTTTTCTTACATATTTCTGAGCTAACGTCGAAGATATCACTTCTGGTAAACCATTCAGATCATTAGATTCAATCCAAATAATCTCATCATTCTGGCATCGTAAATCAATAGTCTTTCTTTTGCAGTTTACGACAGCATCATGCATAGTCAACCAATCCATACCTAGAATTATGTCGAACTCATCAAATGGCAACAACATTAAATCAGCCGAGAAACATGAATCTCGAATCATCAGGGGACAATTCTTACACACTTTATCAACCATAACACATCGGCCCAAGGGGTTCGATACTCTAATTACAAACTCAGTAGACTCAACAGGCAAAGTTTTACTGAATACTAAAATCTAACACACATAAGAATGAGTCGAACCAGGTTCAATCAATGCAACAACACTAGTATCATAGAGAGTGAAAGTACCAGTAATAACGTCTGGGGATGAAGCCTCTTCCCGAGCACGAATAGCATAAGCTTTAGCAGGTGCGCGAGCCTCAGATCTAACCGCTGTGTCTTTAGTCCCTTTCTAATGGCTACTCACATTGCCCGTGTTTCTGGGTTGTCTACCTCGAGCTGACATGTTACTTGGTCTCACATTCTGTACGGTATTTTGCTCCGCTAACTCTGGGCACTCACGAATGAAATGATCCATCGATCCACATTTAAAACAGGCCCGATCAATCAATCTACAGCTACCGGGATGTCGTTTTCCATAGTGTTTGCACTCAGGCTAATTCGGTCTGACATTACCAACACTAGCTACTGAGGTAGCTCTCGAACTCAAAGGTGGTCTATCCCGACCACGTCTAGAATAATCCTTTGAACGGCTTAAATCATCTCTGGATCTTTTGATACTGACTGAAATGTCTTACTCAGTGATCTCTTACGGGAATCTCTGGCTTCAAAATCAGCTTTTCTTTTCTCTTTCCCGAGCTCTTCGGCTTTGCATGCTCGCTCGATAAGTACAACGAACTCTTTTATCTCAAGTATGCCAACTAACAGTTTAATATCTTCGTTCAACCCATCTTCAAATCTTTTACACATTATGGCTTCGGTCGAAACACACTCTCGGGCATAATGACTGAGTCTCATGAATTTTCGCTCATACTCTGTCACGGTCATCCGACCCTGTTTCAATTCAAGAAATTCTTTGTGTTTCTGGTCGATAAATCTCTGGCTGATGTATTTCTTACGAAACTCAGTCTGAAAGAATTCCCAGGTCACTCGCTCTTTCAGAACCACTGATACTAGTGTATTCCACCAGTGATATGCAGTGTCCCGTAACAAAGATATAGAACATTTTAAACACCCGTCAGGGGTACAAGATAGCTCATTAAACACACAGATAGTATTATCGAGCCAGAATTCAGCTCGCTCAGCATCACCATCATCAGTGGTTCCGAATTTTTTAGCCCCGTATTTTCTGACTTTATCAATCGGTGGCTTGTTCAATCGCACCGGATCAGTAACTTGCGACATTACAGGTATTTGAGGGGGAATCGGTGGGGTAGGAGGTTGTGGAACAGCCGGATTCGTCTGGATATACTGAGTAAACCAATCGTTCATCATTTGGTAAAAGGCTTGTTTAGCCTCTCCCTCTTGATTACTCAAAGTCGGTCAAGAATCAACCGACGCTGTCCCTTGAGCGGGAGCGGGTGCTATACTCTCAACATCATCAGCTACGGCTCGATCGGGATCCATTTACTATACGAAAACACATTTTCAAATGTCAAGAATCATCACACTATTGCAGTAAAAAATATGGCATGTATAGCTAGACTCACACGCGCTACGTTAGTCCTAGAATCGACTAAACCGTAGCTCTAATACTAATAAAATGTAACACCCCTAACCCGTATCCGTCGCCGGAATGGGGTTACGAGGCATTACCGGACAAGTCACAACTTTTATACAATCATATAATCACTTAAGTCATATTAAATTATATTTATGTATCCACACAGCATTTACGGATTATATCTCAAAATTCAACCGAATTTAAATCGAACACATATACATATATATGACATTTTGTTTCATAATAGTATACGTGCACTTACTAAACCAAAATCATATGCGGTATTATCATTATAAAACCATGACCGAACATGCTATACACATTTATTTAAGTCACAAAATAATGCACCATTTCATATGCCTAATTTACCGTATTTAAAAGACAAACACATAATCAAAACACCAGTCAACTTTAGGCATAAATCACGTTCTTCATTATCCATTTACTATGTACTCAAAACAACTAAACCATTAATTCACATCCATTTGACTAATATATCAATCACCATTTTCGATTCCAATAGATAGGTTCATAATATAATTAGTTAAATAACATTTTATTTACACATACACGGCATACAAGACATATACACTTATTTCTATATAATACACATAGAGTAACATTAAGACTAAATCAAATATACAACTTTTCTTATTATAAATTTTATGTATATATATAACCATATCCAATTGAGTCATTTTCGAACATTCATATTAAACCATACATGCCAAATTCGTATAATATAATCATGTTTAGTTTATATGTAACACCCCATACCTGAATCGGAGACCAAGACTGGATACGAGACATTACCATGCTTGAACTCACTTAAACATGTACTTACGGGCTATAAAATTTTGTTCCGAATTAAAAACTTCTCTTTCTCAGTCTATTCATATCTTTTATGAGCCTACGAGGCCTTAAACACTTATCTAAAAACTTTGGAACTTATTCAGAAACTTTTCTTTAGAGTAGGGGTCGCACGCCCATGTTGTATGGGACACGCCCGTGCACCCCTAAAACATGCCCGTGTCTTTCACCCGTGGTGGATACTGGCAAAATACACACGGCCTGGACACGCCCGTGGCCCCAAACCGTGCCTAAAACCCCAGCATTCTATCAATGCCCCACGGCCAAAGCACACGCCCGTGCTTACCACCCGTGGTGCGCATTGACTACCTTAACACGGCCTAGAGTCTAAACACACGCCCGTGTGACTGGTCCGTGGTCTATTCTGACTTAAGATACAAAGGTGCGGGGTGCACACGGCCTAGACACACGCCCGTGTGTCCAACTGTGTGAGCACTTAGAGGCTATTTACCAAGCCAATTGCCTCCCTGAAATCAAGACCAAACTCAAGCTCAATTCAGCAACTCAAGTATTACATCTTTCATGAACAATACAACATGTTTCATTGATATCCATAACATACATACTTAGTCAATCTTGGCCAATCACTTAGCCATTTACAAAAGAATAATAAACTTGATAGCCCATACTTTTGCCCTTTCTAAGACATACACTCAAAATGAAATGTTTCCTATACATGCCATACTTAATATAAACAACTTGGCTATACCAAAATAGCGATTGATAGTGTGCTCCGAGCTCCAGTGACGATGATCCACGAGATTAGCTTGGCAGGACTACATGGAAAGAAAGAATAAAAGACGTAAGCATTTAGCTTAATAAGTTTGCATAATGCTCATAGCAACATACTTGCTTAATATAAACAATTTGACATAAACAATGGTATCATAAATTTCAGCTATAAAGCTTACTTACTCATACTTGATTCTTACATATCTCATGAAACTTACTAGTCTCATACTTGAGAGGTAAACAAGGTACTGTATCACTTGATCACATTGATCAAAGATATTTTAACATAATAATCATAATCTCTCGATTCATCATTCATAACATAAATAATACTCATTTTCAACTTGATAATAACTTTGCTTACTCAACTTTCTTATTATCTCATTTGAGCTTTACTCGTTTTCCCCGATGAATTTCTATGAATAACCGAGGATACTAAATCTCACTCCACATATAACATGATGCCAAAGCCATATCCTAGATAAGGTCTTACATGGAATATCTCATCTTGGGTTCGAGGCCATGTCTTGACATGGACTTATACGAAGTCTTTCTCGTGAGTTCCCTTGGGAACTTACCATTACCATGTCTTGACATGGTCTTACTTGGTATCTTTACTCATGAACTGGTCAATGCCGAGCCTTGGCTTGGACTTACATGAAAATCTTTCTTGTTACTCACCAATGCCATGCCTTGGCTTGGACTTACATGGGATCTCTATCTCTTGATAGCTTTTCAATGGCAAGACTTGTCTTGGACTTACATGACATCTTTGCTTGGAGACTCACCAGTGCCATGCCTCGGCTTAGGCTTATATGGGTCTTCATCTCATAATAACTCTTCAATGCCAAGACTTGTCTTGGTCTTACATGATAACTTGTCTGATTGCCGATGCCATGCCTCGGCTTGGACTTATACGGACTTTCTCATTTCATGTGATAGATCGAGTATACTAAGCTATTCATCTTCAATCGGGGCTTTCTCATGCTTGATCTCATTGATTACTGTGTTTAACATAACATTAAACATTTTCATGATAATATTGTACATTATACTAAGCAATTCAATGATATTAATCATAAAGCTTAGAAATCATACAAACTTACCTCGATATACAAAATGTATGTAGGTATGCAATTTAGTCCTCGACTTTGTTCTTGCCTTGGTTTCGATCCGGGCTTCATTTTTCTTGATCTATAATCATAAATAGATCATTTAATACTCACATTGACTAAATTGACTCTTAACTCATACTTTGGTAAAATTACTATTTTACCCCTATACTTTTTCATATTTGCACTTTTGTCCCAAGGCTAGTAAAATGAATCTCATTCATCTTTGTTAAACTTCATGCTTAGCTGATTCATTTTCTCTACTATAGCAATCATCAATTCCCACTATTTCTAATAGGTATGACTAATTCCATAACTTTTACAAACTAGTCCTTACTAGCATTTTTCATGAAATTCACTTAGAAAAAAGATGTTTATCTAACATCAAACTCTCATAAACTTCCATAAAATATCATTTTACAAGCATGTCACTCTTGGGTAGATTTTTGAACATGCATCTTAGCTCATTTTATAGCTAAAAATAGCTAATTCATAATACGAGAACTTCAAAAACACGAAGAATATTAAAAACGGGGCTAAGATGAACTTACTAGCAAGCTTGAAAAAAATGAAGAACCCTAGCTATGGAGTCTCCAAATTTTCAGCGCAAGAGGAAGAAGATGAATAGATTTTTATCATCTTTTTCCTATTTTAATCAATTATTAGACAAATGACCAAAATGTCCTTCTCTTTAAAAATATCTATTTTTCTAACTCATGTCCATTTTTGTCCAAAAATTAGAATTTGGGGAAATTGCTATTTAAGGACTCATAATTAATATTCTAAAGCTATTTCATACAAAAAAGCTTCTAGAAACTCATATTTTGCAACTTTTGCAATTTAGTCCTTTTTGATCATTCCATGTCAATTTCACAAAATTTCTACATGGAACTTTAGTACTATGATGCAAACATGTCATAAACCTTAAGAACTCAATTTTACCAACTCGGGTTTGTGGTCTCGCACCACTATTCTAACTAGGCCCTGAATCGGGATGTTACAATTCTCCCCCTCCTAAGAATTTTCGTCCTCGAAAATCTTACCAGCAAACAGGTTTGGGTACTGGTTTCTCATGCTCTCTTCTGGTTCCCACGTAGCCTCTTCTATTCCATGTCTTTGCCACAATACTTTTACCAGGGCAATACCTTTATTCCTTAGCTGCTTGACTTCCCAAGCTAAAACCTTAATTGGTTCTTCACCATAAGTCATGTCGGGATGAATCTCTATTTCTGACGGGGTAATTACATGTGAAGGATCTGATCGGTAGCGTCTCAACATTGACACGTGAAACACATCGTGAATCTTTTCTAACTCTGATGGCAAAGCCAATTGATAAGCTACCGGCCCAACTCTTTCAGTAATCTCGTATGGTCTGATAAAACGTGGACTCAACTTGCCTTTCCGGCCAAATCTGAGAACTTTTCTCCAAGGTGACACTTTCAAGAAAACATTATCTCTGACTTGATACTCTATCCCTTTCCTCTTTAAGTGCGAATAGGACTTCAATCTGCATGCGATGCAAACTTTTAAACTTTCTCGTATCACTTTCACTTTCTCTTCAGCTTCTCTAACCAAATCAACCCCGTGAATTTGGTTTTCTTTTAGTTCAGTCCAAAATAAAGGCGTTCCGCACTTATGCCCATATAAAGCCTCATAAGGTGCCATCTTTAAGCTTGACTGATAGCTATTATTATAGGTAAACTCCACCAATGGGAGAAACTTTTCCCAATTGCCTCGGAATTCAAGAATACAACATCTGAGCATATCTTCGAGTACTTGAATTAACCTCTCTGACTGACCGTCAGTTTGAGGATGAAAAGCGGTACTAAAGTTCAACTTTGTACCCGAGGCTTCTTGTAACTTCTTCCAAAATTTGGATGTAAACCTCGGATCTCTATCCACGATGATTGACAACGGAACACCGTGAAGCCTTACTATTTCTGAAACGTACAAGTTTGCCAACTTGTCTAGTGAGTAATCAACACGTACAGGTATAAAATGAGCTGACTTTGTGAGTCTATCAACTATAACCCATACAACATCTTTCTTGCTCGTAGATAATGGTAGACCCAATATAAAAAATCCATAGTAATACGGTCCCATTTCCACTCTGGAACCAAAATGGGTTGAAGCAAACCCGAAGGTACTTGGTGTTCGGCATTTACTTGCTGACAAATCAAGCATTTGTAAACAAACTCTGAAATATCTTTCTTCATTCTCAGCCACCAATACTGTTGCTTCAAGTCATTATACATCTTGGTACCACCCGGATGTACAGACAAACATCCGCTATGGGCCTCACGCAAAATTCCCTGAATAAGCTCTTCCTTTCTCGGTACACAAACTCTATCTTTGAACATCAGACTTCTATTAGGACTAATCAAAAAATCAGACTCAACATCTGTCTCGTACTGAGCTCTCTTGGCTTGTAATCCACTATCTTCTAATTGAGCTTCAATGATCTCTTCGAGGAAAGTTGGTCTAGCTCTCAACTCAGCTAGAATAGAACAATTGTCGGATAAAGTCATCCGTGAATTCATTGCCCTTAATGCAAATAGGGACTTTTTGCTCAAAGCATCGACGACCACATTCGCCTTCCCGAGATTGTAGTCAATGACCAATTCATAGTCTTTTATAAACTCTAACCATCTCCGGTGCCTTAAGTTCAACTCTCTCTGCGTCATCAAATACTTCAAACTTTTGTGATCGATGAACATCCGACATCTCTCACCATATAGATGGTGTCGCCATATCTTCAATGTGAAGACTATGGCAGCCAACTCTAGATCGTGGGTCGGATAATTCTTCTCTTGAGGCTTCAACTGTCTTGAGGCGTAGGCAATCACTTTGCCTTCTTGCATAAGTACACAGCCTAATCCATTTAAGGATGCATCAGAAATCACAAATTCTTTCCCCTGTCTCAGTTGTACTAAAACCGGAGCTTCACAACATCGCTTTCGGTTTCTTGAAACTTTGTTGGCATCTTTCACCCACTCAAACTTCACATTTTTCTGTAACAATTTAGTCATCGGGATTGCAATCATGGAAAACCCCTTGACGAATCATCTATAATAACCGGCTAGGCCTAGAAAACTTCTAATCTCAGAGATATTCTTTGGTGGCTTCCAGTCCATAATAGCCGAAATCTTACTGGGGTCTACTCGAACTCCTTCTCCCGAGACAATATGTCCTAGAAATCCTACTTCCTTGAGCCAAAATTCACTTTTACTGAACTTGGCATATAATTGATTTTCTCGAAGAGTCTGTAAAATTGTATGTAGGTGCTCAGCATGCTAATTCTCATCTCGGGAATAAATCAGTATGTCGTCAATGAAAACGACTACAAACTTGTCGAGGTAAGGTCTAAAAATGCGGTTCATTAAGTCCATGAATACCGCAGGAGCATTGGTCAAACCAAAGGGCATGACTAAAAATTCATAATGCCTATTCCTTGTTCAAAAGTCGTCTTGGACACATCCGATTCTCTTACTTTCACCGGTAGTACCGATCTCAAGTCTATTTTGGAGAACACAAGGTGGCTCCTTTCAATTGGTCGAACAAATCATCGATCCTAGGCAATGGGTACTTGTTCTTTACCGTCACTTTATTAAGTCGACGGTAATCTATGCACAATCTCATGGTGCCATCCTTCCTTTTCACAAATAAAACCGGAGCACCCCATGGTGAACAACTTGATCTTGCAAAGCCTTTATCTCATTAATTCTTGCAATCAGTAACTTCAACTCTTTCAACTCCGTTAGGGCCATTCTGTAAGGAGTAATAGATATCGGTACAGTATCGGGAGCTAGCTCAATGCTGAACTCAACCTCTCTAACTGGTGGTAGTCCCGATAATTCTTCGGGAAAAACATCCACCTACTCACATACTATTGGTACTGTCTCAATCTTTAACTCTGTTTCTTTATCATTCATCACAAAGGCCAAATATGCCTCATACCCTTTTCTTATGTATCTCTGTGCCGTCGTGTGAAAAATCATTGCCGGTGATTTACTTTGCTCATCTGATTCTATATGGAGAGTATCCCCATTCTCACATCTCATCTCAATATATTTCTTCCCACAATTAACTATTACATCATGTGTGGTCAACAAGTCCATACCAAGAATGATGTCAAACTCATCAAATGGTAGTAACATAAGATTTGCTTTAAAGTAATGACCTCTAATCATTAATGGACAATCTTTACATACTTCATCAACTAACACACTCTTGCCTAAAGGATTAGACACCTTAATCTTAAATTCTGTAGAATCTATAGGCATATTCATACTAGATACTAGTTTCATACAAATGTAAGAGTGTGTGGATCCGGGGTCTATTAAGGCAATAACTTTGATATCATAAAGAGAAAAGGTACCCGTAATAACATCAGGAGAAGATGCCTCTTCGCGAGCACGAATAGCATAAGTCCTCGCAGGCGCCCTACCCTCGGGTCTCGTAGCCTGCTCTCTAGTGTTACCTCTACCACTTGCCCCACTTCCGGGGCTCCTCTGCGGTCTGCCCCTGACCATACCCCCAGATCTTGGGTTCTGAGTTCTTTCTTCTTTCATAATCTCATGACAATCTTTTATAAAGTGATCTTGAGAACCATATCTGAAACAAGCATTTTCATGCGCTCGACATTCACCAAGATGTCGTCTGCCACACTATGGGCATTCGGGTCTGTCAGATCGGATATTCCCTACACTAGCAACTGAAGTAGTCTGTGCTTTGTTTCCCGAATACTGCTTACTCTTGTCCTTCCTTGAAAACCCAGTGGAAGTAGCCGATCGGGTAGAGAAATCTCTTGACTTCTCGGATGAGGATTGGAAAGACTTATTCCACTGTCTCTTTTTAGAGTCACGAGACTCCATTTCAGACTTTCTCTTCTCCTTTACTAGTTCTTCGGCTTTACAAGCCCTCTCTACTAGCACAACGAATTCCTTCAGTTCTAGGACAGCAACAAATAATTTGATGTCATCATTTAGCCCATCTTCAAATCTCTTGCTCATGATGGCCTCGGTGGATACACACTCTCGAGCGTATTTACTGAGTCGCACGAACTCGCGCTAGTAATCAGTCACAGACATTTTGCCTTGCTTCAGTTCTAGGAATTCCTTTCTTTTCTGGTCCACAAACCTTTGACTGATATAGTTTTTTCTTAAACTCTTCTTGGAAAAATTCCCATGTGATCTTTTCCTTCGGTACCACCGACACAAGGGTGTTCCACCATTGGTAAGCAGAATCTCTTAAAAGAGAGACTACACACTTCATGCATTCCTCATGTGTGCATGACAACTCATTAAATACCCTGATAGTATTTTCTATCCAGAACTCAGCCTTTTCCAGATCATCATCTTTTCTAGCCCAGAATTCTTCTGCTCCATGTTTCCTAATCTTATCAACCGGAGGCTTCTCTCCTCTTACCACCTCTACTACTTGAGGGGCTACTGGGATAGGTTGAGGAATAGGTGGGGATGGAGGGGGTTGTGCATTCGGGTTCGTACGAACGAACTCCGTATACCATGTATTCATCATATGGAAGAAGGCTTCTCTAGCCTCTTTTCCTCCTTCTTGACTCACCGTAGTGGGTCTATTCTCATTCTCCTTCTAAGACCGCCCCTTCAACGGAGCCGGTGCGCGCATTTTCACGTCATCCGCCACACTTCTATCGGGATCCATTTACTAAATGTATAAACATAATTTAAGTCGTCAGGAGTCGTCACACTATCATTATAAAAACATTCTTACGTATGGCATGTATAGCTAGACTCGTGCTCGTGCTACGTTAGTCCTAGAATCGACTAAACCATAGCTCTGATACCAATAAATGTAACACCCCATACACGAATCCGAGACCAAGACTGGATACGAGACATTATCATGCTTGAACTCACTTAAACATGTACTTACGGGCTATAAAATTTTGTTCTGAATTAAAAACTTCTCTTTCTCAGTCTATTCATACCTTTAATGAGCCTACGAGGCCTTAAACACTTATCTAAAAACTTCCAGAACTTATTCAGAAACTTTTCTTTAGAGCAGGGGTCACACACCCATGTTGTATGGGACACGCCCGTGCACCCCTAAAACATGCCCGTGTCTTTCACCCGTTGTGGATACTGGAAAAATACACACGGCCTGGACACACCCGTGGCCCCAAGCCGTGCTTAAAAACCCAGCATTCTGCCAATGCCCCACGGCCAAGGCACACGCCCGTGCTTACCACCCGTGGTGCATACTGACTACCTTAACACGGCCTAGAGTCTAAACACACGCCCGTATGACTGGTCCGTGGTCTATTCTGACTTAAGATACAAAGGTGCAGGGTGCACACGGCCTAGACACACGCCTGTGTGTCCAACCGTGTGAGCACTTAGAGGCTATTTACCAAGCCAATTGCCTCCCTGAAATCAAGACCAAACTCAAGCTCAATTTAGCAACTCAAGTATTACATCTTTCATGAACAATACAACATGTTTCATTGATATCCATAACATACATACTTAGTCAATCTTGGCCAATCACTTAGCCATTTACAAAAGAATAATAAACTTGATAGCCCATACTTTTGCCCTTTCTAAGACATATACTCAAAATGAAATGTTTCCTATACAGGCCATACTTAATATAAACAACTTGGCTATACCAAAATAGTGATTGATAGTGTGCTCCGAGCTCCGGTGACAATGATCCACGAGATTAGCTTAGTGGGACTACATGGAAAGAAAGAATAAAAGATGTAAGCATTTAGCTTAGTAAGTTTGCATAATGCTCATAGCAACATACTTGCTTAATATAAACCATTTGACATAAACAATGGTATCATAAATTTCAGCTATAAGCTTACTTACTCATACTTGATTCTTACATATCTCATGAAACTTACTAGTCTCATACTTGAGAGGTAAACAAGGTACCTATATCACTTGATCACATTGATCAGCATATTTTAAAGTAATAATCATAATCTCTGATTCATCATTCATAACACGAATAATACTCATTTTCAACTTGATAATAACTTTGCTTACTCAACTTTCTTATTATCTCATTTGAGCTTTACTCGTTTTCCCCGATGAATTTCTATGAATAACCGAGGATACTAAATCTCACTCCACATATAACATGATGCCAAAGCCATATCCTAGATACGGTCTTACATGTAATATCTCATCTTGGGTTCGAGGCCATGTCTTGACATGGACTTATACGAAGTCTTTCTCGTGAGTTCCCTTGGGAACTTACCATTTGCCATGTCTTAACATGGTCTTACTTGGTATCTTTACTCATGAACTGGTCAATGCCGAGCCTTGGCTTGGACTTACATGAAAATATTTCTTGTTACTCACCAATGCCATGCCTTGGCTTGGACTTACATGGGATCTCTATCTCTTGATAGCTTTTCAATGCCAAGACTTGTCTTGGACTTACATGACATCTTTGCTTGGAGACTCACCAGTGCCATGCCTCGGCTTGGGCTTATATGGGTCTTCATCTCATAATAACTCTTCAATGCCAAGACTTGTCTTGGTCTTACATGATAACTTGTCTGATTGTCGATACCATGCCTCGGCTTGGACTTATACGGACTTTCTCATTTCATGTGATAGATCGAGTATCCTAAGCTATTCATCTTCAATCAGGGCTTTCTCATGCTTGATCTCATTGATTACTTTGTTTAACATAACAGTAAACATTTTCATGATAATATTGTACATTATACTAAGCAATTCAATGATATTAATCATAAAGCTTAGAAATCATACAAACTTACCTCGATATACAAAATGCATGTAGGTATGCAATTTAATCCTCGACTTTTTTCTTACCTCGGTTTCGATCCGGGCTTCGTTTTTCTTGATCTATAATCATAAATAGATCATTTAATACTCACATTGACTAAATTGACTCTTAACTCATACTTTGGTAAAATTACTATTTTACCCCTATACTTTCTCATATTTGCACTTTCGTCCCAAGGCTCGTAAAATGAATCTCATTCGTCTTTCTTAAACTTCATGCTTAGCTGATTCATTTTCTCTACTATAGCAATCATCAATTCCCACTATTTCTAATAGGTATGACCAATTCCATAACTTTTACAAACTAGTCCTTGCTAGCATTTTTCATGAAATTCACTTAGAAAAAGATGTTTATCTAACATCAAACTCTCATAAACTTCCATAAAATATCATTTTACAAGCATGTCACTCTTGGGTAGATTTTTGAACATGCATCTTAGCTCATTTTATAGCTAAAAATAGCTAATTCATAATACGAGAACTTTAAAAACACGAAGAATATTAAAAACGGGGCTAAGATGAACTTACTAGCAAGCTTGAAAAAATGAAGAACCCTAGCTATAGAGTCTCCAAATTTTTAAGCACAAGAGGAAGAAGATGAATAGATTTTTATCATCTTTTTCCTATTTTAATCAATTATTAGACAAATGACCAAAATGTCCTTCTCTTTAAAAATTTCTATTTTTCTAACTCATGTCCATTTTTGTCCAAAAATTATAATTTGGGCAAATTGCTATTTAAGGACTCATAATTAATATTATAAAGCTATTTCATACAAAAAAGCTTCTAAAAACACATATTTTGAAACTTTTGCAATTTAGTCCTTTTTTATCATTCCATGTCAATTTCACAAAATTTCTACATGGAACTTTAGTACTATGATGCAAACATGTCATAAACCTTAAGAACTCAACTTTACTGACTCGGGTTTGTGGTCTCGCACCACTATTCCGACTAGGCCCTGAATCGGGATGTTACATTATACATTACTTTCATAACCTCATATAATCTATACCCTAAACCGCATATTATACCAACTATTTACACATGTTATATGCACATACTTACCAACACCACCAAACCTCAATAACTATCTCACGAGAGAACATATCATAAGCACATATATATATATATTTACTAATTTTCCCAGTTCATATCAAAGTTATCCTGTAGCTTATAGATACATGAAACATAAATCCAAGATTTGTCCATCCAATATTATATTATTCAAACCGGAACATATGTTGTAACACCCCAAACCCGGCCCAAATGCCATGACCGGACTGGTTTGTCACATGGGAAAAATAATTTGTATGTAACTTCGAGTATTGCAGAGTATTATAAAGTTCCTTTTGTAAATCATCAAGTTTAATAGTTCATTTGGAAACTTAGTAATTATTTAGTGAAAATTTTATTTAGCCCAATTCTTGTGTTTAGGTGACGTTTGAAAACACTTAACGTTACATTAAAGAAATCATGAGGTTTGCTATTGCATATGGTTTGTAAAATCATTGGTTAGGTTTTGAGAGAAAGCCCATTTTTAATGCATTCTATTCAAAAAACGTTTGGTCGATCAAGTTTGTGATATTAACGTCTTAACAATTAAACCATAATTAAAACCAAAATAATAGTGGCCTTATTACAAATCAAAAACCCCCAAAAGTAGAAAATGAAAAATCAAGTTTTAATTGAATAACCTACGCATGGCCACCTCGAGTCCAATCCAGCCCAATCCACTGAATTACGAGTCACCTGCAATTTGTTTAAGCAAATAGAGTGATTCACAAGACTCAGTGTGAAATTAGTCCACATAATCCACAAGTGGGCCTAAGCCCCCATATCACAATCGGCCAAAGCCCAATCAATATAGCATATCAAAATAATCAGTATCATAACCCAACCCAGCCTAGTATTCCATCCTCTACACACCGCTCCATATGTCCATCCTCAACACACCTGTGGGGATTTCTACAATCAACCCTCTATCCTCTACACACCTCTTTGGCAGTCATGCTGACAGTCATACTGCTCAAAGTCAATAAAATGTGGTCTAGCCACCGATAAATGTGTGACCAAGTCACCGATATACAATAAGGCACCGAGCCATCGAAATACTGTGACAAAGTCACCGATAAACATTTCCCCTTCATAATCGTTATCATTTCCAAAAATCCCATGCACATGCAAACATAGTATAATGAGCATATAATATAATATCATACAATTACTATTTAGAGCACATGCACAATCATGCTAATGCCACTATTTATAAGACTTACTCGAAGAACAACCAACCTGGTGTTACGATTTTACCCTTCATGGGCAACTCAATAGCCCTTACCATGATTTCGGCTTTCAGACAGTTCACCTAAACAATTTATACAACAAAGAAATGTGGTAATTACACACCTGTAAACACAAAGAACTATGCTATCAATCTTGCTAACACCTTCACTTGCAGGGATAACTGCGATCTGCCTTTCCCTCTCTGAAACCGGCCCACAACCCGATGGAAAGTCGTGAACGGCAGACACCGCACGTTCTTGAACTTAGGGGTAGGGACTACGTGTCCAACCCCCTCTTTTACTTGGCTGGTACTTGAATCCATGAGAAAGATCTTGGTCAGAAGACTGGGTTAAGGCATTGAAGAAGGTAAAAGGGGAAAATAGGTATTCTAAATGAAGAAGTTCTTACAGAGATCGACAAAAGCCGGAAGCTAAAAGACTTGGATTAAGAAATCGGCTGAGTCCCTACACAAACCCCCCATTAGAAACGGTTCTCCAAAATAGATTAGAAGAAGTGGCCTTTCGGCCAAACGAGTTGATAAAGAATCCCTTACCACTATTTGGCCAACCACACTTACCAACAATCTTCCAACAATCGGCCAGATACAGACAAGAGTACGAAAGCGAAGTCCCTGCTACATTCGGCCAAAACACCCAAAGCACCATGTTAACACCTTTGATTAACAACCAATACGGAAAAAGAAAGAATCGAAAGAAAGGAAGAACACCTACCACCAAACAAGAAGAAACCAATTTGAGAAGGTTAGGGAAAAGAGTGACGGTAATCCACTGAAACAAGAACGAATGAAGAGGTACAAACACACCAGAGAGATTCGGCTAACAAGAAAAATAAAAACAAACTCAGAGAGAAGGAAGAGGGACAAGTTTTGGCTTTGAGTAGATGAGAAAACAAAAGATGAATCACCAGGTTATGATATGGAGATTCAGCTAAGAAGAAACAAATGAGAGAAAATGATGAAATGGAGAGGGTGATAGGAGGGTTCAGTTAAAGGGTTAAAAAAATGTAAAACAAAAGAAAGAGAGAGATGAGGTTTCGGCTTTTGGTTAAAAGAGGGAAGAGTGCACAAGTGAATTCCCAAGAGGTGATTTCGGTTTTTGGTGAAAGAGAGGAGAAACAATTGCTCATCGATTTCCCAAAAGAGAATAATAGACTTCTAAGGTAGATTTGCTACCACTTCTCTCACCCAGACCTTTAGAAGAATCGGCTCACACACTCACCTACACCTACAACTGAAAAAGGCACACAAGAAGGAAAGAAAAGAGTGCTTAAACCACTTTCGGCACATGCACCTAGCTTAGCCCTCAAAACCGAAAGCTCCCTCCTTCAACCCAAAGCACATTCGGCCACCAACTCCCAACAAGCCACCAAATCCTTGTTCAACTCCTACTTTCACTCCCCTCCTCTCATTTGAATCGGTTTGAAAGATTCAAATTCCCCTTTTCACTCATGGCCACCCATTTGAAATATTTGACTTATTCCACTCCCACTCTTCAAGGTCCCTAGCCGAATCCATTACCTCCCATCCTGCCGAAAAAATAAACACCAAAAAGGCAAACTTTGAGACTCGAACCTGCTCCCTCACTGCTCCCCTGTGGCGTCACTTGCCTGCACCTTAAGTGACGTCTCCTTACCACTTTACCACTGCACTTCTTGTGTCAACAAACACAAGCATTAATCCTTAAAGCCTGCCTCAGCTAGATCTCCCCTAAAGTGCCTAAAATTGAAATGTTTGCCAAAGTTGCAGTTTAACCCCGAGCCTTCCCGGGGCCCCCAAACACACCCAAACAACTAGCAAAGCGCACCAAACACACAGAGTCATATAAATGCAAAGCCTCCAAAACCCGGATGTTACAGTTCTACCCCCTTAAAGAAATTTTGACCTCGAAATTTACCCAATCAAAAGAGATGAGGGTATTACTGTCGCACTGCATCCTCAAGTTTCCACGTAGCTTCTTCCGTACCATGATTTCGCCACAAGACTTTGACCAAAGGAACTGATTTCCTTCTTAGTACCTTAACGTCTCGATCTAAGATCTGCACAGGTTCCTCCTCAAAGGACAGGTCTGGTCTTACCTCAATCTCCTCCACTGGCACAATATGAGACGGATCCGAACGGTAGCGCCTCAACATCGAGACATGGAACACATCATGTATCTATTTCAATTCTGAAGGTAACTCATGCTGATACGCCACTGGTCCCACATGTTTTAATACCCGATAAGGCCCGATAAACCTGGGACTTAGCTTGCCCTTCCGTCCAAATCTCAATACCTTCTTCCACGGTGAAACTTTCAGGAAAACTTGATCACCCACTGCAAATTCTATATCCTTACGCTTCGTGAGCAAAGATAATATTTCGCGCTCGTCGGATGCTTCCTTCAACCAAGTCCGAATCAACTCAACTTTCTCCTCTGCCTCAGAAACCAAATTCGGACCCAAGATCCGACGCCACCCAACTCTGTCCAGCAAAAGTAGTAGGTGTACGACACCTCCGGCCCATACAACGCTTCATAAGGCGCCATCTCGAATACTAGCTCGGTAGCTATTGTTGTGCTTAATTCGCCAACAAGAGAAACTCTTCCAAACTACCCCTGAAGTCTATGACATAACCTCTCAACATATCTTCCATGAACTGAATTACCCTCTCAGGTTGACCATCGATGCCTGTGGATGAAAAGTCATCTTTGAAGTTTAGTCTCGCACTAATGCCCGATGCGGTGGCCTTCCAAAACCGCTGTAAACCTAGGGTCTCTATCCGATATGATCGACACTTTGGTACCCCATGCAACCTTACAATCTCTGCCAGATACAGCTTAGCTAACTTCTGCAGTGGATAGTCGGTACGAACAGGTATGAAATGAGTGGACTTTGTCAACCGATCTACAATCACCCATACCGAATCCTTCTTAGTAGGCGTGAGAGGTAGTCCAGTAACAAAGTCCATCGTTATCCTCTCCCACTTCCATCGCGAAATCCTCACCGCCGCAATAACCCCAAGGCACCGATGCTCGCTTTCACTGCCGCACGTTAAACACTTTCCCACAAACTCGCACTTTCCGCTTCAATCCAGGCCACCAAAACTGTTCACGCAGATCTCGATACATCTTATTTCCTCCAGGATGCATCGCATAAGGGCTACTATACGCCTCCTGAAGAATCATCTGCCTCAACTCAACATCTTTTGGCATGCAAACCCTCTCACGGAAACACAAAACCCCATCACTGTTCAACCCAAAATCCTCTACCCCACCATTCTGTACCTGCAGAAGTCGAGCACTCAAGACATCATCCAATAACTGCTTCTCTTTAATCTGACTAACCCACGTCAGCTTTAATTGAAGTTTAGCTAGCACACTCCCATCATCATACAAGCTAAGATGGGCAAATATCGCTCTCAAATCCGATATCACTTTCCGACTTAACGCATCCGCCACCACATTAGCTTTTCCCGGATGATACTCGATCGAGCAGTCGTAATCCTTTAATAGTTCAATCCACCTCCGCTGCCTCAAATTTAACTCCTTCTGAGTAAGAAGATACTTTAAACTCTTGTGGTATGTGTACATAATGGACTTCTCCCCATACAAGTAATGTCTCCAGATCTTTAGAGCGAACACTACCGCAGCCAACTCCAGATCATGCGTGGGATAGTTTATCTCATGCAGTCTTAACTGCCGAGATGCATACGCCACTACCTTCCCGTCTTGCATCTGTACCACTGACACCCCTGCCCGGTGCTCCACGACCCCGACCATAACCATTCCCTCCTCTGATCGGACCACGACCTCTCGGCATCTGCTATCCACCCCTTCATGGCTGCACATACCCCTGACTTACCATCCGTGCCCTGGTCATTTCTTGCGGACAATCCCTTATTAGATTATCTTTTGACCCACACTTGAAGCATACCCTATCTCTTCTCCAGCACTCTCTTGCATGTGACCTCCCACACTGAACACACTGTCAAAATTGCCCCACAGCAACTGGCATTGCAACACGACCAGGCCCATCAACCCTAGGCCTCTTCTGGAAACCCCCAGATGACCTTGGCGATCCATAACTCCTCTTATTTCTACCTTTATCCTTGTCTCTATTTTTTCTCTCGGTCTGTTTTACCTCCTTGGCTATTTTAGCCTTTTCCACCAGAATAGCAAAATCCCTCTCCCGCTGCGGAGCTATCAACACTCGCAACTCGTCTCGTAGCCCATCTTTGAACCGCACGCAATACTCATAATCGGTCGCAACTATCCCTCGGGCGTAATGACTCAACCGCAAAAATTTTGCCTCGTACTCAGCCACCAATTTACTCCCTTGTACCAGATTTAGAAATGCTTTCCTCTGAGCATCCACGTAACTTGCCCCAACGTATTTCCTCTGAAATGTAGTTTTGAAGAAATCCCAGTCGATGCAATCCGCCGGAGTACCCTCTCTTACTGTGAGCCACCATTGATATGCCTCGTCTCGAAGAAGAGACACCGTTCCTTTCAACCTTTCTCTGCTCCGCTGCGATCCGGATCGCCCATAATCCTCTCGATCGCCTCTAGCCATTATTCACCACATTTGGAGCCACACCGTAAATACCCCTAAATGTTTCAACCCCGCTTGCTCAAGTCGCCGGGAATAGACTTCCGAGATATCGTCCTTGTGCTTGCCCCAGCAACTCGCTCCAACACACGCAACATTGCTTGAGACAGGGCATCATCCCCACTAGTTCTATCTTGCGATCCCGCTTCTGCCACAGGTGACGCTGGCGGCTCACCCTCGGGCTCGTGCCTTGTCTCCGAGAACTCAGCCTCAACACCACGACCTCTACCACGGCCGCGTGCAACACGTCCACGCCCTCTAGCACTCATGTCTATTGCTTCGTCTCAATCTGTTTTACCAATTTTATGCATTAGCTTTTCACTGTTTATTAACAAGTAGTTTTATGAGAATAGGGTTATAAGTAGTTTTCCGCAAGAACACATGCATACCTAAAGGTTTCCATTTCTAAAGTAGAGTTGCTAGATTCTAAGTTTCATAGCACAACATATCTACTTCATGCAATTCACCCAATTCAGTCAGAGAACTTACCGTGTGGACTTGGTGCCGGAGACTCGGGTGTCATACTTATGGAGAACATGTACCTATATATATATTTTCTTTCTAAACCATCTTTAAACCTAATTTGGAAAATGTTTTGGACCCAAAAACCCATAGCCGAGTTTTGAAAACCTACTCTGATACCAAATTGTAACACCCCAAACCCGGCCCAAACGCCCTGACCGGACCTGGTATGTCGCATGGGAAAAATAATTTGTATGTAACTTCGAGTATTGTAGAGTATTATAAAGTTCCTTTCGTAAATCATAAAGTTTAATAGTTCATTTGGAAACTTAGTAATTATTTAGTGAAAATTTTATTTAGCCCAATTCTTGTGTTTAGGTGACATTTGAAAACACTTAACGTTACATTAAAGAAATCAAAAGGTTTGCTATTGCATATGGTTTGTAAAATCATTGGTTAGGTTTTGAGAAAAAGCCCCTTTTTATTTCATTCTATTCAGAAAACGTTTGGTCGATCAAGTTTGTGATATTAACGTCTTAACAGTTAAACCATAATTAAAACCAAAATAATAGTGGCCTTATTACAAATCAAAAACCCTCAAAAGTAGCAAACAAAAAATAAAGTTTTAATTGAATAACCTAAGCATGGCCACCTCGAGTCCAATCCAGCCCAATCCACTGAACTACGAGTCACCTGCAATTTGTTTAAGCAAATAGAGTGAGTCACAAGACTCAGTGTGCAATTAGTCCACATAATCCACAAGTGGGCCTAACCCCCATATCACAATCGCCAAAGCCCAATCAATATAGCATATCAAAATAATCGTGATGATAACCCAACCCACCTAGTATTCCATCCTCTACACACCGCTCCATATGTCCATCCTCAACACACCGTGTGGATATCTACAATCAACCCTCCATCCTCTACACACCTCTTTGGCGAGCTCATGCCGACAAATACACCGCTTCAAAGTCAATAAAATATGGTCTAGCCACCGATAAATATGTGACCAAGTCACCGATATACAATAAGGCACCGAAATATCGAAATCACGTGACAAAGTCACCGATAAACACTTCCCCTTCATAATCGTTATCATTTCCCAAAATCCCATGCACATGCAAACATAGTATAATGAGCATATAATATAATATCATAAATTACTATTTAGAGCACATGCACAATCATGCTAACGCCACTATTTATAAGACTTACTTGAAGAAAAACCAACCTGGTGTTACGATTTTACCCTTCATGGGCAACTCAATAGCCCTTACCGAGCTTTCGGCTTTCAGATAGTTCACCTAAAAAATTTATACAACAAAGAAAGTGTGGTAATTACACACCTATAAACACGAAGAACTATGCTATCAATCTCGCTAACACCTTCACTTGAAGGGATAACTGCGATCTGCCTATCCCTCTCCGAAGCCGGCCCACAACCTGGTGGAAAGTCATGAACGGCAGACGTCGCACGTTTCTTGAACTTAGGGGTAGGGACTACAGGTCCAACCCCCTCTTTTACTTGGTTGGTACTCGAATTCATGACAAAAATCTTGGTCAGAAGACCGGGTTATGGCATTGAAGAAGGTAAAAGGGGAAAATAGATATTCTAAACGAAGAAGTTCTTACCGAGATCGACAAAAGCCGGAAGCTAAAAGACTTGGATTAAGAAATCGGCTGAGTCCCTACACAAACCCCCATTAGAAACGGTTCTCCAAAATAGATTAGAAGAAGTGGCCTTTCGGCCAAACGAGTTGATAAAGAATCCATTACCACTATTCGGCCAACCACACTTACCAACAATCTTCCAACAATCAGCCAGATACAGACAAGAGTACGGAAGTGAAGTCCCTCCTACATTCGGCCAAAACACCCAAAGCACCATGTTAACACCTTTGATTAACAACCAATACGGAAAAAGAAAGAATCAAAAGAAAGGAAGAACACCTACCACAAAACAAGAAGAAATCGATTTGAGAAGGTTAAGGAAAATTGTGACGGTAATCCACTAAAACAAGAACGAATGAAAAGGTATAAACACACCAGAGAGATTCGGCTAACAAGAAAAATAAAAACAAACTCAGAGAGAAGGAAGAGGGACAAGTTTCTGCTTTGAGTAGATGAGAAAACAAAAGATGAATCACCAGGTTATGATATGGAGATTCGGCTAAGAAGAAACAAATGAGAGAAAATGATGAAATGGAGAGGGTGATAGGAGGGTTCTGTTAAGGGGTTAAAAAAATGTAAAACAAAAGAAAGAGAGAGATGAGGTTTCGGCTTTTGGTTAAAAGAGGGAAGAGTGCACAAGTGAATTCCCAAGAGGTGATTTCGGTTTTTGGTGAAAGAAAAGAGAAACAATTGCTCACCGATTTCCCAAAAGAGAATAATAGACTTCTAAGGTAGATTTGCTACCACTTCTCTCACTAGACCTTTGGAAGAATCGGCTCACACACTCACTTACACCTGTAACTGAAAAAGGCACACAAGAAGGAAAGAAAAGAGTGCTTAAACCATTTTCGGCACATGCACCTAGCTTAGCCCTCAAAACCGAAAGCTCCCTCCTTCAACCCAAAGCACATTCGGCCACCAACTCCCAACAAGCCACCAAATCCTTGTTCAACTCCTACTTTCACTCCCCTCCTCTCATTTGAATCGGTTTGAAAGATTCAAATTCCCCTTTTCACTCATGGCCACCCATTTGAAATATTTGACTTATTCCACTCCCACTCTTCAAGGTCCCTAGCCGAATCCATTACCTCTCATCCTGCCGGAAAAATAAACACCAAAAAGGCAAACTTTGAGACTCGAACTCGCTCCCTCATCGCTCCCCGTGGCGTCACTTGCCGTAACCTTAAGTGACGCCTCCTGCCACTTTACCACTCGCACTTCTTGTGTCAACAAACACAAGCATTAATCCTTAAAGCCTGCCTCAGCTAGATCTCCCCTAAAGTGCCTAAAATTGAAATTTTTGCCAAAGTTGCAGTTTAACCCCGAGCCTTCTCGGGGCCCCCAAACACACCCAAACAACAAGCAAAGCGAACCAAACACACAAAGTCATATAAATGCAAAGCCCCCAAAACCCGGATGTTACATATGTTTATCCTCACACACAAACTATACCATAAAATGCACTTCCAAATAAGTTAATTACATAGCCGAATAACCTTATTACCATTCACAACTCAATACCTACTTATAAACCAATCATTTCAAGTATATAAACCATGAAACATACCTTAAAACAATTTAAAACACAGTCGAATACACATAAATATTAACCAACACATAAAACGCATTCATTAACCATACCTAATTTACTTGAATCAAATTATATCAAACCACCATGGGAAATCATACCAAGCATATCCAAAATATATATATCATGACCAAAATTTCATAAACTTAAACATCATATTTAGCCATTTTCGCATGGCTTAATAATTACAACTTCAAAAATAACCAAAACAAATTCTAGACTATACATGCCATAGGTTCAAAAATTCAAGCTTTAAAGGTACCGAAATAGCGATTGATAGTGTGACGGATTTCTCTGACGATCGCCAAGCTCGTACCAACTTCCAAAATCTATAAAACGAAGAGTAAACATACACACAGTAAGCTTTCGCAGCTTAGTAAGTCTTAAGCATTGAAATATTTAAATATATACTAAAATTAATCAATTCAAACCAAAATAAATCATTAACAACTTATGCACATTACCAACTTAATATCATATATCAAGACATATATGTTTTGTATTAATTTCACTTTGGTTGAATACTTAAATAAACATTAGTATAGCTAACCATCACTTTCCTCAATACATATACATTAAAAAGGCCGAATACATAAATATTCAATTATGCAATCTCATAATTCATATTTCACATGAACTCATATCATCAATTCAAGTATGCAACTTACCTTAATTTCATAACATAGTATGAATACATACCTGAGCATTTTTAACTTGATTTACACTCGATCTTAATTTAACATTGCCCGTTGAACCATTCGAAATTAAAAAGGAAACTCGGATAGTCAGAAGGCTCGTACAATGCCAACTTCCCAGACGTGGTCTTACATGTAATCACATATCGATGCTAAACACAAGTCGATGCCAACGTCCCAGACGTGGTCTTAAACGAAAACACATATCGAAAATCCTATGTCATGACATATGTATCCTAGCTATTCCTAAGGTTCGTACGGGACTTCTGGACATCAAATCTCGATCGAATCGAACTCGTAACTTAGCTCAAAAGCATAATTACATTCGACAATACATATATATATTCATAAAATTCCAATTCATCATATAACATTTATATAATTTCAATTTTAACAACGTGAAATGCTTATAGACTTACCTCGGATATCGACAGACGGAATAAACGACTATTCGTTTATTTTTTATTTCCCCTGATCAAAATCCGTTATCTTTGGTTCTTGGTCTAAACATATTCTAATTAAATTTTTTTAAACACCATTCTATTCAATTTAGTCTAAAAACACATAAATAGGCAAATTACCATTTTGCCCCTGACATTTTACACTTTTTGCAATTTAGTCTCTATTGCATAAAACACAAAACATGCAAAATTTGCACACACCATGCATAGGCCGAGCGTTACCCATACTCATACAAGTCTATACATTTCATTTATTTCACATTTTAGTCCCTAAATTTATTATTTTTACAATTTAGTCCTAATTACTCAAAATCATCAAAATTTCCAATACAAAACATGTTAATTCAAAACATATCTTCCATAATCTATCATCTAACAAAAAAAAATCACATGAATTCATCAATGGCTTAACTCAAAATATTCATCAAAATCAAAAATTAAAGCATGGGCTTAGTACATTTCATAGCAACGATCTCAAAAACGTAAAAATTATCAAAAACCGAGCTAGAACTCACCTTGAATCAAGCTAGATGAATGTCGAATGCAAGAAGAGCTTTAATCTTTCTTTCTTTTCTTATTTTCGGTGAATAAGATGAATATGGCTTTGTAATTTTATGTTTGTTTTATTATAATAACATTATAATATATTATTTATTATTTTAACCTTTATAATTAATATGAAAACTATATAATATAAGCCTAATGCCGTCCATTCATTTATTCAATGGCATAATTGCATAAAACCTCCATATTAAAAGAACAACCACTATTCAGTCCTTCTAAAAATAACCATTAAATTTTCATTTTACATGATTTAATCCTTTTATTTAATCGGACACTCAAACGATGAAATTAAAGCACGAAAATTTCAAAAAAATAAATTCACACATAATAAACACAGAATATAATTTTAAAATATTTTTCTAACTTAGATTCGTGGTCCCGAAACCACCGTTCCAAATAGGGTCTAAATCGGGCTGTTACAATACTTCTGTGATTGCATTGATAGATCCAGGGTCTACTCATTCAGATGTATGCATGAACTTAGTATCCAGTAAGAATTTGCCTGTACAGTCTACTAAATTTGTAATTAGAGTATCGAACCCCTTAGGTAAAAGTTTCTTGGTTGACAAAGTGTGCAAGAATTGTTCGTTGATGTTTCGGGATATTTGTTTTTCGGTTGATCTGATGCTATTACCTTTTGAGGAGTTTGATATAATTTTGGGTATGGATTGGCTAACATTGCATGATGCTGTTGTGAACTGCAAACGAAAAACTATTGATTTGAGATGTCAGAATGATGAAATAGTTCGGGTTGAATCTAATTATGTGAATGGGTTACTGGCTGTGATAGCAGTGATGAAAGCTCAGAGTTATGTGAAAAAGGGTTGCGAAGCCTATTTTGCCTATGTAATTGATTCGAGTGTGACTGAAAGGAAAGTTGAATTTGTGCCAGTTGTTTGTGAGTTCCCTGATGTATTTCCTGAAGAATTACCGGGATTGACTCCGATACGAGAAGTTGAGTTTGGTATTGATTTAGTACCGGGGACGACTCCTATCTCGATAGCTCCATATAGAATGGCACCAATAGAATTGAGAGAGTTAAAGTCACAGCTGTAAGAGTTGACCGATAGAGGATTTACACGACTGAGTTTCTCACCTTAGGGTGATCCCGTTCTATTTGCAAAAAAGAAAGATGGCACGATGAGAATGTGCATTGACTATCGTCAGTTGAACAAAGTGACTATTAAGAACAAATATCCTCTGCCCAGAATTGATGATTTGTTTGATCAGCTAAAAGGAGCCACCGTGTTTTCAAAGATAGATCTAAGATCGGGATATTATCAGTTGCGAGTAAAAGATTCAGACATTCTAAAAATTGCTTTCAGAATGAGGTATGGACATTATGAGTTTTTAGTTACGCCTTTTGGACTACCAATTCTCCTACTGTCTTTATGGATTTGATGAACAGAATTTTTAGACCGTATTTAGATCCATTTGTTGTTGTATTCATTGACGACATTTTGATTCATTCGCGTGACGAAATTGAGCATGCTGAACATCTGAGAATCGTGCTACTAACTCTGCGAGACAAGCAATTGTATGCAAAGTTTAGTAAATGTGAATTCTAGTTGCGTGAAGTTGGTCTTTTTGGACATATTGTGTCAGCATCTGGCATACGAGTTGATTTGAGCAATATTTCAGCTATTTTAGAGTGGAAGCCTCCGAAAATGTGTCTGAAGTTCGTAGTTTTCTGGGACTTACTGGTTATTATCGATGATTCGCAAAAGGCTTTTCGATGATTGCAACTCCATAGACGAGATTGCTTCAGAAAGATGTGAAATTTGAATGGTCCGATAAATGTCAGAAAAGCTTTGATAAGTTGAAAGCCCTTTTGACTGAAGCTCCAGTTTTGGTACAGCCAGAATCGGGTAAAGAGTTCGTGACTTATAGTGATGCTTCGTTGAATGGTCTGGGATGTGTTTTGATGCAGGAAGGCAAAGTTATAGCTTATGCCTCGAGACAATTGAAGCCACATGAAAAGAATTATCCGACACACGATCTTGAGCTAGCTGCGATGTGTTTGCTTTAAAAATTTTGTGCCACTATCTTTTCGGTGAAAAATGCCATGTGTTTTCAGATCATAAAAGTCTGAAATATTTAATGACTCAGAAAGACCTGAATTTACAATAGAGAAGATGGTTAGAACTGTTGAAAGACTATGAGCTTTTGATAGATTATCATCCGGGTAAAGAAAATGTTGTTGCTGATGCATTGAGTCGGAAATCACTGTTTGCATTACGTGTGATGAATACTCATTTAGACTTGTCTGGTGATGGTTCAGTTTTAGCTGATTTGAAAGCGAAACCGTTGTTCTTACAGCAAATATGTGATGCTCAGAAAGTTGATAATAAAATGTTAACGAAACGAGCTCAGTGTGATTTGAACTCTGATTCTAAATTTCGAGTTGATGTTGATGATTGTTTGAGATTTCGAGATTGGATTTATGTTTCGAGAAATTCAGAGTTGATTCAGTTAATTTTGAATAAAGCACATAACAGTCGCCTATATGTTCATCCGGGAAGTACAAATATGTACCATGATTTGAAGCAACTTTATTGGTGGCCTGGTATGAAGCGGGACATCTCAGATTTTGTATCGAAATGTTTAATCTGTCAGCAAGTTAAAGCTGAACATCAGGTGCCATCTAGTTTGTTACAACCGATTTTGATTCCTGAATGGAAATGGGATAGAGTGACGATGGATTTTGTTTCAGGGTTGCCTTTGACTCCGAGAAAGAAAAATGCGATTTGGGTCGTAGTTGACAGGTTGACGAAATCAGCCCATTTTATTCCAGTACGATCTGATTACTCACTTGATAAATTAGTTGAGCTTTATATTTCCGATATTGTGAGATTGCACGGGGTGCCACTATCTATTGTGTCTGACAAAGATCTGAGGTTTACTTCATGATTCTGGAAGAAATTGCAAGAGGCCTTAGGTACTAAATTGCATTTTAGTACAGCTTTTCACCCACAGACAGATGGTCAGTCTGAGCGGATTATTCAAATTCTCGAGGATATGATGAGATGTTGCATTCTTGAGTTTGATGGTACGTGGGAACAATATTTACCATTGATTGAGTTTGCGTATAGTAATAGTTTTTAGTTGAGTATCAAAATGGCACTTTATGAGGCTTTGTATGGGCGTAAATGTCGAACACCTTAATACTGGACTGAGCTAAGTGAAAATAAGATACACGGGGTCGATTTGATCAAAGAAACTGAACATAAGGTGAAAGTGATTTGTGATAGTCTGAAAGCCGCATCAGATAGACAGAAATCGTATGCAGATTTTAAACGAAAAGATATCAAGTCTGAGATCGATGATAAAGTGTTCTTGAAAGTGTCTCCGTCGAAGAAAATACTTCGTTTTGGCAGAAAAGGTAAATTGAGTCCAAGGTTCATCGGGCCGTATGAAATTATCGAGCGTATTGGACCTATTGCATACAGATTGTTATTGCCACCAAAGTTAGAAAAGATTCACAATGTGTTTCACGTGTTAATGCTTAGACGATACAGATCTGATCCATCACATGTAATTTCTCCGTCTGAGATAGAAATTCAATCTGATATGACTTACTAAGAAGAACCGATTCGTATCTTAGCTCGCGAGGTTAAAGAATTGAGAAATAAGAAAATCTCATTAGTGAAAGTCTTATGGCATCGACACGGGGTTGAAGAAGCAACGTGGCAGCCTGAAGATGCAATGAGAGAATGTTACCCTAACCTATTTGCCGGTAAGATTTTTGGGGACGAAAATCCCTAAGGGGGGAGAATTGTAACAGTCCGGTTAAGAACCTAGTCGAAATAGTGGTTTTGGGACCACAAATCTGAGTCAAAAAATAGTTTGATATTATTTTTCGTGTTTACAGTATGTGATTAAGCATGTGTGAAAGTTCCGTGAATTAATTTTATTGTTTGTGTGTTTAATTTGAGAAAAGGACTTAATCGCAGAAAATGAAAAAGTGGCCTTTTAATTGAATAAATGCCGAATTGTTATTGTCTTTAATATGTGAAGTCCTTAAGAGGTTATTATGCCATTAATATGTTAATAGACATTTATAACCAACCATTATATAAGTTTTATATGTTAAATAATAAGGATAAAAAGGTAAATTAGTTAATAAGTTTAATTATAATAAAACAAAAGCTAAAATAAAGCATTCATTCATCTTTGTTGCACCGAAATTTGAAAGAAAAAGAAGGGTTTAAAGCTTTGTTACATTCGGCACTTGCAAGTCTTAATTAAGGTATGAGTATTGTTCAGTTTTTGATAATTTCTATATTTTTGTGATCATTGCTTCGATTACTACAAAGCCCATGCTTTAATTTTGGAATTTGATGAAGATTATGAGATGTGCCATTGATGAATGTTTAAGCTTTGTGATATTAGTTGATGAAATATGAAATATATGTGTTAGATTAACATGTTTTGTCTTTGGATTTTTGATGAATTTGAGTAATTTGGACTAAATTGTGATAATATTATTTTGATGGACTAAAATGTGAAATAAATGAAATACATGGGCTTATATGAAGCATATGAAAATTCGGCTAAGCATGGGTACAAAGAAATTATGTGTATTTTGTGATTTTGTGAAATAAGGACTTAAATGTCAAAATGTGAAAATGTGAGGGCTAAATTGTAAAATGTCCTAAATGTGTGTTTTTGGATTGAATTGAATGATTTGGTGAATAAATGTGTTAAATTTGAATATGTATAGATCAAGAACCAAAGAAAACAGATTTAGACCGAGGAAAGTCGAAAGTGATCGAGTAATCGAAACTGTCCGTTTATATCCGTACGAGGTAAGTCTATATAAAAATAAATTTATTTAGATTGATTTATTCATGTTCATATAATATTGAATTGTGATGAATGGCTTTGGAAGATACACATGTGAAAATCGAGAAAAGTATCGACAATGTGACAATGTCCGAAAAGTCCCGTACGAACCTTATGAATAGATAGGATTCATATGTCATGACATAGGGTTCCGATAGGTGATATCGTGTAAGACCACGTCTGGGACGTTGGCGTCGATTTGAGAATTACGTGTAAGACCATGTCCGGGACATTGGCATCGTGAATGATTTCGTGTAAGACCCTATTTGGGACAGTGGCATCGATATTTGATTACATGTAAGACCACGTCTGGGATGTTGGCATTGTACAAGTATTTTGAGTTATCCGAGTATCCTATTTGATTCCGAATGGTTCAACGGGCAATTCCGAGATATGAATGACTATGTGAAATGTGTAACCCATACAGGTACGTTTGAAGTGTATACCATGTCTGATTATGAAAGGTAAGTATATGTGAAATTGCAAAAGTGAGATATGTGTATAGACTTGTTGAGACAAAATGTGATATATATATATGAATGTGCTATGATCTAATGAAATACATGGAGATGTGATTTGTTGATAAGCAAATGGTTGGAAACAATTGAGCTAAAGAAGAAATATGAATATGCTATTGAGATATGCTAAAGTTCTTGTAATAGAAATGGTTATAAATGTTTTATATAATAAGTTTATTTGTATATGGCTTACTAAGCTTTTGAAAGCTTACTTTGTGTGTGTTTGCTTTGTTTTATAGATTATCGGTTACTACTGAAGCTCGGGATCGTCGAGTATCGCCATCACACTATCAAATCATATTTTGGGTACCTTTTGAATGTGTACATATTTAAGTATGGCATGTATAGTCTAGTTAAATTAGATGATGTTGTGAGATGTATATATAAGCCATGAGATATGGCTTGTTAATGGTTGTGAATATGGTAACTTTTTAATCTATGCTTTGTGATGCAAAGTTGGTATCTTTATGATGAAAGGTTGTCAAATTAAATTGGTAAGCTTTTGGATGGATGATACTTAGAAATACTTGTGATGAGAATGAGATGAATGCTACATAAGTTGGCATGTTTGATATGCTCTTGAATGGTTAGAAAAGTTGGTCATTTTGGTATGTTTTGGTTGCTTTTGGTGCTTGAAATGATGATTGTTTTTGCATGTAGGTTTGACCCTAAAATGGGTGGCAAATTGTGTAACAGCCCGGTTTAGACCCTAGTCAAAACAGTGGTTTTGAGACCACAAATTCGAGGTCAGAATAATATTTTAATAATATTATTTTTTGAGTTTACCGTATGTGATTTAGCCTGTGTGAAATTTCTGTGTGAAGATTTTATTGATTTTGTGTTCAATTATGAAAAAGGACTTAATCGCATAAAATGTAAAAGTCATGTCTTTGATTGTTAAAGTGCCTAATTGTTGTTGTCTTTATAAATTGGGGGTTTTATGTTGTAAATTGCCCAAAGATAATGATAGTGGATGACATTATGATTAATATATATAGTTAATAAATATTTATTAATTATAAAAGTTAAAAATTTATATTATAAGTTATAATAAATTAAAATAAAACATAAGATAGTGGATGGTTGTTCATCCTTCACCGAAAATTTAAAGAAAAAGAGGAGAATAAGGGCTAGCTAGGTTCGGCACTTGAAAGCTTCAATTGGTAAGCATTTTGAGTTTGGTTTTTGATAATTTCTACGTTTTTGCAATCGTTGCTTTGTGCTCTACAAAACCCATGCTTAAATTTTGTGAATTGATGATGTTTTTGAAATGTGCCATTGAGGAACATGTGAGTTCTTGGATGTTTGATGGTGGAATTTGGAAGATATGTGAAGGATGAACATTTTTGTCTTTGAATTTTTAGTGAAATTAAGTAATTTGGGCTAAATTGAGAAAAGTGTAAATTGAGGGACTAAAATGTGAAATGAATGAAATGTGTGGGCTTGTATTAGCATGGGAAGAATTCGGCTAAGTATATGTGATATGAAATTGTGTGTATTTGATGATTTTATGAAATAGGGACTAAAGTGTCGAAATGTGAAAATGTGAGGGCTATTTTGTAAAATGGCCTGAATAAGTGTGTATGAACTAAATTGAATGAATTGGTGATTAAATGGATTGAATTTGAATGTGTAAAGACCAAGAAAAGAGAGGTTTGGATCGAGATCGAGACAAAGACAAAGGGCTCGATTAATTGACCGTTTCGGTATTTCGACGTCCGAGGTAAGTTCGGATATAATATTAGTCATTAAATTTATATCTATGTGATGAGAAATGAATGAATGTGTAACATCCTAAAATTAGGGGTTCGGCATTTTGCGATGTTCTAAGTGTTTGGCTAGCTAAGCTTGTTATTTGGGTGTGTTCGGGGGTCCTGGGAAGGCTCGGGGTCGAGCTTAGGCCCTGGTGAAAGTTTGGTTTTTGAGCACTTTAGTGGGGTGAGCTAGTGAAAGCAAGACTTCAGGTTAATTAAGTGTATTTTGTTATCACAAAAATGAGCATATGGCTTAGTGGTGTTGGTGTAACACCCCAAACCCGGCCTAGAAGTTAGGTCCGAATCTGGTGTGTCACATGGAAGTAAAAACCATCTTTGCGCTTATTAAAAACTTGCTTGAGAAATACAGCCTCTTTGTTAAAACCAAAAATACTTAAGCAATTGTTAACTACTTGAAAACGTAATAATTTTTAAAAACCTTTTTAGTAGCGAAAGCATATTTGAAATTAACAAAATAAAAATGTGATGTTTAGAAATAGAGTTACAGAAGCATTTTGAAATCGTTGCAGAAACGTAGATAAAATACAAGTATTTTTGAAAGATTGATTGATGAATCAACAATCAAGGTAGTGAACTTTAAAACCGTGACTTTTGAAAATATCGTTTGATAGTTCGAGTGAAAACTTCCGTGTTAAAATATTTATAAAAGTTTATTATGAAATCCATTTGTTAATCGATTTTGGAAAACCTTTACTTAAGTTTTTATAAAATTCTCAATTTAAACAATTTAAGCAAAATAATAAAATACTCCATAGGCCTTATTACAACATAAAACAAACCCAAAATAGTAAAGTGAACGGAAATAGAAATTTAAAGTTCAAAATAAAACACCATTTCTGAAGTATGGCCTCCACCGAGTCATCCATGAGCCCAAGTCCTCATTACGGAGCATTACCTACAAGGGTTAAGAAAAAGGAGGGTGAGTTACAATAACTCAGTGTGAAATCCCCTTACCGTCATCCACTGGGCCTGATCCCGCTTAGAAATATCTTGGGCTGAAGCCCAATTACAAAACAATATATATATATATATATATATATATATATGAATGCAAAGTATGCAACCCAACCCATCCATCCAATCTCTCCCCCGTACTAGCCAGTCTCTCCTGTGGGGATCAAGTCAACTCACCCCGCCAGTCTCTCCAATTTGCAGTCAAGCTGCCATTTATACTATTTGTGGCTAAGCCACCAGATTTATCGACACAGAGTTGTTAATTCATATTTTAGGCACATAGCCATTATCAGAATTTGTGGCAATGCCACCGGTCTATACTTCTCTTCATTCAAATTTTCCCATCCCATGCAATATGTAAAGATGCATCATACATAATCGTAAAACATCCATATAAAAATAACATCCATTAACCTATAAAATACTTTTTATGAATCAGCCCATTAAAGCAATACGATCATTCAAATTTATAGGGGCATTTCCTAATCGGTCTATAAGGACATTTCGGTAAATCGGCCCATTATAACAATCTATCAAATCGGCCCATAGGGGCATTTCGGTAAATTGGTAATTTTACCCAGTAAGGGTAATTCGGTAATCTCGCAACCAAGGGGTATTTCGGTAATTTACACTCCAAGGGTATTTTAGTAATTTCGCAACCCCGGACTTAACTACTAATTTGGGCATAAAAATTTAAAACTGTCCATCTGCGTCATACTGACTAAATTAACTATAACTCGAGTTAGAAAACTCAAAATTTAAATCCGTAAATTTTCCTTGAAACTAGACTCATATATATTCTTACTACAATTTTTCCAGAATTTTTGGCTTAGCCGTTTAGTACAGTTTATTACTTAAACTTTCCCTTGTTTCACTATCCAACTATTCTGACCACTCTTAACTTAATTTCAAATATCTCACTGTACGGTTTTCATATACTGCTCCCATTTGTTTCTATTGAAAATAGGTTCTCTAAGGAATCCATACATATAACTTATAACTCATAATTCACTTTTCAGAATTTTAACCAATTTTTCCAAGACAGAACAGGGAACCAGAAAGTCCATCAGCACCAGTCTCACTAAAATTAAGATATCCCAGAATATAAACTTCCTCTTCCTCCTCTGTTTCTTTCATATAAAAATAGATACAGTAAGCTTTAATTTGATATCTTTTTCTATTTCTAGTTCACTTTATCCTATTTTTCGCGATTTTTCCAAAATCACATCACTGCTGCTGACGAAACTGGTTCTTTGCAAAATATGGTTACTACTATGAACATACACACTCCCGAGTGGTCTCGGATGCCGGTTTTCGATTTTCTTCAATATTTCGACCGAATCATAGAACATTTCATACAAACATCCAGAGAGTTATGAGATTACACACCATTTCAAAAATATATTCGGAAGGGTACAGGATTACAAACCTTGATTACAAGTTGTGCTTTCTACCGTTTCAACACCACGAATGTGATCTCCTCAAAGCACCAAAAATCGATCCTACCCTTTGGCTACAAATCCCATCCTAACAATATTTGGTGAGCGAAAGAGTCGTTAGCAATTATCCCACCTTTGATCAAAACAAATCTTATAACAACGTTCTTACCCCACTTGCTTGACAAGTCGACGATATACGATTTGGTTAATACAAATCACTTGTGCTCCTTCACCTTGTTGAAAGCCCTAAATCCAACGATGGCGGATCACGAGAAAAGAATGTAACTTAGACCCAACGAGAGAAAAGAAGAACACTCGATTATTAAGGAAAAACTCGGATGAAACAAAGTTATCGACAAAGAGAGAACTACTACTTACCGATTGTTAATTTTCTTGTAGCGCCACTCACTTAAATCACTACGAAAAGAGGATGATTTGATCACAAGGTAATGTCGAATTAAGAATAGAGAAAATGTTGATGAAAAGGTCAAAAGAAAAGAATGGATGGAGAGAAGAGTGCTAGATTGTTTCAGCTATCTAAGGGAGATGAACAAAAGGTGAGTGATTCGGCCAAACAAAGGAGAAAGATGTACACTCAAAGCTTGAAGATTCGGCAAGAAGGAGAAGGAAATTTGGAGAGAAAAGAAAAATGACACAAAAGTTGCAAATAGGAGTTTTTGGCCAAAACAACACCAAAACTTTTACCAATTGCCAAAGAAAATCCGGCAACCTCCCTCTACACCCAAAACCGTCCACATTCATGACCATAATGGTCAAAAATTGGCCAACCACACTTTCCATAACACTTCCCTTGAAAAAGGCCACATGTTCCCCTTACTTTCCCCTTTCCCTTAATTTCTTTCCTCACCTTTATCCTTTCCTATTTTCCTTAGCCATCTTGCCAAAAATAAAAAGTCCACCTTGCCTTATTTACATGCTTGGCCGACACTTAGGAAAAGAGTACAAAAAAATAGTCAAAATTTTGCACTTGATGGGATTTGAACCTCTTCCCTCCATACTCTTCACTTAATGCCATAACCTCTTTGCCATATGCTCAATTATGCAAGAAAATTGCTCTCTTATTTCCATAAGCCTTGATGCCACTTACTATCTCTCCTTAAAGTGCTAAAACACAAAATTTTACTAAAGCCCAACTTGAACCCGGAACTTCATAGAACCCCGTAACTTTCTAAAATCACCTTCCTAATATGTCCAACTTGAAATAATGCCATTCTCTTATTCTCAAAAATTTTTAAAACGCTTCTATGCTCAAGGCCCAATGGGCCCAATACGTCCAATTCTACTAGGCCCAATTTTGGGATGTTACAATTCTACCCTCCTTAAAGAAATTTCGTCCTCGAAATTTCCAACCAACTACTAAACGCATCGCTCAAATCACACCACTATGCTTTCGCTGCGCACTCTGATTTTAATAACACCAATGTACTTTTAACATAATCTTGAATCCTACACACAACCAATCATCTAACCACAGAAGCAAACAGTTATCTACCATTTATACATAGAATTTTCTATATTCAACCATCACGTCCAACCAAAACATACCTGACTTGATGGTGATGAAACAATCCCGAGCCTTATGCTCCTTAGACCCGCATCTCAAGCATACTCCTGACCTCATCCAAAGATTCTCCCGATGACACCTTCTCGCAATAATCGCAAGTTTAAAGTTTGGACGTGCCTTAACACGGTATGCGGAACGAGACTGCAACCCAAAAGAACCGCGATCTAATTTCTTCTTATAGTCCACGCGCCCAACTCGAAGTGCTTCCCGAATTCCTCTAACCTCCTCCACAACCTCCCTAACTAGCTGAGTCAGCTCATCAACCCCAGCTCGATCATGAGATCCCATCTCAGCCACTGGCGATGCCGACACCTCCCTTTCGGGAACATGCCCCGATGCTGAAGATCTAGCCCTAGCACCTTGGCCTCTACCACGTCCACATCTACCACGTCCACCTCTTCTATCGTTCATGTTTACTAATGTTGACTTAATCTTATTACGAGTCTTATGAATCAGTATAATTATTCAATTTTTATTAAACAATGTTTTATGGAGTATAAGAAGTAAAGTTGTTTTCGCAAAACGCATCCTTAAGTCTCAATCTTTATAATTTCAACTCCTAAAGCTAGGAGTTCTAGAGTATTTCTACAGTCATACCACAATAATCATAAATTGAAAACATAACTTACTTGACTTGGTGCCAGATACCCGTGGTGCCATACTTCTTTTAACACATATATCTATAATTTAAAATTCATACAGCTTTTGAAAACGCTTTTGAACCCAAACCACAGCCGAGTTTTGAAACCGGTCTCTGATAGCATAAAATGTAACACCCCAAACCCGGCCTAGAAGTTAGGCCCGAATCTGGTGTGTCACATGGAAGTAAAAACCATCTTTGCGATTATTAAAAACTTGCTTGAGAAATACAACTTCTTTGTTAAAACCAAAAATACTTAAGCATTTGTTAACTACTTGAAAACGTAATATTCTTTAAAAACCTTTTTAGTAGCGAAAGCATATTTCAAATGAACAAAATAAAAATGTAATGTTTAGAAATAGAGTTGCAGAAGCATTTTGAAATCGTTGCGGAAACGTAGATACAATACAAGTATTTTTGAAAGATTGATTGATGAATCAACAATCAAGGTAGTGAACTTTAAAACCGTGACTTTTGAAAATATTGTTTGATAGTTCGAGTGAAAACTTTCGTGTTAAAATATTTATAAAAGTTTATTATGAAATCCATTTGTTAATCGATTTTGGAAAACCTTTATTTAAGTTTTTAGAAAATTCTCATTTTAAACAATTTAAGCAAAATAATAAAATACTCCAGAGGCCTTATTACAACATAAAACAAACCCAAAATAGTAAAGTGAACGAAAATAGAAATTTAAAGTTCAAAATAAAACACCATTTCTAAAGTATGCCCTCCACCGAGTCATCCATGGGCCCAAGTCCTCATTACGGAGCATTACCTACAAGGGTTAAGAAAAAGGGGGGTGAGTTACAAGAACTCAGTGTGAAATCCCCTTACCGTCATCCACTGGGCCTGAACCCGCTTAGAAATATCTTGGGCCTAAGCCCATTTAAGAAAATCTTGGGCCGAATCCCAATTAAAAAATACTATATATATACGAATGCAAAGTATGAAACCCAACCCATCCATCCAATCTCTCCCCCGTACCAGCCAGTCTCTCCTGTGGGGATCAAGTCAACCCACCCCACCAGTCTCTCCAATTTGCAGTCAAGCTGCCATTTATACTATTTGTGGCTGAGCCACCAGATTCATATACGGTAAAATGATTGACACAGAGTCGTTAATTCATATGTTAGGCACATAGCCATTATCAGAATTTGTGGCAATGCCACCGGTCTATACTTTTCTTCATTCAAATTTTCCCATCCCATGCAATATGTAAAGATGCATCATACATAATCGTAAAACATCCATATAAAAATAACATCCATTAACCTATTGAATACTTTTTATGAATCAGCCCATTAAAGTAATACGATCATTCGGCCCATAGGGGCATTTTGGTAATTTAGTTCATAAGGACATTTCGGTAAATTGGCCCATTATAACAATCTATCAAATCGGCCCATAGGGGAATTTCAGTAAACAAGTAATTTTACTCACTAAGGTTAATTCGATAATCTCGCAACCCAGGGGTATTTCGGTAATTTACACTCCAAGGGTATTTTGGTAATTTCGCAACCCCGGACTTAACTACTAATTTGGGCATAAAAATTTGAAACTGTCCATCTGCGTCATACTGACTAAATTGACTATAACTCGAGTTAGAAAACTCAAAATTTAAATCCGTAAATTTTCCTTGAAACTAGACTCATATATCTTCTTACTACAATTTTTCCATAATTTTTGGCTTTGCCGTTTAGTACAGGTTATTCCTTAAAATTTTCCTTGTTTCACTGTCCAACGATTCTGACCTCTCTTAACTTAATTTCAAATATCTCACTGTACGGTTTTCATATACTGCTCCCACTTGTTTCTATTGAAAATAGGTTCTCTAAGGAATCCATACATATAACTTATAACTCATAATTCTCTTTTCAAAATTTTAACCAATTTTTCCAAGACAGAATAGCAAACCACGATGTCCATCAGAACCAGTCTCACAAAAATTAAAGTATCCCAAAATATAAACTTCCTCTTCCTCTTTTGTTTCTTTCATATAAAAATAGACACAGTAAGATTTAATTCGATATCCTTTTCGCTTTCTAATTCCCTTTATCCTATTTTTCGTGATTTTTCCAAAATCATGTCACTGCTGCTGACCAAACTGGTTCTTTGCAAAATATGGTTACTACTATGAACATACGCACTCCCGAGTGGTCTCGGATGCCAGTTTCTGATTTTCTTCAGTATTTCGACCGAATCATAGAACATCTCATACAAACATCCAGAGAGGTATGAGATTACACACCATTTCAAACATATATTCGGAAGGGTACAAGATTACACACCTTGATTACAAGTTGTGCTTTCTTCCGCTTCAACACCACGAATGTGATCTCCTCGATGCACCAAAATCGATCCTACCCTTTGGCTACTGAAATCCCGTCCTAACAATATTTTGTGAGCAAAAGAGTCATTAGCAATTATCCCACCTTTGATCAAAGCAAATCTTATAACAACGTTCTTACCCCACTTGCTTGACAAGTCGATTTATAACGATTTGGTTAATACAAATCACTTGTGCTCCTTCACCTTGTTGAAAGCCCTAAATCCAACGATGGCCATATCACAAAAAGAATGTAACTCGGACCCAACGAGAGAAAGAAGAACACTCGATTATTAAGGAAAACTCGGATGAAACAAAGTTATCGACAAAGAGAGAACTACTACTTACCGATTGTTAATTTTCTTGTAGCGCCACTCACTTAAATCACTACGAAAAGAGGATGATTTGATCATAAGGTAATGTCGAATTAAGAATAGAGAAAATGTTGATGAAAAGGTCAAAAGAAAAGAATGGATGGAGAGAAGAGTGCTAGATTGTTTCAGCTATCTAAGGGGAGATGAACAAAAAGGTGAGTGATTCGGCCAAACAAAGGAGAAAGATGTACACTCAAAGCTTGAAGATTCGGCAAGAAGGAGAAGGAAATTTGGAGAGAAAAGAAAAATGACACAAAAGTTTCAAATAGGAGTTTTTTGCCAAAACAACACCAAAACTTTTACCAATTGCCAAAGAAAATTCGGCTACCTCCCTCTACACCCAAAACCGTCCATATTCATGACCATAATGGTCAAAAATTGGCCAACCACACTTTCCATAACACTTCCCTTGAAAAAGGCCACATGTTCCCCTTACTTTCCCCTTTCTCTTGATTTCTTTTCTCACCTTCATCCTTTCCTATTTTCCTTAGCCATCTTGCCAAAAATAAAAAGTCCACCTTGCCTTATTTACATGCTTGGCCGACACTTAGGAAAAGAGTACAAAAAATAGTCAAAATTTTGCACTTGATGGGATTTAAACCTCTTCCCTCCATACTCTTCACTTAATGCCATAACCTCTTTGCCATATGCTCAATTATGCAAGCAAATTGCTCTCTTATTTCCATAAGCCTTGATGCCACTTACTATCTCTCCTTAAAGTGCTAAAACACAAAATTTTACTAAAGCCCAACTTGAACCCGGAACTTCATAGAACCCCGTAACTTTCTAAAATCACCTTCCTAATAAGTCCAACTTGAAATAATGTCGTTCTCTTATTCTCAAAAATTTTTAAAACGCTTCTACGCTCAAGGCCCAATGGGCCCAATAGGTCTAATTCTACTAGGCCCAATTTTGAGATGTTACAGTTGGCGTCAGCATGCAAGCAAGGGGAGTGGGGTTCGAATCCCACATGCTATAAAAGGAGTTATATTTTTATGCTCAGGAAGGGGAAGTAGCTGAGTCTGGATCGAACTCTAATGGGATAGTGGAGGACTTGGTCAAGGGGTTTGAATGGATGATGGGGAGTGGATTGAGGAGCAAGTTGGGGAGAGAATCATGGGATTCGGTGGAGTGGGGAGTTTGGCCGAAAGTGGGAAGTGTTTGAGGGGTGAAATTTTGCTAGGGGGTAGGGGGATGCACATTCGGTTTTGGGGGAGGTTGTGTGCCGAAATTCTTTGGGAGCTTTTCTTGTTTCTTTTCCCTCTGCGTTTTGTGCATCTTTTCTTTCCTTAAGGCATTACAAATCTATTCCTTTCTTGTTTTTGTTTTTGCTGGCCAAATTCATCTTCTCCCTCTCTTCTTTCAAACTTCAAGTTGTTCCTACTACCCTTTGATAAGAGTCGAACCCTTCCTTACTTATCCTTTTCTCTTTCTTTCGTCTATTACTTCTCTTTTTCTTTCGTTTTGTTCCCTTATTCGAGCATCAAGAAGCAAGGTACTTGTAGTCTCTTTTGTCTGCCAAACCTACCTTGGCTATTTGGCACCGTTGTGCGCACAAGGTAATATCTTTTTCTTATTTCTTTGCCATCGGTTCTTGTTTTTCTCTCCTCTCTAAAAGCCAAAATTCTCACTTTGTTCCTTCTCTCTAAGGCCGAACCTGTTGGAGTGCTAGCACACTCTCTCGGTGTAACATCTTGAAATTCGGCAAGTTATGTTTTGTGTTATATCATGTGATAGGCTAGTTTAAAATGTTTATGGTGTATGTTTAGGGGTCCTAAGAAGGCTCAGGTTTGAACTGGGCCTTAACAAAATTTTTATGTTTAAGCACCTTAAGGAGAGAAGGTAAGTGGCAACAGTGCTTATGAAAATAAGTGAGTAATTTGCTAGCACAAGAGGAGCACATGGTGGAGTGGTGTGGCATCAAGTGGAAAGCATGGAGGGAAGAGGTTCGAATCCCACCTAGTGCAAATTATTTTGACTAATTTTTGTGCTTCTTCCCAAAGTGTCGGCCATGGTGGTAATTATGGAAAGGGAGACTTTTTAATTATGGAAAGATGGCTAAAGAAATATGGTATGGAGGAAAACAAGGGAAAATGAAGGAAAGAAATCAAAGAAAAGGGATAAGGAAGGGAACATGTTGGCCGAATGCTAGGAGTTACCTTGGGGAGGAATTTTTGGTCAACATTCATCTTTTGGTAAAGATGATACACAGTTTTGGAGAGGGGGAATTGGAGAGCCAAATTTTCTTAGAGTCATTTTAGAAGTTTGGTGTACGAGAGTCATTTTCTTTGGTTTGAACATTTTGTGTTTCTTTTCTAGTCTTTTTCTTTTGTCTTACCGAAACACTAAAGTCATTTTGGTACTTTCTTTTCCAATTTCTTTTCCCTTGTTTTGGCCGAAACCTCCTAGTCCATTTGTTCATCATTCTCCCTTGTTTTGGCGTAACCCTCGATTCATTTGGTTCATCTTCTTTTGATTGTTAACCGAAACTATTTAGTATTCTTTTCTCTCCATCCTTTCTTTTTTTTCGTACTGGGCACTCTCTTCTTGACTGAATCGGTAAGTGACCTTATTCTCCTCTTTTCACTTTCATTTTCTTTTCTTTCGAGCCAAATAAGTGTCTATCACTATTTGGTTGTGTATCTTGTTTCTAAACCGAAATGGTGTTTCCTCCGACTCCTTCACAACTTAATCATCCTCTTTTTCGTAGTGTGCTAAGTGGGTGGCCGAATATCATCCTAGCTGATTCAATACTAGCCTTAAGTCAATCGGAGGAAATCGGATTCAGTATCGTTAAGGTAAGGGGTTCTTTATTGGATTTCTCATTATATCTCTACTCGACTATGTTACAATCGGATCGAAGTTTCGACTAATCAATTATGTTTTTAGGGACGAAATCACTTGATATTCTCTTTTAGCTAATTCTTCAGAAATAGTGGTAAGCCTACTCCTATCACTAAAACAACTACTTTCTCACATAATAGTGTTCTAACCGAGATTTTTCCTATGGAGGCAAGTGGTGCCGATTTGAAAGGAAAAGTGACTGGAGAACACAAAAGGAGTGGATTTGCGATTCCTACTCCTAAATTAAAGCCTAGAGCGGTATCGGCGGTTTGAGATTTCCCACCGGGTTGTGGACCATCATCCAGTGAGAATAGACAAATCGTGGTCGTTCACGATACTAAGAGTAAGCAATTCATTAGATCATTTGATTTAGAGTAAGAATAATAAAATCTCGTTTGTTGGATTAATCGAGTGTAATGGCTATTTAGGTGCCGACGATCAAGAAGGTTTAGTCCTTACCGTAATCAGGTGTGTAATCTCACACCGAAATCCCGTAGATTTATGATTCAATATTACGTTGGAAATAAGATCATTATTATTATGGTTAAAATTGTAATATGGCATAAACTGGGAAATTTGCTTAAATTACATTATTTCAATAAACTTGTCAAAATCGGTATTAAAATTGTTAAAATTATGAAAATGCCCCTATGGGCCGATTTACGAAAATGCCCCTATGGGCCAATTTACAAAAATACCCCTATGGGCCGAATTACGAAAATGCCCCTATGGGCCGAACTGCTAGAATGCTTTAGTGGAACGAATTACAAAGATCTATAGTTGGCCGATATATCGTAATAAATTATTGGATTAATGATTGTTGTACATATATGTGGATATCATGTTTAATTATGTATGATGCATGTTACATATTGCATGGGTTGGGAAAAATGATGAAGAGAAGTGTAGCCTTGTGGCATTACCACAAAAATGTTTATTATTATGTTTCATTATGATTTCGGTGGCTTGGCCACAAATAAAATATTATAAATGGCAACTTGCCTGCGAATTGGTGTGAACGGCGGGGTGGGTTGACTTGATCCCCACAGGTTTAATTGGCTGGTCGAGGGTGTGATGGATGGATGGGTTGGGTTGCATACATTGCATATATATATTCTGTTACGTAAATGGGCTTAGGCCCAAGATGATGCTAAACGGGTTCAACCTCAGTGGACAACGGTAAGGGGGATTATACACTGAGTTCTAGTAACTCACCCCTTTTTCCTTAACCCTTGCAGGTAATGCTCAGTGATATGGATTTGGGCCATGGATGACTCGGTGGAGGCCATACTTCAGAAATGGTGTTTTTGAACTTTAGATTTCTATTTCCGTTTATTTTATTACTTTTACTATTTTAGGTTTTTATGTTGTAATAAGGCCTCTGGAATATTTTTATTTTTGCTTTATGTTTTAACGTACTTATTATATTGCTTGAATTATTTTAAATGGGGATTTTTCTAAAAATTTAAATAAAGGTTTTTCCAAAATAGATTAACAAATGGATTTCATAACAAACTTTTACAAATATTTTAACTTGAAAATTTTCTTTCGAATTATCAACGATATTTTCAAAAGTCACAGTTGTATAAGACTACTAGTTCAAATTATCGATTTATCAATCAACCTTCGAGATTAGTTGTATTTTATCAAATATTTCAAATCAAACTTTTTTTTCTTGATTATAACAAAATATTACCTATTTTAGTACGAATCAGAAAGGATTTTACACGTTTTCTCATGTGACATGTCAGATCCGGTCATAACGCATGGGCCGGGTTTAGGGTGTTACATTTTATGGTATCAGAGCCAAGTTGCAAAACTCGACTGTGGTTTGGGTTCAAAAGCGTTTTCCAAAGCTGTTTAAAATTTTAATTTATAAATGCATGTTTTAAGGGAAGTATGGCACCACGGGCATTCGGCACCAAGTCAAGTAAGTTTATGTTTTCATTTTATGAATATTGTGGTATGACTGTAGAAATACTCTAGAACTTTTAGTTTTAGGAGCTGAAACTATAGAGATTGAGACTATAGGATGCATTTTGCGAGAACGACTTTACTTCCTATACTTCATAAAATATTGTTTAATAAACACTGAAATAGCATACTGATTCATAAGACTCTTAATCAGATTAAATCGGATTAGCAAATATGAGCGCTAGAGGATGTAGACGCGGTAGACGTGGCCGTGGTAGAGGCCAAGGTGCTAGAGTTCTGTCTGAGGCATCAGGACATATGCCGAAAATGGATGCCCCTGCATCACCAGTGACTAAAGCAGGGTCACATGATCAAATGAGAGAGGACGACGCTCTGTCCCAAGCGATGTTGCGAGTTCTAGAAAGGGTTGCTGGGGCAAGAACTGGGTCGGCAGCTCATGGGTCGGTATCTGAACGACTCAGATCGAATGGGGCCGAAGTTTTTAGGGGCATTTCGGGTGTAGCCCCTAGTGTAGCGGAATACTGGCTTGAGGCAGTTGAGAGACGAGGCGTATCAGTGGTGGCTTACTGTTCAGGAAGGCACTCAGGCTGATCGTATTACCTGGGAATTCTTTAAGACCGGATTTCAAGGAAAGTATGTCGGGGCTAGCTATGTGGATGCTCGAAGGAAGGAATTTCTGAATCTGGTCTAAGGAGGTAAATCTGTGGCAGCATATGAGGTGGAGTTTCTGCGTCTGAGTCGGTATGCCCGAGGAATAGTGCCGACTGATTATGAACACTGTGTCCGTTTTGAGGACGGGTTGCGTGATGAGTTACGGGTACTGATTGCCCTACAGAAGGAGAAGAATTTTGCCACAATTGTGGAAAAAGCTAAAATAGCTGAGGAGGTTAAGCACTCGGAGCGGCAACAACGAGACAAGGTTAGGGGCAGGAGCAAGAGAGACTCTGGATATTCAGGTCCTGCTAGAGGATTTCAGAAAAGGCCTAGGAATGAGGGGCCAGTTCGAGTGGGTGCTCTAGCTACTACTAATCAGTTACAGCCTTGTGTGGATTGTGGGAAACTTAACTCGGGTGAATGCTGGAAGAGAACCGGTGGTTGTTTCAGATGTGGTTCCAAAGATCATCGGTTTAAGGATTGTCCTTGACAGCCTGCTCATACTCAGAGGGTTCGTAACGATTTTGCGCAGCCAGCTAGAGGCGCTCAATAGCTGCCGAGAGGTCGTAGGCCAGGTCGAGGCGGTAATGGCGTAGGACGAGGTCAGGGTGCACCGGGTAGAGGTACCGATAATAGGGGTAACGCGGAGGCAAGACAGCCAGGGTTAGTTTATACAGTCAGACATCGAGAGGATGGCGATGCACCTGATGTCATAATCGGTAAGTTTTTCATAGCTGATGTACCTGTTACTGCTTTGATAGATATTGGATCCACCCATTCGTATGTTTCTTGTGATGTGTCTGGAACTTTGAATATTAGATCTGAGATTACTTCTAGGGAAACAACTGTGATTAGCCCTTTAGGACAATCCGTGGTAGTAAATAAGTTGTTTAGGGATGTGCCCTTAGATGTTCAGGGGAAGTATTTCTGGCGGATTTGATGGAACTGCCATTGGGCGAGTTCGACCTTATTTTGGGCATGGATGGTTGGTGAAACACCGCATTTAACTTGGATTGTCTTTGCGCAGCGATGGTGCTAAGAACTTCGGAGGGTAAGGAAGTGATGATGATAGGTGAAAGAAGAAACTATCTGTCTAATGTGGTATCTACTTTAAAGGAAGAAAAGTTAGTGCGAAAGGGGTGTGGAGCGTTCTTAGCCTTTATCAGTGCTTTGGATGCCAAAGAGTTGTCGGTAGAAAGTGTTAGAACGGTGAAAGAGTTTTTAGACGTCTTTCCCGAGGAGTTTCCAGGATTGCATCCGGATCGGGTGGTAGAGTTTGGCATTGATCTGTTGCCAGGAACGGCTCCAGTGTCCATTGCTCCTTATAGAATGGCGCCGAAGGAGCTAGCAGAGCTTAAAGCTCAAATTCAGGAATTGTTAGATCGCGGATTCATTCGACCAAGTATGTCACCGTGTGGAGCGCCGGTTTTGTTCGTTAAGAAGAAGGATGGGTCTATGCGTATGTGCATCGATTATAGACAGTTGAATAAGTTAACGATCAAGAACAAGTATCCGTTACCGAGGATCGATGATCTGTTTGATCAGTTGCGAGGAGCTTCAGTTTTCTCGAAGATAGACTTGAGATCGGGATATCACCAGCTTAAGGTCAAGGAGGCAGATATTCATAAGACTGTGTTTCGAACTCGTTATGGGCATTACGAGTTCTTGGTGATGCCGTTCGGGTTGGCTAATGTACCAGCTGCATTTATGGACATGATGAACCGGGTCTTCCAACCCTATCTAGACCGGTTTGTGGTGGTGTTCATAGATGACACCTTGGTGTACTCAAACACTGAAGAGGAGCATGATTTGCATCTATGAGTTGTATTGCAGATACTAAGGGAGAAGCAACTGTATGCCAAATTCAGTAAGTGTGAATTTTGGCTGAAGGAAGTGACCTTTTTGGGGCATGTTGTGTCTGCCGAAGGAATCAGAGTTAATCCCCGGAAGGTCGAAGCTGTGTTGGATTGGAAGCCACCAAAGTCAGTGGCAGAAATTTGGAGTTTTCTAGGTTTGGTTGGGTATTACAGGCGTTTCGTTGAGGGGTTTTCGTTGATTGCCGCACCCTAACTAAGCCGCTATGCGTAAGGAGTACCGCTTGTGTGGTCGATAAGCGCAAGAGAGTTTTGAGAAATTGAAGAAGATTACGGCGTAAGCGCCAATATTGATTCAACTCGAGGCCGGTACGGAGTTTATTGTTTATTGTGATGCGTCACACACACGGGCTTGGGATGTGTGTTGATGCAAGAGGGAAAAGTGGTGGCCTATGCATCTTGTCAATTAAGGCCGCATGAGGTGAACTATCCCACTCATGATTTGGAGTTAGCCTGCAGGTGTTTGCTCAAGATTTGGAGACACTATCTGCATGCGGTGAGAAGTCGATTATCTATACGGATCATAAGAGTCCAAGTACCTCCTTACCTGAAGGAGTTGAACTTAAGACAAATGAGGTGGATAGAATCGTTGAAAGATTATGACTTCTCAATCGAGTATCATCCAGAAAAGGCTAACGTGGTGGCAGATACGTTAAGTCGTAAGGTGGTATCGAATTTGAGAGCGATGTTCGCTCATTTCAGCCTTTATGAAGATGGTAGCTTGTTAGCCGAACTTCAGGTGAAGCCTGTATGGGTAAATCAGATTAAGGAAAAGCAGTTGTTAGATGAAGCGTTGGGTTCTCGACTTCTGCAAGTGGAAGGTGGTGAGATAGGGGATTTTGGATTGAATGGTGATGGAGTATTTTGTTTTCGCGGAAGAGTTTGTATGCCCAGGCATTCGGAATTGAGATAAATGATTCTGCGTGAGGCGCATAGTAGCCCATATGCTATGCACCCCGGGGGAAACAAAATGTATCGAGACCTCCGTGAGCAGTATTGGTGGCCAGGGTTGAAACGGGAGGTTACTGATTTCGTGAGTAAGTGCTTAACATGTCAACAGGTGAAGGCGGAACATCAATTACCGTCAGGGTTGCTACAATTGGTGAAAATCCCATTATGGAAATGGGAAAGGATAACGATGGACTTTGTTAGTGGGTTACCTTTAACGCCTACTAAGAAAGATTCCGTATGGGTGATAGAGGATCGGTTAACGAAGACTGCTCATTTCTTACCTGTTCGTACGGATTATTCATTGCAGAAGTTGGCCAAGTTATATGTAGCAGAGATCTTGAGGTTGCATGGGGTACCAGTGTCTATCATATCGGACAGGGATCATAGGTTTACATCACGATTTTGGAAGGCTCTACATGAAGCTTTGGGTACAAGGTTGAATTTCAGCACGGCGTTTCATCTGCAAACTGATGGCCAGTCGGAGAGGGTTATCCAGATTCTGGAAGACATGTTAAGGGGCTGTGTGATCGACTTCCGAGGTAGTTGGGAAGATTTTCTACTGTTGTTAGAGTTTGCATACAACAACAGCTACCAATCCAGCATCCAGATGGCACCCTACGAGGCGTTGTATGGTCATAGGTGTCGTACCCCTATTTGTTGGATTGAGCTGGGGGAGCGACAGTTGTTGGGCCCTGAGTTGATCTCGGAGACGGAGGAGAAAGTTAAGGTAATTTGAGCACGGTTAAAAGAAGTTTCGGACAGACAGAAATCATACGCAGACCTGAAGCGTAAGGATATAGAATTCGCGGTGGGTGATCAGGTCTTTCTGAAGGTTTCACCTTGGAAAAAGATCTTTAGATTTGGACGGAAGGGCAAGTTAAGCCCTAGATTACTCGGACCATACCGTGTATTGAAGCGTGTTGGGCCAGTGGCTTATCAGCTGAAGTTACCTCCAGAGTTGAATCAGATACATAGTGTATTCCATGTCTCTATGTTAAGGCGTTATCGTTCGGATCTATCTCACGTTGTACCAGTGGAGGAAGTTGAGTTAAGACCTGACTTGACTTTTGAAGAGGAGCGAGTACAAATTTTAGATCGGGATGTTAAGGTGCTAAGAAGGAAGTCGGTTCCGCTAGTCAAAGTATTATGGCGTAATCACGGGACAGAGAAAGCTACATGGGAGCCAGAGGATGCAATTCGGCAACAATATCCTCATCTCTTTGAACCAGGTAAATTTCGAGGTCGAAATTTCTTTAAGGGGGTAGAATTGTAACATCCTGAAATTCGGGAATTTATGTTTTGTGTTATATCATGTGATAGGCTAGTTTAAAATGTTAATGGTGTATGTTTAGGGGTCCTAAGAAGGCTCGGGGTTGAACTGAGCTATAACAATTTTTTTATGTTTAAGCACCTTAAGGAGAGAAGGTAAGTGGCAGCAATGCTTATGGAAATAAGCGAGTAATTTCCTAGCACAAGTGGAGCACATGGTGGAGTGGTGTGGCGTCAAGTGGAGAGCATGGAGGGAAGAGGTTTGAATCCCACCCAGTGCAAATTATTTTGACTAATTTTTGTGCTTCTTCCCAAAGTGTCAGCCATGGTGGTAATTATGGTAAGGGAGACTTTTTAATTATTGAAAGATGGCTAAAGAAATATGGTATGGAGGAAAACAAGGGAAAATGAAAGAAAGAAATCAAAGAAAAGGGATAAGGAAGGGAACATGTTGGCCGAATGCTAGGAGTTGCCTTGGGGGGGAAGTTTTGGTCAACATTCATCTTTTGGTAAAGATGATACACGGTTTTGGAGAGGGGGAATTGGAGAGCCAAATTTTCTTAGAGTCATTTTAGAAGTTTGGTGCATGAGAGGCATTTTCTTTGGTTTGAACATTTTGTGTTTCTTTTCTAATCTTTTTCTTTTGTCTTGCCGAAACACTAAAGTCATTTTGGTACTTTCTTTTCCAATTTTTTTTCCCATTGTTTTAGCCGAAACCTCCTAGTCCATTTGTTCATCATTCTCCCTTGTTTTGCCGTAACCCTCGATTCATTTGGTTCATCTTCTTTTGATTGTTAACCGAAACTATTTAGCATTCTTTTCTCTCCATCCTTTCTTTTCTTTCGTATTGGGCACTCTCTTCTTGACCGAATCGGTAAGTGACCTTATTCTCCTCTTTTCACTTTCATTTTCTTTTCTTTCGAGCTGAATAAGTGTCTATCACTATTCGATTGTGTATCTTGTTTCTAAATCGAAATGGTGTTTCCTTCTCATCCTTCACATCTTAATCATCCTCTTTTTCGTAGTGTGCTAAGTGGGTCGCCGAATATCATCCTAGCCGATTCAATTCTAGCCTTAAGTCAATCGAAGGAAATTAGATTCAATATCGTTAAGGTAAGGGGTTCTTTCTTGGATTTCTCATTATATCTCTGCTCAACTATGTCACAATCGGATCAAACTTTCGACTAATCAATTATGTTTTTAGGGACGAAATCACTTGATATTCTCTTTTAGCTAATTCTTCAGAAATAGTGGTAAGCCTACTCCTATCACTAAAACAACTACTTTCTCACATAGTAGTGTTCTAACCGAGATTTTTCCTATGGAGGCAAGTGGTACCGATTTGAAAGGAAAAGTGAGTGGAGAACACAAAAAGAGTGGATTTGCGATTCCTACTCCTAAATTCAAGCGTAGAGAGGTATCGACGGTTCGAGATTTCCCACCGGGTTGTGGACCATCATCCGGTGAGAATCGACAAATCGTGGTCGTTCACTATACTAAGAGTAAGCAATTCATTAGATCATTTGATTTAGAGTTAGAATAATAAAATCTTGTTTGTTGGATTAATCGAGTGTAATGGTGATTTAGGTGCCGACGATCAAGAAGGTTTAGTCCTTACCGTAATCAGGTGTGTAATCTCACACCGAAATCCCGTAGATTTATGATTCGATATTACGTTGGAAATAAGATCATTATAATTATTATGGTTAAAATTGTAATATGGCATAAACCGAGAAATTTGCTTAAATTACATTATTTCAATAAACTTGTCAAAATCGGTATTAAAATTATTAAAATTACGAAAATGCCCCTATGGGCCGATTTACGAAGATGCCCCTATGGGCCGATTTATGAAAATGCCCCTATGGGCCGATATACGAAAATGCCCCTATGGGCCGAATTACGAAAATGCCCCTATGGGCCGAACTGCTAAAATGCTTTAGTGGAACGAATTACAAAGATCTATAGTTGGCCGATATATCGTAATAAATTATTAGATTAATGATTGTTGTACATATATGTGGATATCATGTTTAATTATGTATGATGCATGTTACATATTGCATGGGTTGGGAAAAATGATGAAGAGCAGTGTAGCCTGGTGGCATTGCCACAAAAATGTTTATTATTATGTTTCATTATGATTTCGGTGGCTTGGCCACAAATAAAATATTATAAATGGCAACTTTCCTGCGAATTGGTGTGAACGGTGGGGTGGGTTGACTTGATCCCCACAGGTGTGATTGGCTGGTCGGGGGTGTGATGGATGGATGGGTTGGGTTGCATACATTGCATATATATATTCTGTTATGTAAATGGGCTTAGGCCCAAGATGATGCTAAACGGGTTAAGGCCCAGTGGACAACGGTAAGAGGGATTATACACCGAGTTCTAGTAACTCACCCCTTTTTCCTTAACCCTTGCAGGTAATGCTCAGTGATATGGATTTGGGCCATGGATGACTCGGTGGAGGCCATACTTCAAAAATGGTGTTTTTGAACTTTAGATTTCTATTTCCTCTTATTTTATTACTTTTACTATTTTGGGTTTTTATGTTGTAATAAGGCCTCTGGAATATTTTTATTTTTGCTTTATGTTTTAACGTACTTATTATATTGCTTGAATTGTTTTAAATGGGGATTTTTCTAAAAATTTAAATAAAGGTTTTTCTAAAATAGATTAACAAATGGATTTCATAACAAACTTTTACAAATATTTTAACTCGGAAATTTTCTTTCGAATTATCAACGATATTTTCAAAAGTCACGGTTTTATAAGACTACTAGTTCAAATTATCGATTTATCAATCAACCTTCGTGATTAGTTGCATTTTATCAAATATTTCAAATCAAACTTGTTTTTCTTGATTATAACAAAATAATACCTATTTTAGTACGAATCAGAAAGGATTTTACACGTTTTCTCATGTGACATGTCAGATCCGGTCATAAGGCATGGGCCGGGTTTGGGGTGTTACACTCGGCCTCTTTTTAGCTTTGGGTTCTCGTGAAGTGGTTGGTAAGTTGGTCTTGGCCGAATATAGGTGATGGATGGACGTTCTTATCCTAAGTTTATTTAGGCCGAAAGGTCGTTCCTTTGTTATTTTGTGATAACATCGCTAACTCGTACCCCCTTTCTTAGGAACTCGATTTGTGATCGGAGGAAGTGAACCAAAATCTCAAACGTAGCAAGGAGTTGCCGACATTATTGGTAAGAGGTGTGAATTGGGTTGTCGTTTTCAATCTTATGGATACGTCCTACTGAGATTAAGACTAATGGTTTAAGTGTATGGATTCATAGGTGCGTAATCTCGAGGATTCGATCTACGCTCGTATCAGGTATGTAATTACACACCTTTATTCATTTTGTTATGTATTATTTTGTGTGTCGGTTTAAAGCTGAAATACCCTTAATGGGTGAGCTAATAAGATGCCCTAGTGGGTGAATTGGAAATAGCCCAGGTGAGTAATTTATGATTATACCCTTACGGGTAGATTTGGCATGACTGTGTATTCTGTTTATCTGCTATATTGGTACGTTCATGCATGCACTATATTATTATGTCATGGTATGTTGCATGGGATCGGGATATTGATGATCGGAGAAGTGTAATCCGGTGGATCTGCCACATATTCTGGTGACTCTATCACATTTTGTCTGGTGGCTATGCCACGTATATTCTGTTATTCTTGTGGCTTTGCCATAATTTCGGTGATGAGCAGCGTGACTGCGATCGGGGTGTGTAGTGGATGGAGGGTTGATTGTAGAAATCCCCACAGGTGTGTTGGGCTGGTACGGGTGGTGTGTAGTGGATGGATTACTAGGCTGGGCCGGGTTGCATTGCATATATTATCTGTATAACCATGCTAATAGGGCTAAGGCCCAGTTTGCATCTGAATGGGCTCAGGCCCAGTTAATGTCTGATTAGGGGATTACACACTGAGTTCTCGTAACTCACCCCCTCTACTTTAATCTTGCAGGTAATCCCCAGCATTGAGGATTTAGAGCCGAGGCGGACTCTGTGGTGGCCACACATCGTAACTTTAGTAAATTCTGTTTTACTTTATTTTAAGATTATTTAATTTGGGTTATGTTTTGTAATAAGGCCTTTGGGATTTTAATTTGGTTTTAGCTTTTATTTCGGTTGATATTTACTATTAAATGTTCATTACGGGATTTTCCTAAAACATTAGTAACTATTTTCCAAAATGTTAACGAACGGTTTAATATAATTGATAAAATACTGGGTTCTCTTAAACGTCGAAAATAGTTTTCAAGATATCATAATTTTGCAAACCACTGAATCTAATTTCTGTTATAAACAAAGTTTCAAAATAAAAGAATTAACAACGTTTTTACAACAACACCGTAAAAGCAGATTTGAATTTCACACACAACATAGCTCGAAGGCTTCAAAAAGAATACGAAGTTTGTACCGAACAATTAATTTCAAACAACTTATCCATGTGACATGCCAGATCTAGTCGTAACGTCTAGGTGGGGTTTGGGGTGTTATGATCGTTGTATTTTAGAGTTTTAAATTTAAAATGATCGATCCTGGAATTAACTATAATAACGATTGAGGCAACTGCACCTATCGAATAGTAGTATAGCTTAGGCAAGACCGGATTGTCGAACCCAAAGGAACTAAAAGTACTAATACTAACTTTCTTTCTATTATTTAGCCTAAAATAAGTGAAGTTGTTTATTAATCTAAATTAACTAATTACTAAGCTAAAGACGCAAAGACAAAAAGAATGAATTGGGGAAATACTTGGGAAAAACTCAGTTGATTAAGACGATACCCTTAGGAAGAATCCACCTAGACTTCACTTGTTATCTAACACCGAACTGCACGATTTATTCACTTGACTTGATCTGTAGGACTCCTAATTTATATTAAACCCTCTCTCGAGGCGAATAACGTCTAACCCTAGGTTGATTAATTGAAATCTATTTCTAATTAAAACCCCTAGAATAGCAAAGAAATTGATCTATGGACTCCCATATTAGGTTTCACCCTAATCCGGCAAAATCTCGTCACCCTATCTCTAGGCGCGATCAACTCCGCTTAATTATGCTAGATCTACTCTTAGCGGGGACTTTTGCTCCACCACCTAAGCACATTCAACTTGAATTAATATCCATGAAATATCAACACAAGAATTAAGCACACATAATCAAGAACAAATCAAGTATTTATCATATAGTTCAGAAAACAATAACAAGATTCATCTAGGTTTCATCCCCTTCAGGTATCTGGAGGGTTTAGTTCATAATAATGAAAGAAAACATCTCAGAAGAAAAGATAAAACAAAACATAAGAAATCCCTAAAACTCCCTGAAGGAATTGAAGTAGAGATCCTCCGTCTTGAGTAGAATTCCGGCTTCTGGAGATGGATCAACTGGCTATCCCTTGAGAGTTTCCCAAAAATCTGACCTCTTCAGCTCGGCTCCTTGGCCTAGCTAACTGCCCCGACAGAGGGCTTCTGCCGAACTTCCCGAATAATTGCCCCCTAGGGTGTTTATATAAGCTTTGAGATGCTTTACTTGGCCTCCAAGTATCCTAATCAGAATTAAATTCCTATTTGGGTGTTTAAATAGACTTTTGAATCTGTTTGCCTCCAAGTATCCAAATCCGAATAAAACTCCTCTTGGCCGCGGCAGGGGCACGGCCATACCACACGCTCGTGTGAATCGTGGCCAGGCCGTGTGGACTCCGTTAGTGAGGCACGGCTTTGGTCCAGGCCGTGTTCAAGATTATTGAGGAGGCACGGCCGTGTGGTCTTGGGCCCAAGCTGTGTCGATTTCGTGATGTGGCCCAATTGGCCCGTTTTAAGCCCGTTTCTTGTTCTTTTCATCCTCCGGTGCTTTCCTGGGTATATAACATGAAAAGAAAGGATTAAGAGTACCTTTTTACATAAAATAAGGGATAATTCATCCAAAAGCATACTAAATGTGGGATTAAAATATGTTACTTTTATGATTTATCAAATACCCCCACACTTAAGCTTTTGCTTGTCCTCAAGCAAAATTCTCAACTCATAATTAAAACAAACTTCCCTCAATTCATAATAGTCATTGATAGTGTTTCATCATAATTCAAGGATAATTTATACATGGATAATTCAACTCAAAGACTCCTAAAGATTCAAACAGTCTAAGTCATACATTTGCAGCACAAAACATAGGTGTTTCCCCTCATCTAAATATTTACCTTTGATTCAAAATCGACAAGGATTGACATCCTCACTAAAGATTCACTCAAACCACTCAAAGTGTTTAAGGTTCAAAATTAGGCACTCAAAAGTCGAACATGAAAAGTTAATCCCATAGGCTTGCATGAAAATCAAATCTCCACCACTATAATATGAGATGATACACAAATCAAAAGGTCTTTAACAGGGTTGTAACGGGGCTTAGGTTAAAGGTGTGGATAAAGGCTGAATTAGAGGGTTAGAATCGAGATTGAATTGATAAATTACCTAACTAGAAACAATAAATTGAATAATTACATAGTGAATTGAAACCTTAATAATACGAGCTTCTTTTTCAATATTTGGAATTCAAACGTATAAGCTCACTTAATCACAAAACTAATAATGAATAACGACTATACTTCGATTTTTTTTAAGAACGAATCATATATATATAACAAAGGATAAATTACTGAAATAAAAACATAGTTAGGCTATTAATCAAATCAAATCTCGATATAAGGGTAGTCAAAAGGAATGGGGATAACAAAAACAAAGGGTTTCTGGGTTAATATTAGTGGTTATGTCAATAAAAAGGGTTGTTAGGTTTAAACGGGGTTCACTAGGGGTTAATTGTGAAGGTAGGCTTTTAATGGAGTTAGTGGGTTAAAACCTAGGTGCCTTAATCATCTCTGTATATCAAATCATGGGTGTGGTCTCGATATGTATAAACGAGGCAAGTTCTAGAATAACAAATCAATGGTGACATACTCATAATCAATAAAGTGAGCATGAAAAAGAATATATGCTCTATAAGGCTCAAAATCTCACAAAAATTATGGGTATTTTGATGTCAACCTCGTAAATTTCAAACTTCAAAGTAATATTCAAATTCAGGTAGACAACCTAGCAAATTTTAATTGAAAAAAATGGACTTATCATGCTTGATTCTTTAGTATCTTAAAATTTAATTATCAATGCACAATTATCAATGACTTAATCTAAAACATATCAATAAAAATCATAAATCATGGAAATTTCATCCTAATTAGTAATATGAGAAAATCACTTAAAAACAAGACTAAATTCAGGGATTTGAGAATAATGCAAAAAGTTTGGCACCTAATTTTAGGAATTTGAGAATAATAAAAAAAATTAGGCACCTTTTTAGGTTGTTCACCCCCCACACTGAAGATGTACATTGCCCTCAATGTACAAAGATAGATAATAGCAAAATAAAGTCATACGATAGGGAGAGAGGTGAAACTTCCTAAATTTTGGATGAAGTCAATGAAAAGAAACCGGATAGGATTGGAGGTGAACGTGGGGAAGCGCCTCGAATTGTTTGAACTTGAATCCTCAAAGTAGCCGGTCTAATTTTATTGTATCCTAAGCTAAATCTAAATGCCATTGAGAACAAGAAAAATAATAAAGGAAGTAAAAATAAAAATAAAAATAAAAATAGGAATAAAAAAATAGAGATAAGGTCCACACCCATGTTCCTACCCGTGGTGTCCACACGGCCACGGCCACGGCCGTGTGCAAGGCCGTGTGGGTGTGGAAACCTACGCCTAAATACGAAAAGAAATAAAACGAAACTAATTAGTAGAGTTAGTGCTCGGGTTGCCTCCCGAGAAGCGCTCGTTTAAAGTCTTGAGCTAGACTTACCTCTTATTCGCATTATCAAGGTGGTTTGAGGAGGTGAAAATCCTTTCTCATGCGTTCAATTCGGTTTTTGATATATAGTTTAAGTTGAGTAGTGTTTACCTTAGAAGTGCTAAATTTAGGATTAGTTACCTCGACTGTTCCATCTGGGAAGATTTTGAGTACCTGATCTCCTATCTTAAGCTGGGTTGTCCCATCGTTAAGTTTCTCGTGGAGTTGCCTCGTTTTTGCTTCGTGTATTTTTAGTCTCTCCTTCAAGTGTGTCTCCCATTCGTCTAGTTCATCGATCCGAAGCTTTCGTTCCTCATGATTTTCTTCTTTATTGACAGGAGGTCTAGGATTTGGCATCTGCGAAAGAGCTTCAAGAAACGGCAAGTTAATAAGAAACTTCTTTGGAGGTATAAGAAATTTACCGAGTTGTTCCTCTGGGTGGTCTTTCTTTGTCGCATTGGGGTATGGGGCACGAGCTTGGTACTCTGTAATTACCGGGTTTGGTAAATCACTGCTTACCTCAACCTTACCTTCCTCTACCATATTCTCTTGCGTCAATGTTGGTTCATCTAACCCTTCATTATTGTGAGCAATTATTGTTTGAGGTTGCTCTCTTGGGTTAGTTTCGGTGTTACTTGGTAGGATACCTTGTGGTATTTCTGAGATCAGCTTAGCAAGTTGCTCAACTGACTTAGTAAGTTGCACTAAATTCGAATCATATTGTATTTCTGGGTGTACCTGCGAGAGACTATTCAAACCATCAATTTTTTTATTCATCATCTCTAACTGATTAGATAACCTGGTGACCACGTCGAGGTTGAAGACACTGGCTGCTTTAGTAGGAATTGTCCTCATCGCTTGCAACTGATAATTATTCAGTGCCATTTTCTCTATAAACTAAAATTATCTGCCAAAAGCAAAATAGGGGAAAAATTAGAAAAGTAAAAAAAAATAAAAAAATTGCAAAAAATAAAAAAATGGCTAAAGTAATAAAAATAGAGCTTTCTTAATATTTTAGTTCCCCGGCAACGGCGCCAAAAACTTGATCGTTGTATTTTAGAGTTTTAAATTTATAATGATTGATCCTGGAATTAACTATAAGAACGATTGAGGCAAGTGCACCTATCGAACAGTAGTATAGCTTAGGCAAGACCGGATTGTCGAACCTAAAGGAACTAAAGGTACTAATACTAACTTTCTTTCTATTATTTAGCCTAAAATAAATGAAGTTGTTTATTAATCTAAATTAACTAATTATTAAGCTAAAGACGCAAAGACAAAAAGAATGAATTGGGGAAATACTTGGGAAAAACTCAGTTGATTAAGACGATACCCTTAGGAAGAATCCACCTAGACTTCACTTGTTATCTAACATTGAACCAGACGATTTATTCACTTGACTTGATCCATAGGACTCTCTAATTTATATTAAACCCTCTCTCGAGGCGAATAACGTCTAACCCTAGGTTGATTAATTGAAATCTCTTTCTAATTAAAACCCCTAGAATAGCAGTAAATCGATCTATGGACTCCCATATTAGGTTTCACCCTAATCTGGCAAAATCTCGTCACCCTATCTCTAGGCGCGCGATCAACTCCGCTTAATTATGCTAGATCTACTCTTAGGCAGGGACTTTTGCTCCACCACCTAAGCACATTCAACTTGAATTAAAATCCGCGAAATATCGACACAAGAATTAAGCACACATAATCAAGAACAAATCAAGTATTTATCATATAGTTCAGAAAAAAATAACAAGATTCATCTAGGTTTCATCCCCTTCAGGTATCTGAAGGGTTTAGTTCATAATAATGAAAGAAAACATCTCAGAAGAAAAGATAAAACAAAACATAAGAAATCCCTAAAACTCCCTGAAGGAATTGAAGGAAAGATCCTCCGTCTTGAGTAGAATCCTGGCTTCTGGAGATGGATCAACTGGCTATCCCTTGACATTTTCCCACAAATCTGACCTCTTCGGCTCGGCTCCTTGGCCTAGCTAACTGCCCCGATAGAGGGCTTCTGCCGAACTCCCCGAATAAGTTGCCCCCTAGGGTATTTATATAAGCTTTGAGATGCCTTACTTGGCCTCCAAGTATCCTAATCAGAATTAAATTCCTATTTGGGTGTTTAAATAGACTTTTGAACGTGTTTCTTTGCCTCCAAGTATCCAAATCCGAGTAAAACTCCTCTTGGCCGCGGCAGGGGCACGGCCATACCATACGCCCGTGTGAATCGTGGCCAGGTCGTGTGGACTCCGTTAGTGAGGCACGGTCGTGTGGTCTTTGGTCCAGGCCGTGTTCGAGATTATTGAGGAGGCACGGCCGTGTGGTCTTGGGCCCAGGCCGTGTCGATTTCGTGATGTGGCCCAATTGGCCCGTTTTAAGCCCGTTTCTTATTCTTTTCATCCTCCGGTGCTTTCCTGGGTATATAACTTGAAAAGAAAGGATTAAGAGAACCTTTTTACATAAAATAAGGGATAATTCATCCAAAAGCATACTAAATGTGGGATTAAAATATGTTACTTTTATAGTTTATCATGTTACAGAATGTATAGAGTTGTATTAATACTTTATTACATATGAGATCAAGTATTGAGGCACTAAGTGTGCGAAATTAGAAAAGAGACAGAAATGAATAGCACTGTGTGTGCGAAAAGATTGAAGCTTTGGCTTACCAAAATGGCACTGTGTGTGCGATACCGATGTAAGTTTGGTTTACCAATTTGGCACTGTGTGTGCGATACTGATATAAATTCGGTTTATTGAATTGGCACTAAGTGTGCGTTGGCAATTATGCTTTGATTATGAAATTAGCAGTAAGTGTGCAAATAAATCAAAAGAGTAGCGAAGATTGAGCGAAATATAAAACTGAGTGGTTGAGAAGAACGGTTGGTGAGTAACTATGTGTTGACAAAAAGGTATGTAGTTAACCTTTGTGGTTGATGAGATTGTGTATGATTTTAGGAATGGTTGAGTAGGATTATTAGCTATGAATGATGGTATGTATGATACCTATGTGGTTGGTGAATTTGGAAGTAAACGAATGAAATGCAATGTGAGTATTGGATTTAGGTGAATTTGTGTATCATTGGTAAATTATCTACGTGATAGTTCAATTTGTACATTGATTTGATTCAATGAATTAATTGTATTATATCTCGAACTTACTAAGCTTTGAAAGCTTACTGTGTGATTTGTTCTCTGTTTTGTAGTGTCAGTAAAGCTAGCTCAGATCCGGGGATCGTCAGCATCTTTATCACACTATCGGCAATCTATTTTGGTACTTTGGAAAGATATATATAGTTGAATTATGGCATGTATAGGCTAGTAGTTAAGATATGTCGTGAAATGTTTAATCCTTGCCATGTGAGTTGGCTTGGAAGTTGAAAGTTGTTGATCTTATTAATGAGTTATGAAAATGGTATATCTCATGATTGTGTGGTTGATGAAAGGATGTGGTTGAAGATAGTTCATGAATTTGGTATATGCATGTTTGAGTTATATAATTGTCATTTTGAATAGCTTTAGTTGTGATGATAATAAGCATGGAAGTAAATGGATTAGTTTGTGAATGAATAATGCATGAAATGGTATGATTGAAGGCATTTGTAAGCTTGATCTGGTATTGTATTGATGCTTGTAGGCATGAACCTATTGAGGATGGCAATTTGGCCTTGCATATGGCCTGTTTTGCCTACACGGTCATGGCACACGGGCGTGCCTAGTGACAGTGGGATAAAGTCAGTAGTTAGCTTAGTTGCACACGGCCATGGCACACGGGCGTGTCTAGTGGCCGTGGGGATAAGTCAGTATATGGCCTATGAGCACACGGGCGTGCCTGGTGGCCGTGTGAAGAAATCAGTATACTTGCTCTGTTTTGGCACGGCCTGGACACATGGGGGTGTCTGGTGACTGTGTGAGACACACGTTCTGGTTGCACAGGCGTGTGATCTCAACAGACTTGGTGAATATTTGAAATTTTGAAAACTTTTGTAAATGTTCGGTTTAGTCCCGACCCCTCTCTAGTATGTGTTAAAGGTCTCGTGGGCCTCAATAAGGGACTATTTGATTATCTTTTGATTTGCTTTGATGATGATTGACTTTGTGTCATGAATTGCATATGAAATGATTTGATTGTTCGTTAATGCCTCTTAACCCTATTTCGGCGACGGTTTCGGGTTAGGGGTGTTACAAATTGGCCTTAAAAATGGCCTATATTTGCCTACACGGTTGAGCACATGGGCGTGTGGCTCGACCGTGTCATTTGAGTTTGTAATTCAAAACAAGTCGGGCTTCGACCACGGGCCGACACACGCGCGTGTGATCGTGCGTGGTGATGCAAGTCGCTGTCGACCACGGGTGAGGCAGACCGGCGTGTCCTCGGCCGTGTGGACAAGTCAGTATGTATGCCCTATTTTGCCACGGCTTAGAAACACGGGTGTGTTTGAGGCCGTGTGAGGCACACAGCCTGCCCACACGGGCGTGTGACCTCTGTAACTTTGAAAATTGTTTGAATTTTAGAAAAATTCCGTATGTGTTCGGTTTAGTCCCGACCCCTTTCTAATTCATGTTTAAGGTCTCGTAGACCTCATTAAGGGACTATATGCTTGCATTTGCTATGATATGATGATGATATACTTTATGATGTGAAATGTTCGTAAAAGTCTCCGATTTGTCCAAAAATGCCTCTTAACCCTAGACCGGTGATGGTTACGGGTTAGGGGTGTTACATTGATAGTGTGATCCGAGCTCCGACGTTCTACGATCCCCGAGCTAGCTTGGCAATACTACAAGGAAAAGGGAAAAGAAAGGGGTAAGCATATAGCTTAGTAAGTTTCCATGAATTAAAATAACAACATAAGTACTCATGGTAATATCCATTCATCTCATAGAATAATAACAACACAAGTTCTCAAGTACTTTGACATACTTACTCATACTTACTCTTACCCATCACATATCACATTACGATTTCATAACTCGTATCTTACTCATGGTACCTGTGTCACTTCATCACGTAATTTAGCACTTATGCTATCTTGAACATAAACTTAAATCATTATCATCCTTAACTTAAATGTAACTCTTTGTCATCTTTGTATAGCTTAACTCTTTGTCATCTTTGCATACTTAACTCTTTTTCCCGTTGAACTACTCGGAATATCAGAGGATACTCAATCTCATCATACATGTATCACGATACCAATGCCATATCCCAGATATGGTCTTACATGGGATCACCTCTTGATACCGATGCCATATCCCATATATGGTCTTACACGGGATCTCTTAACTCGATGTCGATGCCATGTCCCAGACATGGTCTTACACGAGATCTTCCTTTGGTTCCGAGGCCATGTCCAAGACATGGTCTTACACGGGACCTCCCTTATTCGGTGTCGATGCCATGTCCCAGACATGGTCTTATACGGGACCTTCCTTATTCGGTGTCGATGCCATGTCCCAGACATGGTCTTATACGGGACCTTCCTTATTCAGTGCCGATGCCATGTCCCAGACATGGTCTTATACGGGACCTTCCTTATTCGGTGCTGATGCCATGTCCCAGACATGGTCTTATACGGGACCTTCCTTATCTCATGTCGTGACATAGGTATCCTCGTTATTTCGAATCTTGAACCGGGACTTCAACTTAATATATTCTCATCATTTTCTCATCGAAGCTTCATTAGTCGATTTTCACGAAATGATATTCATTATCATAAGATCAAGTAATTTAAAATATATAAAAACACTATGAAACTTTAATTTCATACAAACTTACCTCGGTACTCAAAATGTGTGTAGATGTTCGATTTAGTCCAACACTTTGTTCTTGCATCGATTTCGGTCTGGGCTTCGTGTTTCTTGATCTATAATAACAATTTCACTTGTTTAATACTCACATTGACTCAATTGACTCATGAATTATACTTTGGCAAAATTATGATTTTGCCCCTAAACTTTCACATAATTACACTTTTGCCCCTAGGCTCGTAAAGTGATTTTTATTCAACTTTCTTGTATTTTAAGCCTAGCCGAATTATTTTATTAACTACAACAGCCCCTAATTTCCACTATTTCACTCATGTATGACCATTTTTATAACTTTTACAATTTGGTCCTTTTATGCATTTTTCATGAAAATCACTTAGAAAAAGATGTTTATCACACATCAAACTTTCATATTCTTCCTTAAAACATCAAAATACATGCATGTCATACAAGGGTAAATTTTTGAACATAAACCCTAGCTCAAAATATAGATAGAAATAGCTAAATCGAGCTACGAGAATATAAAAAATACAAAGAACATTAAAAACGGGGCTAGGATGCACTTACTATCAAGCTTGGAAGTTGAAGAAACCCTAGCTATGGAGAGCTTGAAAATTTCAACACTTGGGAAGAAGATGGACATGAATTTTGACTTCTTTTTCCCTTTTTAATTCATTAATTAAACAAATGACTAAAATGCCCTTAAGGCCCTTTTCTTGAGATTTTTCCTTCCCATGCCAATTTTTGTCCATCTTGACATATAATGGTTTAATTGCTAAATAAGGACCTCTAGTAATTTTTATAATTCTATTTCATACTTAAATCTTCTAGAATCACATATTTTCTAATCTTTGCAATTTAGTCCTAATGGACAATTTGATCACTAATAAATAAAATTTCCTCATGAAATTTTCACTTAATCATGCAACCACATTATAAGCCTCATAAAAATCATAAAACACATATTTCTACTTCGGATTTGTGGTCTCGCAACCACTATTCCGACTAGGCCCTAAATCGGGCTGTTACATTACTCCCTATTCCAAGCCTAACCAAAATTCCATCATAAAATTTACAGCACATGTTTTCTATAAATTTCAGAATTTTTCATCAATTTTCACAACTTTACATTTTAGTCCCTAAATCATGTTTTCATCAAAAGTCACTTTGTAAAAGTTGTTTATCTATCAATAACCTTTCATTTTCTACCACAAATTTCTAATTTTCAGCATATGCATCCATGACCCATTTTCCTTACTTTGATAACTTCTCAAATTAATCCCCAAAATAGATAGATTAAGCTATCCCGGTTTCAAAAATATCAAAATTACTAAAAACGGGATGAGGAAACTTACCCAATTTGGCCATGAAAGTTTCTTCACTCCCTCCTAGGGTTTCCATGTATTTTTTGGGAAGAAGATGATAAAATAAGATGATATTTCTTTTTATCATCTTTTAATTAATTAAAATATTTCACTTTCCAATTTAGTCCTTTCTCTTTTTCTAAATTTCCATGGATGAGTCACCATAATATCTACATACTTTTCTTTAATGGTCTAATTATCATATAAAGACCTTAAGTTTTGAATTCCATAGCTATTTAATCGTTGTTGCTACTAGAATTCAACTTTTGCATTTTATGCGATTTAGTCCTTCTCGTAATTAATCACATAATCGGTAATTTTTTTTATCAAAATTTTCACATGACATTTCTATCATATTACGGACCATAAAATAAAATAAAAATAAATTTTATTTTCGGCTTGGATTTGTGGTCCCGAAACTACTGTTCTGATTTCACCGAAATTGCGCTATTATAAGGTTATTCATTACAAAACTCATATTAGGTCGAGTAAATGTTAAGTATTGAAGAGCTCCCAGTACCCATTGATACTGAGTGGCATTTGTAGGACTAGATTCATCATAACAAGACAGGGATTCAAAAGTGGAAAAAGGTGTTGTAATTCCTTTAGCTTCTAGCATCTTTTGTTTGCCTAGAATCTCATCAATGAAGTTTCTTTTAGAAAGTATAAGTTCATCTCTAGATGAATAATTTCCACCCTTAAAAAGTAACAAAGTTTACCTAGATTTTTTTATAGAGGATCACTAAGACATTTAATAAGATGTGCTATATAAGACTAAGAAGAACTAGTGATCACAATGTCATCCATGTAGACCATTAGAAACATTATACTATCCAAATGATGATTAAAAAGAGAATGATCAAAGTAAGCTTGAGTTAATTCGTAAGCGATAAAACATGACATCAATGCATTTTATCAAACTGGTCCAAATCTCAAGCCATAAATTGATTGTTGCAAGTAAGAAACATATTTTGGATATTTTATATCAATAAAACTTGGTGGTTGCTTTATGCACACCGTTTCTTACAAAAAAAGTCTCAAAGAAAAATAATATTCACATCTAATTGATTTAGTTTCAACTTAACTAAGACATCGAGCGAGAGAATGATTTTGATAGTATTACATTTCACCATATGATTGAAGGTAGCCTTAAAACCAACTCCAAGTCTTTCAACGAAGCCTTGAGTCCCCACCTGAGCCTTACACTTATTAAAATCACCATGTGCTTTAGTTTTCATGGGATAAATCCACTTCCAACCTATAAAATTATGATTTTTAAATTCGTGGTGCAAGTATCCAATTCTTATATTGCATAAGAGCATCATTCTTTTTTAGTCTATCACCATTCAAGGTATTTATTGACTTGTTTGGATGTAGGTTATGAAATAAGTATAGCCTTATGAGGTGAGGCAATAATAGATTGAGGATGGCCTTTGGTTTAAGAATATTACTTTATGAATGAGTAATAATAACCATATGAAGATCTTGCCTATGATAGTAGGTGCTTTAGGTGGCTGAATAGAATGAGAAAAATCTCAACAAAGATTAGAAGTACTTACTTGTGTAAAGGATAGAGAACCAGAGGTAGAAATCAACGATTTAGGTGAAGGGAAATTATTATAAGTAACTCATGCGGTAATAGGAATATGTGGAATAAGGATAAGGGAGTTAACATGCTAGCCAAAAGAAGAAATTAGAAACATGGAAAGTATTGGAGGGAGAATCTAGGTAAATCTCATAAAAGTATTCGAGCAAAGAAGCTGCAATTGAGTGTATGTCAATTAGTTTAAACAAAAACATTTCTAAACATAATTATTTTATTTATACATAAATCATAACAAGAAAGGAATTGGTGATAGAATAATAACCTTTAAAAACATAGGGTTGAGACCTTGGTTCCAATTTGTTATGATTCTGTGATAGGAGCTAAGGATAATAAAGGTAGCCAAAGTTTGGAGTCGGAAGATAATTGATGTGATAGGTCAAGATTTGATATAATAAGGACCAAAATTTAATTGGAATAAATTATGAATATTTTTATCATAAATTATCATACTAACCATCTCTCTATGAGTCTCTCACTAAAAAAACTAATTAGGTCTCATTAATGATGATGAATATGTAACAGCCTCAACCAGATCCGATAAACTAGATTTGAATATTAAGCGTCGCACCATAGACCGAAATTAACAACAAATTTTCTTTTCAAATGTAAAGTTCTATTCATGTCTATTAGAAATTTTTAGGACTTTGATTCGATTCATCTAAGTATGTGCAATGAATGGTTACAAACTCGATTAAATTAAAAATTCTTTCTATATGTTCAATTCCGTATAGCGTAAGTACCTTAACACACAAATTTCCAATCATAAATTTTGTTCTTTTGTTCACGCCACTACACTCATTCTATATGCATAATACCACTCCTTTGGCGCAGCCCTGGCGTTGTCCCTACAGGTGTAGTGTAACACCCTATACCCGACTCAGTCACCGAGCCTAAATATCAGGATGTCACACCACCGTCATGTACCACACACATTATAAAATGTCACATTAATAGGTAATCGTCCTCTTTATTAGTGTTCTTACAATTGTTTAAGTCAAGCATATATTAATCATCATTAAAACATGCCAAACATACTCCAAACAAACTTATAATATCAATTAAACATGCATTAGAGCCACTTAGCAAAATTCCAAAACAAGTTACGTAGGTACCAATATTGAAACAAAGGTATTGATATTTCTCTTATGTGGTATCGATACCGATTGGAAAATTGATACCAAAACAACATTCTGTTTCTCGTCTAAAAATCAAATCCCAAAATTTATTGGTACCTTTATTAAAGTATCGATTATTTTACCCCGAGTATCGATACTCGTGGTAAGGTATCTATACCAAATTACACTACTGACTTCTTGCACATCGAAATATCACATAGGTATCATTTTTATAACCCGAATATTGATACCTCTGCTACAGACCACAAAAATACAACACATCTAAGCATTTAATCCATTCCAGCAAACATCTAATCAACATGCATCATTTATCTCTTTAAACTAATGTCAAAACGACCAAAATAACTGTTCAAAACATCAAAAACATGTCCGAGCAAGAATCAACATATCGAGGTCCAAGCCTATAGTTCCTAGGAATAATTAAGCTACAAAATATTCAAAACATCATGGCAATATCATGCAACAATTCTACCACATTATTCAACATTCATTGACCATACATACAGTTCATAGCACATCAACATAGCAAATATTCAAACCAAAACAAATACCAATGAAATAATTATGACATCCATCAGAAGTGCTAGAAAACTAAACCCATAAAATATCATGAGGACCACAATCATAATCAATCAAAGTCTAACCACATTGCCTTATCCCCATAGTTAAAAGAATAATATTAATATCACCTACGCAAATACTAAAGCCTAAATTGGATCACTTCCTTGGTATCCCCGCACCACTCACACTGGAAACGCTAAATATCTACAATGGTTAGAGAGAGTGGGTGAGCTTAAACAAGCTCAGTGAATGTCGAAACAACCACAATGTATACACAATATCAAAGGTTAAGCAAGAGCATGCTATCACACATTTACAACCATATTCTAAACAAGTCACAATAACATATTCACGCTTCATTAAATTATAAAACTAGCATATACTCTCACGTATAACTACACTCAACTCATATTCAATTAATTCATTTTACAATAATTCATCAAGACTAAAAAATTTAATAACTCATAAGTCTAGCTGATATATTCACATGCATTCACGAGTTAAATGAGAACGACCCAATCCACAATTACATACACAATTTACTATGAGAACACATTAACATTTTCATGAAACTTAAATCAGCTCATTTAGCATATTATTTACAAGTTTATGCATCCATCTCACATCGTATTATCACAATATATAATATCACAATTAAATAATAATTTGACACTTGAGGCTATGAAACATAAAATTGGGCTCTATCACCACACATTGGATACACAGATCTCCAACACACCAAATGACTCATACAGTCAAACCTATCCCAAAAGCATAGCATAAAGCTAACACTCTCCAATACACCAAACATGTCCCGTTGAATGGAGTTTAGCTCACATTCCCTTATCTCTCCAACTTGTCCCAGAACCTTAATACCCAAAACACAATACATATAGGTGAGTACTCACAATCCTATAGGATGCCAACTTTATCCAACGATTTCAAGAGATCACAAGGCCAAAATATCCCCAATCACACATTTTTAATTACTGATTTAATGCACATCATCTCTGTTCATATTCATCAATTTACATCACAACTTGTACACAATGGATGCTTATCAGATTCAAATTTAATTGCACTTTAAGTGCCAAAATAATGCTCATTAAGCCATCACGTATCCGACCACATATGTGTGCATTAAAATCAGTACATCGTATATCATATACAAGTATTCTCACATATTACCTGTCATAATAATATCACATTCCACAGTTCAACAAATATATACTTACTAAAATTTCGCTCGCTTTCGCTACATATTTGCATTACTAGCATATCATTATCACTATCATTTTACATGTATATCATGCCCACAACACAACACAATTCACAATAGTCATCACACATGTTCCATATCAAACTATCGCATCATAATAATTAGTCCACTATTATTCACATAATCACATAATTTGCAAAAATAAAACAAAGGAAATAGAAAGCTTACACTTGAAACATAGGATAAGGGTTTAGGCTATTCCTAAGCTCTCAATTAGCACTATGAATCGTGTCTACAAGTAGGGATTCCAAACACTCACCGATCACACTTTCGCCTAATTGTCGAAAGCTTAGACTAGCTTTTCCTTGCCTTTATGTTTACTCGTTGAAGGTCTTAATGATTTCGAAGCTGCAATAAGGTACATCACACAAAAACATAATCAATCAATTAGCCAAAGACTCATTTCAAACAATCAAAACACAAGCCTAAGCTAAATTCTCATGTAATCGAAACCTTCGACATAGCAAACTTGAATTCCAATTATCTCGGTCTATACTTAATTTTTTTGCCTAAGAACTGATTCCGTTCATCTAATTATTCACCTACGACTTATTCTCAACCTTTAAACTACTGAAAACTACCCAACTCATGGTATCGAAATTTTCAACATATTTATGGTAATTTTCACGAAAATTCATTACTACGTAGGATATCTTCAACGAAACTTTAAAGTAAGTTTAGAAACCTTCTAATCATGTCAAAACTAATTGAAAAACACTTTGAAACCACATTTCTACCCAAAATCTTAAAATCCACCATTAACAACCCAATTTTTGGCTTTTACTTAAAATATGTGATTTAACGACTAAAAACTCAATTTAACGGATCAAATAACATAAAAACTAATAAGGAATCAAATCGCTACCTTAGTTGTCAAAAAAAAAAAACCAAATGTTTAATCACAACTCGAAAAACCCAAAAATTCAACAATGGAGAAATATGTGATGTTCTTGGAAGTTTTTCTTGAAATCCTATGGAGATTTATGGCTTAGGGAATGATAGAAATCTAAGGAATTAAGTTTGGGATTCAAAATTGAATGAGAGGAGCTTTGGAATGCAATGGACGGCAAAACAAAAATATGGAGAAGAGACTAACGTAGGAGTTATAAAGATGAAGGGGAAAATAGGGTGAATATTAAAAATTGGTTTAATTGCCTTTTAGAAACTCATAATTTAGACTCTTTTACAAATCAGTCCTTATTTCAAAATTGAAAGTCTTTTGAACATTATTTTAAAAAATTATTTTAATTTCCAAAATGCCATAGATAAAAACATTTTCGAATACCATGCTAACGAAATTCCTGAGCGTACTAGAGCTAGAATCCCTATTTTACCCTCGAACCTTCTAGGCCCAGTTTTGGGGTGTAACACACAGACTCAAATCAGTTAACCTGTAAACACAATACGTTGAAGTAAGTTCATATGAACTTAGTGAAGGGAAGCTTTATTTACCTTAATAATACTTGTCCTTTAGGACATATGAACCATCCTTCTGATCTTATCGTTCGTGATCCTTAAACTCTCATCTTTGGCGACAACCTTTGCATAATCTATCCTTCGTACATCAACTTCCTATTATTTCCTAATGATTCTTCAATTCATTTTTTCTGTTCGATTCCTATTCCTATGCATTACTTAACCTAAAACTGACAAACACTTTGTATCATACTGAAATCACTAAACACACTCATAAACCCTCATAATTGATTTTCTAATCAGATAGGTCTTCTCGATGGAAACTTAAATATTTCACCAACTTCTTCAAGTGTTCCTTATCTTCATATGGTCTTTACTTCAAATTCTTCAACTACCTTAATCAATTCCAATCTTTCTATTTGTACTCTAGGGCCATACAGCATGCGCCATAAAAACTATACATCTTGTAATCATCGTAGGGATTACCCTTCCCATTTCATCGCAAGATGTTTCTACAAATACAATAATTTTCAGAGTTCGCCAAAAGATTCATTACCTTAGAACTCGCCACATACACTATTTCTTTAGGGTTCGTTACCCTTACCATACCTTTAAATCTTGCCATATATATATTTACTATTCTTTTAGAGTTCATTGTTCATACTTCTACTTTTTGGGAACCATATGTAACACCCCTAACCCATCTTCGTCACCGAATTAGGGTTATAGAGTATTATTGAATAATCAAAAACATTTAACAACTTAACATTTAAAAAAATTAAACATATTGTAATCCATTCAATCACATAGATTTTGTCCCTAAATTGAGCCTTTGAGGCCCTAAAAATAGCTTAGAAGTAATTCGGGACTAATTTGAAACAAAATAGAAAGTTTCAGAAAAAGTTACAAAAAATTAGAAAACAGGGGTCACACGACCGTGTGGCCTGGCTGTGTGACATCACCCCAAGTCGTGTAACTTTTGAACAAGGGACCCATGGCTGTGTCCTAGCCCGTGTCCTCACCCGTGTAACTCACTGAGTAGGGTCACACGACTGCATCACATGCCCGTGTGCTAGGCCGTGTAACTTTCTGAGTTGCCACACACGCTCATGTGCTAGGCTGTGTAACTCACTGACTTGAAACACTAAGAAAATCTCAGATGACACACGACCGTGTGACAGCCTGTTTCCTCGGCCGTGTGAACCCAAAATTTACCTAAAATCAAACCATTACAAGTCCAACTCATGCCTAATCATCCAAACCATTTAGGCACACATTCAAGGGTTCAAACACCATTCAAACATGCAGAAATATGCCATTTCAATTATCCTAAATCACCTAACCAATATTCCATTCAAAGGCACCACAATAGCATCAAAACATCATTTACTTAAACATGTTAACATTGCCTCAATTCATACATAAAAACCTAGTTTAAATAGGTGCCAAAACATGTCACAATTTGACCATCTTCAAGCCATCATCAACATACCAAAAGAACCGTATTTACAAGTACTTAAAAGTGACCAATTTAACATAACTTAGTAAAGCATTAAAGTGTACCAAATCAACCATAAACTTTTAAGCATAAACATATCAAATCTCCATTATAAAACAACCTATACATGCCATTTTAAACCTTGGCTAAAATACTTAAAAACTATCGAAGTGACTGCTAGATAGTGTGATAGATCTATGACGAGCTTCCAACCGATTGAGCTTCCGATAATCTATAAAACAAAGGAAAATAAATACCTAAGCAATGAGTGCTTAGTAAGCTCGTATAAACTTAAACTAAACTTACGATTTCATTTGCATACTTTAAAGACTAAGCATAAACCACTACCAATGCCATGAGTTTAGTATATGCCTATTTAAGCATCATCAAGCTCACATGTTAGTATGTTCATCAACATCACATATAATCTCATTTATATCATAAGTAGATTTCATAAGGTACATTACATATGCTTCAACCCTTTCATAAAGTCATGAACATTTCCATTAATTCACTTACCGTTCCATTCCTTTTCTTACCCGTTGAAACATCTATAATTACATTGGTTACTCGGGAAAGCTCACACATAGTGTGCCTTTACATATAACCTTAACCTTTTCCTTTACATCATTGCTCACACGAGCTGTGAAATGGGCTTGCTCACACGAGCTGTGGGTCAGAATGTAATCTATACGATGCTGCTCACACGAGCTGTGGAGAATCCACAACAAATACAAGACCTCAACCATTGGTAGGAGATTCAAGCCTAGCACTAGAAACATGAAATCCCTAATGACATGTCATTTGTATCCTAAGAATTCTTCAGGTTCAACTGGGACTCGTTATTCATCAATTCATCATAGGATTGATAAATTTATAGATATTGATTCATTTATATTACAACAACATAGCATCTTTTCAATCTAGCTAACATTAAAACGAACACAGTTCATACGAACTTACCTCGATAACTAGGAGCGTAGAAATAGAATTGAACTAATCCACAGCTTTTGCTTTTCCTCGATCTAAGTCCGTATGTGGTTTATCTTGATCTAAATAAATATTTTCATTCAGTTAAGCACTTATATAATTCAATTTAATCCATAATTCATATTTATGCAAAATTAAAAATTTGCCCAAAACATTTTAACTTTTCACAATTTAGTCGTTAAGCTCATAACTTAGAATCTAACCATTTCAACTTAATTCAAACTTAACCCATGTTGTAAAGGATCTTAAAACACCTTATATTTATCAACAATTCACACTAAAACCCATAGATTTTCACTTTTAACCATTTAATCCCTAATTCTAAATTTCATAAAAAAATCACTTAACAAAACATGTTTATTTTTCAATAACGATTCATAATCTATCGAATAACATCAAAAATCATTCAAAAACATTCATGGAAAGTCCCTCAACCCATAACAATTTTGTAAATTAACCCCCGGGCTAGCTAGATTAAGTTACAAATAAACTCAAAAACATAAAAATCATTAAAAACAGACTCGGAATCACTTACATGCACAAGGGAATACCAACCGAACCTTCAAACCCTAAAAAAATTGCTATTCTCCTTTCACTTTTCAATGGTGAAGAAAATTGTAGAAGGTGAAACAATTTTGTTTTATTTAATTTAAGTTTAATTGATCATTTACCATTTTAACTTAAAAACTATCATAATTTCAATAAAACCTTTTCCATAACTATCCACTAACTCATTCAATGGTATATTTACCATTCAAGTCCTTTAGTTTGAGATTTCAAAGCTATTGGATTGCTTTAACTAATAAAACTCAACTTTTACCCTTTTAAGATTTAGTCCTTTTCACTTAATTAGCTATGTAAACTTCAAAATTTCTTAACGAAATTTTAATACGACCACAATATAATCCTATAAACATTAAATAAATAATAAAATATTAATTTGATCGTTTGAATTGTGGTCCTAAAACCATTGTTTCTGACACCACTAAAAATGGGCTATTAAACCATACACGTCGTTCCTTCATAATTTGCTAAGAACTCATTCCCTTTCGTTCAGGGTTAGCCACTGAGGCGCTGCCTTCAAATGGTTTCCACTAGGGCCATCCTTTAGATTGCTTATAACACCCCTAACCCATTTTCGTTGCTGGATTAAGGTTACAGAGTATTACGACACATTACGAATCTAATGACAACATAAAACCATTCAAATATTAATTTAAATATCAAATATTCAAAACAAATCTTTGTTCATAGCATATATACGAATACGAGCATGAAATCAAGCTTACGAAACCTAAAAATCAATTTAAAAATAATTAGGGACTAATTTGAAAAAAATAGAAAAATGTAGAAAAACTAAAAATAGGGGTCACATGGTCGTGTGGTCAGGTCGTGGGGCCAAATCGTGTACAACTCAAAAATAGGGTCATGCGGCTGTGTAAAATTCAAAATAGGGTTACACGGCCATGTAACAAACTATGACCATGTGGGAAAAACCTGTACCAAAATTAAATAGGCCACTTGATGAGTGGAGTGACCGTGTGCACCTAAAATGACTTCTAAAACAAGGAAATTCACCACTCATTTCTTAGGTACCAAGCAAAACCAATATAAACCATTTTCATACCTTCAATACACATTCAAACATGCTTAAAACACACGAAAAGATTCAACCTAAGTGCCTAACCAATATGCTCTCATTGGCACCACATTTCATATGCTAAACTAAATTTCCATTCACATAGAATTTTACCATATCTCAACCATTTCCAAGAAGCATAAACTACATAACTTGTAACACCCCAAACTAGGCCTAGAAGTTAGGCCCGAATCTGGTGTGTCACATTGAAGTGTTTTTCAAAAACCTTGTTTTCATTAAAAACCCTTCTTGTTTAAAAGCTTAAGTAAACTCTCAGTTACGTTAGTTTATTTTAAAATGTGGTACATTGAAGAATTATTAATTTTATTCCCAAAATATTTAGTTGCGGAAGCAAATTTTGAAAGAAATTGATTTACGAAAAAGATTAAGTCGCGAAACCATTTCGAAAATGTTACGAAAACGTAGTGTTGTTTAAAAACAGTTAACATTTTGGAAAACCGTGATTTACTTCTAACGAATATAATTCAAACATAAATAAAAGCCAAAGTTAAAATCCAAAAACTTAAAGAGGCCTTATTATAAAAATTAAAACCCAAAATAGAATCTAAAGCATAAATGAAATCCAAAGGCAGTCGTGTGGCCATCTCCAAGTCCCTCGCAGCACCAATCCTCCTAAAGATGGGGATTACCTGCACAGTTAAAAACGTGGTGAGTTTGCAAAAACTCAGTGTGTAATCCCTTCCTAACTAAAACAGTTAGTAAAACAGACAGAAATCATAATAAGTCTGGGCCAGAGCCCAATTACAGTAACAGAACAATATGTGTGGGTCTAAGCCCAGTACAATTTCACTTGGGTCTCAGCCATTATCGAAATCAATTGGGCCTAGCCCATTCTCCATATCGATGCTGATTAGGCCTAGCCCATATCGTAATCAATTCCATATGCATAATGTGTGATGCATACTAACCCATCCCATCCAACCCTGCACTTGCCTCCGTCCAACCCTGCACTACCTACGGGGAATAAATCACCCATGCCATCCCTACACTCCCAATGTTAGCACCGGTTGCGGCACTAACCAAAATTGCAGCATAGCTGCTAGTATTTATGCGGCTTTAAGCCTTCAGTAACGGTCTCATGATTGGCACATAGCCATCGGTAACTGTAATAAGACCGGTACATAGCCATCAGCTACGGTATTATAATAGGCACACAGCCTTGGGTAAAGATGATCGACATAGAGTCATCGATATATATGTTAGGCACATAGCCACGAGTAAATACGATTGGCACAAAGCCAAAATCAAGATTGCACAGAGCCATATTTAGGTTGGCACAGAGCCATAATCAGATTACGCAGCTTTAAGCCGTCCGTTGGTCCACAGCCGTCATGCGACCCGTGCGACCTCAACCGATCAATACTGGATCCACAGTTGTCATGCGACCCGTGTGACCCTATCAGAACTTCCTCCGATCAATGTCCCAACCCCATGCAGTATGTCATGTATGCGAAATGTTATGCCCATAAATAATCATACATACACAGTCACAATAGTCAATTACCGTCAAATCACTCCAATCGTACCTCAAGTGAGTCAATTACCCTCGAGGGGTAAAACAGTCATTTTACCCTTACAAGGGTATTACGGTAATCCTACCCTACAGAGGTATTTCAGTAATTCTACCCTATAGGGGTATTTCGGTAATTCTACCCTACAGTGGTATTTCACAAATCAGGGGTATTTCGATAATTTTACAAATCGAGAGTATTTCGATAATTTCATAAATTGAGGGTATTTCGGTAATTTCATAAATCGGGGGTATTTTGGTAATTTTACAAATCGGGGGTGTTCTGGTAATTTTTCAAATTAGGGGTACTTTGGTAATTTCGCAAACTGAGGGTATTTTGGTAATTTTGCAAATCGGGGGTATTTTAGTAATTTTGCAAATCAGGGGTATTTCGGTAATTTTCCAAACTGAGGGTATTTCGGTAATTTTACAAATTAGGGGTACTTTGGTAATTTCGTAAACCAAGGGTATTTCGGTAATTTTACAAACCGGGGGTACTTCGGTAATTTTACAAGTCGATGGTGTTTCAATAATTTTGTAAACCAAGGGTATTTCAGTAATTTTGTAAACAAAGGTATTCTAAACAGAGATAATGATGCGAATGGGCCTAGGGCCCATTCTCAGCCCAAATGGGCCCACACGCTCGTGTGGCCCATTTAGCCCAAATCTAGCCACAGATATGAGATTCACATAGTCCAGTCCAATATTTACTACACAATCATACAACTTATCCGATTGGGCCCATTGGCCCACATGGCCCCTTTCGGCCCATCGTGGCCCAAATAACCTAAACCCACAAGAACACTCATGATGGCCTCAACTATCGCGTCGAAGCTCCCACACGTGCGCTCGCACGCTCGTGTGGCTACCATCGCCGTGTGACTGGCATTTCGGCATTTGCCGCTCTACAGCTCGAGTAGTACGAAATACACACCTGATAGGAATCTAGAGTTAATCCGCGCTCCGAACACTCCTATGCCCAAACGCCAACCAAGGTATGCTTACTCTCCTCATAGATCACTCTATTTAAAGCCAGCTTCTCGCCTACTCTCATGCTAGCTTCCCGATGTGGGATCCCTCCATCAATCCTCCAAAACCGTCCCAACTGCAAAATAAATATCCCTTTTTGGTTGCAATGGGATTCGAACCCTTGCCCTCTCCTATGCTCCAGATGCTACATGCCACCACAACACAAGCTCCTTTTGTGACTTAAAACATGCGCAAATATTTATAAAACCTATGTTCCAGTGTCCAGATTCTTATAAGAGCCAAAAATTAAAGAAATTCTGCAAGATCCAAGATTTAAACCCAAGCTCCCTTACACCCTTAATGACGCCACAATCACTAGGCCACATGCTTCCTTGCATCTTTTTTTTATCAAAATAATTTAAAAGGCCTACATCTAAGCATCCAGGGTTTTATTCACTTAAAACCAATTTTTTTGCTAGAGCCCAAGTTTGAACCCAGGACTTTTCCAACACTTCTCAGGACCCTTAACCACTTGAGCAGACATTTAATTGTGTTATATCCTTGCATAATTAAATACCTATTTGTAGCCTCCTTATGGACCCATACTCAAGGCCCAATACTTCTAGGCCTAAATTCGGGGCGTTACATAACTAAAGGCACCTACATATGGACATACACAAGCCAAAACCCAAAGATATATACACATCAACAAGTATGCTTAAACCAAAGCTTTAACATCATAACTAAAGAACTTAAAAGCTCCTAGTACATGCCTTTTATAACCCAACATGAAAATGATCAAAACTTATACTGAGTTGAAGAGCGGATAGTGTGTGTGCCCTAACTTGAACTTCCAACCGGCCGAGATTTTCGATGATCTACAAGGACAAAAAATAACTAACGTAAGCAACTAGTGCTTAGTAAGCTCGTAAAACATAAACTTAAAATTACCGAACATGTATATATTCAAACCATTCATGCTTAAATTCATTCATTAGATCATGAGCATATATTTCTTTCCTATACAACACAAACCTCGTAAGGTTAGTAAGTATAACAATGAAACATATAATTCCAACATATCATGGAACATGTAATAATAAACATGTCAAGTACACATTTAATTCATCATATATCCAAAAAAGCATAACTTTTCCATTTTAAGTGTTCAAACCAACATTTTCCAATTTACATGTCAAGATTATATAGCATTTCATATATATACATTCGTTTAAGCCTTTATCACCCATTGAACCAAATGAAATAACATCGGATACTCAGGAAAATGCTCACACATGTTGTGACTGTAACCGTATATGCTCACACGAGCTGTGGGTCAGGATGTTAGGCTACACGATGTTGCTCACACGAGCTGTGGAGAATCTTCAACAAATGCAAGACTTCAGCCATCGGTAGGAAATCCAAGACCAACACCCAAAACTGTAAATAACCCCTAATGACATGTCATTTGTATCCTAAGTATTTACGAGGTTCATATGGGCCACATTAAATATACGAATCCTTAAACTCCATTTCCACTATACCATTTCAAGCTCATGTCCATGTATTTCACATTTTCCAAACATAATAATCAATTTAATCAACATCGCAATTTAGTCTAAAATCACTAATCAACATATATCATTCAATTTAACTATACCAAACATGAATAATAGTTAACATGTTACCAAGAGCAACAATTAATAAGTTTAAACAATATATGAACTTACCTAAACAAAAATAGTTACAAATACGATGCCGACGAGTAATCTGTTAATGTAGCTTTTGCACAATTCGAGTCCAATTGATTCTTTTCTTGATCATGCATGAACACCAAGCTTGGTCAATTCTCAAGCTAAAAAAAATGGTGATTTTCGGTTCAAAAAAGAAATAAAGAAAGAAGATGATAGCATTTTATTTCATATTTTTTATGACATTTATTTGATTAATTACTAAATTACCCTTAAAATTTTACTTAACAATTAACAAAGCAATGTCCATAACCGTCCACTATATATCTATATGGTATATTTACCATTTAAGTCCATTAAATTATATTTCTATAGCCATTTAACACCTTTAGCTAGTAGGAACTAACTTTTGTAGCTTTTACTATTTAGTCCTTTTTATTTAATTAACTAACTAAACGTTGAAATTTTATAACCAATTTTTAATATAACCTTGTAATAACCGGATAAAATAAAAAATAAAACACTGACACACTAGTCAAAATTGTGGTCCCAAAACCACTGTTTCTGACACCACTAAAAACGGGTTGTTACAACTCTCCTCCCTAAAGGAATTTTCATTCTCGAAAATCTTACCAGAGAATAGGTTCGGGTATTGCAATCTCATAGATTCTTCTGTTTCCCAAGTAGCTTCCTCAATTTCGTGGAGATGCCAAAGAACCTTAACTAAAGCTATGTGTTTATTTCTCAATTCTCCGATTTCTCGAGCCAGAATTTTAATCGATTCCTCCTTATACGACATATCAAGCTATAATTCCACATCAACCAACGAAATCACATTTAAGGGATCAGATCTATACTAACTCAACATCGATACATGGAAATATTATGAATTTTCTCCAATTTTGACAGTAAAGCTAAACGATAAGCTACCAACACGATTCTCTCAATAATCTCATACAGACCAATGAAACGCGGCCTAAGCTTTCCTTTTCGACCAAAACGGAAAACTTTTTCCAAAATGACACTTTCAAAAACTCTTTATCGCCAACGTGATACTCGATGTCTTTTCTTTTCAAATCAGCGTACGATTTCTGATGATCAGAAGCAACTTTTAAACAATCTCATCTCCCTTTCACTTTTTCTTTGATTTCACGAATCAAATCAGCAACTAAAAGCTTTTTTTCACTCAATTCGGTCCAGTATAATGGAGTTTTGCACTTTTGACCATACAAAGCTTCGTACGAGGCTATTGTAATACTTGACCAGTAACTATCGTTGTAAGCAAATTCAACCAATGGAATGAATATCTCCTAGTTACCTTCGAATTCAAAAATACAACAGCGAAGCATATCTTCGAGTATCTAAATCACTTTCTCCAACTGGCCATCTGTCTGTGCATGAAACGTTGTGCTGAAAGTAAATTTAGTGCTCAAAGCTTCATGTAATTTACCCCAAAATCTAAAGGTGAATCACGGATCACGATCATAATTAATCAACAAGGGAACCCCATGCAATCTGACAATCTCAGAAACATATAACTCTACTAATTTTTATAGCGAAAAATCTATGTGAACTGGAATAAAATGTGCAGATCTAGTCAAACAGTCAACAACAACCCAAATTGCATCTTTCCTCATCGGAGATAACGGTAACCCTGACACTAAGTCTATGGTAACTCGTTCACATTTCCATTTCAGAGTCATAACAGGTTGTAGCAACCTTGAAGGTACCTGATGCTCAGTTTTAACTTGTTGAAAAATCAAACATTTTGAAACAAAATCTGAGATTTCACTTTTCATACTTGGTCACCAGTACATTTGTTCCAAATCACTGTACATTTTATTACTACCAGGGTGAATCGAGTAACTGCTGTTGTGAGCTTCTCGCAAAGTTTCTTGTTTGACTTCAAAAGTCTTTGAAATACACAACCCATTTCAGAAGTATAAGCTACCATCATCACCAATATGAAATTTTGTATCTTGAAATTTCCCGATTTGCTCCCGTTTAGTGATAAACCGTAAAAGTAACATATTTTAAGCCCACATTTAATATACTTTTGGATGATTTAAGCCCCAATTTATGTAAAAAGGTGCTCTTAATCATTTCTTTTCATGTCTTATACTCGTGAAAGCACCCGATGACGAAAAGAACGAGAACGGGCTTAAAACGGACCAAATTGGGCCAAGCCACGAAATCAAGACACGGCTGGACTTCAAGCCACACGGCTGCGCCAAAGATTCCTACTAGAACACGGCCTTACCACGACTTACTTACACAAACGTGCCTCATTCAACGATGTCAAACATGGCTCAAGATTTATTCACACGGCGCGTGCCATGGTGCGTGTCCTACCATCATGGGAAAGAGGAATTTTACTCGGATTTGGATACTTGGAGACAAAGAAAGGCATTCCAAAGCCTATTAAAACACCCTAGTAGGAACTCTACTTGAATTAGGATACTTTGGGACCAAGTAAGGCATCTCAAAGTCTATATAAACACCCAAGGGGGCAACTTGTCAAGGGAGTTTGGCAGAAGCCTCTGCCAGGGCTTTCGCCTAGGGGCGTCGTGCTAAGCCAGAGAAGGCAGATTTATGGGGATTCGCTCAGGGATAGCCAGTTGATCCATCTCAAGAAGTCAGAATTCTACTCAAGACGGAGGATCTCCTCTTCAATTCCTTCAGGGGGTTTTAGGGATTTCTTATGTTTTGTTTTATCTTTTCTCTTGAGATGTTTTCCTTTATTGTTATGAACTAAACCTTCGGATACCCGAAGGGGATGAAACCTATGATGAATCTTGTTATTTGATTACTTGAATTATATGATAAATACTTAGTTTGTTCTTAATTATGTGAGCTTAATCCAAATTTAATGTGCTTAGGTGGAGGAGGAATAGACCTTCCCTAAGAGTAGATCCAACATAATTAAGCGGAGTTGATCGTACGCCTAGAGATAGGGTGACGAGATTTTGCCGGATTAGGGTGAAACCTAATATGGGAATCCACAGATCGATTTACTGCTATTCTAGGGGGTTATTATAAGAGAACCAGAGTTCCACTAATTAACCTAGGGTTAGACGTTATTCGCCTCGAGAGAGGGTTTAATATACGTTAGGGAGTCTTACGGATCAAACTAAGTAAATAAAATCATATGGTTCAGTGATAGATAACAAGTGAAGTCTAGGGGAATTTTTCCTAAGGGTATCGCTTGAGTCAACTGAGTTTTTCCAAAAGTTATTTCCCTAATTCATTCTTTTTGTCTTTGCGTCTTAGCTTAGTAAGTAGATTAGTTTTAGTTTAACAACCATCACTTTATATTAAGGCTAAATAATAAAAAGACGGTGAGTATTGGTACTCTTAGTTCCTTTGGGTTCGATAATCCGGTCTTGCCTAAACTATACTACTGTTCGATAGGTGCACTTGCCTTTAATCGTTGTCAGAGTTAGTTTCCAGGTTTGATCAGTCTTTTATAAATTTTAAAACTCTGATTTATAGCGATCAAGTTTTTGGCGCCGTTGCCGGGGAACTAAAATATTAAGAAAGCTCTATTTTTATTACTTTAGCCATTCTTTTTATTTTTCACAATTTAATTTTATATTTAGTTTAAAATTTTTACTTTGCTAATTTTTCTTTTATTTGTTTTTGTCAGATAATTTTAGTTTATAGAGAAGATGGTACTAAATAACTATCAGTGGCGAGTTATGAGGACAACACCAACAGAAGCCGCCAGTGTCTTCAAACTCGACGCAATAACCAGGTTATCAAACCAGTTAGAGATGATGAATAAAAAGATTGATGGTTTGTGTAGTCTCTCACAGGTACATCCAGTTATGCAATATGACTCGAATCTAGGAGGCGTGGCGAATCCTGAGTACCCACCCTACAGATATGGCATGCAGAACGAACAAGTCCACTATATGGGTAACTATTCTAGACCTCAAAATAATTTTTTTATGACACTTATAATACAGATTGGAGGTACCATCCCAATTTCTCGTGGGATGATCAAGGCAGCCAAAGAGAGGAACTTCCTCCAAATTTTCAACAACCACCTCACCAACAGGAAGATGAGTCGAACCTTGAAGAGACGCTGGAAAAATTCATAGCAAACACAGAAGCACGTCTCCAAAATATAGAAATGAAACAAGAAACATAGATTCAAGGGATCGAGGATCATTTAGGTCAGCCTGTTAAGCTGATCTTAGAACAACCACAAGAAAGCTTGCCAAGCAACACTGAAACTAACCCAAAAGAGCAAATCCAAGCTATAACAACTCATGACAGTGAAAGATTAGTGGAATCTGACCCAAGGCAAGATCCTGTGGTAAGTGAAGGTAAGGTTGAGGTGAGCCATGAAATACCAAAATCGACAATTACAGAGTACCATCCTCGTGTACCATATCCCGAAGCAATGAAGAAGGACAACACAGAGGAACAGTTTGGTAAGTTTCTTAAACTTTTAAAGAAATTACATATTAAGTTACCGTTTCTTAAAGCTCTTTCGTAGATACCCGATTATAGAAAATTTTTAAAAGAGCAGTTGACAAACAAACGGAAGCTAGACGAGGAATCACATGTGGAGCTAAACGTAATGTGCTCAGCAATTCTACAAAATAAACTGCCACAGAAATTAAAAGATCCAGGGAGTTTTACAATTCCATGTTTAATTGGTAGTTTATCTATTGATAATGCTTTAGCTGATTTAGGGGCAAGCATCAATGTTATGCCTTATAAAATGTTTAAACAACTAGGTCTAGGGAAACTGAGACAAACTAGGATGAGCATTCAATTAACTGATAAAACTATCAGAAATCCTAGTAGTATAATTGAAAATGTTCTAATCAAAATTGATAAATTCATATTCCCAGTAGACTTTGTCGTTTTAGACATGGATGAGGACAATTCGATCCCTTTAATTTTAGGAAGACCCTTTCTAGCAACTACCAGGACTAAAATTGATGTTGGTACAGGAGAACTCATTCTTCGTATAGGTGATGAATCAATCAGTCTACAAGCTCTTGACTCGGCCAGAACATCGACTGATGAAGGTGAGAAAGTAAAATCAGTTGATAATCAATCTGTTCAAATTCCACCGCAGGAACAACCACAGAACTAAGAACCTGAGCCTAAACGGGAACCTTGTGTCAACAAAGAAGAAGCATATGAGGAACGAAGCCTTGAGATCAACAAACTAGAAGAGGGGAAGACACACTTTAAAGAGGAGCCGAAACCGCATGAAGAAAAACCGAAAGAACCCCCAGACGAGCTGATAGGAACAACAAATCACTTCAAAATAGGGGATCAGGTATTGTTGAATAAGGAAGACCCTCGAATTGCCAATTCAGACCTCAAGACAATCGAAGAAATCACTTTTGAGGTACTTAATGTCTTTCTATACGGGACAGTCGAGGTAAGCAATCCTAAATTCAGTACTTTTGAGGTAAACACTACTCGACTTAAATTTTAAATCAAAAATCGAGTTGATCGCATGAGGAAGGATTTTAACCACCTCAAACCACCTTGACCATACGAATGAGAGGTAAAGTCTAGCTTAAGACTATAAACGAGCGCTTCTCGGGAGGCAACCCGAGCACTAACCCTATTAATTTTTACATTTTTATTTTAATTTTATTTTTCATTTTAGCACCTAACCATAAACTAACCAAAGTACAGATTTCCATGATCACACGGCCTTGCACACGGCCGTGGCCGTGGTCGTGTGGAAGCCAGAAGGACAAACCACGGACGTGCTAGTAACCGTGCATGACAAAGAATGATTTCTTTTCCCAACACGGGCTTCGATAAAAAGCCACGCCCGTGCCGACTTCCCGTGTGAGGTTACTGTCTTATTGAGCACAGGCGAGACACGACTGTGCGCTACAACCGTGCGAGGTTACTGACTTGACGAGCACGGGTTAAACACGCCCATTCTAAAGGACCATGTGAAGAATACACGGGCGTGCTACGAGACCCACGACCGTGGTAAAATACCTAAACGCACCCAAAATTCAAAATCACGAAAAACACGGACTGATTAAACTCGAACAAGGGCGTGGACCGTATCACTATTTAAATATTTATTTTTATTTCTATTTTTATTTTTATTTTTATTTTCACTTTTATTTTCATTTTTATTTTTATTTTTATTTTTATTTCCTTTCTTTTATTTTCTTTATTATTTTCTTCTTGTTATTCATTCCATTTAGATTTAGCTTAGGATACAAAAGAAATTAGGATGGCTGCTTTGAGGACTCAACCAGTTCGAGACGCTTCCCCACGCTGACCTCCATTCCTATCCAGTTTCTTTTCATTGGCTTCATCCAAAATTCAGGAAGTTTCCCTTCTCTCCCCATCTTACGATTTTATGATTATTTTGATATTATTTACCTTTGTACATTGAGGATAATGTACATCTTAAGTGTGGGGGGTTAACTATAGTATTATTTGAAAATCCCTGAATTATACCTTGTTTGAAAGTAAATTACTCATATTACTAATTAGGATGAAATTTCTAATGATTTATGATTTTTATTGATATGTTTTAGATTAAGTCATTGATACTTGTGCATTGAAAATTAAATTCTAAGAATACTAGAGAATCAGGCATGATAAGTCTATTTTTCAAAAATTAAATTTTTTTTAGGATGTCTACCTGAATTTAAATATTACTTTGAAGTTTGAAATTTATGAGGTTGACATCAAAATACCCATAATTTTTGTGAGTTTTTGAGCCTTATAGAGTATATATTCTTTTTCTTGCTCACTTTATTGATTATGAGTATGTCAACACTGATTTGTTATTCTAGAACTTGCATCGATTATACATGTCGAGACCACAGTTTTTTTATTTGATACACAGAGATGATAAAGGCACCTAGGATCTAACCCACTTGCTCCATTTAAAAAGCCTACCTTCATAATTAACCCCTAGTGAACCCCGTTTAATCCTAACAACACATTTATTGACTTACCCGCTAATATTAACCCAAAACCCTTTTTATTCGTTTTCACCATCCTCTTTAACTACCCTTATATCGAGAGTTGATTTTGATTAGTTGCCTAACTATGGTTTTTACCTCAGTAATCTATCCTTTATTATGTATTTAGTTTGTTCTAAAAAAAACAAAGTATATTCATTATTAGTTATGTGATTAAACGAGCTTATACATTTAAAATCCAAATATCGAAAAAAGAAGCTCGTATTTTTAGTATTATTAGTTTGCAATTGATGTAATTATTATTATTAGTTCATTAGTTCTTAGTTAGGTAATTTGTCAATTCAATCTCGATTCTAACGCTCTAATTCAGCCTTATTCCACACCTTAACCCTAGCCCCACAACCTCAAGTAAAGACCTTTTGATTTGTGTTTCATCTCATATTACAAAGGGTCGAGATTTGATTTTCATGCAAGCCTATGGGATTAACTTTTCAGGTTTGACATTTGAGTGCTTAATTCTGAACCTTAAACACTTCGAGTGATTTGAGTGAATCTTTTGTGAGGATGTCAACTCTTGTCAGTTTTGAATCAGAGGTAATTATTTAGATGAAGGGAAAACACCTACGTTTTGTGCCACAAATGTATGACTTAGATTGTTTGAATATTTAAGACTCTTTGAGTCGAATTATCCATGTATGAATTATCTCTGAATTATGATGAAACACTATCAATGACTATTATGAATTATAGAAAGTTCGTTTTGATTGTAAGTTGAGAATTTTGGTTGAGGACAAGAAAAAGCTTAAGTGTGGGGGTATTTGATAAACCATAAAAGTAACATATTTTAAGCCCACATTTAATATACTTTTGGATGGTTTAAGCCCCAATTTATGTAAAAGGGTGCTCTTAATCCTTTCTTTTCATGTCTTATACTCAGGAAAGCACTCGACGACGAAAAGAACGAGAAACGGGGTTAAAACGGACCAAATTAGGCCAAGCCACGAAATCAGCATGACCTGGACTTCAAGCCACACGGCCGTGCACCATTCCTACTAGAACACGACCTTACCACGACTTACACGGCCGTGCCTCATTCAACAGTGTCGAACACGGCCTGAAGACGATTCACACGGGCGTGTGCCATGGCCGTGTCCCTGCCATGGGAAAGAGGAATTTTACTCGGATTTGGATACTTGGAGACAAAGAAAGGCATTCCAAACTCTATTCAAACACCCTAGTAGGAACTCTACTTGAATTAGGATACTTTGGGGCCAAGTAAGGCATCTCAAAGTCTATATAAACACCCAAGGGGGCAACTTGTCAAGGGAGTTCGGCAGAAGCCTCTGCCAGGGCTTTCGTCTAGGGGCGTCGTGCTAAGCCAGAGAAGGCAGATTTGTGGGGATTCGCTCAGGGATAGCCAATTGATCCATCTCAAGAAGCCAGAATTCTACTCAAGATGGAGGATCTCCTCTTCAATTCCTTCAGGGGGTTTTAGGGATTTCTTATGTTTTGTTTTATCTTTTCTCTTGAGATGTTTTCCTTTATTGTTATGAACTAAACCTTCGGATACCCGAAGGGGATGAAACCTATGATGAATCTTGTTATTTGATTATTTAAATTATATGATAAATACTTAGTTTTTTCTTAATTATGTGAGCTTAATCCAAATTTAATGTGCTTAGGTGGAGGAGGAATAGACCCTGCCTAAGAGTAGATCAAACATAATTAAGCGGAGTTGATCGCACGCCTAGAGATAGGGTGACGAGATTTTGCCGGATTAGGGTGAAACCTAACATGGGAATCCACAGATTGATTTACTGCTATTCTAGGGGTTATTATAAGAGAACGAGAGTTCCACTAATTAACCTAGGGTTAGACGTTATTCGCCTCGAGAGAGGGTTTAATATACGCTAGGGAGTCTTACGGATCAAACTAAGTAAATAAAATCATATGGTTCAGTGATAGATAACAAGTCAAGTCTAGGGGGATTTTTCCTAAGGGTATCGCTTGAGTCAACTGAGTTTTTCCAAAAGTTATTTCCCGAATTCATTCTTTTTGTCTTTGCGTCTTAGCTTAGTAAGTAGATTAGTTTTAGTTTAACAACCATCACTTTATATTAAGGCTAAATAATAAAAAGACGGTGAGTATTGGTACTTTTAGTTCCTTTGGGTTCGATAATCCGGTCCTGCTTAAACTATACTACTGTTCGATAGGTGCACTTGCCTTTAATCGTTGTCAGAGTTGGTTTCCAGGTTCGATCAGTCTTTTATAAATTTTAAAACTCTCATTTACAGCGATCATTTAGTAACTAATTCAAGATCATTTTTCTGAGCCTCACGAATCAATTTTAAAAACATCGGTTTAGCTTTTAATTTAGGCAAAATTGATCTATCATCAACCAGTGTCAAACTAGTATTCATAGATTTTAAAGCAAACAATGGCTTTCGACTTAGAGCATCCCCAACAACATTAGCTTTTTCTGAGTGATAGTCAACAATCAAATCGTAATCTTTTAACAACTCCAACCATCTACGTTGACGCAAATTGAGTTCTTTTTTGGGACATCAAATATTTAAAGCTTTTATGATCGATGAAAATGTGACACTTTTCTGCATATAACTAATGTCGCGAATATCTTCAGGGCAAACATGATAGCTACAAGTTCCAAATCGTGTGTTGGGTAATTTTTCTCGTGCGGTTTCAACTGTAGGGAAGCATAAGTTACAACTTTACCTTCCTGCATTAAAACTCAACCTAAACTGTTAAGCAAAGCATCACTGTATACCACAAATTCTTTGTCGGGCTCTGATTGAGTTAGCACAGGGGCTTCGGTTAACATCGCTATTAACTGATTGAAGCTTTGTTGACATTTAACATAACAAGCAAACTTAACGTCTTTTTGTAGCAATTTCATCAGTGGTAAGGCAATCATTGAGCAACCTTTAACAAAATCCCTGTAATAACCGATCAAACCCAGAAAACTTCTTATTTCAATGACATTTCTGGGGAGGTTTCCAATTCAATATAGCTGAAATCTTGCTCAGATCTACTCTTATGCCATCTGCCGATACCACGTGACCCAAAACCCCGACTTCTCGAATCCAAAATTTGAATTTACTAAATTTCACAAATAGTTTTTTTCTCGTGCAATGTTTGCAACACAATGCTCAAATGTCAGGCATGCTCAGTCTCATCTCTCGATTAAATCAATATATCATCGATTAAAACAACAAAAAAATTATCTAAATACGACCGAAATATTCTGTTCATCAGGTCTATAATTACAGCAGGAGCATTCGTTAAACCGAACGGCATAGCTAAAAATTCATAGTGTCCGTACTTGGTTTTGAAAGCTGTTTTTGGCACATCTGAATCTTAACCTGAAGTTGATAATATCCTGAACGATGATCAATTTTTGAAAACACTGTATCACCTTTCAGCTGATCAAAAAAATAATCAATGCGAGACAACGTATATTTTTTAATCGTAACTTTCTTCAGCTATCGATAGTTAATACACAAACAGATCAACCCATCTTTTTTCTTAACAAACAACACAGGGGTACCCCAGGGAGAAACACTAGGCCGAACAAATCCTCTATCTGTCAATTCTTGCAACTATGCTTTTAATTCTTTTAATTCGAATGAAGCCATTTTATATGGAGCAATCGATATCGAAGAAGTTCCTAATACTAATTCAATAACAAACTCAACCTCTCTGACTGACGATAACCCTGGCAACTCTTCTAGAAATACATTCGCAAAATCACAAACAGTCAGCACTAATTCAACTTTCGATTCTGAAGCTCTAGCATATAAAATATATGCCAAACACACACCACACCCTTTTCTTACAAGTTTCTGAGTTGACAAAGCAGAAACAATATTGGTGATATTGTCTATTCTGTCTAATTCAACTTTGATTGTTTCACCATTCTGACATATTAAAGTAATCTATTTTCTTCTACAATTTACAACCACATCATGCAAAGTCAACTAATCTATGCCGAGAATAACAACAAATTGGTTAAATGGCAACAACATTAAATTAGTTCGAAAGTCACAATCCCGAACATTCAGTGGATAATTTTTACAAACTTTGTCAACTAACACATACTGGCCTAGCAAATTAGTTACTTTGACCACAAACTCAGTTGACTCTACTAGTATTTTATTCTCTATTACAAATTCAGTGCATATATACGAATGATTTGACCTTGGGTCAATCAAAGCATAAACAGTAACATCAAAAAGAGAAAATGTATCAGTGATCACATCAGGTGTTGAAGCATCTTCACGAGCTTGTATCGCATAAGCCTTAGCTGGAGCTCGTGCCTCAGATTTAACTGTGGTGTCTTTTGTTTCACTTCTAATAAATCCAGCATTCCCACTATTCTTTGGTGGCCTACCTTTAGAAGGCATAGCTCTTGATCGTACATTCTGAGCTTTATCCCAGTCAGACTATCTGGGCAGTCTCGGAGGAAATAATCTAATAGGTCAGATTTAAAACACGATCCTTCTTTCAACCGGCACCCACCAAAATGTCTTTTGTCGCATTTTTGACACTCTGGCATATTGACATTATGAACATTGACAACACTAGCTACTAAGGTTGTAACACTGTAACACTCCTTACCTGGATTCTATGACGGAACTGGGCACGAGGCATTATCGAACTTGACTTGCTTAATCAATCCACTTTAGGCTATAAAAATTCTCTACAATTTAAAACTTTTCATTCACCATTGTAACGTCCCTATCATGGGTCAGCGAGACCCTTTACACCCGCTAGTGATGTCGTGAAACCAAACCCTGAACTTTTCAAACACTTAGAAAATTTCATGTAACAACCCAAACCCGGCCCAAACACTACGACCGAATTTGACTTGTTACCGAGTAAAACATTGTGAACACCATTTCGAAAAACATTTTATTTTCATTGAAAACCCCTCGTTTTTGGTTGTCTTGTCAAAGCTACTCTTAGATTTGATTTGAAATTTTAATTAAGTCCAACTGTTATACCAGTTTCAAGTGTGCCCGATGGCACGAAAAAGCATTTTCGTGTTAATTTAAGAAAACATGTGATTTTTAGTTCAATTTAATAATATAGTTTAAAGCAAATATCCAACATAAAAGAAAATAACACCAATGTAGTTTAAGGAGGCCTTATTACAACCCAAGTAAAAATAAAGAAATTTAAAGTTCTATAAATTTGAATCCACTGCATGGCCACCTCGAGTCCCACCGGCTCCTCAACCGCCATCTACGAGTCACCTAAAAAAATGTTAAAGGAGAAGGTGAGTCGCCAAGACTCAGTATGTAACCCTTCCCCCGGTTAATACAACATTTCATACACAACATATAACAGTTAATTAAGCAAAGTATCATGTACCCAACCTAGCCAACCAAACACCTTTGCCTACCCCACGTGGTACCAAACCACCGTGACCGTAGTCACGATGTGTTACCAAAACACCGGTGGTGCCAAACCACCGGTGACATATAGTCACAATGTGCTACCAAAGCACCGGTGTCCGTGAGACACAAATCGGGTGATGGGGCCAACCCATCGTGTGATACCAAATCACCGGCGTGCGATCCCATATCTCAAGTGGGGCCAACCCACGGTGGTGTTAACCACAGGGACAAGTCGCTATGAGGTACCAAACCTCCGGAGGTACCAAACCTCCGTGACGTATAGTCACGATGTGCTACCAAAGCACCGTGCTCACAAAAGACGATATTATCGCCCCTCTCTCTCATCATCCCATGTCAAACAGATTAACAACAAGACATACATATATCACATGTATCAAATAATCCATGCTTCCCAAAAGCATTATTATCAATCTCATACAAATAGAGACTTACCTAGGTATCCTCGCTTGTACCATTAAGGCACTAAAGCCGTATCTACATAAAGCGATTTACACATAACATACACTTAATACACTTTATTAACTATTATACGTGTGTATGTACACACTGTCACCACCGAATCGTCTAAATCCCGAAAAGAGATGTCGGCCACACTTAATGTCTTTGCCCCTATATTCGGCCATTCATAAGTGTTAGTATCCTAGGCCATTCGGCCAACCAAAATATTAGGAGGGGTTCCTTATGAACCCAAGTCTTACCTGAATATCTTGAGTACTAGCTCTTTACTTCACCACCCTATAATCGGCACTTAACTGCTAGTTAGTAGCCTTCTGCTTAAATGGATATCAAAAATAAAGAAAATCGATCTCACCACCTTAACAAACCGGTCACCAAAGGTTATAGCTTGGGTTGATTGCTTCCCGAATCCAAGTACCTATAGAAAGAATCGCTTATCACCACCGCTTAGAAACCCTATTATCCATTATAGAAATCGGCACCTACCCCCTTAATGGGAATCGGCAAGAGACTAAAAGAGGACTCGAATTTCGGCTAGTGTCCCTTACCTTCTTAAACCGATTGGAAGAAGAATCCCAGAGAGACTTGGGTCACCCTTAGTATTCGGCCAAGACCATAGAGTAGAGGAAGAGAGTTTTCGGTACACCACTAGAGCATAATCGGCCAAGGGGAAAGAAAATAATAGGGGAGAAAGGTGGTAGAAGATTCGCTTGAGAGATTGAGAGAATGGTGAAAACGCAAGAGCAAAAGAGGGCTAGGGAATTCGGCTAAGAGAAGTAGAGTGTTTCGCCAAGGGTTTGAGAGAACAAGGAAAATAAAAGAACACAAGGGAGAGGGGTTAGGGTTTTTCGGCAACTTAGCAAGAATGGAAAAAACCAAAACAATGAGCTAGGGTGGGGTTTTTATAAGCATTCGGCCTCCCCCCCCCTTCAAGCTTGCCGTCCAACCTAGGCAACAAGGAGTTCAACTCCTAGCCGTCCACTCCTCTTCACCAAGGAGTCCCACATTCGGCCATCACCTAGTTTTTCTCTAGGCCACCCATTTAAATTAATTCAAACTAATTTGAATTAATTCACCTTTATCAAATAATAATCCAACCAATATCCTTAAATATCTTCTCATTATTACTATAATTAGACAAATAAAACTCTTCTATTATCCCTAATTAATTACACCTAATAAAAGAGTTTGAAGGAGAAAACTCCCCCATTGTGCCGTCCAAATAAAAACAAAAACAAGAGGATTTTGTGACTCGAACCAAGGCTCTCCCTTGCTCCTTGGTGGCCTCACATGTAGCTCTTAAGTGGGCTTCTTTTGCCACTTTACCAAGGGCTTTTAGTGTTAAAAATACCCACATTTATTCTTATAACACCACTTACCAAGGCTCCTTCCTTTAAAATTAAAAAAAAAAAAACGAAATTTCCCAAACAAACCGGCACACTCAAAGCCTTAAATTAAGCTCTATTATTCCATTAATAACATCGCAAATTGCTCATAACAAGAAAAATAGTCAAATTCCAAATAACCCCATATTTGGGATGTTACGATTCTACCCTTTAAAATAAATTTCGTCCTCGAAATTCCTTGATCAAAAGAGATGGGGGTATTGTTTGCCGCATTACCTCCTCGGGCTCCCACGTAGCTTCTTCCACTCCGTGGTTCCGCCATAACACTTTTACTAAAGGCACCGCTCTTCCTTCAGTAGAACTTTCACATCTCGATCTACAATCTGAACCGGTTCTTCCTCAAAAGATAAATCCGTGTTCACCTCGATCTCTGCTCATCGCACAACGCGCGGGAGGATCTGACCGATACCGTCTCAAAGATTGATACATGGAATACGCCATGAATCGACTCGATTCTGCCCGCAACTCTAGCCGATAAGCCACCGGGTCCTACTCGCTTCACCACGATATATGGCCCAATGAACCTTGGGCTTAACTTCCCTTTCCGTCCAAACCTCAACACCTTTTTCCAAGGCGACACTTTCGTAAAGACCTTGTCCCCACAAAGATACTCCACTTCCTTGCGTTTGAGATCGGCATAAGACTTCGCCTATCCGATGCTTCCTTGAGACGAGACCGAATCACCTTGACTTTGTCTTCCGTCTCGGTTACGGTTCTGGACCCGAACTTGTCTTTCTCCCAACTCCGTCCAACATGTAGGAGTACGACACTTTCGTCCCATATAGGGCCTTGTATGGAGCCATTTGAATACTCGCTTGATAACTATTGTTATAAGCGAATTCCGCTAATGGTAGGTACTCCTCCCAACTACCACTAAAATCCAAGACACAACCTCTTAACATGTCTTCTAAAATCAGATCACCCTTTCCGATTGTCCGTCGATTGTGGATGGAAAGCCGTCATCAAATCTAACTGCAGTACCCAAAGCTTGATGCAACGCTTTCCAAAACCTTGACGTGAATCGGGATCCCTATCCGAGATAATCGACATCGCACGCCATGCAACCTCACTATTTCACCCACATATAGCTTCGCTAGCTTCGAGTGAGTAATCCACTCACACCGCATGAAGTGAGCTGATTTAGTCGAGCGATCCACAATTACCCAAATCAAGCGTCCTTCTTGGTGGGCGTAAGGGGTAGCCCACTAACAAAATCCATGGTGATCCTCTCCCATTTCCATTGAGGATCTTTATCGGTTGAAGTAGTCCCGATGGTGACCGATGTTCACCTTAACCTGCGACACGCCGGACACTTCCCTACGAACTCCGTTATCTCACGCTTCAACCCGGCCACGAATCAAGCTTTCCGCAAATCTCCATACATCTTGCTTCCCCAGGATGCATAGCGTATGGGCTGCTATGTGCATCTTGGAGAATTTTCTGTCTTAATTCTCAGATCTTTGGCATACATACTGTCCTTGAAAACAAAGCGCTCCTTCACTAGACAGATCACCCTTCCAAACCACCGTCTTGAACTTGTACCCTCTTAGAGCTCAAGCCTTCATCCACTAACTGCTTTTCTTTAATCTCCTCAATCCAAGTCGGCTTTACTTGAAGTTCTGCCAAAAGACTCCCATCGTCATATAGACTCAACTGAGCAAACATCGCTCTTAAGTCCGTCACAACCTTCCGGCTCAATGCGTCAGCTACCACATTAGCCTTACCCGGATGGTACTCGATTGAACAATCATAGTCCTTTAGTAGTTCAATCCACCGACGCTGCCTCAGATTCAGATCCTTCTGAGTCAGGAGATACCTCAAGCTTTTGTGATCCGTGTAGACCATCGACTTCTCTCCATACAGATAATGTCTCCATATCTTCAGAGCGAAGACGACCGCTGCTAACTCTAAGTCGTGAGTTGGGTAGTTAACCTCATGCGATCTTAATTGACGGGATGCATAGGCTACTACCTTCCCATCCTGCATCAACACACATCCCAAGCCGGTGTGAGATGCATCACAATGAACTCATGAATAACTTTCCCGCTTCAGTCGCACACCAAAACCGAGCTTCCACAAAATCTTCCTTAGCTTATCAAAGCTTTCTTGCTGCTTCTCCGTCCATACAAATGGGACACCTTTCCTTAGCAACTTAGTTAATCTGCGCTGCTATTAGAGAGAATCCTTCCACGAATCTCCGATAGTACCTGCTAAACCTGAGAAAACTTTGTATTTCACCCACCGCCCTAGGTGGTTTCCACTCCAATATCGCTTCAATCTTGCGAGGGTCTACCCTAATTCCTTCACCGATACTACATGACCTAAGAAAGCCACCTCCCTAAGCCAAAATTCACACTTACTGAATTTGGCATATAATCGCTTCCCCTCAATACTTGCGTAACTATCCGTAAATGCTTGTCATGCTCTTCTTCTCGTCTTTGAGTAAACCAATATGTCGTCTATGAACACCACGACGAATCGGTCCAAAGTATCTTCTTTGGAATACTCTATTCATCAAGTCCATGAATGCCGCGGTGCATTGGTCAACCCAATGGCATTACCAAGAACTCGAAATGCCCATACCGAGTTCGAATGCCGCTTTGTGAACATCGGCCTCCTTCACCCTTAATTGGTGATAACTCGACCTAAGGTCTATCTTCAAAACACCGAGGCACCCTTCAGCTTGATCAAACAAGTCGCCAATCCGAGGCAACGGATACTTATTCTTGATCGTTAACTTATTTAATCGACGGTGAGTCGATGCACATCCGCATAGAACCGCCCTTCTTCTTGACAAACAACACAGCGCCCCCACGGAGATATACTTGGTCGTATAAACCCTCTATCCAAGAGCTCCCGAATTTGAGCCTTTAGCTCCACCAATTCCTTTGGTGCCATTCGGTATGGTGCTATAGACACAGTGCCGCTTCGGTAGCAAGTCTATACCGAATTCGACTTCTCGATCCGAGGCAAACCCGGAAGTTCTTCTCGGGAATACATCAAAGAAATTCCCCAACCGTTCGGACCTTTTCAATTACTAACCCCTTAGCTTCCAAAGTACGACTTGAACCGTGATACGCCTCACAACCCTTCTTGACCATCCTTTCACCTTCAAGGCGGTCACTACGTTGGATAGGTAATTCCTCCTATCTCCTATCATAACCACTTCATCACCTTCCGCCGTCTTAAGAACCATGCGCTTGGTCACAAGAGCCCCAACCTTGCTTGGTACTTAACCAACCAATCCATATCGAGGATCAAATCGAACTCCCAAACGGTAGTTCCATTAGATCAGCTACAAATACTACCCATTGAAGTTCTAGGGTACGCCTCTATAAAGTCTATCTACGACTACGGAGTGACCTAAGGGGCTAACTACACCATCTCCCTAGAAGCGCTTTGAGTTTAGGTCCATAGTTCCTACCACACTACTAGCAATGTACGAGTGCGCCGAGCCCACATCAATCAATGCAACATAAGGAAACCAAAAATTAGAAACGTGCGGTTATGACATCCGGCAAGCGCCACCTTTTCGCGACACCTTGCTTGCGTGCGTGACTAAGCCAGTCGCCTAGCCTCTCGTGTTGTTGCCCGAACCTCTCGCTTGAGTTCCACGGCCTCGGTTAGGACCGTTGTTTCTCTACCATTACCACGACCCTCTGTGGTCCTACATTTCTATCCCGAGCACGGTTCTCGTCTTTCCGCCGCTTTCTTAGCTAGTTTCGGGACAATCTCGACGCGATGCTCCAAAGACCCACACTCAAAACATCCTTTATCACCGGTCCAACATCCTCCCCAATGGGTCTTTCCATAGCGATTGCAGACCGAGTCGGCCTCTCGCGATCGTGGGCCTTGTCGCTCGATTGGGCCCACTTGGCCTAGCCTTTTCTCGAGCACTACCGCTTGACCCAAATGACCCAAAACTTCTCTTGATTGTTCTTACTATAGCTCGCCTCACACCTCCTTGATTCCTTCCGGCTACCTTAGCCTTCTCCACTAGAGATGAGAACTCACGAACTCACTGTGGGGCAATCAAGAACCTTAAGTCATCTCTGAGTCCGTCCTCAAAGCGGACACAACGCTCATGTTCAAGAGCCACGATGCCTCTCGCATATCTACTCACCTTTTAGAAATTCCGCCTCATATTCCGACACGGACTTAGTTCCTTGAACTAATCCCGGAAAAGCCTTTCTCTGCTAGCGTCGGTGTAGCTAGTGCCCACATACTTTTTCTCGAGATAGGCGGTTACAAATACTCCCAAGTCAAATCATCTACATTGTAGCCCCATCTCGGACCGTAAGCCACCACTGATATGCTTCATCCTTTAGAAGCGACACTGCCCCTTTCAGCTTCTCTTCCTCAGTCAGGTCAAGGTCATCCATAATTCTTTCAGTTGACTCTAGCCAATATTCCACAGACTTCCAGGTGCCACTCACTGACACACCTCGGAATACCTCCGCTCCGTTAGATCGGAGTCGCCGGGACAGATTTCCGAGCTCCCACATTTCCACCAGCCCCACCCACCTCTCCAAGACTCGCAACACCACTTGCGATACCGACTCGCCACCCGTTCTGGCCCGGGCCCCTCACTCTAAAAGTAGGAGGTGGTGGTGGCAGTGGTACCTCATTCTCCGAACCTTGTCCTGACCTGACAGGTTCAGACACCGTCATCCTACCCCTACCACGTCCACGGCGTCCACGTCCTCTAGAACTCATTCTATCTACCGCGCTTTTAATCTGATTAAGAAAAATTTTATGCGTTAGCATTTGTTTCACTTTATTACTCATGAAGAAGTTTTATGGATGAGGTTTAATCGGAGATTCTTTCGAGCAAACAATGTTTCAGTTTCCTATCCTAGTTCACACAAAGAAGTCCATGCATCCATTCCCTAATACTTTCCATACCTATTTCACTCATCGGACATTTCGCCCATTTCTAACCCAGGGGTATTTTCGTCTTTTTCCCTACAGGGTATTTTCGTAATTTTCCGAACCAAAATATTTTACTGATGATTTCCAAAGCTAAGCTACTTGATATTTGATAAAATAGTTGAAATTTTTAAGCAAAACCGTCGAATTAATATTTTATGGGTCAGGGGCATTTTGGTAATTTTACTCCTAAGGGTATTTCTGTAATTTTCCACAAGTCAAGTTTTCCGAGAAAACATTGTATACTAAGTGTTCTAGGGTTTGAGAGGGTTATTGGATAAGCTTTGAAAACATTAGGGCATTTATTCATTCCTTTCAAAAATAAGGCTAATTCCTTCTCGGTTTTAATCATTGTTGTTAGCCTATGACCGAGCCTTCCTGGTCAGGGTGAACCAAAGCTACGCACCAGGCAGAATTCAAGTGAAGAGGAGGTGGGTCACACGGACCGCTTAAATACCAAGCTCTCACTGAACCTTTCTAGACATGCGCACAGAGGTTACCACACCACCAACCCTCTCGAGTTAGGGTGAACTGGCTACGCACTGTAGGATACTGCGAAGAGGAGGTGAGTCACGAGGACTGCTTAAATACCAAGCTCTTCCGGATCCAATCCTAGACATGCGTACAGGGGTTACCACACCCTAGCTCATTGACTAAGTCATAGGTTGGTTTAGTTCTTTAAGTCTTATGCTTCGTTGTGTTTGAGTAATCTAACCTTAGGGTCCAAGTCCTATAAGTCTATCTACGTTCCATGCTTCCTACCCTTCTACGAATATAATTCACGTAAATGTTTAGATGTACTTACAGGCGGATCGGTCTGCGGGAGACTCGGGCCATGCCGCTAAAACCCAAAAACAATTCGAAAGGCCTACTAAAACATTTTTGGGCCTTGGGCCCCACACATAGAGCTTTGAACTGGGCTCGATACCAATCTGTAACAACCCAAACCCGCCCAAACATTACGACCGACTCGAAAGTTATTACGAAGTAAAACCTTGTGAACACCATTTCAAAAACATTTTATTTTCATTGAAAACACCTCGTTTTTGGTTGTCTTGTCAAAGCTACTCTTAGATTTGATTTGAAATTTTAATTAAGTCCAATCATTATACTAGCTTTCAAGTGTGTTCCCGATGGCACGAAAAAGCATTTTCGTGTTAATTTAAGAAAACATGTGATTTTTAGTTCAATTTAATAATATAGTTTAAAGCAAATATCCAACATAAAAGAAAATAACACCAATGTAGTTTAAGGAGTCCTTATTACAACCCAAGTAAAAATAAAGAAATTTAAAGTTCTATAAATTTGAATCCACTGCATGGCCACCTCGAGTCCCACCGGCTCCTCAACCGCCATCTACGAGTCACCTAAAAAAATGTTAAAGGAGAAGGTGAGTCGCCAAGACTCAGTATGTAACCCTTCCCCCGGTTAATACAACATTTCATACACAACATATAACAGCTTAATTAAGCAATGTAACATCCCTGCATCGGCCCATTCACTACGACCAAATCAAGTTATGTCACCTGAAAAGACAATTGAAAATCTTAAAATAAAACATCGTAGTTTGCTGAATTTTGGAAAACATATCTTTGGAACAAAAATATGCTATTAAACTCATTCATTTTTAAAACTTTAGTTTATAATATCCAATTTGAATAAATAGGTTGCAAACCATAAATCATTTTCACGTAGCAATTTAATCCAAATAAACCATAGTTAAAGTAATACCAAAAACATAAAATGGCCTTTATTACAACCCAACAATTCAAATAAAGTACTTATATCAAAATCAAGCATGAAATAATTGAACATCATCTTCGGCATGGGCCACCTTGTCCTCTCCGATCCCTATCGACTTTATGCACTACACCGAAATGGTTAAGGAAAAGGTGAGTCACCCGCACTCGAGTGTGCTACCCTTTTTCCCGGATTAGCAAAATATCACATACAAACATAATCATGATCATCATGCATCCCAATCATATGCACCCAATCCTAACCGTCCCATACACCTTTTCTACCCCGTGGTACCAAACCACCGGTGGTGCCAAACCACCGTGACGATATAGTCACAATGTGTTACTAAAACACCGTGACCGAAGTCACAAATCCAATGATGGGGCCAACCCATCGTGTGATACCAAATCACTGGCGACAATCCCATATCTCAAAAGTGGGGCCAACCCACGGTGGTGTTAACCACAGGGACGAGTCGCAATGAGGTGCCAAACCTCTCGTGTCCCAAAGACACGAATGTGGTACCAAACCACTTTGGTGACCGTAGTCACGATAATCGAGTGATGGGGCCAACCCATCGTGTGATACCAAATCACCGGCGTCAATCCTCAATACCGCCTTGTGGGGCCAACCCACTCGTGGTGCAAAACCACGGGGGCGAGACGAGGTGCCAAACCTCCGGAGGTGCTAAACCTCTGTGACCGTAGTCACGGTGTGTTACCAAAACATCGGTGCCCTTCGGCACGAATATAATGCCCCCTCCACTCATATCACCCATCATCATACCAACTCATGTATAGTATTCAAATCATGCAAACATGTTTAACGTTGCATCTCATAGCACATACATCATAAATCATGACATCATGTATCAATAACAATACTCATAATGAAACGGACTTACCTGAATCCGTGCACATACCCCATAGGGTATCATATCACTCAACCATACTATTTCGGTTTTACCAATCAATCGATTTATCAAACATATACAAAGCAAGAAGTGTGTTAGCTTACACACTGATTACTAATGCGACTATCAAATCCAGTAGATCAAGATCTAACGCACTAGATCCCCATTCCTTAACACTTTTCGAGCACTAGCCACAACCCGAGATATGCGAGATCAAGCCTTCCCCTACAATCGGCCAAAACTAAACAACATAATCATGCTAATCAACCTTTAAGGGTAAAATCGTAATTTTACCTACTAAGGGTATTTTCGTAATTTACCCACCAAGGGTATATCGGTAATTTTGCACCTACAATGGCCTTTCCCAAAGGCCCAAATGTCGCCCGAGCGACTCAATACCATTTCCTGGTCGTGTATCGGACGATTGGGCCTAAAACTCGATTTCGGCCATCCGGCCCACACGCCTCGTGTGGCCCACCTAACACGAATCTAGCCACGTATATAACTTCCACCTAGTCTAGTTCAACATATACTAACCAATCATGCAATTTACTCATATGGGCCCACGGGCCCATTGGGCCCACTTCGGCCCATCGAGGCCCAAGCAACCCCAACCCACGAGAATACTACGATGGCCTCAACTATCGCGTCGAAGCCCCACACGCGCTCCGCACGCTCGTGTGGCTACTATTGCCGTGGACCGGCACTTCGGCATTTGCCGCTCTACAACTAAAGTAGAGAGTTACACACACGATAGGACTCTGTGTTAATCCGCGCTCCGATCACTCTTGTGCCCAAACGCCCTTCAAGATGTGTTTACTCTCCTCCTAGGATGCTCCTTATATAGCTAGCTCTTCACCTTCATTCTTTGTGTCTTTCCGATGTGGGATCCTTCGTCGAAGAGAGTTTAAATTCAATCAAACTCTTCCCGTCTGCATCATAAAATAAATACTCCCTTGCTTCTCATGAGATTCGAACCTGTGCTCCCTTGCAACATAATCCACGCCGCTAGCCACTTGGCCACAAGCTCCTCTTGTGTCTTAAACCATGCGCAACTAAATATAAACTATAGCCAAATTCGAGGTCCAAGTAAAAGAAAACCAAAATGCAAAAGCCAAGACTTGAACCTTGGACCTCCTTCCTTCCCTTGTGGCGTCACCCCTTGTCTCTTATGTGGCGTCACTTTGCCACTACACCACACACTCCACTTGTGTCATTTTCCTCCATATTTTATTCTTAAGGCCTACCTCGCCAACTTTCGTGGTTTTTTTCACCTAAAACCAAAATTTCCCCAAAGCTAATATTTGATCCCGGGACTTCATAGAAGCCCTCTAACCTTCCAAAATAACTTATCTAATAAGTCTAACTTGCATTAATGCCGTTCTCAAAAATTTTAAAAACAAGGCCCATTGGGCCCAATCCTACTAGGCCCAATTTCTGGATGTTACAAATCTACCCTCCTTAAAATAATTTCGTCCTCGAAATTACTTTACTAGCGCACGTCCGCACAACCTATCCTACCACACTACGCTCTTGCTCGCGCACTCGATCTTAATAAAGTTTGTCATTCCACCTAGACCATGCCCGCGACAACACGTCCCCTAGAACTCATATCTAGCGTCGCGATTTAATCCGATTAAAAGTTTTATGCATTAGAAATTTTGTTCCACTCGCTTAATCCACGAGCAAATTTTATGAACGTAAGTTTCTGGAAGTCGTTCTTTCGAGCAATCAAAGTTTCAGCTTTCTAAAGTAATCCACTATTGCAATCATCCGATCACATCAATAACTCACAAGCAATAGTAAGGGGTACTTACCGTGGACTTCGCCTGAGGTACAGTGCCATGCCACCTTAACTCGAAAAACCTTTTCATAAAAACCCATATTTTTGAAAAGCCCATTTTGAAACGTTTTTGGGCCCAAACCTCAAAGCCGAGTTTTGAACCGGGCTCGATACAAAATCAGTAACATCCCGGACTTACCCATTCACTACGAATCGAATCTGTTTATGTCACCGGGAAAAGACAGCTTGAAAATCTTAAAATAAAACATCGTAGTTTGTTGAATTTTGGAAAACATATCTTTGGAACAAAAATATGCTATTAAACTCATTCATTTTAAAACTTTAGTTTATAATATCCAATTTGAATAAATAGGTTGCAAACCATAAATCATTTTCACGTAGCAATTTAATCCAAATAAACCATAGTTAAAGTAATACCAAAAACATAAAATGGCCTTTATTACAACCCAACAATTCAAATAAAGTACTTATATCAAAATCAAGCATGAAATAATTGAACATCATCTTCGGCATGGGCCACCTTGTCCTCTCCGATCCTTGTCCACTTTATGCACTACTCCGAAATGGTTAAGGAAAAGGTGAGTCACCCGGACTCGATGTGCTACCCTTTTTCCTGGATTAGCAAAATATCACATACAAACATAATCATGATCATCATGCATCCCAATCATATGCACCCAATCCTAACCGGTCCATACACCTTTTCTACCCCGTGTGGTACCAAACCACCGGTGGTGCCAAACCACCGGTGACGTATAGTCACAATGTGTTACCAAAACACCGGTGACCGAAGTCACAAATCCAATGATGGGGCCAACCCATCGTGTGATACCAAATCACCGGCGACAATCCCATATCTCAAAAGTGGGGCCAACCCACGGTGGTGTTAACCACGGGGACGAGTCGCAATGAGGTGCCAAACCTCCGGTGTCCCAAAGACACGAATGTGGTACCAAACCACCGGTGACCGTAGTCACGATAATCGAGTGATGGGGCCAACCCATCGTGTGATACCAAATCACCGGCGTCAATCCTCAATACCGCCTTGTGGGGCCAACCCACCGTGGTGCAAAACCACGGGGCGAGGCGAGGTGCCAAACCTCTCGGAGGTGCCAAACCTCCGGTGACCGTAGTCACGATGTGTTACCAAAACATCGGTGCCCTTCGCACGAATATACCGCCCCCTCCACTCATATCACCCATCATCATACCAACTCATGTATAGTATTCAAATCATGCAAACATGTTTAACGTTGCATCTCATAGCACATACATCATAAATCATGACATCATGTATCAATAACAATACTCATAATGAAACGGACTTACTCGAATCCGCACATACCCCATAGGGTATCATATCACTCAACCATACTATTTCGGTTTTACCAATCAATCGATTTATCAAACATATACAAAGCAAGAAGTGTGTTAGCTTACACACTGATTACTAATGCGACTATCAAATCCGTAGATCAAGATCTAACGCACTAGATCCCCATTCCTTAACACTTTTCGAGCACTAGCCACAACCCGAGATATGCGAGATCAAGCCTTCCCTACAATCGGCCAAAACTAAACAACATAATCATGCTAATCAACCTTTAAGGGTAAAATCGTAATTTTACCTACTAAGGGTATTTTCGTAATTTACCCACCAAGGGTATATCGGTAATTTTGCACCTACAATGGCCTTTCCCAAAGGCCCAAATGTCGCCCCGAGCGACTCAAATACCATTTCCGGTCGATCTGACGATTGGGCCTAAAACTCGATTTCGGCCCATCCGGCCCACACGCCGTGTGTGGCCCACCTAACACGAATCTAGCCACGTATATAACTTCCACCTAGTCTAGTTCAACATATACTAACCAATCATGCAATTTACTCATATGGGCCCACGGCCCATTGGGCCCACTTCGCCCATCGAGGCCCAAGCAGCCCCAACCCACGAGAATACTACTGATGGCCTCAACTATCGCGTCGAAGCCCCACACGTGCGCTCGTACGCTCGTGTGGCTACTATTGCCGTGACCGGCACTTCGGCATTTGCCGCTCTACAACTAAAGTAGAGAGTTACACACCGATAGGACTCGGTGTTAATCCAGCGCTCGATCACTCTTGTGCCCAAACGCCTTTTCAAGATGTGTTTACTCTCCTCCTAGGATGCTCCTTATATAGCTAGCTCTTCACCTTCATTCTTTGTGTCTTTCCGATGTGGGATCCCTTCGTCAGTAGAGTTTAAATTCAATCGAAACTCTTCCCGTCCAGATCATAAAATAAATACTCCTTGCTTCTCATGAGATTCGAACCTGTGCTCCCTTGCAACATAATCCACGCTGCTAGCCACTTGGCCACAAGCTCCTCTTGTGTCTTAAACCATGCGCAACTAAATATAAACTATAGCCAAATTCTGAGGTCCAAGTAAAAAGAAAACCAAAATGCAAAAGCCAAGACTTGAACCTTGGACCTCCTTCCTTCCCTTGTGGCGTCACCCCCTTGTCTCTTATGTGGCGTCACTTTGCCACTACACCACACACTCCACTTGTGTCATTTTCCTCCATATTTTATTCTTAAGGCCTACCTGCCAACTTTCAGGGTTTTTTTTTCACCTAAAACCAAAATTTCCCCAAAGCTAATATTTGATCCCGGGACTTCATAGAAGCCCTCTAACCTTCCAAAATAACTTATCTAATAAGTCTAACTTGCATTAATGCCGTTCTCAAAAATTTTAAAAACAAGGCCCATTGGGCCCAATCCTACTAGGCCCAATTTCGGGATGTTACAAGCAAAGTATCATGTACCCAACCTAGCCAACCAAACACCTTTGCCTACCCCACGTGGTACCAAACCACCGTGACCGTAGTCACGATGTGTTACCAAAACACCGGTGGTGCCAAACCACCGGTGACATATAGTCACAATGTGCTACCAAAGCACCGGTGTCCGTGAGACACAAATCGGGTGATGGGGCCAACCCATCGTGTGTGATACCAAATCACCGGCGAGACGATCCCATATCTCAAGTGGGGCCAACCCACGGTGGTGTTAACCACGAGGACAAGTCGCTATGAGGTACCAAACCTCCGGAGGTACCAAACCTCCGGTGACGTATAGTCACGGTGTGCTACCAAAGCACCGGTGCTCGTCAAGACGATATTACGCCTCCTCTCATCATCCCATGTCAAACGAGCTTAACAACGACATACATATATCACATGTATCAAATAATCCATGCTTCCCAAAAGCATTATTATCAATCTCATACAAATAGAGACTTACCAGTATCCTCGCTTGTACCATTAAGGCACTAAAGCCGTATCTACATAAAGCGATTTACACATAACATACACTTAATACACTTTATTAACTATTATACGTGTGTATGTACACACTGTCACCACCGAATCGCCTAAATCCCGAAAAGAGATGTCGGCCACACTTAATGTCTTTGCCCCTATATTCGGCCATTCATAAGTGTTAGTATCCTAGGCCATTCGGCCAACCAAAATATTAGGAGGGGTTCCTTATGAACCCGAAGTCTTACCTGAATATCTTGAGTACTAGCTCTTTACTTCACCACCCTATAATCGGCACTTAACTGTTAGTAGCCTTCTGGCTTAAATGGATATCAAAATAAAGAAAATCGATCTCACCACCTTAACAAACCGGTCACCAAAGGTTATAGCTTGGGTTGATTGCTTCCCGAATCCGAAGTACCTATAGAAAGAATCGCTTATCACCACCGTTTAGAAACCCTATTATCCATTATAGAAATCGGCACCTACCCCCTTAATGGGAATCGGCAAGAGACTAAAAGAGGACTCTGGAATTTCGGCTAGTGTCCCTTACCTTCTTAAACCGATTGGAAGAAGAATCCCAGAGAGACTTGGGTCACCCTTAGTATTCGGCCAAGACCATAGAGTAGAGGAAGAGAGTTTTCGGTACACCACTAGAGCATAATCGGCCAAGGGAAAGAAAATAATAGGGAGAAAGGTGGTAGAAGATTCGGCTTGAGAGCTTGAGAGAATGGTGAAAACGCAAGAGCAAAAAGAGGGCTAGGGAATTCGGCTAAGAGAAGTAGAGAGTGTTTCGCCAAGGGTTTGAGAGAACAAGGAAAATAAAAGAACACAAGGGAGAGGGGTTAGGGTTTTTCGGCAACTTAGCAAGAATGGAAAAACCAAAACAATGAGCTAGGGTGGGGTTTTTATAAGCATTCGGCCTCCCCCTTCAAGCTTGCCAGTCAACCTAGGCAACAAGGAGTTCAACTCCTAGCCGTCCCACTCTCTTCACCAAGGAGTCCCACATTCGGCCATCACCTAGTTTTTCTCTAGGCCACCCATTTAAATTAATTCAAACTAATTTGAATTAATTCACCTTTTATCAAATAATAATCCAACCAATATCCTTAAATATCTTCTCATTATTACTATAATTAGACAAATAAAACTCTTCTATTATCCCTAATTAATTACACCTAATAAAAGAGTTTGAAGGGAGAAAAACTCTCCCCCATTGTGCCGTCCAAATAAAAACAAAAACAAGAGGATTTTGTGACTCGAACCAAGGCTCTCCCTTGCTCCTTGGTGGCGTCACATGTAGCTCTTAAGTGGGCTTCTTTTGCCACTTTACCAAGGGCTTTTAGTGTTAAAAATACCCACATTTATTCTTATAACACCACTTACCAAGGCTCCCTTCCTTTAAAATTAAAAAAAAAAAAACGAAATTTCCCAAACAAACCGGCACACTCAAAGCCTTAAATTAAGCTCTATTATTCCATTAATAACATCGCAGCCGTTCATAACAAGAAAAATAGTCAAATTCCAAATAACCCCATATTTGGGATGTTACATTTCACCTAAACAGGGGCCACACGCCCATGTGAAATGGGACACGCCCTTGTGGGCAGGCCGTGTGGTCACACACGCCCATGTCCCTACCCCGTGTATAAAAACATGAGTATTTTGTTTGTGACACACGGCCTAGGCTCACGCCCGTGTGACTAGCCCGTGGTCGACACTGACTAATTTCACACGGCCTTAACACGCCCGTGGCAGTGGTCCTTGTGCCAAACCTTGGCATTCTCACTTATCCACACGGCCTGTACACACGTCCGTGTGCTTCAGGCGTGTGGTGATTTAAATTCCAAGTGCAAGGTGCAGACTTCACACGGCCTGGGCATACACCCATGTGCTAGCCGTGCCTCTCACACGGTCTAGGCACACGCCCGTGTGACTAGCCCATGTGGACAATTGAAAGGCTATCTACCAAGCCATTAGCCACCCTCACTTGCATACATTCATACACCATCACACAACACTCTCAAATCATCAATTATAACATATTTGATTTATAAGAATGATGTCTTCATCCCATACACAAGGGAGAACTGTTTCTGGTATAAATACAATTGACTTAAGCTATCATCTATGGCTATACACAACTGAACCATAAACTCTCTTAGGCCAGCACAATTGGCTATATTAACGATGACTTAATCAACCTTAAATACTATCCCTATACATGCCATAACTCATAAGGACTTAAAACCTCATACCAAGTGTCTGCTCGATAGTGTGAAACATCACCGGCGGTCTCCAACCCGAGCTAGCTAAATTAACCTATAAGAGTTGACAAAGGAAGAGGAGTAAGCAATAATTCTTAGTAAGCTCATATGCATATAACTATCAACTATTGGTATTCATTGATTATACTTAACCACAAAGTATTATAATGAGTTTTACTCTTAAACTCATGGTTACTTACTCAACCATTTTTTAGACTTACTCATTCTGCCTCTTACCACATTCTAACCATGCCACAAGCTAATTGCTCATGTTAACTTGCATACATCCCTGCACTTGTCACCACATGATCTCATAAAAAATACATCCAACATTTTCAATAAGTCACTCATACTACAATCTCTCAGTGGTTTCGCACTTAGCCCACCCACAATCTCTAATAGGGTGGTATCGCTCATAGCCCACCATTTACAATTTAAGGTGGAATCGCACATAGCCCATCATTATTATACATTCATGGATATTTATCCACATACATTTCTCTATTTCAAATGTCCATCCAGGAACATCCTCACACATTATCATTCTTACTTAGCTTTCTATGATAATCGTTCGCATTCACACAATGCATTAATAATTATAACTTATGCAACCAAGGTGCATCATTTACACGTACCCACTATGGGTTTATCATATACTGAATTCATTTCAATTCAGTTCTAACACATACATGTACCTCTTGTGGTACAACCACATTCATTCTCATTCTCAACATACTTGTTGAATCACTCAAATTGTTAAATAACACACTTGAGTCTCATACACATAATGTCACATTGACATCATACCGCCGATAGGGTCTTACATGAATTAACATATCGATGCCATGTCCCTGACATGGTCTTATTCAATATCTCACACCGAGGCCATATTCCAATATGGTCTTACGCAGGACCTTAACTATCATCATATCATGCTATTTTCATTTCTCACTATCTTAGATTCAATTCTCTTAACAACTCGTCAAAACACATTTAATACATTCATAGCGTAATTATACATTCCATACAACATTGGAATATTAAATAACCCGTACGTAATTGCAACATTTACACATGAACTTACCTTGATGCCGAAAAGGGGTCGAAAGGGACCTATTTTTCCATATTTCTCTTTTCTCCCGTCCTCGGTCCAAATCTCATTTTCTTTGATCTAGAAAAATATAATTTACTCATTTAATCACTTATAGTTCATAATACAACAGAATCTACACTTAGGCAAAAATGACTATTTTGCCCTTATACATTGGCAAAATTATGATTTTGCCCCTAGGCTCGTAAATCACTTTTCATCACATTTTCCTATTAAGGAAGCCTAGCTGAACATTTAATCATGTTACAACTTTCCACAATTCTGACTATTTCATGCATTAATGAACAAATTACAACATTTGCATCTTAGTCCTAATTAGGTGTTTTCATGACAACAACTTTCACAAAAGTTGTTTCTCATCTTCCTAACATTCATTTTCTTCCATAAAAACTCAGCAACCAACATAAACTCTCTCATGGCAAGTCCCTAGACTTTCAACCATATTGCAAATTAGTCCCCTCATTAGCTAGCTTAAGCTTTGGAAACTCCAAAAGTATAATTTTTATCAAGAAAGATCACCAAAATCACTTACTTGTGAGGAGAAATGTTTGCTGAAATTTTTGAGCGCTCCAACCCTTGTTTGCTGCCAATTTTTGGTGGTGATGAAGAAGAGAAAAGATGATACCTTTCTTTTCTTTATTCTTCTCTTATTTTATTCATTTAGTCAACAAAAGTCACCAACTCTTGTCAACTTTTTAATTCCTTGTCCCCTTGACCGTCCATCACTCTTAGGAAGTTATAATTGCACTTTAAAGACCTCCAATTTACACTCTATAGCTATTTGTCACCTCTAGCAAATAAAATAGAACTTTTGCACTTAATGCGATTTAGTCCTTTTTCGCGATTAAGCAATAAATCGCTAAAATTAAAGCACCAAAATTTTTATGCACCCTTATAAACATGTTATAACACATAAAATAACATGAAAATATTTTTCTCTAACCTCGGATTAGTGATCCTGAGATCACTGTTCTGACTAGCCCCTAAATCGGGCTGTTACAATTCTCCCCCTTAGGGATTTTCATCCTCGAAAATCTTACCAGGAGAAGTTACCCTCAACATTCCTGAAACGTTTCCACCAACTCATCAAAATCGCAAATAGACTTATCCTTAAGCTTCTCTCGCCAACAACTTTTAAGTTGTAGTACACAAGGTCGAAGCACAACTTGAAACTTAGATTACTCTTCCTCCTAGGCGAAAATACTCAGTAATCTTACAACTGTGAACTCGGCACATGCTAAAATGATCATTTGGATCCTTATCGTGTACTTCACAAAAATTCAAATAACAACCCCCTCCTTGGAAATCAATTCACTTCAAATTTAAATCTATTGCATTTATCTCACTTAATTACTAGGATATTCACCGACTGTAATAGTCCTGACTTGCACGCTTTGAAAATTCAACCTTTAGCTGTCGTCTACTTCTGATCATAAACTCAATCATATCGTGAAATGTACTCAATTTTCAAAACATTTATGCATATAATTGCATCTTTTCTTAGTCTTGCATGAGTAGACCTGCTATTACTAAGTCTCATACCAAAACCTTCGTATAAGTTCAGATTCATCAATATACACATTCTACCTTAAGGTAACATCAACAATGGAAATCTTATTCGACTTTGATTTTAACGTCTTAGTCAAACTCACTCGAGCTTATTTAAAATACCATCCATGGCATTAACTAACCATACACAAGTCATAGGCTTCATGTTGTACTTACTTACAATTGCCTTTATTTAGCTTTATCACCGTGCCACACATCATACTCGTTTCTTCGTGACTCATTCACGAGTACACATATTCACTCATTCACATACCTTTAGTACAATTCTCATTTCTACTTCTAAACTCATCTACTTATCCCGTTAATCACTAGGGATAGTCAAATATGCATGTCGAAACCATTTTTATTTTAAAGTTTGAAAAAATGGGGAATCGACTTTTTTAAAAAAAATAGGGAGTCGCCACCGATCCTTTTTGTCTAGGTGCGATCGGATCACCTATAAAATGTTTTGGTCTGCGAAATTTGAGAAAATGGGTTCGGAAGTCGGTTACGCGTAAGGAAGGGTTAGCACCCTTGCAACGCCCAAAGTTGGTACCAAATTGATTAACTTTGTCCTAATGTCGAAAACTTGGAATTATTAGGGTAACAAAAAATTAAAAGAAAACTAAACTGGAATTGAATCACCAGATGATTTCGTTTCAAAGGGATAAAGGTATTATACCCAACACGTTAGGATATAACGCTTTTACGCTCTGACACTGAGATCATCTTTGATCTTCAAAACATGTAAAAAGGGGGTGCTTGGGTATTTAGTTGAACGGAAAATCGACACTCAACACGTTAGGGTGTAATTTTCCCTACTTCTAAACACACAAGCATTGCCTTGTTTTTTTTGAAAAATATGCAATCTTTAAACTGATTCAATATATGCTTTTAACGAAAGAAAACCATTAGAAAGAATTTGAATACATCTAAAACTCGAAAATATTTAGGGTAAAAAATTTTGGAAGACAGTTGATTAAATTGGAATTGAATCACAAGATTAACTCGTTTTAAAGGGATAAAAGCATCATATCCAACACGTTAGGATATAACGCTCCTATACTCTAACACCGAGGTCATCTTTGATTTTCAAAACACGTAAAGAGGGTATTTGATTGTTTAGTGGAACGGAAAATCAATACCCAACACGTTAGGATATAATTTCTCGTACTTCTAAATACACAAACATTGCCTCGCTTTCCAAAAATGCAATCTTTAAATTGGCTCAACACTTATTAATCTACTTTGGAATAACAATGAAACTACTAATATCAATCAAGGTGTCAAAACTTGAATCGCGACGCAATAATGCGAATAAAAAACATACAAGAGAATAAAGACGTAAAGTTAATGATTTATGCGTGAAAATAGTACCTTAAGCTATTAAAATGAATAAAATATACTTATACGCACAAATAGAGAAATGTATGTATATATTTATATATAAACATATAGTTTTAATGTAAACTACATGCATATATATATGAATTTAAAACATATAGAAGTATTTAAGTTAAATGCCCTACAATATTAAAAAAAAAACTATAAACGTATATAAAAGATTTTCTAAATAAATAAATTATAAAATACTAACATTGATTATACAACAATAATAATATTAGAAATAATATTCATAATAATAATATAAAGTACTGTTAATAATAATAATAATAATAATAATAATAATAATTTAAAATAATAAAAATATAGCGAAAATAATTAAAGAAGATAACAATGAAAAAGGGACTAAATTAAAACCATACACAAATTTCAGAGATCAATTGAGAAATGAACACAACAAATAACAATTTTAATAAAAAAAACAGTATAATAAAAGGGATCAGACACGCAAATTCCCCTTTTATAAGCAAACACGCGGACCTAAAGGAAATCGGGTCAGGTCGAATCGGGTGGCCTTAAGAGACGTCGTTTCAAAGCTATGGGAAGAGACATTAAACGACGTCGTACCCCTAATAGTTATTAACCCTCCCCATTAGAAGAAAAACATCACCTCATTTCACTTAGCCAAAACCCTAGCCCCCTTTCACCCTTTTCTCTTAGCCACAAGCTAAGGAAATCAGAGTCTGGCCATTGTATAGCCATGGTATTCGACAATCAATGGCAAACTCGAGCCTCTTTAAGCCTTCCTTTTAAAAACCCGATTCAAAGGCTTTAGTATTTTAAACCTTAAAGACCGTCTTCACTTTTGATTTCGGCGAAGAAAGACAGATCCGACGGTTCGTTCGCAGAGGTATGCTCCCTATTCCTCTATTATTAGTGTTTCCATACAGACAGAAAAACAACCAAGAGACCAGAAAATAGAAGAAAAAAAAGGTATCGGAAGTTGAATATCACCTTTGAAAAAAAATGGTATTTTTGATTTCTTTTCTATTTCTTTGTATTCAATAAATGTATCTGTAATGATGGTCACCTTTACAATATTTTCTCCGACTTTTTATAGTCAAATGTCAAAAGAATAAAAAAAATAATGGGAAATACAGCCGTTTGTCCCCTTTTTTCTGCTTTTCCTTACTGTTGTTCCTCTGCTATTGGTTTGCAGGTACGAAAGGTGAACGTGGCGCGTAAGGTATGCGTGGGAGGCAGTCCAAATGCCTAGTTGGGGCTATGGGGCGCGCGTGAGATCTGAAACGGGGTGCGTGTAGAGCACGCAAGAAGCCAAAAGGGCGCGCGTGGGGAGCTGCGACGTGAACTGAGGTGCCAGAAAATCTCAGAAGCTTCTGGATCATTTTTGTATTCGGGTCCCTAGGAACCAGATTGGGCCTTATTCATTTTTTTGTATTTAGGATAATTTTGTATTTGGGTTATAAATTTAGGTTTGGGTCTAGTTGAGTCTAAAATTTGGGCCACTGTAATAAGGTAGAGGCAGGTTTATTGGGCCCGTTATTTCAGTTTAATGGACTGTTATTTTGTAACGGACTTCTATAACAATAATTTTTTTTTTGGTTTTTTTAATATGGCCTGGGCAAATTTTGGGCCCTACAGCTGCCCCTCTTTGATCATTATTGTGTAACGGGAATAGAGGAAAGACTTTAAAGAGGGCCAAATTTTCCTGGTCTCATAAGATTTTGACTTCTTGGCACTTCTTTTCTTTAAGTAGCTTCATTCAATCCCATTGCATCTTCAAGGGCATGAAAACTAGCGCTTCGATCCAATTTGATGTAATTTCTTGGAGAAGAGATTTGTAGCTTCAATCTGCTCCGTCGGAACTTCATGGTGATAATAATTCAGAGAGAAGAGATTTGTAACTTCGATCTTCCTACTGAGACTTCTTAAAAATAAAGGTTGGTCCTCAATAACCTTAAGGATAAGGGATTTATAGCTTCAACCCACTCCACTGGGACTTCAAGGTGATAGGAATTCAGAGAGAAGAGATTTGTAACTTCGTTCTTCCTACTGAAACTTCTCGGAAATATAGGTTGATCCTCAATAGACTCAGGGAGGAGGGATTTGTAACTTTGGCCTGCTCCACTGGGACTTCGAGGTGATAGGAATTCAGAGAGAAGAGATTTGTAACTTCGATCTTCCTGCTGAAACTTCTCAGAAATATAGGTTGATCCTCAATACACTCAGGGAGAAGGGATTCGTAGCTTCAACCCACTCCACTGGGACTTCGAGGTGATAGGAATTCAGAGAGAAGAGATTTGTAACTTCGATCTTCCTGCTGAAACTTCTCGTAAATATAGGTTGATCCTAAATACACTTAGGGAGGAGGGATTTGTAACTTCGGCCTGCTTCACTGGGACTTCGAGGTGAAAATACTTGTATGGCTTTGATCTGCTCCCGCAACTTCCGGATTTCCAGATTTGCTATCTTCAATCTGCTCATGCAACTTCAGGATTGCCAGATCTGCTATCTCTGATCTGTTTCGTTTAAGAAGGCCGAATCTTCGAGTTTATTGAAGCTGCGACAACATCCTCTAGGGGACCTGTGCTGTAAAATCAGTTTCGTGTTTATGCTTATGCAAAATGGTTAGAATGTAATGATCATAATGAATCTAATTCTCTTAACTAAATGTATTATGGACGACATTGTATGAATGCAAAATGTCATGAGAATAGCCTTTTTACAAAGATTAGGATGCAATGATCGGAATGAATCAAATGCCCCTAAATAGATGTGTCTTATGGATGACATTTGTATGAATGCAGAATGTAATGAGAATGATTTCTTACAATGATTAGGATACAATGATCGGAATGGATCAAATGCTCCTAACTGAATGTGTTTTGCATGAATGCAGAATTTCATGAGAATGATCCCTTTTTACAAGTTTAAGGTGTCATCGCTAATTGTTTATTAAGGCTTTATCACTGATGTATTACGCTGCCATCTTGTTAGGCTAGTATTGTCAACAGAAAACTCAAGAAGACGATTATATCTTGCTCAATAGATTTGCCCCACTGTAACTCCAGGGTTCATCTCATTGTGACTTAGGGGTATAAGATCTGAATCGAATCCACTGCAACTCTAAAATGTAGGATTTATTTCTTCTTCCATCCACCCCATTCTTTGTTCAAGGTGCAGGACTTGTATCATTTTCCATCCATGTCATTGCAACTCAGAGGTAGAGTATTGTAACTTGTTCAGTCAACTGTTCGCTTCCCAGGTGACTTAACCACATGTGTATGCAGAACATCATTTTTCTTACGAATGGCTCCCCTTTTACACTTGGGTTAACATTGCCTAATTTTTGTCAAGATTGTATCACTGACGCAGTATCTTGTCGTTTGTTCAACCATCATCTTTGACAAAAATTCGGAGAGAAAATCTCAGTTTAGACTATTCCTTGAGCTTTAAACAATAATCCTGTTTTGGGTTCTTGTATTATTTAGAAGTTCCAAGAGTAACATGCAGAACTTCTTTTATAAAAGCATTATTAGTTCATCCATCATTATTTCAATGTAACACACTTGCATGGGGGTGATATCAATAGCTGAGAATAAAATTGGTGTGAAGTAAAGCTTATGATTAATAAGAGAAACTAATCAAAAAGTACATCTTGAAAAGAACAAAATATTCAAAGACAGCCCATTTAATGTGAATAGAAATGACTACTATGCGACCTCTAGATATCGCCACCTGAGCTTCTCTGCCCCAGTGTCTAGAAGGCTATCTTGAGTCTGACATGTGTTTAGAATATCTTGTGTATTTTGTCGAAGCACCAAGACGCCACATACCATTTCCTTGTTAATTCAAGTATGGCCGGATCACCGGATACCCCATTATGATTTGATCACAATTTGAGCCACCTTTTTTCGGTTTTCGACTCAAAAGCCCTTTGGTCTCAAGGTGCCCTTTGCGGGTTTTCACCCTGGCCTCTCCCCCTTTTTTTTTTTGGAAAATCTCAAAGCGCCCTTTGCGGGTTTTCACTTTGGCTTCTTTTCTTTTTCAAGTATAGTATTTCTTAACATAATCCTAATTTACAGGATTGGGTAAGTTTTTCCCATCCATCTCGGCCAGGATCAATGCTCCTCCAGAGAAAGCCTTTTTCACCACATAAGGTCCTTCCCAATTTGGCATCCATTTCCCTCTGTAATCTTTTTGCATGGGGAGGATCTTTTTCAAAACCAAGTCTCCCTCGTAAAATTCTCTTGGGCAAACCTTCTTGTCATAAGCCCGCATCATCCTCTTTTGGTATATCTGACCATGATGGATGGCCTTTAGCCTTTTTTCCTCAATTAAGTTCAGTTGATCATATCGAGACTGGATCCATTCAGCTTCATCTAACTTTAGCTCTGATAAGACTCGGAGGGAAGGAATTTCAACCTCGATGGGTAGCACTGTTTCCATTCCGTAGACTAGTGAGAAAAGGGTTGCCCGGTAGAGGTCCTGACTGATGTTCGATAAGCATAGAGGGCGAATGGTAACTTGTCGTGCCAATCTTTATAGGTTTCAACCATTTTCCCCATAATCTTCTTAATGTCCTTGTTGGCTGCTTCTACTGCACCATTCATTTTTGGACGATATGGTGACGAATTGTGGTGTCTAATCTTAAATTGACTGCAGACCTCTGCGATCATGCTGTTGTTCAGGTTTAACACATTGTCTGATATGATTCTTTCTGGCATTCCATATCGACATATGATTTCCTTTTTTAGGAACCTGCTGACTGCCAACTTGGTAACGCTGGCGTATGAAGCAGCCTCTACCCATTTGGTGAAGTAGTCGATAACCACAAAGATAAACCGATGCCCATTTGAAGCTTTCGGAGAGATCGGCCCAATGACGTCCATGCCCCACATGGAGAAAGGCCATGGGGAAGTCATAACATGCAGAGGTGAAGGAGGCACATGAATTTTATCTCCGTATATCTGGCATTTGTGACATGTTTTAGCATACTTGATGCAGTCTCCTTCCATGGTAGACCAATAGTATCCGAATCTCATGATTTTCCCAGCCATTGTGAAACCGTTAGCGTGCGTTCCGGAAACCCCCTCGTGGACTTCCTCCAAAATTTGTTTAGCTTCAGCAGCGTCGACACATCTCAACAGTACCTGATCTTTTCTTCTTTTGTACAGGACTTCCCCATCTAAAACATAATCACAAGCTATCCTTATCAATGTCCTCTTTTCATTGACGGTCGTTTGTTCAGGATATTCGCGATTCCTTACATATCGCAATATATCTTGGTACCAGTGGTGATCATCCCTTTCTTTTTCTTCCATATTGCAAGAATAAGCTGGGGTTTCGTAAATACTCATCCGGATGGGCTTCATATTTTCTTGGTTATTTATTCTGATCATGGAAGCTAATGTGGCTAATGCGTCAGCCATTTGGTTTTCATCGTGTGGGAGGTAGAAGAATGCGATATCATCGAACTTCTCAATTAGCTCCAACATTAATTTTTGGTAACTGATCAATTTGGGACCCCTTGTTTCCCATTCTCCTTTGAGCTGATAAATCACCAATGCAGAATCTCCATATACTTCGAGCACCTTAATTTTGCGGTCTATGGCTGCTTTAATTCCTATGATACAAGCTTCGTATTCTGCCATATTATTTGTGCAATCGAAATCCAACTTGCAAGTGAATGGGTAGTGATCTCCATTTGGGGATATCAGGACTACCCCAATTCCATTTCCAATGGCATTTGACGCTCCGTCGAAGTTCAACTTCCAAGGACAAACTTCTAGGGTATCTCCCTCAGTAGCTGCTACAAACATCAGATCCTCATTGGGAAAATCGAAGTTCAAGGGTTCGTAATCGTCTAGTGCTCTACTGGCTAGAAAATCTGCTATTGCACTTCCCTTCACAGCCTTCTGGCTCACATAGACTACGTCAAACTCTGAGAGGAGAATTTGCCATCGAGCCATTCTCCCATTCAAAGAGGTTGACTCCATCATATATTTAAGAGGATCTAATTTCGAGATTAACCAGGTCGTATGGTACAACATGTACTGCCTCAACCTTCGAGTTGTCCAGATCAAGGCACAACACAATTTTTCGATCTGTGAATATCTCATCTCACATTTAATAAATTTCTTACTGAGGTAATATATCGCCTTTTCTTTTCTCCCTGACTCATCATGCTGACCCAATACACACCCCATAGAGTGATCAAACACTGTCAAGTACAAGATTAGTGGCCTATCTGGACAAGTGGGTGTCAAGACTGGAGGATTCGATAAGTACTGTTTGACTCTATCGAAAGCTTTCTGGCATTGATCATCCCACACACCTGGATTATGTTTCTTCAGAAGACGAAATGTGGGGTCACATTTTTCAGTTAACTGTGAAATAAACCGAGCAATGTAATTTAACCTCCCAAGGAAACCTCGAACTTCTTTTTGAGTGCGCGGTGGAGGCAATTCTTGTATAGCCCTGACCTTATCTGAGTCGATCCCAATTCCCTTTTCACTGACTATGAAGCCCAGCAATTTACCCGATCTAGGCCCAAAAGTGCATTTTGTGGGATTGAGCTTTAACTGGAATTTCCTCAGTCTCAAGAACAATTTTCTCAAAACTTGGATATGTTCCTCTTCTGTTCTAGACTTGGCAATCATGTCATCCACATAAACCTCAATTTCTTTATGCATCATATCATGGAATAAAGTCACCATAGCTCTTTGGTATGTAGCTCCAGCATTTTTTAACCCAAATGGCATCGCCTTGTAACAGAACGTACCCCACAACGTTATAAAGGTAGTCTTTCCCATATCCTCAAGATGCATTTTTACCTGATTGTACCCCGGGAAGCCGTCCATAAATGAAAACAATGAGTAGCCTACTGTGTTATCCACCAGAGTATCAATATGAGGTAAAGGAAAATTATCCTTTGGGCTAGCCTTATTTAGGTCTCTATAATCCACACACATTCGTACCCTCCCATCTTTTTTTAGGGTCAAGCACAATGTTGGCTACCCATTCCGAATATTTGGTCTCTTGCAAGAATCCGGCATCAAACTGTTTCTTAACTTCCTCCTTTATTTTTAACACAATATCTGGTCTCATCCTTCGAAGCTTCTGCTGAACGGGCTTGTAATCTTCTTTTATAGGCAGGCGATGTACTATAATGTCGGTGTTTAAACCAGGCATATCCTTATATGACCATGCGAAGACATCTTTGAATTCTTGTAGCAGCTCGACAAGATACCGTCTTATTTCACGGGTTATGCGCGTTCCAATCTTCACTACCATCCCCTCCTCCAATGTCACAGTCTCCACTGTTTCCTCGTGAGGTAGAATTTGTTTCTCCTCCCGTTCTACCATTCTTAACAAGTCAGGGGATAAATCACTGTCTATATCATCTTCAAAATCCTGTGATCCTTCTAAACACATGTCCTGCTGAATATTCTGAGTTCGTGGCAGCGTTGCTCACGTCATTGATATCTGAAGACTTGTTGTAGTTCACAAGAATATAGAAAGAATGAATAAATTTATGAATGGTCATTTGTATGTATAATAGTTATGAAAGAATGATTCGAAGGCGTCACAAAACGAAGAAAGGAATAAAAGAATGTCTGTTTTAAATGATAGTAGAGATGTACTTCATTAATATAATAATGTTTGAACACGAGCCTATTTTACAAAAGAAATCTTATCACTTCTAGGCTTAAAGTAATAAGTGCATTCTGAGCATTACTCTGAATAAGTTTTAAATACTACTGGAATCTCCTCTGCAGTCCAGTTGTCTAAAACGCTTCCTGGTTCATAGGGTCGAATATCCGATAAGGTCCCTTCTTCCACTGTCTCCTCAGATACGGCATTAATGCAAACGTTACCCAACATTGCTGCGATGTCTTTTCCTTTTGGTGCATTGGGCTCAGCATGAATTACCCCACCCGACACAAAAGTTTTAGATATGTGCGGAATTATCATGGGTTCCCACTTGGTTTCTTTGCCATTCCAACGAGCACGCCTTCTTTCTTGTCTCTTTTCCAGTTCTTTTTTTTTTGTTTTGCATCTGGCCTCAATCCTAAGCCAAAGCGATCTTGTTTTTCTTTCAATGTCGGGGTCACAACTCTCCCCTGAAGATATTTTCCAAGTCCTCTTCCCGATGAAGCTCCTTTCTCTACGGTCATTTTCAGCCCCATTCTTGTAGTCATAGAGATTCTTGGTATCAGGATTCTATTTCCTTCCGTGGCGAAAGTTGCATTCACGAACTCGAGAGACAGGAAGGAGCATTCGGTTGTCTCGTCATTTATCTCCAAGTACGGCATCTCACTAGTCACAGCTACAATAATGTCCTCCTCAGCTTTTATTGTTATTAGTCGACCATCTGCTATCAACTTCACTTTCTGATGTAATGATGAGGGCACTGCCCCTGACGAATGTATCCACGGCCTCCTTTATAAGCAGTTATAGGAGGGCTTGATGTCCATTACCATAAAATCCACTTCGTAAGTAGTCGGGCCAATCACTAAAGGTATCTCGATTCTTCCCAATACTTTCCTTTGCGTGCCATTGAATACCTTTACTATGCTCTGGCACTCCTTCATGTGTGAGCTGTCTATCAGTAATCTGTTTAGAGTGGACAAGGGCAGTACGTTCAATGTCGAGCCGTTGTCTATCAGGACCCCTGGTAGCGTGTACCCTTTGCATCTAGTGGTGATATGCAAAGCCTTGGTGGATCCCCTACCACCTGGTGGTATCTCGTCGTCACTAAAATGGATGAAGTTGTCTGCACTTATGTTACCCACCAACCAATCCAATTTATCAACCGAAATATCATTGGCGACATAAGTCTCATTTAAGACTTTCATTAATGCGTTCCTGTGTACCTCCGAATTATGAAGCAAAGCCAATACTGAGATATGCTTGTGGCCTGTTGCTTATGCAAATTTGCTCTACCACGCAATATTCACTATGTTTCAAGAATTTTAGGAACTCCTTAGCTTCTTCCTCTCTCACTGGTTCCTTGATGGGTGATTCGGACTCGACTATTTTTTCTCTTTTTGGCTCTTCCATCGGGGCTTTCCCTTTTACCAAATCATAGCGTCTCCCGCTGCGAGTATGAAACCCTGCATCCAACTCCTCTTTTGAGGCACTAGCCAATTTCTCCTTCCCTGGGATTGTCACACTACATTCATAGTTCCAGGGAACCCTCCTGCTATCCTCATAAGCAAAAACTGTAGGTCTTTGTATTATCACTTTTGGTGCTTTGCTGTGCTTGACTCGCTATACCCGGTTCTGCAGTGCGTATTATTACTTCTGTCTTTGCCGCCTTCCAGCTCCATCGTTCTTAGGTGCCAAAATAACGATCAAAGGGAATTTAACTTTTGGGTTTCTCGTTGTTGACTCTGAGGTACATATACTCTTCTCTTCTGCTCCTTCTTCACAAAACTCTATTTCTTTATTGTTCATCAATTTTTGTACCATAGTCTTGAACTCCTCACAATTCTGAATCTCGTGCCCCAATTCCTGATGGTACTCACAATAATTTGTCAACTTTCCCTAACTCTTTCTTACAACGATTAGCCCCTGTTTGACCATTTCTTTCCAAACCAATCTTAATGGAGTCTTAACCTCCGCAACGCTTGTTTTGACCCTTTTTTCTGAACTTTCGCTAACTGCATTGACCCTATTAGGATCGGGTAATGGATTTTCTGCTTTTGGCAAGTCTACCAACTCTATAATCCCCATATTGACAAGCTTTTCTACCAATTTCTTAAAAGCTAGGCAATTCTCTATTGAATGCCCTGTGATTCTCGCATGATATTCGTATTCTGCATTCGGGTCGTACCACTTGGGGTATGGGGGCTGCATTGGTGTCAAATAGCGAGGAGATACTATATACGCGTCGAATAGGTTTTTATACATTGCCTTGTATATTATCGGGATCGGTGTAAATTGAAGCTTCTCATTGTTCTGTCTTGCGGTGCCAGATTCCTTTCTGGACGAACCCTGATGCCCAGTAGCCATCTGCCGTGGTCGTTAAGGTTATGATGGCGGCTTTGAATACCCCATACTCGTGTTATTAACCTCGCTTTCTTTCCTTCTCGTAGTCATTCTTTTGTTATTTTCCCCCGCCTCAATCTTTCCACTTTTTATAGCGTTCTCTATCATCTCCCCGGTCATTACAATGTCTGAGAAACTCTTGGTTGCTCTCTCTAGCATATGAGTAAGGAACAGGGCCTTCAACGTATTGATAAAGAGCATTGAAGTCTCTTTTTCCAAAAGTGGCAGCTGGACCCGAACGGCGACCTCCCTCCACCGCTATGTGTACTGTCGGAAACTCTCATTTGATTTTTTTTCCATGTTTTACAGAACAATTCTGTTAGGGGTCATATAAGCTACATGACTGCATTGTCTCATAAATGCCTGTGCGAGATCTCTCCAAGAACCGATTTCAGATGCGGCTCACCGATTATACCATCATTCACGCTCCAACCAAAGCTATCCTGGAAGCAATATATCAACAACTGGTCATTGTTAATATACCCGGTCATTTTCCAGCAAAACATGGTTATATGAGCTTCAGGGCAAGTGATTCCCTTGTATTTTTCAAACTCTGCCATCTTGAATTTGTGGGGGAGTATTAGATTTGGTACCAGGCTTAGATCTTTAGCGTCGACCCCGTGTTGCCTATTAGCGTCCTCCATAGCCCAGAATTTGTCTTCTAACCACTTACAACGCTCTTCTAGCTGTTTTGGCAATTCAGACTTTGCTTTTTCTTCATCTGCTGCCTCATCAAGGTCGGGAATAGCAACATTGATTGGATGGTCAACCAGATTGGAACTTAATCCAGCTTGAAAATTTGGCGGTACCGAGACACCCTCTTGAAATTGTTAAGGTTTAATTACAATGGATGTCCTCCGGGGATGCTTTTCAGGAGGTGTTGGGGTAAAACCAAAGGGATATGGTTGTTCCTCACTATCTTCCACAGTATTAACCATGGGGGCTTTCCCTTTGTCTGCCAATAACTGAGTCAATTGGGACGTCATGGTTCTCTGTGATTCCATCATCTGTTCCATCATATCACGTTGTATCTTGGCAAGCTGCTCTTGCATTTGAAGTTGCAGTTCTTCTTGCATCTCCTTTTGGAGTTGTTCGAGTTTCTCTATCCTCTGATCCATGTCTTTTGTTTTCTTTCTCGTGCCGTAGGGATGCGTTTCTCGCAAAGTTTTGTTGGTTTCCAGGTTGCTGAAATAATTTTTACTATAATTAGGACCTTTTAATAATTTTTAATGCATGTGAATGAATGACAAATATGAATGCATGAAATGCGAAAGAACTCGATTCTGATTCAATTCCATTTAGGAAACGTTATTTGAAAAGAAAGCTCTTTACATAAAGTGGATTACAAATACAGTCTTGCTCTAACACCTAAGGTTTGAATTTTTGTAAGCAGAGAGGCTAATTCTCGTCCTCGATCTGACCGAGTCTCAAACTGCATACTCAAAACATCAGCTTGTACGGCTAAAGCCTGTAAATATTCGGCTATCTCTCGCATCTGGGTTATAGCTTCCCCATGAGGTAATCTCTATCTCTCGACTTGATTAGGAGAACGGTGAAGCTCCTCTTCTCTTTGTTCTTCATTTGCCTCTAGATCTGGATATGGTTTTGGCAATTTAGCAAGGCCATTTCTAATTCTTCGATCTTCTTCTTCATTTCCTCTATTTGGCTCAAGCTTGCTCTTAATTCTTTCATCGAGTTACGATTTCGTTGATGCTGGAGGGATCTCTCAAGCTCCGCGACTCTAGCCTTTAACTTGTTTTGTTCGCCTTGGCTTTCTGAAAGATTCTTTTCCGTAAATTCGTTTCGTGCTTGAGCCTCTCTGAACTTTTCCTCCCACTGATCAGCTTTAACCCTTTCGCCTTGAATCTCCTGACGCCATTGATCTGGAGTTTTTCCTAACCCGGCAGTCCTCATTGATAGCCACATCTTCTTATAATCAATCTTTAAGCTGTTGAGATCCTCTTCAACTCGTTCTTTTCCTTTTCTAAATTTCTCTGCCTCTGCCTTTTGAATGTCAGCATCCAACCCTAAATGCATTTTCTCTTCCTCTAATTGCTCTATTCTCTTCTCTAGCTCTCGATTCTTTATTTCAAAATCTTGCTTTATTATCTCCAATTTAGACAGGACAACTCGTAGACATTCTTCTATTGATTGAGTATTATCTGGACTCAGTCCCGAAATATTATCATTGACTCTTTTGCTTAGCCACACTTTATACTCGGGAGTCACCCCCTCACCTGCAGTCACTCTCTTCATTCGATGTGTTTGCTTCCAAGCATTCGCAACTTCCCTAATCTTCTTCTTGTAACTCTCTCCCGTATAATAGAATTCGCTTTGAACCAACCCATACGTTACTAGCACGAACTGCCTAGACTTGTATTGTCTTGTTGCCAGCAAAGGGGCGTACCCGATGGCTCCCCAAATTCCGGGTAAAGGGACCCAATTAAAGTCTCCACATCTGTAAAGTACCTCTTCAGGCACCATCCATGGAGCTCTCCATTCAATATATTTTTGCTGAAGATTTTGAAAAATTTTCGTCCATCCCTCTTCTGTTATATCTTCTCGTCTAGACATGGCTACTTCCTCTTTTAACGGTGAATAACCTTCGCAAAAAGGTCGACAAGAGACTTTATCCATCTTCCAAAAATGACCACGAAACCATACTATTAATAATGCGCACATCCAATAAGCCTTCCTCTCCCGCTTCTTGAAAGATGCGTTTAATGATCTCGAAAGTCTCCGCAAGAATTGCCGGGACAGGTGTAACTTGTTTTTCCAATCGGTCAAATAGATCCACAACTGCTTCATCTATGTGTCTTAGGGCTTTGGGGAAAATGACTAATCCATAAATGCTTAAGGCAAAAATATCAACTTTCCTCCTCACATCAGGGTGCGTCAAAATCAGATCTCTTAAATCTATCCAAGGAATGCATCTCCCTTCGCCTTTTTGCTGAATCCTGGCTGAGATCCACTGTTCACTCATACCCGTAATTTTCATCAATTTCTTCGCAAAAGGAGGAACATAAGCAGGCCTAATATAAACTTTATCAGCCTGTATCCCTGGACTACGAAGTAAAGTGGTGTATTCTTCTATGGTTGGCACCAAATCCACATTCCCAAAAGTGAAACAACAATATGCGGAATTCCAAAACTGCACCATAGCCCGAAACATGTTTTTATCTATCTTAACATCTAGTAAATAAGAGATATCGCCATAATTGTGGTAGAACATCTGTTTAGTCTCACATTCCCACTGAGTCCAAATATCTCGCAACTCTTGAAGCTCATTTTGCATCACGCTAATGCGGGTGTAGTCCCACAGCTCCGACGTGTAACCTTCAGCTAAGCTATCCCCTTTTTCCAACTGCAGCTTTTCTGACCATGCGCGCACAGTCGCATTGTCCTTTACTTTATCAAGAAAGTTGTTTTCCATGTCAAACTTCCTATTTTAGCAATCGAACAGAAATCGACACCTCTTTAATATGGAATGCCATGCAAAAACCAAATTAAAACACCAAGAGTCGATGTCGCATAAATGTAAATCAAAATAAGCAAAATATCATTAAACACTTTATCCGAGCAACCAATACAGAATTGACATAGTTCTACCCTAGATAGGCTCTTAGGGTTTACTATATGTGGTTTGGTTCTAAAGGAAGGGTACCCAAACCAGCAGATTCCTCAATCCTCACCCATTATAGGCTCATATAGATCGAGTTCGGTTTAGGGGAATACATTTCCCTATGGCCATGCGAAGATGAAAATCTCACGAAACACATAGGTACAGATGTATCCCGGAAGCGGTCCACTAGCCCATGCGGAGGTGAAAACCCCACGAAAGCTTAGTTTCTCACTCCCACTTAAAGGTGTGACCCAACAGTCATGCAATATGATGCCAAAGTATTCTATAAGACTCGAACCACAGCAATGAGATGACGTAAGCGAATGCACTAAAAAGGATCGTAATTTTTCAAATCAAATTTTCAATTTTCGACAAAAGGACAGAAAATAATCAATTTTACGGCTTGACTCTCTTATTTGTCCCCAGTGGAGTCGCCAAGCTGTCGAAACCATTTTTATTTTAAAGTTTGAAAAAATGGGGAATCGACTTTTTTTAAAAAAATAGGGAGTTGCCACCGATCCTTTTTGTCTAGGTGCGATCGGATCACCTATAAAATGTTTTGGTCTGCGAAATTTGAGAAAACGGGTTCGGAAGTCGGTTACGTGCAAGGAAGGGTTAGCACCCTTGCAACGCCCAAAGTTGGTACCAAATTGATTAACTTTGTCCTAATGTCAAAAACTTGGAATTATTAGGGTAACAAAAAATTGAAAGAAAACTAAACTGGAATTGAATCACCAGATGATTTCGTTTCAAAGGGATAAAGGTATTATACCCAACACGTTAGGATATAACGCTTTTACGCTCTGACACTGAGATCATCTTTGATCTTCAAAGCATGTAAAAAGGGGGTGCTTGGGTATTTAGTTGAACGGAAAATCGACACTCAACACGTTAGGGTGTAATTTTCCCTACTTCTAAACACACAAGCATTGCCTTGTTTTTTTTTTGAAAAATATGCAATCTTTAAACTGATTCAATATATGCTTTTAACGAAAGAAAACCATTAGAAAGAATTCGAATACATCTAAAACTCGAAAATATTTAGGGTAAAAAATTTTGGAAGACAGTTAATTAAATTGGAATTGAATCACAAGATTAACTCGTTTTAAAGGGATAAAAGCATCATATCCAACACGTTAGGATATAACGCTCCTATACTCTAACACCGAGGTCATCTTTGATTTTCAAAACACGTAAAGAGGGTATTTGATTGTTTAGTGGAACGGAAAATCAATACCCAACACATTAGGATATAATTTCCCGTACTTCTAAATACACAAACATTGCCTCACTTTCCAAAAATGCAATCTTTAAATTGGCTCAACACTTATTAATCTACTTTTGAATAACAATGAAACTACTAATATCAATCAAGGTGTCAAAACTTGAATCGCGATGCAATAATGCGAATAAAAAACATATATGAGAATAAAGACGTAAAGTTAATGATTTATGCGTGAAAATAGTACCTTAAGCTATTAAAATGAACAAAATATACTTATACGCACAAATAGATAAATGTATGTATATATTTATATATAAACATATAGTTTTAATGTAAACGACATGCATATATATATGAATTTAAAACATATAAAAGTATTTAAGTTAAATGCCCTACAATATTAAAAAAAAAAACTATAAACGTATATAAAAGATTTTCTAAATAAATAAATTATAAAATACTAACATTGATTATACAACAATAATAATATTAGAAATAATATTCATAATAATAATATGAAGTGCTGTTAATAATAATAATAATAATAATAATAATAATAATAATTTAAAATAATAAAAATATAGCGAAAATAATTAAAGAAGATAACAATGAAAAAGGGACTAAATTAAAACCATACACAAATTTCAGAGATCAATTGAGAAATGAACACAACAAATAACAATTTTAATAAAAAATAGTATAATAAAAGGGATCAGACACGTAAATTCCCCTTTTATAAGCAAACATGCGGACCTAAAGGAAATCGGGTCGGGTCGAATCGGGTGGCCTTAAGCGACGTCGTTTCAAAGCTATGGGTAGAGACATTAAACGACGTCGTACCCCTAATAGTTATTAACCCTCCCCATTAGCAGAAAAACGTCACCACATTTCACTTAGCCAAAACCCTAGCCCCCTTTCACCCTTTTCTCTTAGCCGCAAGCTAAGGAAATCAGAGTCCGGCCATTGTATAGCCATGGTATTCGACAATCAATGGAAAACTCGAGCCTCTTTAAGCCTTCCTTTTAAAAACCCGATTCAAAGGCTTTAGTATTTTAAACCTTAAAGACCGTCTTCACTTTCGATTTCGGCGAAGAAAGACAGATCCGACGGTTCGTTCGCAGAGGTATGCTCCTATTCCTCTATTATTAGTGTTTCCATACGATGGAAAAACAACCAAGAGACCGAAAATGAAGAAAAAAAAAGGTATCGGAAGTTGAATATCACCTTTGAAAAAAAATGGTATTTTTGATTTCTTTTCTATTTCTTTGTATTCAATAACTGTATCTGTAATGATGGTCCCATTTACAATATTTTCTCCGACTTTTTATAGTCGAATGTTAAAAGAATAAAAAAAACAATGGGAAATACAGCCGTTTGTCCCCTTTTTTTCTGCTTTTCCTTGCTGTTGTTCCTCTGCTATTGGTTTGCAGGTACGAAAGGTGAACGTGGCGCGTAAGGTATGCGTGTGAGGCAGTCCAAATGCCTGGTTGGGGCTATGGGTCGCGCGTGAGATCTGAAACGGCGCGCGTGTACAGCACGCGAGAAACCAAAAGGGCGCGCGTGGGGAGCTACGACGTGAACTGAAACGCTAGAAAATCTTAGAAGCTTCTGGATCATTTCTGTATTCGGGTCCCTAGGAACCAGATTGGGCCTTATTCATTTTTTTGTATTTATTATAATTTTGTATTTGGGTTATAAATTTAGGTTTGGGTCTAGTTGAGTCTAAAATTTGGGCCACTGTAATTGGGTAGAGGCAGGTTTATTGGGCCCGTTATTTCAGTTTAATGGACTGTTATTTTGTAACGGACTTTTATAACAATAATTTTTTTTTGGTTTTTTTAATATGGCCCGGGCAAATTTTGGGCCCTACAATGCATATTCGTCATCATTACTGTAGGTACGAAGCCAATGCCACATCTCCGAGGTGGTCTTACATGGAGTCACCTCTAAATGCTAATGCCATATCCCGGATAAGGTCTTATATGGACTTCCACATCAAGTATCGATGCCATATCCCGAATATGGTCTTATACGATTCTAATTTTCATTACCGAAGCCATATCCCGGATATGGTCTTATACGGGATCTCAACTCGGTTCTGAGGCCATGTCCCGAACATGGTCTTATAGGGACCTTATCTATATCATATCTCGATGATGGCATTTTCATATTCAATATGGTCCGCTAAGACTTCAACATCTCATTCAACATTAACTAATCAATTTAGTAAAGCATTATACATCAATGTAATGCCAAGCATTCTCAACATGCTAGTATAAATGTTGCATTAATCACATACAAACTTACAAACCCTTTTTCTCGATTCACACTGAACTCAATACTAAAACTTTCAGTTAATAGTACCTTTAATGACTTCCAACCTAACCATCACGGTTAAAATGTTTCAATGAGCATACCTCTGTATCATGCTCCTCACTCATGTACACATAGAATTTCATTCTCCTTATTGATTCATGCGTAAATATACACTTAACTAGAATCATATATCAATACATCAATCTACTCTTTTCTCCTCACTGAGAATATATTTCAAACACACTCTCATTGAGTTTCTCTTGATGTGCTAATTTAAAACCTTTACTATCGTCATATCTCAAGATAGCAGAGACATCTCAAGCAAGTGCATTAACTCTATTCAGTTTACCCGAAAACCCATCGCACAACGTGAAACTTGTGATTTCACCTCTTATACTAGAATTATCACCTTTCTATGATCAAATCAAAAGCGCAATCATAGTAGATATAACTACCACAACTCAAAGAACATACACTTTAAAGATAACCATGATCAACGGAAATATAAGAGAAATGTCACATAAAGATTTATCACTAACTTCATCCACAAAGTACCAGAATAAGGTTGCGAAGAGATAAAGGAATGTCAATTTCAATCGATTAAATCGACAACTGTTTTTTCTAATCTTGCAGTCAGCTAACATTCCCACATGATCACGATTCATGAAAAGAACAACTACATTACCCCTGAAAGGCAACATATATTAATACAAAATACTCAAAGAGATCATTATGGTCCATACAACTATGGTTGTCATGGTCAAACACTTTCACAGTTCAAATATTGTTTCTCCAACCATTTCTGTTATCAAAACTTTTTGACTATTCCTTTTCATTAGTGAACATCAAATCAAGAAGGTCTCGATAAGCGTACACCTCAGGCTTCCTACTCAATTGAGTCAAATAGCCTAGGCTAACTTTCTCTTTACTCTAAACATTGCATAATCAGTGCAATCTTTAAAACATTCACATATTCTTCTCAAAGTTTTTCTCACTTTCTAACTACCCTTATCTCGATATACGTTACTACTTGTTTTGCCACTAAACTTTTTCATTTCGTACTCATGAGCTTATTCAACTTAACCCTCGTAAGGATCTCATTATAAATCAACAGTAGTAAGGGGGTGAGGTCGTAAAGCCTCTAACTTGACTCTCATGACTACATACATATGATTTAACATTCGTCATTAATGTGATAGCATCGTAGTCACACAACTCGCTCCAGGCGAGTTTTCACACTTACTCATGCTACAATTGTTTCTATCACCCTTAATTTCGAACAGTGACTTCACTTACTCAAGTTCCACATTAATGTCTACTCGAGTATTCAACATTAAACTCTGATTTCTCTTACCATTGCTTATCAGTTTAGAGAATGTCTTACGGTTTGAGTACGTCATTTACTTGATTGCCATAGTCCAACTACGGTCTTACTCGTATCACAACCCTATAGCCCAGCTATAATCTTGTAACACCTCAAACCTGGCTCAAACACTACGACCGGATCTGGCATGTCACTAGGAAAGACTGCTAAAAGAGTTACGAGTCTTAGAAGGTCTTTAATTTAAACTTTCTTAAAAGCCTCAAGTTCCGTGGTTCCATTGCAAGCCCAATATTTATTTAAGATAAAACTTTAATTAATCAAACCTTGTGCTTTAAGTGAAAGTTGAAAACACCTATCGTTTACTAGATTAAACCCAAAGTTGGTGGCAAAATCTCTTTTTTGTTTTTAAAAGAAGTGTTGTTTGTCAGATTGAGAAGAAAACTTTCGTTCGTATTTTATAAAAACATTTTGTCGAGTAATTTCTATTAAATACGTCCAAAGATTAAAATTAAAATTTACCCAAATTAGAAGTGGCCTTATTACATTTCCAAAATCCCGAAAAAGTAAAGAAAATAACGTTCTATTTAAAAAGAAAGAAACCATGCGTGGCCACCTCGTAGTCCCCTTCGGCCCGGTCTGCTGAACTAAGTGTTACCTGTACAGATGTTAAACAAACAGAGTGAGTCAAAAGACTCAGTGTGCAATAACCAAACACCCCTTATTGGGCTCAAGCCCGTTAGAAACAGATTGGCCTTAGCCCCACAAAGATGTAATAGCACGATAACATATGCATGATGATGCAGAACCCATTCCAACCTAAACTTCCATCCGCTATACACCATTGATGGCAGTCATGCTGCTCACCGTCAGAAATTGTGACGAAGTCACCAGACTGAAATGGCACAAGCCACCAGATTATCAGAGTTGCAACAAAGTCACCAAGCTGAAATGGCACAAGCCACCAGATACACTTCCCCTTCTATTCATGGCATATTTTCCCCCATGCAACATGAAATCGTGGTGTGAGCATGCAACATATCTCAACATGTATCAAATGCAACATAAACTCATGTCAAAATAATCGCATAATTATCACAAATACAAATCACTGACCTGATGTCTCGCTTTTACTTACCATATATAGAAGAACAACTAATGCCGTTATTTCGGCATCTCACCATACATACACATACTTAAAAGTAACAACAAAGATGTGTGAATATTACACACCTGAACACGAGGAGGACTAAGCTCTCAACACTATCGACACTCTCGGAAGAGGAACGATCGCGATCGCCTATTCTGCTCGGCGTCCACCACAACCCGTGGCCACCCCAGACTACCGATCATCGCACGTCGCTTAAACTTAGGGGTTGGGACTACTGGTCCAACCCTCTCCTTTGATTGACTGGCACTTAAGATACCGAAAAAGAGAGATAGGATTCGGAGATTGGCTGTTCCTTGGACTTGGAACTTAAATGGTTCAGCTTCACAACCAAACCGATGAAAGATCCGAAGCAGATGCCTAGCACTTGTCCCACAGTATTCCTCTTAAAACAGAGGGCCCGAACTACACCCAAGAAAATTTGGCACAAGTTACTATAACAGAGAAGATTCGGCAATGATCAAGAGTGGAAGAGAATTAAATGGAAGAACCAAAATAAGAGAAAGGGAGATTCAATAAAGGCTCAAGGGTTTCGGCAACACAATAAGAAGAGAGGAAAGTTTTGGAGAAAAGAATGATGAGGGGAAAATAGGGAAAGAAGAACAAAGATGGAGTGCAACAGATTTCGGTTTTAGAAGGTGAGTAGAGAAGAAGAAGGAGAAAACAAAAGATTGCAAGGGAAAGGTGTGGTGCTTTCGGTTGTGAAGTTTAAGAGGATGAGTAGGGAGAAAAAAAAAGATGAAGAAAAGATGCACTAATGGTCTCCTTACATTCGGCTATAGGTCAAAAGAAGAAAAAATGAAAATTGGCTAGGCACATTCGGCATATAGGTACTAAGAACCCAAAGAGAACGAAGGAGCTTCAAGAGAACCTACCAACATCGGCACCATCTACTTCCTTAGTGACCGAATGCACTACAAAAGAACAAAGAAAACTTAAAACCCATACTAACTTTCGGCACACCAGCCAACAAAACAAAACCGACCTTTTCTCCCCCTACATCAAGCATCCAAAAATTCGGCAACCTACCTCACCAACACCAAATCCCCAAATTTTCTCCTAACTTCACTCTTGGTCACATATTTGAATCAATTTGAATTATTCAAAATCCCCTTTTTACTCTTGTCCATCCTTTTGAAATATTTGATTAAGTCCACCTCCACTTTTTAAGGCTCCTAACCGAATCCATCATCCAAGCTCCTTAGGCGCATAAGCAAAAATAAAATTCCACATTGCTGACAACGCGAGTCGAACCTATTCCCTCACTGCTCCCCCTGAGGCGTCACTTACCTAAACCTTAAGTGGTGCCTCCTTGCCACTTTACCATTTAAATTCTTGTGTCAACAACCACAAGCAATAACCCTTAAGTCCTACCCCAACTAGCTTTCCCCTAAAGTGCCCAAAATTGAAATTTTGGCCATGGTTCCGACTTAACCCCGGGCCTCCCGGGAACCCCAAACACACACAAACAATAGATAAGGCAAACCAAACACACAGAAGAATAAAAGATGCATAGCCCCTAATCTAGGATGTTACAGCTCTACCCCCTTAAAGAAATTTCGACCTCGAAATTACCTGGTCAGAAGAGGTGAGGGTATTGCTGTCGCATTGTATCCTCTGGCTCCCACGTCGCCTCTTCCATACTGTGATTTCGCCATAAGACTTTAACCAACGGGACCGATTTCCTTCTTAGCACCTTGACATCTCGTTCCAAGGTCTGGATCGGTTCCTCCACATAAGACAAGTCTGACCTTACCTCAATCTCCTCTACTGGCGCGACGTGAGACGGATCCAAACGGTAGCGTCTTAACATTGAAACATGGAACACATCATGTATCTGTTTCAATTCTAAAGGTAACTCCAGCTGATACGCCACTGGTCCCACACGTTTCAAAACCCGATAAGGCCCAATAAACCTGGGACTTAGCTTGCCCTTCCGTCCAAACCTCACCACCTTCTTCCACGCTGAAACTTTCAAGAAAACCTGATCACCTACTGAAAACTCTATCTCTTTTCGCTTCAGATCTGCATGTGATTTTTGCCTGTCGGACGCTTCCTTCAATCGAGTCAGAATCAACTTAACCTTCTCCTCTATCTCTGCAACCAATTCTGGACCCAACGTCTGACGCTTACCCAATTCTATCCAACAGGTAGGAGGACGACACCTCGGCCCATATAACACTTCATAGGGCGCCATCTGAATACTAGATTGGTAGTTGTTGTTGTATGCGAATTCTGCCAACGGTAAGAGCTCTTCCCAACTACCCCTGAAGTCGATGACACAACCTCTCAACATATCCTCCAAGATTTGAATTACTATCTCAGGCTGACCATCAGTCTGTGGATGAAAAGCTGTGCTAAAGTCCAATCTTGTACCCAATGCGATGCAAAGGTGCCCTCGTAATCGCGACGTAAACCTAGGGTCTCTATCTCGATATGATCGATCATCGGTACCCTATGCAACCTCACAATTTCGCCACATACGACTTAGCCAACCTCTGAAGAGAATAGTCGACACGAACAGGTATGAAATGAGCGGACTTCGTCAATCGATCCACGATCACCCATATCGAATCTTTCTTCGTAGGCGTAAGCGGTAGCCCACTAACAAAGTCCATAGTGATCCTTCCCCATTTCCACTGTGGAATCTTCACTGGCTGTAATAACCCCGAAGGCAACTAATGCTCCGCTTTTACTTGCTGACACGTTAAACACTTTCCCACAACCTCCGTAACTTCCCGCTTTAATCCAGGCCACCAGAACTGTTCACGCAGATCCCGGTACATCTTATTCCCTCCAGGATGCATAGCGTAAGGGCTACTATGCACTTCCTGAAGAATCATCTGCCTCAACCTGACATTCTTCGGCATGCAAGCCTTCTCACGGAAACACAAAACCCCATCACCGTTCAAATTATAATCTTCTACCCCACCATTCTGAACTTGCAGAAGTCGAGCACTCAAGACATCATCCAATAACTGCTTCTCTTTAATCTGATTTACCCACGTTGGTTTCACTTGAAGTTCAGCTAACAAACTTCCATCATCAAACAGACTGAGATGAGCAAACATTGCCCTTAAATCTGTTATTGCCTTCCGACTTAACGCATCCGCCACCACGTTAGCTTCTCCCGGATGGTATTCTATTGAGCCGTCATAGTCCTTCAACAGCTCCACCCACATTCACTGCCTTAAGTTCAACTCCTTCTGAGTTAGAAGATATTTCAAACTCTTGTGGTCGGTGTAGATAATGGACTTCTCTCCATACAGATAATGTCTCCAGATCTTCAGAGCGAAAACTACCGCAGCCAACTCCAAATCATGCGTGGGATAGTTCCTCTCATGCGGTCTTAACTGCCGAGATGCATACGCAACAACCTTCCCGTCATGCATTAACACACACCCTAACCCCGTGTGTGAAGCGTCACAATAAACTACGAACTCTTTTTCGGCCTCAGGCTGAATCAAAACCGGAGCCTCTGTCAAAATCCTCTTTAGCTTCTCAAAGCTTTCCTATTGCTTGCCAGTCCAAACAAATGGTACCCCTTTCCTCAGCAACTTAGTTAAGGGTGTCGCAATTAAGGAGAAACCCTCAACAAATCTTCTGTAGTAACCTGCCAATCCAAAGAAACTTCGGATCTCTGCCACAGACTTAGGCGGTTTCCAACCTAACACAGCTTCAATCTTCCGGGGATCAACCCTAATCCCTTCTGCCGATACCACATGTCCCAGAAAAGTAACTTCCTTCAACCAAAACTCGCATTTGCTAAATTTAGCGTACAGCTGCTTCTCCCTCAAAATCTGTAAAACCACCTGAATATGCGAATCGTGCTCCTCTTCTGTCTTGGAATATACCAGAATGTCATCTATGAACACTACAACGAACTGGTCCAGATAGGGTTGGAAAACCGGTTCATCATATCCATGAACGTAGCTGGTGCATTAGTCAACCCAAATGGCATCACCAGGAACTCATAGTGACCATAACGAGTTCAAAAAGTCGTCTTGTGAACATCTGCTTCCCTGACCTTAAGCTGATGATATCCCGACCTCAAATCTATCTTTGAAAAGACCGAAGCCCCTTTGAGCTGATCAAACAGGTCGTCTATCCACGGCAGCGGGTACTTGTTCTTAATTGTCAACTTATTCAACTGGCGGTAATCAATGCACATTCGCATGGACCCGTCTTTCTTCTTCACAAATAGCACCAGCGCTCCCCACAGAGATACACTGGGTTAGATAAAACCACGATCCAACAGCTCCTGAATTTGAGCTTTAAGTTCAACCAGTTCCTTCGGTGCCATCCTATAAGGGGCGATGGACACCGGAGCCGTCCTTGGAAGTAGCTCAATTCTGAACTCCACCTTACAATCCGGAGGCTACCTTAGAAGCTCTTCAGGAAAGACATCCACAAATTCCTTTACTATTCTAACCTCATTCACGGTCACCTCCTTTACATCCAATGTACTGACAAAAGTTAAGAAAGCCATGCACCCTTTTCTCACCATTCGTTCCGCCTTTAGAGCAGACACTACATTGGACAAGTAGTCTCTCCTTTCGCCTATCACCAAAACTTCATTATCCTCAGGAGTCCTTAACACCATGCGCTTAGCAGCACAATTCAAGTTTGCTCGATACCTTACCAACCAATCCATGCCTAAGATCAAATCGAACTCCCCGAACGGTAGTTCCATTAAATCAGTTGGGAAAATCGACCCTTGTACTTCTAGAGGCACACTTCTAAAAACTTTGCTTACCACTACAGATTGTCCTAAAGGACTAAGTACAGTCATCTCCCTAGAAGTAGTTTCAGAGTTCATGCTTAAAGTTCCAGACACCACCCTAGCAACATAGGAATGCGTCGACCCAACATCTATTAATGCAGTAAAGGGCAAACCGAAAATAAGGAACGTACCCGTTATAACGTCTGGTGCATCACCCTCTTCTTGGCGTCTGGCTGCATAAACTAACCCTGGCTGTCTTGCCTCCGTATTCCCAGAACCTCTGCCCGGTGCTCCACGACCCGTCTGTGGTTGCTGACCACCCCTTCTGAAAAGATCAAAACTCTGTCCCACTGGCCGCTCCTGCTCTACTTGTGGACAATCCTTAATCATATGATCCATAGATCCACACCTGAAACATCCACCGGTTCTCCTTCTACACTCCCCTGAATGCCTGCTCCCACACAGAGCGCATGATCGAAACTGACCCATCGCCGCAGGCCTCACAACTCGAGCTGGACTATCAAACCTAGCCCTCTTTTGGAAACCTCCCGATGACCCAAAGCTTCTCTTATTCTTACCCTTGTCTTTCTCCCTGCTTTGGATCTCGATCCGCTTCACCTCTTCAACTGTTTTTTGCTTTTTCAACTAAGACAACAAAGTCTCTCTCTCGCTGTGGAGCTATCAACACTCTCAACTCATCCCGTAGCCCATCCTCGAACCGCACGCAATGCTCATACCAAGTCGCCACTATGCCTCGGGCGTAACGGCTCAAACACAGCCACATTTAGAGCCACGCCAGAAATACCCCTAAACATTTTAGCTCCATTAGCTCGGAGTCGCTCAGGGATGGACTTCCGAGTTGTTGTTCTAGTGCTTGCCCCAGCCACTCGCTCCAACACACGCAGCATTGCTTGAGACAGGGCATCATCTCCACCGGTTCTGTCTTACGATCCTGCTTCTGCCATAGGTGCTGCGGGTGCTTCGCCCTCAGGCTCATTTCTCGCTTCCGAGAGTTCAACCTCGGTACCCTGGCCTCTCCCACGGCAGCGTGCAACATGTCCACGTCCTCTACCACTCATGTCTATCGCTCTGTCTTACTCTGACTACAAATTTTATGCGTCAGCATTTCTTTTCACTGTTTATTAACGAGTAGTTTTATGAGGATAATGTTTATAAGTAGTTCTTTCGTGAGGCACATGCATACCTAAGGGTTTTCATCTATACAATAGAGTTTCTAAATTCCAACATCTATGACTAGATATCTATATCATACAACTACCTCATGCAATTCACTTAACAATCAGAAAACTTACCTGGCAGACTTGGACCGGAGACTCGGGTGCCATACTTCTAGAAAACAGGTCCATATGTACTTTTCTTTTTAAACCGTCTTAGATACAAAATTTGGACAACATTTTGAACCCAAAACCCAAGGCCGAGCTTTTAAACCTGGCTCTGATACCAAAATGTAACACCCCAAACCCGGCTCAAACACTACGACCAAATTTGGCATGTCACTAGGAAAGACTGCTAAAAGAGTTACGAGTCTTAGAAGGTCTTTAATTTAAACTTTGTTAAAAGCCTCATGTTCCGTGGTTCCATTGCAAGCCCAATATTTATTTAAGATAAAACTTTAATTAATCAAACCTTGTGTTTTAAGTGAAAGTTGAAAACACCTATCGTTTACTAGATTAAACCCAAAGTTGGCTGCAAAATCACTTTTTGTTTTTAAAAGAAGTTTTTTTTGTCAGATTGAGAAGAAAACTTTCGTTCGTATTTTATAAAAACATTTTGTCGAGTAATTTATATTAAATACGTCCAAATATTAAAATTAAAATTTACCCAAATTAGAAGTGGCCTTATTACATTTCCAAAATCCCGAAAAAGTAAAGAAAATAACGTTCTATTTAAAAAGAAAGAAACCGTGCGTGGCCACCTCGTAGTCCCCTCCGGCCCGGTCTCCTGAACTAAGTGTTACCTGTACAGATGTTAAACAAACAGAGTGAGTCAAAAGACTCAGCGTGCAATAACCAAACACCCCTTATTGGGCTCAAGCCCGTTAGAACAGATTGGCCTTAGCCCCACAAAGATGCAATAGCACAATAACATATGCATGATGATGCATAACCTATTCCAACCTAAACTTCCATCCGCTATACACCATTGATGGCAGTCATGCTGCTCACCGTCAGAAATTGTGACGAAGTCACCAGGCTGAAATAGCACAAGCCACCAGATTATTAGAGTTAGGATAGAGTCACCAGGCTGAAATGGCACAAGCCACCAGATACACTTCCCCTTCTATTCATGGCATATTTTCCCCCATGCAACATGAAATCATGGTGTGAGCATGCAACATATCTCAACATGTATCAAATGCAACATAAACTCATGTCAAAATAATCGCATAATTATCACAAATACAAATCACTAACCTGATGTCTTGCTTTTACTTACCATATATAGAAGAACAACTAATGCCGTTATTTCGGCATCTCACCGTACATACACATACTTAAAAGTAACAACAAAGAGGTGTGAATATTACACACCTGAACACGAGGAGGACTAAGCTCTCAACACTATCGACACTCTCGGAAGAGGGAACGACTTCGATCTGCCTATTCTGCTCGGGACGCTCTGGCCTACAACCCGGGGCACCCCATACTGCTGACATCGCATGTCGCTTAAACTTAGGGGCTGGGACTATTGGTCTAACCCTCTCCTTTGATTGACTGGCACTTAAGATCCCGAAAAAGAGAGATAGGATTCGGAGATTGGCTGTTCCTCAGACTTGGAACTTAAATGGTTCAGCTTCACAATCAAACCGATGAAAGATTCGAAGCAGATGCCTAGCACTTGTCCCACAGTATTTGTCTTAACAGAGAGGGCCCGAACTACACCCAAGAAAATTTGGCACAAGTTACTATAACAGAGAAGATTCGGCAATGATCAAGAGTGGAAGAGAATGAAATGGAATAACCAAAATAAGAGAAAGGGAGATTCAATAAAGGCTCAAGGGTTTTGGCAACACAATAAGAAGAGAGGAAGCTTTGGAGAAAAGAATGATGAGGGGAAAATAGGGAAAGAAGAACAAAGATGGAGTGCAACAGATTTCAATTTTAGAAGGTGAGTAGAGAAGAAGAAGGAGAAAACAGAAGATTTCAAGGGAAAGGTGTGGTGCTTTCGGTTGTGAAGTTTAAGAGGATGAGTAGGGAGAAAAAGAAGATGAAGAAAAGATGCACTAATGGTCTCCTCACCTTCGGCTATAGGTCAAAAGAAGAAAAAATGAAAATTGGCTAGGCACATTCGGCATATAGGTACTTAGAACCCAAAGAGAACGAAGGAGCTTTAAGAGAACCTACCAACATCGGCACCATCTACTTCCTTAGTGACCGAATGCACTACAAAAGAACAAAGAAAACTTAAAACCCTTACTAACTTTCGGCACACCCGCCAACAAAACAAAACCGACCTTTTCTCCCCCTACATCAAGCATCCAAAAATTCGACAACCTACCTCACCAACACCAAATCCCCAAATTTTCTCCTAACTTCACTCTTGGTCACATATTTGAATCAATTTGAATTATTCAAAATCCCCTTTTTACTCTTGTCCATCCTTTTGAAATATTTGATTAAGTCCACCTCCACTTTTCAAGGCTCCTAACCGAATCCATCATCAAAGCTCCTTAGGCGCATAAGCAAAAATAAAATTCCACATTGCTGACGACGCGAGTCGAACCTGTTCCCTCACTGCTCCCCCTGAGGCGTCACTTACCTGAACCTTAAGTGGCGCCTCCTTGCCACTTTACCATTTAAATTCTTGTGCCAACAACCAGAAGCAATAACCCTTAAGTCCTGCCCCAACTAGCCTTCCCATAAAGTGCCCAAAATTGAAATTTTGGCCAAGGTTCCGACTTAAGCCCGGGCCTTCCCGGGGACCTCAAACATACACTAACAATAGATAAGGAAAACCAAACACACAGAAGCATAAAAGATGCATAGCCCCTAATCCATGATGTTACAAATCTTACATGTCGTCACGATGCCATAGCCTCGCTATGGTCTTAACGGAATCTCATATCAATACCAATGCCATATCCCAGAAACGGTCTTACATGGAAACTCATGTTGATGTCGATGCCATATCCTAGATATGGTCTTGCACGGGATCTTATATCAATATCGACGCCATATCCCAGATATGGTCTTACACGATTTCATGCCGAAGCCAGGTCTCGGACGTGGTCTTACACGGAATCACTATTTGAGGCCGACGCCATATCCCAGATATGGTCTTACACGGGATCACGTATCGTTGCCAATGTCATGCCCCAGACATGGTCTTATATGGGATCACATGTATTGCCATGGTCCAACCATGGTCTTATTCATCAATTTATCATTGAACGACCGTACTCATCTCCTCGCATTCTACTTAGTCAAACTTCTCGCTTTAACTCCCACACTATAATATGTGTGGCTTCATAACATGATCGTAAAATAAGACATTATACATCCTCTACTTTAACAATGCATATGAGATTCAACTATGTGGACATATTGTTCATACATCATTCAAACAGTCGTACATACATACGTATCCCATTCTCTAGATATATTTACCCACTATATACACCTAACCCAATAGGTCGAGTATATAACACCGTATGCATATCAAGCCAATACAGATAAGCTTATCACTTTATAACTCTCATTTCAACCCTCAACTTAGAATTATCTCATTATCACTTACAACATTATTGGATTTAGCTCGGTTGGGAATCATCTCTGTCTTAACAAAACAATTTCGTTAGAGCCGGGAGATATCACACTATCACGGTCCGCCTATGGCATGTATAGCTAGACTCTTACTCACGCTAGGTTAGTCTGAGAACCGACTAAACCATAACTCTGATACCACTAAATGTAACACTCCTTACCTGGATTCTATGCCGGAACCGGGCACGAGGCATTACCGAACTTGACTTGCTTAATCATTCCACTTTAGGCTATAAAAATTCTCTCCAATTTAAAACATTTCATTCACCATTGTAACATCCCTATCATTGGTCAACGAGACCCTTTACACCCGCTCGTGATGTCGTGAAACCAAACCCTGAACTTTTCAAACACTTAGAAAATTTCACCTAAACAGGGGCCACACGCCCATGTGAAATGGGACACGCCCGTGTGGGCAGGCCGTGTGGTCACACACGCCCATGTCCCTACCCCGTGTATAAAAACATGAGTATTTTGTTTGTGACACATGGCCTAGGCACACGCCCGTGTGACTAGCCCGTGGTCGACACTGACTAATTTCACACGACCTTAACACGCCCGTGGCAGTGGTCCGTGTGCCAAACCTTGGCATTCTCACTTATCCACACGGCCTGTACACATCCGTGTGCTTCAGCCGTGTGGCGATTTAAATTCTAAGTGCAAGGTGCAGACTTCACACGGCCTGGGCATACACCCATGTACTAGCCGTGCCTCTCACACTGCCTAGGCACACGCCGTGTGACTAGCCCATGTGGACAATTGAAAGGCTATCTACCAAGCCATTAGCCACCCTCACTTGCATACATTCATACACCATCACACAACACTCTCAAATCATCAATTATAACATATTTGATTTATAAGAATGAGGTCTTCTTCCCATACACAAGGGTTAATCAAGCTACGTATAAATACAATTGACTTAAGCCATCATCTATGGCTATACACAACTGAACCATAAACTCTATTAGGCCAACACAATTGGCTATATTAACTATGACTTAATCAACTTTAAATACTATCCCTATACATGCCATAACTCATAAGGACTTAAAACCTCATACCAAGTGTTTGCTCGATAGTGTGAAACATCTTCGGCGGTCTCCAACCCGAGCTAGCTAAATTAACCTATAAGAGATGAGAAAGGAAGAGGAGTAAGCAATAATGCTTAGTAAGTTCATATGCATATAACTATCAACTATTGATATTCATTGATTATACTCAACCACAAGGTATTATAATGAGTTTTACTCTTAAACTCATGGTTACTTACTCAACCATTTTTGAGACTTACTCATTCTGCCTCTTACCACATTCTAACCATGCCACAAGCTAATTGCTCATGTTAACTTGCATACATCCCTGCACTTGTCACCACATGATCTCATAAAACTATACATCAAACATTTTCAATAAGTCACTCATACTACAATCTCTCAGTGGTTTCGCACTTAGCCCACCCACAATCTCTAATAGGGTGGTATCGCTCATAGCCCACCATTTACTATTTAAGGTGGTATCGCACATAGCCCACCGTTATTATACATTCACGGATATTTATCCACATACATTTCTCTATTTCAAATGTCCATCCGGGAACATCCTCACACATTATCATTCTTACTTAGCTTTCTATGATAATCGTTCGCATTCACATAATGCATTAATAATTATAACTTATGCAACCAAGGTGCATCATTTACAAATACCCACTATGGGTTTATCATATACCGAATTCATCTCAATTCAGTTCTAACACATACATGTACCTCTCTTGGTACAGCCACATTCATTCTCATTCTTAACATACTTGTTGAATCACTCAAATTGTTAAATAAAACCCTTGAGTCTCATACACATAATGTCACATTGACATCATACCCCCGATAGGGTCTTACATGAATTAACATATCGATGCCATGTCCCTGACATGGTCTTATTCAATATCTCACACCGAGGCCATATTCCAATATGGTCTTACGCGGGACCATAACTATCATCATATCATGCTATTTGCATTTCTCACTATCTTAGATTCAATTCTCTTAAAAACTCGTCAAAACACATTTAACACATTCATAGCGTAATTATACATTCCATACAGCATTGGAATATTAAATAACCCGTACGTAATTACAACATTTACACACGAACTTACCTTGATGCCGAAAAGGGGTCGAAAGGGACCTATTTGTCCACATTTCTCTTTTCTCCCGTTCTAGGTCCAAATCTCGTTTTCTTTGATCTAGAACAATAGAATTTACTCATTTAATCACTTAGGATTCATAATACAACAAAATATACACTTAGGAAAAAATGACTATTTTGCCCTTATACATTGGCAAAATTATGATTTTGCCCCTAGGCTCATAAATCACTTTTCTTCACATTTTCCTATTAAGAAAGCCTAGCTGAACATTTAATACTCTTACAACTTTCAACAATTCTGACTATTTCATGCATTAATGAACAAATTACAACATTTGCATCTTAGTCCTAATTAGGTGTTTTCATGACAACAGCTTTCACAAAAGTTGTTTCTCATCTTCCTAACATTCATTTTCTTCCATAAAAACTCAGCAACCAACATAAACTCTCTCATGGCAAGTCCCTAGACTTTCAACCATATTGCAAATTAGTCCCCTCATTAGCTAGCTTAAGCTTTGGGGACTCCAAAAGTACAATTTTTATAAAGAAAGATCACCAAAATCACTTACTTTTGAGGAGAAATGTTTGCTGAAATTTTTGAGCTCTCCGACCCTTGTTTGCTGCCAATTTTCAATGGTGATGAAGAAGAGAAAAGATGATACCTTTCTTTTCTTTATTCTTCTCTTATTTTATTTATTTAGTCAACAAAAGTCACCAACTCTTGTAAGCTTTTTAATTCCTTGTCCCCTTGACCGTCCATCACTCTTAGGAAGGTATAATTTCATTTTAGAGACCTCCAATTTACACTCTATAGCTATTTGTCACCTCTAGCAAATAAAATAGAACTTTTGCACTTAATGCGATTTAATCTTTTTTCGAGATTAAGCAATAAATCGCTAAAATTAAAGCACCAAAATTTTCATGCACCCTTATAAACATGTTATAACACATAAAATAACATGAAAATATTTTTCTCTAACCTCGGATTAGTGATCCTGAGATCACCGTTCTGAATAGCCCCTAAATCGGGCTGTTACAAACACCCCTAACCTGTAACCGTCACCGGACTAGGGTTAAGAGGTGTTACTAATCATTTTCGAACATTCCATATCATTTTCAACTCAAAGTCAATCAAACAAAATAAGTCACAATCATATAGTCCCTTAAATAGGTCAATGAAACCTTAAACATGTGTTAGAAAGGGGTCGGGACTAAACCGAACACATACGAAAATTTATGAAATTTAAACATTTTTCTAAGTTACAGAGGTCACACGCCCGTGTGGGTAGGCTGTGTGCCTCACACGGCCTCGGACACGCCCGTGCATCCAAGCCGTGGCAAAACAGGACATATATAGTGACTTGTTCACACGGCCTGAGACACGCCCGTGTGCCTCACCCGTGGTCAACACTGACTTGCACCATACGGCCAGTCACACGCCCGTGTGTCCAGCCTGTGGTCTAGTCTGACTTGCATCAATTTACCAACTTGAATGACACGGTCGAGCCACACACCTGTGTGCTCAACCGTGTGGGTAATTATAGGCCATTTTCAAGGCCAAATTACCATCGACACTTTGAGATCACCTATAAGCATCAAACTAATACCAAATCAAACCTCAAATGCAGCCAAAACATACCAATACAAGCACCAATTTATCATTTACTATACCATCTATAATTATACTCAATTCCATCTCAAATAAGTTTATCCATAATACCAAATTTCACATCCCAAATCATATAGGTCAAGCATCATATAAACCTTACCACATTTCACATTTAAACCACAATTTTCATCAATCATCTAAGCATGGAACATACCATATCTCATGGCAAGATTTATACATCTCAAAACATGCCACATTCAATAGCCTATACATGCCATATACCACACATATATATATACACATCTTTCTAAAAGTACCAAAATAGATAGCCGATAGTGTGATTGAGTCGCTGACGATCCCCGGATCCGAGCTAGCTTTAAAGACAACTCAGAAATGTAGACACACTTCACACAAGAAGCTTTAGAGCTTAGTAAGTTCGTAATATAATACATTTAATACAATAATACAATTACGATATACAAAGTTAACCCAACACATAGATCAACTCACAATATGTACCATATCATCCATAGCTAATGTAAGGCCCAATTTTAGCCCGGGGCTCAATAAACAAATTAAAAAAGAGAGTCCAATTTTTTACAAACCTAGCCTAAACCCGAAGCCCAAACATACCCAAACAAACTAAACCCAAAGTTACAAGGCCCAAATGGCCCAAAACCTAAACCAAAAATAGAAAAAAAAAAGAAACCCTAACCCTAGGTTAGCCCCGCCGCCACCGTGCCTCCGTACACCGCCACGTCCGCACTCCGTGCACCGCCAGCTAGCCTTCGTACCTACAAATAGGACAAAAAAAACACAGCAAAGAAAACAAATATTGTATATTTTTTTATTTCAAAATTCAGCTATAAAAGGTAAAGGAATACCTTTGTAATTTTTTTTGACAGACAATCAATACAAAAAAAAGAACCAAAGCAGATCAGCAAAGGTTTTTTCTTCTTTTTCTTTTTTTCCTTTTCTTTTTTTTTTCGAAACTGTAATATACATAAATAGATTGTTATTTCTATTTTTTTAAACTATACATAGATATTAAAATATAGCATAAAAAAAGAGAAAAACGTGCACTGGGGTCTCGACCACCACCACACTTTGCAGTGGTCTTGACGGCGACGGACGGCGGAGATTGGCGCCGGAGCTCTCGCCGGAACCTGGCTGGATTCAAAGAGGGGGAGAGAAAAAAGAAGGCTGAAATTTATCTTTTTTAAAAAGGAGGCTCAAATGATTTTTTGGGGGGATTATTTGGTTTAAATACATGCATAAAACGATATCGTTTTAGGCCATGCATTTAGGCGCTGAAACGGCGTCGTTTCCCCCCATCCGCGCGCGACTCGACCCGCTTCATGGGGGATCTGCTCGTTTTTGTTAAATGGGTTATTTACAACCCTGGTCCTTTCGCTTTTTAAACCTATTTCAATTAAATCTCTTCGGTTCTTTAAATTTGACCCGAAAGTTTCGCATCTGTTTCATTTTGGTCCCTATTAAAACGCGGCGTTTTGGTGAGCGGGGATATTTCCCCATTTGGTCCCTCCATTTTATTCGCGCGTTACAATTAGGTCCTTTGCTTTTATTTTTATTCCCAATTTTGGCCCAAAACCTTGTTTAAATTTTGATCTAGCCCTTTAAACTTTTATCTTATTATGATTTAGGCCTTTAGTTTCATTTTAACTTCAATTTGGTCCTTATTTATTTAATTTCAATCATTTTAGATTTATTTCCTATATGTCATTTTATTTATTATTTATTTGTTTCTTTTTATATATTACTTTATCTATTATTTAACCTATTTATTCCATGTTCTTAAATTTTTTAATTAATTGATCTATTTCTTTTTATTGTACATTGTTATTTTATTCTATTACGTGTTTATTTTATTATTATTATTATTATTACTATTATATTTATTATTATTATTTTATTATCTTTCAACTATTGTACATAGTATTTATTTATTTATTGATTTACAATTAGCTTTTACTATTATTTTTACTATTATTTTCTTTTATTTTATTTGTTTGTTTATTTATTTATCATTTTTAACTTTTACCTATTATTTTATATAGGTTGTTTATTTTAGCTTTTGTTTTATTTTATTTTATTTTTGCCTTTATTACTGTTATTTATATTATCATAATCATTTTTATTCTATTATGCATATCGGCACTGTAATTCATTTTCCATTTTCCTACGATCATATTACATTTTATCCGATGCATTAATTTTTTTTTTGAAATAAGCAAATACTCCGCGTTTTAAGATTCGAAAGAAATCGTACCCTAACTTACTGCATTTCGATTTTTCTCGTCGAGTCTAAAGAACTAATTATCTTTTTTTCAAAGCGTATAAGTTAAATAAAAGCTTATTCTCGGGAATTCAAAAGTGTTGTGTCCTAATTCACTTGATGTGACATTTTGTTATCTCAAGTAAGGATTTCTAAAAAAATAAAGGCAATATTTTGTATTTGGAATCTTGAGAAATTGTGCCCTAACTTACTGGGTTCCGATTTTTCGTTTGACCTAAATAACCGAATATCCTTCTTAAACTTAAATGCATGAGTTTTAAAAGTCAAAAGACAAGCTTAGTTTTGAGGATTTGAAATGTCGTATCCTAACTCACTGGGCGTGACATCTTACTTCTTCGAAATAAGAGGGTCTTAGAATCTAATTTAATTTATTCAAGTTTAATTCAAACAAAGAGGATCGTATTTTTAAAATCTTTTCAAATTTTCGACATTAAGACGTTAATCAATCAATTCGGAACCAATTTTGGGCATTACGAGGGTGCTAATCCTTCCTCGTGCGTAACCGACTCCCGAACCTGTTTTCTCGAATTTTGTAGGCCAAAAAAATTGTTTTAATAAATCAAAATGTTTTAATGATCAATCTCAAGGTGATCCGATCACACCTCGAAAAAAGATTGGTGGCGACTCCATTTTCGTTTTTAAAGTCGACCCTGTTTTTTCAAAAAAAATGGTTTCGACAGCTTGGCGACTCCGCTGGGGACAATAAGAGAGTCAAGCCGTAAAATTGATTATTTTCTGTCCTGTTGTCGAAAATTAAAAATCTGACTTGAAAAATTACGATCCTTTTATTGTATTTGTTTGTGTTATTTCATATGATTGCTGTGGTTTTAGTCTCGTAGAATATTTTCGCATCATATTGCATAAGGGCCGTTTGGTCTTACCTCTTTTAAGTGGGAGTGAGAAGCTACTCCTTCGTGAGGTTTTCACCTCCGTGCAGGATAGTGGATCGCTTTCGGGATACATCCGTACCTATGTCATCGTGAGATTTTCATCTTCGTGCAGCCATAGAGAAATGTAGTCCTCTGAACTAAACTCGGTTCGTATGAGCCTATAATGGGTGAGGATCGAGGAATCTGCTGGTTCGGGTACCTCAACTTTAGAACCAAACCGCATGTATAAGACCCTAGGAGCCCACCCTAGATAGCACTACGCCAAACCTTAGCGGTTACCCAGATAGGTGCTTGATTCTTTTTCATTTGCTTTGAGTTTTGTTTTTTTTTTGTACTGACTTATTGTGTTTTTGCTATGTTTGCATGTCATCTCATATTTAAAAGAGTGTCAATTCACGTTCGATTACTAAATTAGAGAGCTTGTTATGGAGAACGAATTTCTTGATAAAGTGAAAGATAACGCGGATGCCCGTATGTGGTCAGAGAAAACACAATTAGAGAAAGGGGATAGTCTAGCCGAGGGGTACACGTTAGAATTATGGGACTACACCCGTATCAGCGTGACGCAAAATAACCTTCAGGAATTAAAAGAGATATGGGATCAGTGGAATGATGAGACCAAACAGTTGTTCTACTGTAATTATGGGGATTTGTCGTGTCTACTCGACATCAAGGTAGATGAACATTTATTTCGGGCCCTCGCTCAGTATTGGAACCCTACATACAGTTGCTTTACCTTTGGGAGGGTCGATTTAGTGCCAACCGTGGAAGAATATACAGCCCTACTGCGTTGTCCAAAGGTTCAAGTCGATAAAGCTTATTCTAGAGCCACTTATGTCCTGACCTTTTGGAAGAAATTGATGAACATTACATGAATGAGCGAACAATGGATTACAGCTAGGATCAAGCAAAAAGGTGAGTGTAAGTGCATCCCATGGAAGAATTTCAGATATTTGATTCTAGTGCATCCTGACACGAAAAAGAGAATCGATGTGTTTGCTTTGAGCATCTACGGACTAATGATCTTCCCTAGGGCATTAGGGTATGCAGATGAAGCGGTCTCGGATCTCTTTGATCGACTTGATAAAGGGGTCACACCTATTCCTGTAATCTTGGCCGAGACATTTAGATCTTTGAATGCATGTAGGAGGGCCGGTGAGGGCAGATTTATAGGGTGCGCACAATTGTTGTTAGCTTGGTTCCACAGTCATTTCTGGAAGGTGGATAAGGTTTCTTATCGGGTTTTCTCCAGGAATTACTCCCCATTAAAGAAGATAGTGGCCACGCCAAGAAGGGATGAAATATCAGAGGAAAATTGGATAGCGCTCCTCCAAAATCTCCAGGAAGAAGACGTCGAATGGAGAGCTCCTTGGTTGATTCCCGATAAAATTCTTTACCGATGCGGGAGTTTTGACTGGGTCTCTTTGCTTGGGATTTGGGGAGCCATTGGGTATGCTCCTTTACTCGTATTGAGGCAATACAGATCAAGGCAGTTCATACCGGCAACACATGGGCTAGCCCAATGTGAGTTTTTGTACAGGGGAGATAACTACAAGAAAAGGGTAAAGGAGATTTCTAATGCTTGGAATCAGACTCGTCGAATGAAAAGGTTGGCCGTAGGTTCAATGACAACTCCCGAGTACAGTGGATGGTGGAGTAAAAGAATTAATGATAATATCCTCGGGCCAAATTTAGAAGGCGTTCGACCAATGGAAGAGTACTTACAAGTGATCCCGTCAGAACTAGAAATCATAAAGCAAGACTTCGAGAGGAGGAATTTAGGACTTGAAAAGAAGATAGAACAATTGAAGGAAAAAAAGATGCACTTAAGGTTAGATGCTGATGTTCAAAAGCTAGAGGACGACAAATTTTGGAAAGGAAATAATAAAGCCGAGGAAGACTTGGATAGTTTGAAGACGGATTACAAGAAATTACGTCTATCAATGAGAACCGCCGGATTGGGAAAAACGTCGGAGCAATGACGACAAGAGATCCAAGAAGAAAGGACCAAATTCGATCGGTGGGAGAGAAAATTCTAGGAGGCTCAGGCACAGAAAGAGGCCTTAGAAAGGAGTTTGCTAGAAACCCAAAATGACAAAAGAGAATTAAAGGCTAGAGTGGCAGAACTCAAAAAATTACTTCATCAGCATAGAAATCGTAATTCTGCGATTGAGTTGAGGGCAAGTTTGAACAAGATTGAAGAAATGAAAGGAAAGTTAGAAGAACTAGAGTCTGCATTACAAAACTGTAAGCTCCGGGTAGAGCTTCTTGAGGTAAGCGAGGAACGTTTGAAGGTACAGCTTCACTATTCTCAGAATCAAGTTAGGAATAGAGATTACATTATGGGCGAGGCCGTGGCTCAAATTCGGGAGGTAGCCGATTTACAGACCTTGGCAATCCAGGCTGACATGTTAAGCGTGAAGTATGAGCTAGAATCAGATCGAGGTCAAGAGTTAGCTTCGTTGCTTAGGAAAGTAAAAAATTTGAGAATTAGGGCAAAGCCATATTTGTAATCCGTTTTATGTAAAGAATTTTATTTTCTAGTAAAGTTTTCTAAATGAAATTGAATCAGAATCGACGCTTTTTTTGCATTCATTTCATGCATTCGCAATACATCATATCATGTGCATTAAATTTCATGAAAAGACCCTAATTGGTTAAAATCATTTCAGAGTTAATCTGGAAACCATCAAAAACTTACCAACCAAACATCATTACGGTACCCGAGCAAAGACAAAAGACATGGATCAAAGATTGGAAAGACTTGAACAACTCCAAAAAGAGATGCAAGATCAACTACAATTGTAAATGCAAGAGCAAATGGCTAAAATCCAGCAAGACATGATGGACCGAATGTTGGAGTCCCAGAGAAATATGATGACTCTGTTGACCCAACTACTGACTGGAGGAATGGATAAAGAAAAGGGCCCCATGGTTAATGCTGGAGAAGATAATGAGGAACCTCTCTATCCTCCGAGTTTTACTCCAACAGATACACAGACACAACCTGAGGTGTACCCTCGAAGAACATTCGTCACGATTAAGCCTCAACAATTTTAGGATGGTGTTTCAGTACCGATGAACTTTCAAGCAGGATCAGGTTCCAACCCAGGGGATAACCCAACTAATCCTATTATCTCTGACCTTGATGAAGTGGCAGAAAAGGAAAGGGCAAGGACAGAATTGCCAAAGCAGTTAGAGGACCGATGTAAATTGCTAGAGGAAAAATTTAGGGCCATGAAAGACGCTGATAGTTAGCATGGAATCGATGCTAAAGATCTGAGTTTGGTCCCAGATCTAGTGCTTCCCCACTAGTTCAAAATGCTAGAATTTGAAAAGTACGATAGGACCAGTTGCCCCGTAGCTCACATCACCATGTTTTGCAGACGGATGACCGGGTATGTTAACAACGATCAACTACTAATACATTGCTTCCTGGAAAATCTGGTGGAAGCAGCATCCAAATGGTACAACCAATTGAGCCGTACTAGGATTGGTTCCTGGAGGGACTTAGCTCAAGCATTCATGAAACAGTATAGTCATATAATGAATATGACTCCTGATAGAATTACTTTACAAAACATGGAGAATAAATCGAGTGAGAGTTTCAGAAAATATGCACAGAGATGGAGGGAAATTACCATACAAGTTCAGCCGCCTCTCCTAGAAAAAGAAATTACGATGCTCTTTATCAACACCCTAAAAGCCCCGTTCATCACTCACATGATAGGAAGTGCTACAAAAAGTTTTTCAGACATAGTGATGACCGGCGAAATGATCGAGAATGCGATAAGGAGTGGAAAGATAGATGCAGGAGAGAGTAACAAGAGGTCAACCTCGAGGAAAAAGGAAAACAAGGTGAACAACACGAGTACAAATAACAAGGGTTACTCAAAATCAATTACGGTAAATTAGCCAAGAAAGATGGCTACCGGTCAACAAGGTTTATTAAGTCAGGAGTCCGGGACAAAGCAAAACACTGAGAAGCTCCAATTTACACCAATCCCAATGACATACAGGGAGTTGTATCAAAGCTTATTTGACGCACACGTGGTATCCCCTTTTTACCTATAACCATTACAGCCTCCATACCCCAAATGGTACGATACAAACACTTCATGTGACTACCATGCAGGAATTTTAGGGCATTCAATAAAAAACTGCACTGCCTTTAAGAAAGTAGTTGAAAGACTTATTAAAATGGGCATTGTGAAATTTGATGATGCACCTAGTGCCGAAAATCCACTACCCAATCACACTGATAATGGGGTAAATGTGATAGATGGAAAGGTGGGGAGAAGAATCAAGACCGATATTGCAGAAGTAAAAAATCCTATGAGATGGGTCTGGATGGAGATGGTAAAAAGGGGTTGAGCATTTCGGATCCTGAAGGGAGTTGTGAAAACAAGAAGAACTACTGTGAGTTCCATCATGAAGAGGGGCAGAAGATACAAGAATGCGTAGAATTCAGAGCCTTGGTGCAAGGTCTGATGGACAATAAAGAGATAGAGTTTTGTGAAGAAGTTAAAGAAGAAGGAAGCATTGCGTCAGAATCAACAATGAAGGTCCCAAAAGTCAACCATCCTGTAGTCATCATTTCGCGACCTAAAAACAACAAAGCTAGAGTACAGATGACACCAAAGATCATAATTCAAAAACTGACGGTCTTCTCTTATCAGGATAACAAAAAGGTCCCCTGGAATTATGATTGTAACGTGACAATCTCGGGAAAGGAGAACTCAGCCAGTGCTTCAAAAGAGGATCAAGATGTAGGTTCTCATACGCGTAGTGGAAGGCGTTACGATTTGATAGATGCCCGAGCAGAACCCGTAAAAGGAAAGACCCTAATAGTGGAGCAAAAAAAGTAAAAAGTAGTCAGACCTGAGCCGCTTATTAATGAGCCAGTAAAAGAGGAGGAGGTTAAGGAATCCCTGAAGTTTTTAAAGCACAGCGAGTATAGTGTTGTGGAACAGTTGCATAAACAACCAGCTCACATATCTATACTAGCTTTACTCTTGAGTTCGGAGGTACACCGAAGTGCATTAATGAAAGGGCTGAACGAGACGTACATGGCCAATGACATCTTTGTCAATAAACTAGATCGACTGGTTAATAACATAAGTGACGATAACTTCATCTTCTTCAACGATGATGAAATACCACCAGGGGTATGGGATCCACTAGAGCTCTGCACATTACTACCAGATGCAAAGGGTACACATTGCTAGAGGTTCTGATTGACAATGGATTGGCACTGAACGTGTTGCCCCTATCCACACTTAATAGGTTGCCGTGGATAGCTCACACATGAAGGTATGCCAGAATATAGTGAGGGCGCTTGATGGCACAGAAAGGAGGGTCATGGGAAGAATCGAAATACCTTTGTTGATTGGCCCAACTACCTATGAGGTGGACTTCCTAGTAATGGATATCAAGCCCTCCTACAATTGCTTATTGGGAAGACCTTGGATACGTTCGGCAGGGGCAGTGCCTTCGTCACTACATCAGAAGTTAAAGCTAGTATCAGAAGGTCAGCTAGTGACTATAAATGCCGAAGAGGATATTATCGCAGCCGTAACCAGTTATGCACTGTACTTGGAGACAAATGATGAGGCAATTGAATGTTCTTTCCGGTCTTTGGATTTTTTGAATGCAACTTTCATTACTGAGGGGAACCGAATTCCAGTGCCAAAAATATCCAAGGCTACCAGGATGGGATTACAACTGATGGTAGGAAAGGGAGCCTTACCCAGAAAAGGACTAGGGAGACATCTTCAGGGAAGAGTTGAGGCTCCAATGCTGAAGGACAAGCATGACCGCTTTGGCTTAGGGTACAAGCCAGATGCGAGACAAAGAAGGAAGGAATTGGAAAAGAGGCAAGAAAGAAGAAGGGCACGCGTGAGTGGGGAAGAAATCAAATGGGAGCCAATGATATTCCCCCACATATCCAAAAATTTCGTATCGGGAGGGATTATTCATCCCGAGCGAAGGACGCCAAGCAAAGAAAGTGTAACAGTCCAGTTTAGACCCTAGTCGGAACAGTGGTTTCGAGATCACAAATCCGAGTCAGAAAAATATTTTAATATTATTTTTCGTGCTTATGATATGTGAATTAGTATGTGTGAAATTTCTGTGAATTAATTTATCCGTTTGTGACCCTAATTTGAGCAAAAGACTAAATCGCATAAAGCGTAAAAGTAGCTTTCTATTTGATTAATGGCCGAATTGATGTGGCTTTTAAATGTGGAGGTCTTATGAGGCAATTAAGCCATTATATAGTAAGTGGATGGTTGTTGGACAATTTTAACCAACCATAATATATGTTTATATGTTTAGTAATAAGGTTAATTTTGTAAAACGATAAATAATATGATAGTTAATAAAATAAATGAAAATGCTAGTGGAGTGTTCATCCATTCTAGCCGAAATATTGAAAGGAAAAGAAGCAAACAGGGTTCGGCCATCATTTGTGCTTAATTAAGGTATAGATTTTGATCGGTTTTTGATAATTTCTATGTTTTTGTGATCGTTGCTTTGTGTGCTTCAAAACCCATGTCTTAATTTTGTGAATTGAGGAATATTTTTAAATGTGTCATTGATGAACACATGAGTTTTGTAATGTTTGATGGTGAAAAATGAAAGATATGTGTTTGATTAACAAGTTTTGTCTTTGGAGTTTTGATGAATTTGAGTAAATTGTGCTTAATTGAGAAAATAATATTTTGAGGGACTAAATTGTGAAATAAATGAAATGTATGGATTGATATGATCATGGGGTATATTCGGCCAAGCATGGGTATAAGCAAATTTGGTGTATTTTGTGATTTTGTGAAATAGGGACTAAAATGTTAAAACGTGAAAATATGAGGGCTAATTTGTAAATTGCCCTAAATATGTGTTTATGGATTGAATTTAATAAAGTAGTGAATAAATGAGTTAAATTTGAATATGTATAGATCAAGAACCGAAGAAAACGAACTTAGATCGCGGGAAATCAAAAGTTATGGAATAGCTGTTTATCTACGTTCCTTTCGTACGAGGTAAGTCGATATACAAATAAACGTATTTGAATTGACTTCTTTATGTATCAATGAGATATATATTGTATGGTGAATGCTCAAAAATGGAGTGTATATGAAATCCGAGGATATGTCGATAAGTTATCAAGGTCTGAGAAGTCCCGTATAAACTTAGGAATAGATAGGATAACGTATGTCATGACATAGGTTCCGAAATGAGATATCATGTAAGACCACGTCTAGGACGTTGGCATTGATTCGAGATTTCGTGTAAGACCACGTCTGGGACATTGGCATCGATATGAGATTTACGTGTACGACCATGTCTGGGACATTAGTATCGTATTGATTTGTGTAAGACCCTGTCTGAGATAGTGGCATCGATATCTGGTTACATGTAAGACCATGTCTGGGACGTTGGCATTGTACGATTATTCTGAGCATTCCGAGTATCCTATTAGATTCCGAACGGTTCAACGGGCAAGTCCTAGAAAAAAATGACTATGTGAGTTGTATATCTGTTTCAGGTACATTGATATGTATGCTTTGTATAAGCATGAAAGGTGAGTAAGTATGTGCATTGATGCAAAGGAACATTTGAGATATATGTATGTTTGAGATATGAGCAGATGAGATGCTTGAGATATGATGTATTGGTAAGCAATGGCAAACCAAGTGAGCCAAAGAGATTATCTATGTGATTGAAATGAAGATATGTTAATGAATTTAAAAAGCTATGTATACTGAATGATTATATGTTAAGTTTATTTGTATATGGCTTACTAAGCTTTTGAAAGCTTACTTTGCGTGTACTTACTTTGTTTTATAGATCATCACCACACTATCAAACTAAAATTTGGTACTATTGAATATGTATATAGCTAATTATGGCATGTATAGGCTAGTTGTTTTGGAGTATGTTTGAGACATGTGTATATAGCCATGTGATATGGCTAGTTTAATGGTTGTGTAATGAATGAAGAGTCATGCTATATGATGTTTGGCTTTGGTATGATTCCATGGTTGTGGAATGGTCAAGGTAATGGTAAGAATGTTGATGCAATTTGAGTATATATGTTTGAACAATGAAATGGTTATATGAATGGTAAGATGTGGATGATTTATGCTTGGTTTTACATGTGATTTAGTTGTGCAAATTGATATACAAGTTGGCATGTTTAGTAATGAGATTGAATGGGATGATATGTTGATCATTTGACATGTTTTTGGTTGTCAATTATTTATGAAATGATGCTTGTAGGGATGACCCAAGTGTGGGTGGCATTTTGGCCTTGAAAATGGCCTATAATTGCCCACACGGTTGAGCACACGGGTGTGTGGCTTGACCGTGTCCCTCGTGGTTATATTTTATAGCAAGTCAAGCTCGACCACGGGCTGGACACACGGCCGTGTGACTGGCTGTGTGGTGCAAGTTAGGCTCGAGCACGGGTGAGGCATACGGGTGTGTCTATGGCCGTGTGGACAAGTCAGTATGTATGCCCTATTTTGAGACAGCTTAGACACACAGGCGTGTCTGAGGCCGTGGGAGGCACACGACCTACCCACACGGGCATGTGACCTCTGTAACTTAAAAAAAAATTTAAATTTTCAAGAATTTCCATATGTGTTCAGTTTAGTCCCGACCCTATTCTAAAGCATGCCTCAGGCCTCGTTGACCTAAATAAGGGACACTATGATTGCATTTGATGATTAGTATAATGAACTGTCCGTAAAAGTTTTTGATTGTCTGGTAATGCCTCTTAACCCTAAACCGACATTGGTTACGGGTTAGGGGTGTTACATTTGGTTGGTATCAGAGCTACGGTTTAGTCGATTCTTGGACTAACGTAGCGTGAGAGAGTCTAGCTATACATGCCCTATATATGAAGTGTGATAGTGTGATGAACCCTGACGTGAAAAATGTGTTTTCCGTATTGTAATGGATCCCGAAAGAGCCGTAGTTGATGATGTAGAAAGCAATGCGCCTGCTCTCGCTCAAGGGATAGCGCATCTAATTCGAGACTGGCTACTAGCGGTCAAGAGGGAGAAGCTAAACAAGCTTTCTTCCAAATGATGAGTGAGTGGTTCACTCAGTTTGTAAGAAATAATCTGGCTGTTTCACAACCTTCGGCCCCGCCTAATCGTCCTCAGACTTCAGTTGTGCCTCCGGTTATGAATCTGAATCTATTGAACAAGCCTCCAGTTGACAAAATTCATAAGTATGAGGCTGAAGAGTTCAGGGCCATTAGTGATGATGATGCCGAAAAAGCTGAATTTTGGCTAGAGAACACAATCTGGGTATTTGATGAAATGTCGCTGAGCCCCGAAGAATGTATAAAATGTGTTGTTTCCTTGCCACGAGATGCAGCTTATCAGTGGTGGAAAACCTTGATATCCATGGTTCCAAAGGAACGGGTTACTTGGGATTTCTTTCAGTCTGAGTTTCGAAAGAAATATATCAATCAGAGATTCATTGATAAAAAACGGAAGGAATTTCTGGAATTAAAACAGGGTCGCATGTCTGTCACTGATTATAAATGAGAGTTCGTGAGATTAAGTCAGTATGATCGGGAATGTGTATCAACTAAGGCAATAATGTGTAAACGATTTGAAAATGGCCTTAATGAAGACATCCATTTTCTTGTTGGGATTCTGGAAATAAAAGAGTTCGTTGTACTTGTTGATCGAGCGTGCAAAGCTGAGGCACTCTGGAAAGATAAAAGAAAAGCTGAGTCTGAAGTCAGAGATGTGAGAAAGAGATTTTTGAGCAAATCATTTCAGTCTACTTCAAAGAAATTCAGAGATGAGTATAGTCAAACCAGAACTAATGTGGGGCAATGGAGTTCGAGAGATCGAGCTAGATCACAGACGAATTCTAAAGCTCCAGCTACATCGATAGCTAGTGTTGGAAATGTTCAATCCGAGCGACATGAATGTAAGCACTGTGGTAAAAGACATTCGGGTAGTTGTAGGTTGAATGACTGAGCTTGTTTCTGATGTGGATCGTTAGATCATTTTATTCGTGATTGCCCAGAATCTTTTGAGCAAGAGATTGTTCAGAATCCGAGATCTAAGAATGTTTCAGTAAGAGGTAGACCTTCTCGAAATGCAAGAAATGTTAATGGTAATCAAAGAACTACGAAAGATTCAGTTGCAAGATCTGAAGCTAGAGCGCCTGCCAGAACGTATGCTATTCGAGCTCGTGAGGAAGCTTCATCACCAGATGTTATTACGGGTATATTTACTCTTTATGATACTTCTGTGATTGCATTGATAGACCCAGGTTCTAAACATTCGTATATATGCATGAACTTAGTATCCAGTAAGACTTTGCCTATAGAGTCTACTGAATTTGTAATTAGAGTATCGAGCCCCTTAGGTAAAAGTGTCCTGGTTGATAAAGTATGCAAGAACTGTCTGTTGATGTTTAGAGATGTTTATTTTTCGGCTGATCTGATGTTATTACCTTTTGATGAGTTTGATATAATTTTGGGTATGGACTGGTTGACATTACACGATGCTGTTTTGAATTGCAAAAGAAAGACCATTGATTTGATATGTCAGAATGATGAAATAGTTTGGGTTGAGTCTAATGATTTGACTGGGTTACCTACTGCGATATCTGTATTGAAAGCTTAGAATTGTTTGAGAAAGGGTTATGAAGCTTATTTTGCTTATGTAATTGACTCAAAAGTATCTGAAAAGAAAGTTGAATCAGTGCCAATTGTCTATGAATTCTCTGATGTGTTTCCTGAAGAACTACCGGGATTGCCTCCGATACGTGAAGTTGAATTTGGTATTGATCTGTTGCCTGGTACAACTCCTATTTCGATAGCTCCGTATAGAATGGCACCATGAATGAAAAGAATTAAAGTTCTGATTGCAAGAGTTGATGATAGAGGGTTTGCACGACCGAAGTTTCTCACCTTGGGGTGCTCCTGTTCTCTTTGTGAAAAAGAAAGAAGGCACAATGAGAATGTGCATTGATTACCGTCAGTTGAATAAGGTGACTATAAAGAACAAATATCCTCTGCCCAGAATTGATGATCTGTTTGATCAGCTTAAAGGAGCCACCGTGTTTTCAAAGATAAATCTCAGACCGGGATACTACCAGTTGCGAGTAAAAGATTCAGACATTCCGAAGACTGCTTTCAAAATGAGGTACGAGCATTATGAGTTTTTAGTTATGCCTTTTGGACTAACGAATGCTCGTGCTGTTTTTATGGATCTGATGGACAGAATTTTCAGACCGTATGTAGATCAATTTGTTGTTGTGTTCATGGACGACATTTTGATTTATTCGCGAGATGAGATTGAACATGCTGAGCATTTGAGAATTGTTTTGCAAACTCTGCGATATAAGCAATTGTATGCAAAGTTCAGTAAATGTGAATTTTGGTTGTGAGAAGTTAGTTTCTGGGACATATTGTGTCAGCATCTGGTATACGAGTCGATCCGAGTAAGATTTCTGCTATTCTGGAATGGAAGCCTCCGAAGAATGTGTTTGAAGTCCATAGTTTTCTTGGACTAGCTGGTTATTATCGTCAGTTTGTAAAAGGATTCTTGATGATAGCTACTCCATTGACTAAATTGCTTTAGAAAGATGTGAGGTTTGAATGGTCTGATAAATGTCAAAAAAGCTTTGATCAATTGAAAACTCTGTTAACCGAAGCTCCAGTGCTAGTACAGCCAGAATCGGGTAAAGAATTCGTGATTTACAGTAATGCTTCATTAAGTGGTTTGGGATGCGTTTTGATGCAGGAAGGCAAATTTATAGCTTATGCCTCATGACAACTAAAGCCGCATGAAAAGAACTATCCGACACATGATCTTGAATTAGCTGCGATTGTGTTTGCGTTAAAGATTTGGCGTCATTATCTTTTTGGTGAGAAATGCCACGTGTTTTCATATCATAAAAGTTTGAAATATTTGATGACTCAGAAAGATTTGAATCTACGACAGAGAAGATGGTTAGAGCTGTTGAAAGACTACGAGCTTGCGATAGATTATCACCCAGGTAAAGCAAATGTCGTCTCTAATGCACTGAGTCGGAAATCATTGTTTGCATTGCGTGCTATGAATGCTCATTTAGACCTGTCTGATGATGGTTCAGTGTTAGCTAAATTAAAAGTGAAACCGTTGTTTTTACAACAAATATGTGATGCTCAGAAAGTTGATAACGAAATGCTAGCGAAAAGAGCTCAGTGTGATCTGAACTCTAATTCTGGATATCGAGTTGATGTTGATGATTACTTGAGATTTCGAAATCGGTTATGTGTTCCGAGAAATCCAGAGTTGATTCGGTTAATTTTGAATGAAGCTCATAATAGTGTAACCCCCCAAACCCGGTCTATGCGTTAAGACCAAATTTGACATGTCACACGGAAAGGAATATACATCTAGTCTTTTTAAAGATTTTAAGAAATCGAATTTTCCAAAACATCTTGACGTGAAGTTTATTGAAAACTAAGGTTGATTGATAACTCAAACAATTTGAGTCGTAAGAATTTATAAATTGGAACTTACAATAAGTTAAAATAATATTTCGAGAAAATTTAATAAAGTTCGAAAAATAATTTTGAAAACAAAATTTTGAAGAACGTCGTTAACAGACAATTTTGCGAGTAAAAATATTTAAGAATGAAAACCCTTTTTGCATATTTATTTTAAGAAAAACATTTATTTTTATTTTTAGAAAAGAAACCCCACATAAGTATTTAAAGTGTATTATAATATCCATCCACAAGTAAAACATCCATAAAAATTTAACTAGAGGCCTTATTACAGCTTAACTTAAATAGTAAAAATAATAAAAGTACTTAAAAAGAAATCCGGAATGTAAATAACCCATTATTCGTAGTATGGCCTCCATTGAGTTGTCCCCGCCCAAGTCTCCATCACTGATCATTACGAGGAGGGTAAGGAAAAGCAGGTGAGTTACTTAGAACTCAGGTGTGTAATTCACTTACCACTTTCACTTTGGGCCAAAATTCAATTAAGCATTTATTGGGCCAAAGCCCATTACAATTATAGCATTATATCATATATATAACATGCATGTGTTATGTAATTTCCCAACCAAACCTAGTTTTCCATCCGCTACACACCACCCGTACCAAACCAACACACACAGTGGGGAGCTTTAGTCACCCACCCCGCCAACACACCAAATCGGGCATTAAGCCATATATCAAACTGGGCATTAAGCCATATATCAAACTGGGCATTAAGCCATATATATCAATTTGTGGACAAGCCACCAGAATTTTGTAGCAAAGCTACCAGAACTTCTCTTCGTCAAATATCCCAACCCATGCAAATCATGTATAAATTATGTACATTCAATTACTACAATCCATTCCTATAATTATTACAAACATATGGCCCAATATAAAAATTCTCACAATCTGGCCCATACCACATTTTGGCTCATGTAGCCAATATCACATTTGGCCCATAAATCAAGTATCACATTTGGCCCATAAATCAAGTATCACATATGGCCCATTCAGTCACTTTTATCGATTTAGCCCATTAAGGGCAAATTCCGTAATTTTCACGGTCTTAATACCGATTTTGTAACATCCCGAAATTGGGCCTAGTAGGATTGGGCCCAATGGGCCTTATTTTTAAAATTTTTGAGAACGGCATTAATACAAGTTAGACTTATTAGGTAAGTTATTTTGGAAGGTTAGAGGGCTTCATGAAGTCCCGGATCAAATATTAGCTTTGGGAAATTTTGGTTTTAGGTGAAAAAAAAAAACCACGGAAGTTGGCGGGTAGGCCTTAAGAATAAAATATGGGGAAAAATGACACAAGTGGAGTGTGTGGTGTAGTGGCAAAGTGACGCCACATAAGAGACAAGGGGTGACGCATACAAGGAAGGAAGGAGGTCCAAGGTTCAAGTCTTGGCTTTTGCATTTTGGTTTTCTTTTTACTTGGACCTCGGAATTTGGCTATAGATTTATATTTAGTTGCGCATGGTTTAAGACACAAGAGGAGCTTGTGGCCAAGTGGCTAGCAGCGTGGATTATGTTGCAAGGGAGCACAGGTTCGAATCTCATGAGAAGCAAGGGAGTATTTATTTTGCTTGATGCAGACGGAAAGAGTTTCAATTGAATTTAAACTCTCTTGTGAAGGGATCCCACATCGGAAAGATACAAAGAAGGAAGGTGAAGTGCTAGCTACATAAAGAGCATTCCAGGAGGAGGGTTGACACACCTTGGAAGGCGTTTGGGCACGAGGAGTGGTGGGCGCGGATTAACACCGAGTCCTATCGGTGTGTAACTCTCTCTACTCTAGGCGTAGGCGGCAAATGCCGGTGCCGATCACGGCAATAGTAGCCACACGAGCGTGCGGCGCGCGTGTGGGGCTTCGGCGCGATAGTTGAGGCCATCGAGTAGTATTCTTGTGGGTTGGGGCCGCTTTGGCGCGATGGGCGAAGGGGGCCCAATGGGCCCGTGGGCCCAATATAGTAAAATGTATGATGGTGTAGTATATAGTGAACTAGACTAGGTGAATCTCATAAACGTGGCTAGATTTGTGTTAGGTGGGCCACACGGCGTGTGGGCCCGAATGGGCCGAAATTAGGCTTTAGGCCCAATAGTCCATTTCGACCGAGAAATGGTAGTTGGGTCGCTTCGGGCGACAAGCGGGCCCTCTGGAAAGGCCATTCCAGTGCACGAAATTACTGAAATACCCTTAGTGGGTAAATTACCAAAATATCCTCAAGGGTAAATTACTGATATGCCCTTGGTGGGTAAATTACGAAAATGCCCTTGGTGGGTAAATTGCAGATATACCCTTGGTGGGTAAATTACTAAAATGCCCTTGGTGGGTAAATTATCGATATACCCTTGGTGGGTAAATTACGAAAATGCCATTGGTAGGTAAAATTACGGTTATACCCTTAGAGGTTGATTAGGGTGATTATGTTGTTTTATGTCTATCTGATTATGATGGTAATTCATGTTATACTTATATTTGATATATGTCTAGCATACATGACATAACGCATACACGAATTATTATGTCATATTGCATGGGTTATATGAGTGGAGGGGACGAGTGATATTCGTGTCGACGGGCACCGGTGGTTTGGTACCACATTGTGACTACGGTCACGGAGGTTTGGCACCTCCGGAGGTTTGGCACCTCATAGCGACTCGTCCCTCATGGTTAACACCACCGTGGGTTGGCCCCACTTTTGAGATATGGGATCGTCGCCGCTGATTTGGTATCACACGTGGGTTGGCCCCACAGATGGATTATTAGTGACTTTGAGTCACCAAAGTGATTTGGTATCACATTCGTGTCTCCGGACACCGCAGGTTTGGCACCTCATAGCGTCTCGTCCCAGTGGTTTGGTACCACGATGGGTTGGCCCTACGATAATACAACGGGATTGACGCCCGTGATTTGGTATCACACGATGGGTTGGCCCCATCACTATTATTCGTGACTTCGAGTCACCGGTGGTTTGGCACCACAATATTGATAAATATCGTGTCCTTGGACACCGATGGTTTGGCACCACCGGTGGTTTGGTACCACACGGGGTAGAAAAAGGAGTTGCGGATGGCTAGGTTTGGGTGCATGATATGCATACTTTCATATGAAATTGTGTAAGGGCACATTGGATGGGGATTTACACACTTTGAGTCTCGATGACTCACCCCTTAGTTAAATTTTTGCGGTAATCATTAGATCGCGGATTTGGGAGCCGAGGTGGACTCGTGGAGGCTATACATATGTTTACTCGTAAATTCGTTTCTTTTATTTGGACTTATTTTTATTTGAGTTTTTGTTATGTAATAAGGCCTTGGGTATTTTCTTTGGTTTCAGCTTTCAATTTGTTTATTGCTTATTATTAAATGATCAATATGGGATTTTCCTAAAGTGATAATAAACCATTTCTTATTCAAAATTACTTAAACTCGATTTCTCACCACAACTATAAAGAATATGAGCTTTTAACGAATGCACGGTTTTTAAACATTCCTTTCATCGACATGCGATTCGGTCGTAACGTTTAGGCCGGGTTTGGGGTGTTAAAATTGTGGTATCAGAGCCTAGGTTCAAAAACTTCGGTTGTGGGTTTGGGTTCAAAAAAATGTTTTCAAAACATGGTTTGGAAAATGGTTTAGAAAAATATATATCTTTTTTTTTAAATATGGCACCCGAGTCTCCTAAGCACCAATCCATACTGTAAGTTTCACGATACTTTGCTTTGTTATATGTTTGTATTTTGAATATCTATTCGTGTGTTTGGGTTGGATGTGATGTTCGGATATAGAGTTGATTGCGTCTTAAATATTTGTGCGCTTTAATGGTTAGGGTTTTTTTAGTATGTGTAGGATTTCTAAATTCTAGTTAAAAGTACATTAGGGTTATTGGAATCAGAAAGTGCGCGGCGTGAGCACGGCGTTGTAGGTTAGGTGGTACGAATGTTTCTGTAGTTGGAAATTTCGAGGACTAAATTTCTTTAAGGAGGGTAGATTTGTAACATCCCGAAATTGGGCCTAGTAGGATTGGGCAAAATGGGCCTTGTTTTTAAAATTTTGAGAACGGCATTAATACAAGTTAGACTTATTAGGTAAGTTATTTTGGAAGGTTAGAGGGCTTCATGAAGTCCCGGATCAAATATTAGCTTTGGGGAAATTTTGGTTTTAGGTGAAAAAAACCTGGAAGTTGGCAGTAGGCCTTAAGAATAAAATGTGGGAAAAATGACACAAGTGGAGTGTGTGGTGTAGTGGCAAAGTGACGCCACATAAGAGACAAGGGGTGACGCCACAAGGAAGGAAGGAGGTCCAAGGTTCAAGTCTTGGCTTTTGCATTTTGGTTTTCTTTTTACTTGGACCTCGGAATTTGGCTATAGATTTATATTTAGTTGCGCATGGTTTAAGACACAAGAGGAGCTTGTGGCCAAGTGGCTAGCAACGTGGATTATGTTGCAAGGGAGCACAGGTTCGAATCTCATGAGAAGCAAGGGAGTATTTATTTTATGTGCAGACGGAAAGAGTTTCAATTGAATTTAAACTCTCTCGTGAAGGATCCCACATCGGAAAGATACAAAGAAGGAAGGTGAAGTGCTAGCTAAATAAAGAGCATTCCAGAGGAGGGTTGACACACCTTGGAAGGCGTTTGGGCACGAGGAGTGGTCGGAGCGCGGATTAACACCGAGTCCTATCGTGTGTAACTCTCTCTACTCTAGGCCAGAGAGCGGCAAATGCCGGCGCCGATCACGGCAATAGTAGCCACACGAGCGCACGCGCGCGTGTGGTGGGGCTTCGACGCGATAGTTGAGGCCATCGGTAGTATTCTTGTGGGTTGGGGTCGCTTGGGCGCGATGGCCGAAGGGGCCCAATGGGCGTGGGCCCAATATAGTAAAATGTATGATGGTGTAGTATATAGTGAACTAGACTAGGTGAATCTCATAAACGTGGCTAGATTTGTGTTAGGTGGGCCACACGAGCGTGTGGGCCCGAATGGGCCGAAATTGGGCTTTATGCCCAATAGTCCATTTCGACCGAGAATGGTAGTTGGGTCGCTTCGGCGACATCGGGCCTCTGGAAAGGCCATTCCAGTCACGAAATTACTGAAATACCCTTAGTGGGTAAATTACCAAAATATCCCCGGGTAAATTACCGATATGCCCTTGGTGGGTAAATTACGAAAATGCCCTTGGTGGGTAAATTACCGATATACCCTTGGTGGGTAAATTACGAAAATGCCCTTGGTGGGTAAATTATCGATATACCCTTGGTGGGTAAATTACGAAAATGCCATTGGTAGGTAAAATTACTGTTATACCTTTGCAGAGGTTGATTAGGGTGATTATGTTGTTTTATGTCTATCGATTATGATGGTAATTCATGTTATACTTATATTATATATGTCTAGCATACATGACATACTGCATACACGAATTATTATGTCATATTGCATGGGTTATATGAGTGGAGGGGGCGGTGATATTCGTGTCGACGGGCACCAAAGTGGTTTGGTACCACATTGTGACTACTGGTCACCGCAGAGGTTTGGCACCTCCGGAGGTTTGGCACCTCATAGCGACTGCGTCCACCGTGGTTAACACCACCGTGGGTTGGCCCCACTTTTGAGATATGGGATCGCCGCGGTGATTTGGTATCACACGGGTTGGCCCCACAGATGGATTATTAGTGACTTTGAGTCACCAGTGATTTGGTATCACATTCGTGTCTCCTGGACACCGAGGTTTGGCACCTCATAGCGTCTCGTCCCGTGGTTTGGTACCACAGCTGGGTTGGCCCCACGATAATACAACGGGATTGGCGCCGGTGATTTGGTATCACACGATGGGTTGGCCCCATCACTATTATTCGTGACTTCGAGTCACCAGTGGTTTGGCACCACAATATTGATAAATATCGTGTCCTTGGACACCGTGGTTTTAGCACCACCAGGTGGTTTGGTACCACACGGGGTAGAAAAAGGAGTTGCGGATGGCTAGGTTTGGGTGCATGATATGCATACTTTCATATGAAATTGTGTAAGGGCTCATTGGATGGGGATTTACACACCGAGTCTCGATGACTCACCCCTTAGTTAAATTTTGCGGTAATCATTAGATCGCGGATTTGGGAGCTGAGGTGGACTCGTGGAGGCTATACATATGTTTACTCGTAAATTCGTTTCTTTTATTTGGACTTATTTTTATTTGAGTTTTTGTTATGTAATAAGGCCTTGGGTATTTTATTTGGTTTCAGCTTTCAATTTGTTTATTGCTTATTATTAAATGATCAATATGGGATTTTCCTAAAGTGATAATAAACCATTTCTTATTCAAAATTACTTAAACTCGATTTCTCACCACAACTATAAAGAATGTGAGCTTTTTAACGAATGCACAGTTTTTAAACATTCCTTTCATCTGACATGCCAGATTCGGTCGTAACGTTTAGGCCGGGTTTGGGGTGTTACAGATTTCATAGTTTTTACCATTAAAATGATAAAAATACTATTTTACCTGATTTCACTAACTTGTGATTTAATCCAACGATTAATACCATATAGTTATCCAACCCACGAGATATGGTGTGAGATTACACACCTAATTACGGTGAGCACTACACTTTCTTGATCGTCAACACCTAGAATATGTTTAACGCTCGATTAGATCATTAACACTTATAGTAATTTAGTCTAAGATAAACGGTCTAGGATTTTTACCCTCGGAATCGCGAATAACTACGATTTGTCGATTTTCCCCGGTTAACGGTCCACAACCCGTCGGAAAACCACGAACAGCTAATGGCTCCAAACTGCGAATAACCTCGAATAATTGATTTTCACCAGAGGAGGGTCCACAACCCGGTAGAATGTCTCGAATTGCCGAAACGGACCTTCGTTTGAATCTAGGAGTTGAGAACGCCAAACCACTCCTTTTGGAATCACCACTAGATTTCCCTTTCAAAACGTCACTACGGGCCTCCATTCGTTAGATCTTTAGTAAATCGATAATATACTAAAGTATGGACTTAAAGAAATGATATAGCTAGGCTTACCACGATGTTCTGAGTGATCCCCAAAAGAATCCCTATATAAAATTTTCGGTTACTTCATTCCAAATTGATAATCATTTTGATAATATTGAGGGTGATCATGAAATCCATGAAGAATTCTCTTTACCTTGAAGGTTTTTGATCCAAACTCTAATGATTTCGAGATAACTTCGAGGAGATGGTGATTCAGTCCTCCACTATTTCACTAAAATAAAACGAAAAGAGATTGTCTAAGAAAATGAACGATTATTTTGATTAAAAAAAACTCTCCTAAGCCAACCTATGGATTCAGCCAAAAGCAACAAATAACAAAATAGAAACCAATGAAGAGAATTCTTACCGATTGTCCAAAGTTTGAATAAAAGAAATGATTGAGAAGAAATATATGAGAATGGGAAGATTCGGCTATGAAGATGATTATTAACATTCGATCATGATGAAAGATTTTGGAGGAGAAGAAAAAAATGTTTAAAAAGTTCTTTGCAAGAAGGAAGGAAGGAGAAAAAGAATTAAAAGAAAGAGAGTGTTTATGTATCGATTTTCAATGATGAAGATGAATAAAGAAAGGGTCTTGCGGTTGGTGAATAATCGGCCAAATGGAAGACAAAGAAAATGTCACTCAAAGACTATATGATTTTGGCACAAAGAGGAATAAAGTTTAGGGAGAAAAGATGATATCAAAATGGTCACAAAGATGAAATGGCCAAAAGAAAACAAAAACTTTACCTTTTTTTTATGACAAAATTCGGCTAGAAGGAAGAGTTTGGAGAGAATTTTTGATACACATGATGCTAAGAAATTGACCAAAACTAACTCTTAATCCTAACCAAACTACTAACAACATTCGGCCACTCTTCCTAGCCCCAAAAATCGTCCATGTTCAAGCCAAAAAGGGGTCAACATTTGCCAACTTTACTTTCTATAGCACATTCCTCAATTTAAGCCACTTGTTCCCCTACATACCTTATCCTATTGATTCCTTTCCATATGTTCAATTCTTGCCTTAATCCATTAGCCACCTTGCCATAAACTAAAAGTCCAACCTTCCAAAAATAAAGCTTGGCCGACACATGCTAGATGAGTGCAAAAATTTAAGTCACAAAAATGTATACCATGGAATTCAAACCTCTCCCCTCAAGACAATACATATGGCGCATATCCTCTTAACCATTAGCTCAGCTTATGTTAGTTACTTACTCAAAAATTTCCATATGTTACAAATCCACTGACTCCCTCTCTTTAAAGTACCAAATGCTAAAAAAATTTACTAGGTCCAAATAGATCCCAAGCCTTCTCAAGACCTCTTCAACAAACAAAATTAATAAACTAGCATGCTTAATCACCAATTTAATGTAACACATACAAAACTCAAATTTTAGGATGTTACAAATAGCCACTTATCTGTTCATCCGGGCAGTACAAAGATGTACCATGATTTGAAGCAACACTATTGGTGGTCTGGTATGAAAAGGGATATCTCTGATTTCGTGTCGAAATGTTTAGTTTGTCAGCAAGTTAAAGCTGAACATCAGGTTCCGTCTAGGTTGCTACAACTGATTCTGATTCCCGAGTGGAAATAGGATAAAGTAATGATGGACTTTATTTCTGGATTGCCATTGACTCCGAGAAAAAAAGATGCAATATGGGTCGTAGTTGATCGATTGACAAAATTTTCCCATTTTATTCCGGTACGATCTATTTCTCACTTGATAAGTTAGCTGAGCTTTACATTTCTAATATTGTGAGATTGCACGGAGTGCCATTGTCTATCGTGTCTGACAGAGACCCGAGATTTACTTCACAGTTCTGGAAGAAATTGCAATAAGCTTTAGGTACTAAATTGCATTTTAGTACAGTATTTCATCCACAGACGGATGGTCAGTCTGAACGGATTATTCAAATACTCGAAGATATGTTGAGATGTTACATTCTTGAGTTTGACGGTACGTGGGAACAATACCTGCCATTGATTGAATTTGCGTAAAATAATAGTTTTCAGTCGAGCATCAGAATGGCACCTTATGAGGCTTTGTATGGATGCAAATGTCGAACACAACTGTATTGGACTGAGCTTAGTGAAAATAAGATACATGGGGTCGATTTGATAAAAGACACTGAACAGAAAGTAAAAATGATCCGTGATAGTTTGAAAGCAGCGTCTGATCGCCAGAAGTCTTATGCAGACTTGAAAAGAAAAGACATTGAATTGGAAATCAGTGACAAAGTGTTCTTGAAATATCTCCGTGGAAGAAAGTACTCTGATTCGGGCGTAAAGGCAAGTTGAGTCCGAGGTTTATCAGACCGTATGAGATTATCGAGCGTGTTGGACCTGTTGCGTATAAATTTTTGTTGCCACCTGAACTGGAAAAGATTCATAATGTGTTTCATGTGTCAATGCTCCGTCGATACAGATCTGATCCATCACATGTGATTCCTTCGTCTGAGTTTGAAATCGGATCTGATATGACTTACGAGGAAGATACAATCCGTACTTTAGCTCATGAAGTGAAAGAACTACGAAATAAGTAAATTCCACTAGTAAAAGTAATGTGGCATCGACACAGAGTGGAAGAGGCTATGTGGGAGCCTGAAGATGCAATGAGACAACAATATCCAAATCTGTTTAACGGTAAGATTTTCGGGGACGAAAATCCCTAAGGGGGGAGAATTGTAACAGTCCAGTTTAGATCCTAGTCGGAATAGTGGTTTTGAGACCACAAATCCGAGTCAAAAAAATATTTTAATATTATTCTCCGTGCTTATGATATGTGAATTAGTATGTGTGAAATTTCTATGAATTAATTTGTCCATTTGTGTGCCTAATTTGAGCAAAGGACTAAATCGCATAAAGCGTAAAAGTAGCTTTCTATTTGATTAATGGCCGAATTGATGTGGCTTTTAAATGTGGAGGTCTTATGAGGCAATTAAGCCATTATATAGTAAGTGGATGGTTGTTGGACAATTTTAACCAACCATAATATATGTTTATATGTTTAATAATAAGGTTAATTTTATAAAAGGATAAACAATATGATAGTTAATAAAATAAATGAAAATGCTAGTGGAGTGTTCATTCTAGCCGAAATATTGAAAGAAAAAGAAAGGAAAAGAAGCAAACAGGGTTCGGCCATCATTTGTGCTTAATTAAGGTATGGATTTTGATCGATTTTTGATAATTTATACGTTTTCGTGATCGTTGCTTTGTGTGCTTCAAAACCCATGTCTTAATTTTGTGAATTGAGGAATATTTTGAAATGTGTCGTTGATGAACACATGAGTTTTGTAATGTTTGATGGTGAAAAATGAAAGATATGTGTTTGATTAACAAGTTTTGTCTTTGGAGTTTTGATGAATTTGAGTAAATTGTGCTTAATCGAGAAAATAATATTTTGAGGGACTAAATTGTGAAATAAATGGAATGTATGGATTGATATGATCATGGGGTATATTTGGCCAAGCATGGGTATAAGCAAATTTGGTGTATTTTGTGATTTTGTGAAATAGGGACTAAAATGTTAAAATGTGAAAATATGAGGGCTAATTTGTAAATTGCCCTAAATATGTTTTTATGGATTGAATTGAATAAAGTAGTGAATAAATGAGTTAAATTTGAATATGTATAGATCAAGAACCGAAGAAAATGGACTTAAATCGAGGGAAATCAAAAGTTATTGAATAGTCGTTTATCTCTGTTCCTTTCGTACGAGATAAGTCGATATACAAATAAAAGTTTTTGAATTGAATTATTTATGTATCAATGAGATATATATTGTATGGTAAATGCTCAAAAATGGAGTGTATATGAAATCTGAGGATATGTCGACAAGTTATCAAGGTCTGAGAAGTCCCGTATAAACTTAGGAATAGATAGGATAACGTATGTCATGACATAGGTTTCGAAATGAAATATCATGTAAGACCACGTCTGGGACGTTGGCATTGATTCGAGATTTTGTGCAAGACCACGTCTGGGACGTTGGCATCGATATGAGATTTACGTGTAAGACCATGTCTTGGACATTGGCATCGTATTGATTCGTGTAAGACCCTGTCTGGGACAGTGGCATCGATATCTGGTTACATGTAAGACCACGTCTGGGACGTTGGCATTGTACGATTATTCTGACCATTCTGAGTATCCTATTATATTCCGAACGGTTCAACGGGCAAGTCCGCGAAAAAAATGACTATGTGAGTTGTATATCCGTTTCAGGTACATTGATATGTATGCTTTGTATAAGCATGAAAGGTGAGTAAGTATGTGCATTGATGCAAAGGAACATTTGAGATATATGTATGTTTGAGATATGAGCAGATAAGATGCTTGAGATATGATGTATTGGTAAGCAATGGCAAACTAAGTGAGCCAAAGAGATTATCTATGTGATTGAAATGAAGATATGTTAATGAATTTAAAAAGCTATGTATACTGAATGATTATATGTTGAGTTTATTTGTATATGGCTTACTAAGCTTTTGAAAGCTTACTTTGTGTGTATTTACACTATTTTATAGGTCATCAAAGCTACTGGGGGCTCGGGGACTGTCGAGGATCATCACTACACTATCAAACTCAACTTTGGTACTATTGAATATGTATATAGCTAAATATGGCATGTATAGGCTAGTTGTTTTGGAGTATGTTTGAGACATGTGTATATAGCCTTGTGATATGGCTAGTATAATGGTTGTGTAATGAATGAAGAGTCATGCTATATGATGTTTGGCTTTGGTATGATTCCATGGTTGTAGAATGGTCAAGGTAATGGTAAGCATGTTGATGCAATTTGAGTATATATGTTTGGACAATGAAATGGTTTTTTGAATGGTAAGATGTGGATGATTTATGCTTGGTTTTACATGTGATTTAGTTGTGCAAATTGATATACAAGTTGGCATGTTTAGTAATGAGATTGAATGGGATGATATGTTGATCATTTGACATGTTTTTTGTTGTCAATTGTTTATGAAATGATGCTTGTAGGGATGACCCAAGTGTGGGTGGCATTTTGCCTTGAAAATGGCCTATAATTGCCCACACGGTTGAGCACACGGGCGTGTGGCTTGACCGTGTCACTCGTGGTTATATTTCATAGCAAGTCAGGCTCGACCATGGGCTGGACACACGGGCGTGTGACTGGCCATGTGGTGCAAGTCAGGCTCGACCACGGGTGAGGCATACGGGTGTGTCCATGGCCGTGTGCACAAGTCAGTATGTATGCCCTGTTTTGACACGGCTTAGACACACGGGCGTGTCTGAGGCCGTGGGAGGCATACGGCCTACCCACACGGGCGTGTGACCTCTGTAACTTAGAAAAAATTTTACATTTCTGAGAATTTCCATATGTGTTCGGTTTAGTCCCGACCCTATTCTAAAGCATGCCTAAGGTCTCGCTGACCTAAATAAGGGACACTATGATTGCATTTTATGGTTAGTATAATGAACTGTCCGAAAAGTTTCTGATTGTTCGATAATGCCTCTTAACCCTAAATCAATGTTGGTTACGGGTTAGGGGTGTTACAAAAAGTGTTGAAGAAATGTTGGGAAATGTTCACATCAATGCCATATGTGAAGAAACAACTGAAGGAGGGACCTTGTCAGATATCCGCCATTATGAACCTATGAGTGTTCTGAACAATTGAAATACAGAAGAAATTCCTGTAGTTTTTAGAGCTTACTCAGAGTAATGTTCAAAACACACTTGTTGCTTTAAGCCTAGAAGCAATAAGAATTCCTTTGTGAAATAGGCTTATGTCTAAACATCATTATGAAATACATATTTGATATCTTTTTGAGTAAATATTCTTTCATTCTCGTAGATTCTTTCATTCTTTCTATACAAGTAATTATGTTAGATTCTTTCATTCCTTGGATCTTTTTCCAAATCATTCTTTCATCTCATTCATAATAATACCATACAAATAATTATTCTTAAATTCATTCGTTCTTTGTATATTCCTTTGTACCTACAATAGGTTCTCGGATATCAACGACTTGAGTAATGCTGCTAAGGAATTAGAACCTCTTTTTGAGCAAGACATGTGTTTAGAGGGATCCCAGGACTTTGAAGATGACATAGACTGTGGCTTATCTCCGGACTTTTTAAGAATGGTAAAACAAGAGGAAAAACAAATTCTACCTCATGAAGAGACAGTAAAGATTGTGACCTTGGAAGAAGGAAAGGTAGTGAAAATTGGAACGTGCTAACCGAAGAAACGAAGCGAGACCTCGTAGAGTTACATCAAGAATTAAAAGATGTCTTCACATGGTCATACCAAGATATGCCTGGGTTAAGCACTGACATTGTTGTACACCGCCTCCCCATAAAAGAGGATTGCAGGCCGGTTCAGCAGAAGCTCCAGAGAATGAGGCCTGACATTGTGCTAAAAATAAAAGAGGAAGTCAAAAAGCAGTTCGATGCCGGATTCTTGCAGGAGGTCAAATACTCAGAATGGGTAGCCAACATTGTGCCTGTCCCTAAGAAAGATGGAAAGGTGCGAATGTGTGTAGACTATAGAAACTTAAATAAGGCCAGTCCAAAAGAAAATTTCCCATTGCCTCACATTGATACTCTAGTAGACAATACGGCAGGCTACTCGCTGTTTTCCTTCATGGATGGCTTCTCGGGATACAATCAGATAAAGATGTATCCTAAAGACATGGAAAAGACTACCTTCATAACCTTGTGGGGTACATTTTGTTATAAAGTGATGCCATTTGAGCTGAAAATTGCAGGAGCGACATATCAAAGGGCCATGGTGACCTTGTTTCATGATATGATGCACAAAGAAATCGAAGTTTATGTCGATGATATGATCGCAAAGTCCCGAACAGAAATGGAACATATCCAAGTTTTGAGGAAGTTATTCTTGAGACTGAGGAAATTCCAATTAAAGCTCAATCCAACAAAATGTACTTTTGGAGCTAGATCGGGAAAATTGTTGGGCTTCGTAGTCAGTGAAAAGGGAATTGAGATTGACTCATACAAGGTCCGGGCTATACAGGAATTGTCTCTGCCGCGCACTCAAAAAGAAGTTCGAGGTTTCCTTGGGAGGTTAAATTACATTGCTCGGTTCATTTCACAATTAACTGAGAAATGTGATCCCATATTTCGTCTTCTTAAGAAACACAATCCAAGCGTGTGGGATGATGAATGCCATAAAGCTTTTGATAAGGTTAAACAGTACTTGTCAAGTCCTCCAGTATTGTCACCTCCATGCCCGAGATAGGCCATTAATACATCAGATTTGTGATGTTTAATAACTCTATGGGATGTGTCTTTGGCTCAACACGATGATTCGGGAAGAAGAGAAAAGGCGGTATACTACCTCAGTAAGAAATTCACTGGGTGTGAAATGAGATATTCGCCAATTGAGAAGTTATGTTGTGCCTTGATTTGGACAACTCGGAGGTTGAGGCAATACATGCTGTACCATACGACCTGGCTAATCTCGAAGTTGGACCCTCTAAAATATATGATGGAGTCAACTGCTTTGAATGGAAGGATGGCTAGATGGCAAATTTTGCTCTCTGAATTTGACATAGTTTATGTGAGCCAAAAAGCCGTGAAAGGAAGCGCAGTAGCAGATTTTCTGGCCAGCAAAGCTTTAGAAGATTATGAGCCTCTGAACTTTAACTTCCCCAATGAAGAACTAATGCATGTGGCAGCTACTGAAGAAGACGCTACAAAAGATTACCTTTGGAAATTGAACTTCGATGGAGCATCAAATGCTGTAGGTAATAGAATTTGGGCAGTCTTGGTATCCCCAAATGGAGATCATTATCCATTCACATGCAAATTGGATTTTGATTGTACAAATAATATGGCAGAATATGAAGCACGTATCATGGGAATCCGTGCAGCCATAGAACGTAAAATTAGAGCGCTCGAAGTATATGGAGATTCTGCACTGGTGATCTACCAACTGAGAGGTGAATGGGAGACAAGAGACCCCAAATTGATCAATTATCGAAGGATATTTCTGGGGCTAATTGAGGAGTTTGATGATATTACTTTCAATTATCTCCTGCGAGACGAAAACCAGATGGCAGATGCTTTGGCTACTTTGGCTTCCATGATCAAAGTGAGTAAACAAGAGGATGTAAAACCCATTCAAATGAGTATTTACGAGGCCCCAGCTCATTGTTACAACGTGGAGGAAGAAGAAAGAGATGATCACCCCTGGTACCACAATATATTACAATACGTGAGAAATCGTGAATACCCTGATTAGGTAACCGAGAATGATAAAAGGACGCTAAGAAGATTAGCCTGTGACTATGTCTTAGACGAGGAGATCCTGTACAAAAGAAGAAAGGATCAGGTATTATTGAGATGTGTGGACGCTGCTGAAGCTAAGAAAATTCTGGAAGAAGTCCACGAGGGTGTTTGTGGAACACATGCTAATGGTTTCACAATGGCTTGACAAATTATAAGATTCGGGTACTATTGGTCTACCATGGAGGAAGACTGCATTAATTATGCTAAAAGATGTCACAAATGCCAAATCTATGGTGACAAAATTCATGTACCTCATTTGCCTTTGCATGTTATGACTTCCCCATGGCCTTTCTCTATGTGGGGCATGGATGTCATCGGGCCGATCTCGCCAAAACCTTCAAATGGGAATCGATTCATCTTTGTAGTCATCGACTATTTCACAAAGTGGGTAGAGGCTGCTTCTTATGCCAGTGTTACTAAGTCGGCAGTTAGCAGATTCCTAAAAAATGAAATCATATGTCGATATGGAATGCCTGAGAGGATCATATCTGACAATGCATTAAACTTGAACAACAGCACGATAGCGGAGGTCTGCAGTCAATTCAAAATCAGACACCACAATTCATCACCATATCGTCCAAAAATGAATGGTGCAATGGAAGCAGCCAATAAAAACATTAAGAAGATCGTGGGGAAAATGGCTGAAACTTATAAAGATTGGCACGAAAAGTTACCATTTGCCCTCTATGCTTATCGAACGTCTATCAGAACTTCCACAGGGGTAACGCCTTTCTCATTAATGGAGGCGGTTTTACCCATTGAAGTAGAGATACCTTCCCTTCAAGTTTTGTCAGAGCTAAAGTTAGATGAAGCAGAATGGATCCAGTCTCGATATGATCAGTTGAATTTGATTGAGGAAAAGAGGCTAAGGGCTATCCGTCATGGTCAAATGTACCAGAAACGAATGATGCGAGCTTACAACAAAAAGGTTTGCCCCAGAGAATTCCATGAAGGGAACTTGGTATTGAAGAAGATCCTCCCCATACAAAAGGATTTCAGAGGGAAATGGATGCCAAATTGGGAAGGACCTTATGTGGCAAAAAAGGCTTTCTCTGGAGGAGCACTGATTTTGACCGAAATGGATGGGAAAAACTTGCCCAATCCTGTAAATTCGGATTCAGTCAAGAAGTACTATACTTAAAGAAGAAAAGAGGCCAAAGTGAAAACCCGCAAAGGGCACTTTGAGACCTTATTTTTAAAAAAAAATCGGAGAGGCCAAGGTGAAAACCCGCAAAGGGCGCCTTGAGACCAAAGGGTTTTTGAGTCGAAAACCCGAAAAGGGCAGCTCAAATTGTAATCAAAGATGGGGCATACGGTGATCTTGCTATACCTGAAATAATGAAGAGAGGGTATGCAACATCTTGGGGCATCGACAAAGTACTCTAGATCTCCTAAACAGATATTGAGCTCAAAATGGTCCTCAAGAAGTTCGTGCAGAGAAGCTCATGCTGCGATATCTGGGGCACCTATTTTTGCCTCTCACCTATTTTGTATTCCAGCAATGTTTGCTTTCTTTAATTAACCCATTCTTTTCAGATTTTGTTTTGTCCATCATTATGATCACTTTCAAGCATTTTGCATTGAAGTAATAATTAATGGACTAATAATACTTTCACAGAAGGAGTTTCGCATATTACTCTAGAAACTTCTAAATAGTATGGGAACCTGAAACATGACTATTATTTAGAACTCACCAAGCCTAAGGGTTGGAAATATTTGAGAAAGAAACTCAAAATAGTGACTATTTCTTCGGATTTTCTGTCAAAAATATCGGTTGAACAAGAAGACAGGATATTACGTTGAAGAACAACGAGCAATGACAACCCAGACATTAAAAAAGGGATCATTCTCATGACATTCTGCATTCATGCAAATATCATCCATAACACATCTAGTTAAGAGCATTCGATTCATTCTGATCATTTCATCCTAATCATTATGCATAAGCATAGGTCCATAAAATCGATTCTACAGGTTATGTCCCCCAGAGGACGGTGTAGCAAGATCGGTGAATCCACAAGTACTATACCTCTGAAGTTGCAGTAGGTCGGATCAAATCTATCATGGAAAATCTTATCTCCCTGAAGTGGCAGTGAAGCAGATTGAAGTCATTAACCTTATCTCCCTGAAGTTGTAGTGGAGCAAGTCGAAGATGGTGAATCTTATTCCCCTGAAGTTGCAGTGGAACAGATTAAAGCTACAAGTTACAAGTCCTATACCTCTGAAGTTGTAGTAGGTCGGATCAAATCTATCATGGCAAATCTTATCTCCCTGAAGTGGCAGTGGAGCAAATTGAAACCATTAACCTTATCTCCCTGAAGTTGCAGTGGAGCAAGTCGAAGATAGTGAATCTCATTCCCCTGAAGTTGCAGTGGAACAGATTAAATCTACGAGTTACAAGTCCTATACCTCTGAAGTTGCAGTAGTTCGGATCAAATCTATCATGGCAAATCTTATCTCCCTGAAGTGGCAGTGGAGCAGATTGAAACCATTAACCTTATCTCCCTGAAGTTGCAGTGGAGCAAGTCGAAGATAGTGAATCTCATTCCCCTGAAGTTGCAGTGGAACAGATTAAATCTACGAGTTACAAGTCCTATACCTCTGAATTTATAGTAGGTCGGATCAAATCTATCATGGCAAATCTTATCTCCCTGAAGTGGCAGTGGAGCAGATTGAAGCCATTAACCTTATCTCCCCGAAGTTGCAATAGGGCAGATTGAAGCCACAAGTCTTATTTCCCTGAAGTTGCAGTGGAAAAGATTAAAGTTACAAATCCTATGCCTTCGAAGTTGCAGCGGAGCAGACTGAAGAGAGCAAATCTTATCTCCCTGAAGTTGCGGCAGAGCAGATTGACGCTACAAGTCTAATCTCCTTGAATTGGATCGAAGCGCTAGTTCCTGTGCCCCTGAAGATGTAGTGGGATGGAATGAAGCTACTCGAAGAAGAGAGGCACCAAAACAAGTAGAGACTCAGCGAGGCCGGGCAAAATTGGCCCTTTTAAAGTCTTTGCTCCATTCCTGTTATACGACAATGAGCAAAGAGGGGCAGCTGTAAGGCCCAATTTTAGCCCGGGGCCCAATAAACAAATTAAAAAAGAGAGTCCAGTTTTTTTCAAACCTAGCCTAAACCCGAAGCCCAAACATACCAAAACAAACTAAACCCAAAGTTACAAGGCCCAAATGGCCCAAAACCTAAACCAAAAACAGAAAAAAAAAAAAACCCTAACCCTAGGTTAGCCCCGCCGCCGCCACGCCTCCGTACACCGCCACGTCCGCACTCCGTACACCGCCACGTCCGCACTCCGTACACCGCCAGCTGGCCTCCGTACCTGCAAATAGGACGAAAAATAGCACAGCAAAGAAAAAAAATATTGTATATTTTTTTATTTCAAAATTCGGCTATAAAAGGAAAAGGAATACCTTTGTAATTTTTTTTGACAGAAAATACAAAAAAAGAACCAAAGCAGATCAGTAAAGGTTTTTTCTTCTTTTTCTTTTTTTCCTTTTCTTTTTTTTTTTTTTCGAAACTGTTATATACATAAATAGATTGTTATTTCTATTTTTTTAAAACTATACATAGATATTAAAATATAGCATAAAAAAGAGAAAAAAAAATGTACCTGGGGGGTCCGACCACCGCACATGGCAGTGCTGACGGCGGAGATCGACGCCGGAGCTCTCGCCGGAACCTGGCCGGATTCAAAGAGGGGGAGAAAAAAAGAAGGCTGAATTTTTATTTTTTTTTAAAAAGGAGGCTCAAATGATTTTTTTTGGGGATTATTTGGTTTAAATACAGGCATAAAACGGCGTCGTTTTAGGCAATGCATTTAGGCACTGAAACGGTGTCGTTTCCCCCCATCCGCGCGCGACCCGACCCGCTTTATGGGGGATCCGTGCGTTTTTGTTAAATTGGTTATTTACAACCCCGGTCCTTCCACTTTTTAAACATGTTTCAATTAAATCTCTTCGGTTCTTTAAATTTGACACGATAGTTTCGCATCTGTTTCATTTTGGTCCCTATTAAAACGCGGCGTTTTGGTGAGCGGGGATATTTCCCCATTTGGTCCCTCCATTTTATTCGTGCATTACAATTAGGTCCTTTGCTTTATTTTTATTCCCAATTTTGGCCCAAAACCTTGTTTAAATTTCGATCTAGCCCTTTAAACTTTTATCTTATTACGATTTAGGCCTTTAGTTTCATTTTAACTTCAATTTGGTCCTCATTTATTTAATTTCCATCATTTTAGATTTATTTCCTATATGTCATTTTATTTATTATTTGTTTGTTTCTTTTTGTATACTACTTTATTTATTATTTAACCTATTTATTCCATGTTCTTAAATTTTTTAATTAATTGATCTATTTCTTTTTGTTGTACATTGTTATTTTATTCTATTGCGTGTTTATTTTATTATTATTATTACAATTATATGTATTATTATTATTTTATTATCTTTCAACTATTGTACATAGTATTTATTTATTGATTTACAATTAGCTTTTTACTATTATTTTTACAATTATTTTCTTTTCTTTTATTTATTTGTTTGTTTATTTATCATTTTTAACTTTTACCTATTATTTTATATAGGTTGTTTGTTTTAGCTTTTGTTTTATTTTATTTTTTTTTGCCTTTATTATTGTTATTTATATTATCGTACTCATGTTTATTCTATTATGCATATCGACACTGTAATTCATTTTCCATTTTACTACGATCATATTACATTTTATCCGATGCATTAAAATTTTTGTTTTGAAATAAGCAAATACTCCGTGTTTTAAGATTCGAAAGAAATCGTACCCTAACTTACTGGGTTTCGATTTTTCTCGTCGAGTGTAAAGAACTAATTATCTTTTTTTCAAAGCGTATAATTTAAATAAAAGCTTATTCTCGGGAATTCAAAAGTGTTGTGTCCTAACTCACTGGATGTGACATTTTGTTATCTCGAGGTAAGGATTTCTAAAAAAATAAAGTCAATATTCTGTATTTGGAATCTTGAGAAATTGTGTCCTAACTTACTGGGTTCCGATTTTTCGTTTGACCCAAATAACCGAATATCCTTCTTAAACTTAAATGCATGAGATTTAAAAGTCAAAAGACAAGCTTAGTTTCGAGGATTTGAAATGTCGTATCCTAACTCACTGGGTGTGACATCTTACTTCTTCGAAATAAGAGGGTCTTAGCATCCAATTTAATTTATTCAAGTTTTCTTTTAAACAAAGAGGATCGTATTTTTAAAATCTTTTCAAATTTTTTTACATAAAAACGTTAATCAATCAATTCGGTACCAATTTTGGGCAATATGAGGGTGCTAATCCTTCCTCGTGTGTAACCAACTTCCGAACCCATTTTCTCGAATTTTCTAGGCCAAAATCATTGTTTTAATAAATCAAAATGTTTTAATGATCAATCTCAAGGTGATCTGATCACACCTCGAAAAAAGATTGGTGGCGACTCCATTTTCGTTTTTAAAGTCGACCCTGTTTTTTCAAAAAAAATGGTTTCGACAGCTAATATACTCATTCAACCATTTCTAAATCCATTTATAATTTCATCAAGCACATAGGTTCAATACATACCTTGGCCAACACTTAGTTAATCACCATTCATGCTACTCAATGCTCAATACATCATTTCGATCAACCTTTGTTATTCATTCGATTTATTCGCACTCTTAGTGCCAAATTCATAGCCGAAGCTTAAATATCATCGCACACTTAGTGCCTTGACTTTAAACTGGTTCTAACTCGGTATCGCACACACAGTGACAATCAGTAAAGCCAAAGCTTCTATTATTTCGCACACACGGTGCTAATCACATATGTCTTAATTTCAATTACGCACACTTAGTGCCACCTTTTCTCAATTTTACATATAACATTTCTAATCAAATAATCACATAATTATTCATTTCATAGCACTTAAACATACACTTAATAACACATATTATATCCGAACTTACCTCGGACGTCGAAATACCGAGACTAGCCGATCAATCGAGTACTTTGTCTTTGCCTCGATCTCGATCCGAATCTATCCTTTCTCGGTCTATACATATTCAAATTTAGCTCATTCAATCACCAATTCATTCAATTTAGTCCACACACATATATTGAGGGCATTTTACAAAATAGCCCTCACATTTTCACATTTCGACACTTTAGTCCCTAATTCATCAAATCACAAAATACATAAAATCTCCATTAACATATGCTTAGCCGAATTTTACCTATGCTCATACAAGCCCATATATTTCATTTATTTCACATTTTAGTCCTTCAAAATATTATTTTCACAATTTAGTCCAAATTACTCAATTTCACCAAAAATTCAAAGACAAAACATGTTAATCTTTCACCTATCTTTCATATTTCATCATCAACTATCACAAAGCTTAAGCATTCATCAATGGCATATCTCAAAATCTTCATCAAATTGAAAAATTAAAGCATGGGCTAGCTAGAACACTAAGCAACGATCACAAAAACGTAGAAATCATCAAAAACCGAGCTCAAAACATACCTCAATCAAGAATAACAATGGCCGAATGTTTCAAGCCCTAGTTATTTCTTTTTCTTCTTCAAATTCGGTGGAAAGATGAACAAAATGGCTTATATTTTGTTTTGTTTTAATTATATTAACATTAATACAAATTTTACCATTTTACCCTTAGTTTAAAACATTATAATTTTATTCATTTAATGGCCATTTATGTCCATCTCCACTACCAAAGGGCTAATTACCACATAAGGACTTCTCATTTAATAAGCCATGCCAAATAGACACTTCAACAATCAGCACACAGCTTTTACATTTTATGCGATTAAGTCCTTTTTGCTAATTAAGCACACAATCGATAAAATTTTTGCACAGAACTTTCACACATGCTCAATCGCATATTATAAACACCAAAAATAATATTAAAATATTTTTTTGACCTCAGATTTGTGGTCCTGAAACCACTGTTCCGACTAGGGTCTAAATCGGGCTGTTACAAAGGTAGCCTGAGGTCTTGAGCTAGCCTGATTTCCTCGATCTCTACCAGAAAATCCAAATGGAGCTAACATATGATTGCAAGATTCTTTTACTTTCTTAAAAGGAGAAGAGAAAGATTTTTCGAATTTCCTTTTACTCGAGTCTGAAACTTCAAAATCTATATTTTTCTTTGTTTTGCTAAAGTCCTCCATTTTGTGAGCTCTATCAATAAATACAACGAACTCTTTCAACTCGAGTGCCCCGATGAGTACCTGGATTTCTTCATTCAAACCTTCCTCAAATCAAGTACACATAGCAACTTTTGTTGGAATAAACTCTCTAGCATACTTTTGAGCCGAACAAATTCCCTCTCATATTTAGCTACTGTTCTGCGTCCCTACTTCAACTCTAGAAACTCTTTTCACTTTTTGTCAAGGTATCGCTAACTGACATATTATTTTCAGAATTCAGTTTGAAAGAATTCAATAACTCAAGTGATCTTTCAATACAACCGCTGACAGAATATCCCACCATTGGTATGTTTCGTCTTTTAACAATGAAACTGCACACCTGAAATAATCATTGGGAGAACACAACAACTCGTCAAATACTCTCATAGTATTATCTAACCAAAATTCAACCTTTTCAAGATCATTCTCAACTTTACCATAAAATTCTTCATCCCCGTATTTGTGAATTTTATTAATAAGAGGCCTATTAGCTCGTAGTTGTTCCAAACCTTGAGGATTATGCGAAATCGATTGGGTTACGAGAGGTTCGGAGGTTGTTGAGCCATCAGATTAGTTCTCACAAAATCAAAGAACCATTTAGACATGATATGGAAGAAGGCTTCTCGTGCGTCTCTTCCCCAGCCCATAGAAACAGGCTCACTATGAAAAGAGGCTTTCAATTCAAATATTCACTATAGAGGCTTTCCTCTCAAAGGTTCTCCACAGAGGCTTTCCTTTCAAAGGTTTGTCGCAGAGGCTTTCCTTTCAAAGGTTCGGCACAAAGGTTTCCTTTCAGGAGTTCGCCACAAAGGCTTTCCTTTTAGAGGTTCGCCACAAAGGCGTTCTTTTCCCAGTGTGATCACGATAGGGATTTGCCTAGACTTAAATTACGTGATGTTTGCCCCTCATCGTTTGGGTCACATACCCGTTAGGTAATAACCTTCTATTAGTTATTTCCATATGATGTTGTAGCCCAACTATGGTCTTACAAGATATGGTCTTTTTTATTGCAGTGTCATGGCCATAGACTTTTTCGTTCAGAGATTCGTGTTTAAGGTCTTAGTGGACCCCTTTAGACGACTCCGGAGATAGACAAAGACTAATCATACATACTGATGCATTCAGAATAGACACATTCCATAGCATGTTTTCAAGATACATACACACATACATTTCAATCATTCATAAACAATCATCCTTTAGACTTAAGATTCATATCGCGTACCCACACCAGTCAAATCTCAAACATACAAGATCTATCAAACACTCATTTTACATTAGAACTGTCATACCATACTCATCTAGCTTTCATTTCATGTTTAAGTTCCTTTTCACAGAATTTTCTAAAACACATAACATACATGCAAGAGTCAGCTTAGGAACTCACCTGATAAACTCGAACGACAGCTTAGATTCCAAATCTTGCACTCAGAAAGATACTACAGCAACCACTCAACAAGGAGAAAAAAATCACTTAGTAAAGTAGAGAATTTCAAATCCAACTTAAACAAGAAAAAGGCTTCTTGTTTCCTCCAACTTTAGATCTTGATACTTTAGAGGAAAGAGGGAAAAAGATAACTCCCCTTAACCAAACCAGAGTACTCTTTTAACTTAACCCAAGTCTCTATCAAAACTTGGTGAATGTTACATCTATACTAAGTTGTCTTCTCCAAAATCTGCCACTTCCAATAGACCTACTCGATTATCTCCTTAGCGTTTAAATCTTCTAGTTCACATTCGGTTAGTTCGTAACCAGCTTACCTTCTAGCCTAACTGACATGGGACCACAGCCACAGGATGCACTATACTATTAGCGTAAACTCATACCCTAAAAATCATTTCACTTACCCACAAATCTTATCCCACTGGTCATAGTAATCTTACATGGAGCCCTTATTTACTTATATTCATTTCAAAGTCCGCCCACTCTATATGCCAGAAATGAATTTGGGCAAATACTACTTTGCCAATCATACTTCCTTAAGACTATGCACCAGATCTTACATCTGTCATAATCGGGGCTTTCTAGGCGTGCTCATAGAATTCTTATACTTTATCAATTTCTAATACTATATATACACTCACGACTTACTCTATGTGCCTTATTGCCTTAAACAGTATTTGAGCACTAGTGCTTCACCGGGTGGGATGTTACAACTCTCCCTCCTTAACAAAATTTTGCCCTAAAGAATTTTCACTCCTATAAGAATTCAATTCCGGAGCAAGATGGTTGTATACATCAACCACTTATCACCAACACTATAACTTCCTTACTAAGTTTTCAAAGTTCCCTTCTTACTGGCATACCCATCGAAAATTCCTTCAGAAAATGTCACATATTTGCTTTTGATGGCAAAAATTAAAATTTTGACGGCTAGATACTCAAGTTCAAATATCACACGTTTTTCCTTGGTCAATTGCCAATCGTGTATTTGGGAATTTAATGAGTCGCCTGAAACTTAACTTATCACACACGATTTCCCCAATCCCCTTATTTATTCTTATCGTTTAAATATTCATTTATTATGACAATTGTCAAAATCTTATTCAGAGATTTCGAACGGTCTGCACTGGACAAGCTTCTCGTGTAAGGCTGACTCCCTCTATAAAATAGGTATGTTAAAAACTTTTGTTAGTACTGTTGCAAAGTAAATCGAGACCCTAATCTTTCCCTATTAAGTCCTCCAGCCTTCTCTATCCTTTATTTTAGATTCTTTATTATTTCTTCTATTCCCTTCCATTTCACTATCATTCTTACAAAATGGTTTGAACTTCCCCTTAAGAGGAGTTCACCTTCGTGCCAAAGGAAGAATTACTTCTGCCATTGTAATCCCAAACGAGTCCTTCAGAGCTCGAGGTTACTTTCCTCAAGTGTAAGTTCCAAAAAATCATGTGTAATATCACCCAAAATGAAATGAATCGCCGTTCGGGGGTCTGGGTTTACAGGACTCAAGCAATGCTTATGAAGCCTAACAACTGTCTAGATGTCATTGGTGTGACAACACTCAAAGCCTTATCCCTAATTTTCCTTGGTGAATATTGTCAAAAAGATAGTTTTAGATTTTGGTATGGAATACTCAAACTCCTTACTATCAATTGTTACGAGGAACTTCCATTAGCACCTTGTGACCAGAAAGGACTCTTTAGAAGAACATATGAGGTCCCCATGGTGGGAAACAACCATTCTTGGTGCAAAAAAAAATCAGGTTTGTTGAGCATAACCCTTGTCGATGGTCCAAGGGCATAACAATTAAGGCAATCACCATCAAAACCTTCAACACTGAACATTAGGTTTCTGGGTCTTCAGTGGGCATGGGAATTGAAAGGTCACTCTTTTTCAACACTGATACAAGAACATTTTGTGACTTACCCTTCTCTACTATATTACTTGTTATTCCATTGCATTTTCATCAACTCTGCACACAGACAGAGTTGGCAATACATAACTAACCAACTAAGCCAAGCTTAGCGTATTATGCATACAATATCCTAAATCTTTAACATCTAAGAACTGACTAAACCTAGCTTTGATACCAAATCTTTAATGCCCCCAACCCTATATGATAAACCGGATCAAAATATTAAGCATCAAACCTAATCTGTCGTAATTCAGTGTAGCATATTAAACTAGTTTTCGCATTTGAGCAGCTTGAATACAAGCCTTTTTATTATGTTTTAGTTGAGTTTTTAAAATTTCATTTACATTCAATAAAAAAAATAATAAATGTAATTTGACTCTTTTATTGATCTTAGGAACTGAATGAAGCCTAAGGGTGAGCTAATATACATCGTGAGTGTGCAGGAGCCCGTTAGAGGGCGTACCAACTCAGTACTGGTCACTATGTTAGAACATGGGATGTTTGATATCACAACATAGGGAGCAGATAGCAAGAATTCCAAGACTGACTCTAGTGTCGTGACACACCCCTGAAGCTACCCTGAATACTAGCATACTGCCTTCTTATCGCGTGTGAATATGATATGCAAATTGTGCAAGTATACACGTCGAATCAAGTAATAAAGTGATAAGTGAGATCGTCTCCACAGGGATCAAATTAGGTATAGAAATGGTCAAGTTATGATAATGATTAATGTTATGGAAAAACTGAGTTAAGTACACAGTGGTAAATTAAAATAATAAGGATAAGTGCGAAATGTATACTAACTGATATTGGAAAATGCTAAGGCAAACCAGGAGTAAAAATGCAATAGCAATTATGAGAATAACCGAGTGAAAAAATAAATAACTAAGAATGCTATGGAAAAGATGTTGCGATGAAAGATTGAAGGTTTACGATGTTGATTTGGAAGGTTGGGACTACTAAGAATCTGCCCTTACTTTTAGTAATGCCTCAGCATAATTGTACTTAATCTACTACTCAAAAGAGACCTAAAGTGACATGCTTCTTTAGAGAGCAAGGTCTCAAGTTACATGGCATGTGTTTATAGGCCTTATCATGGTACCCTGCACTATTTTGACTTCATTCTATACAAACTCTACTCTATGTCTAAAGTCTGCTGTGAGTATTCGGTCGAATACTCACTTGTATCATTCAATTTTGGTCCAACTAATCCAACCTTTTTAGAATTTGTTCTAATTTATGGGCATGCTGCACATTCATCTATGTCTAGACAATATACGCATACATTTAGAAAATAAAAACAATTTAATGAAACAGTAGATTAAATAAAATATATGCTTCAACCGTTACAGAAAATAAAAGTTTTCATCTTATAATCCCAACTCTATGAGATTTAGCTCATGGATTGGTGATTAAAAGTCAAGTTTGAAATAACATCCAACATTGTTTCGATCAAATTCATTCACGAGAGAACATATTATGAAATAAAGCAAGAACTTAGGAAGATGGTTGTCACCAAATGAATCCGCAACCCAGTAGCATAGTGTCATGTGGTGGCTGAGAGGGACTGCCTTCGGGTTCCTTTTTCCCATCTCTACTCAGTCGTTACCCTCTATTGTTTCTTCCTACTCACTCTCTCTATTTTTTCTACCCTTAGGGCTTCCTCCTTTGGCTTTTTATAAGCATTTCATCCTAGGGTAACTCTAATAGCCCACGATATCCTCTCCTCTTTTTTAGGCAGAATTTTTTGGTACAAGTAGAGTTGGGCTAAGACTGGTATGCGTTGAATGTTGACTCGATCATCCTCCTAAATTACCATGACATTCAAGGTGGCAAACTGTCAAACCTTTTACCTTAGAAAACCTTTACTCCTTTATTTCTTTCACCCTAGCCCTCACCTGCCAAACCACCAAACACAACCCTTCCACACACAATTAAAAGTATCTAACATGAAAACATAGTCCAAGCTCCTAATGCAAATGATAAAAATACTAATAAAATGTCCTTAAATGTCACTAAGTGTACCTAAGTACAAACAATTAGCTAGGTCTAAAGGCATGAAATATAACTCTTTTCAAGATTTATCACACCCCTAAACCTGAGTTATTACTTGTCCTTAAGCAAAACATGCATGAATGCGTGTATGCAATAGTATTGCAAGTGAATGTACCCATCTTGTACTGTCAATCTATTCGAATACCAATGTATACATCAGTTCTCAGTCATCTTCTCTCGTTAAAAACCTGTTCGAGTTTCAAAGGTTTGATTTAACAAAGGTAGTGCAAAAAATTTCTCCCTAAAAATAAGATTTTCTAAATTTCATATATGTTTTGGCCATAGCAAATATTTCCTAGCTTACTCAGTTCATTTGTTACCCAAACTCAGGTCACTCCTGCTCTAAGCATACTTGTACAAGCTTACTATTCTTTAAAAATAAAATATATGTATATTAGGGGAATTAGAATGACACAAAATTCTTTGACTTGATAATCATAGTAGAGCATACGCCGAATTACCTAGTACTCAATCACGTCACAATTTTAAATAGAAATCACTCTTGAAGCTAAGGCTTTTGACTTAGAAGATGGATGGAGCAAACAACTACCTGCTTAGCTACTCAACCCATTACTACAGCGAAGTGCCCCTAATTTATTTACTTTTTATTACACACTCTTACTTATACTCACCTTTCTAATCAACAACATGATGGAGCAAACAAAGCGGTGCTAACCTACTCGACAATTCTAAGCATTGGAGTGCCTAGTATCATTTAGTTAATAATGCCAAGGCAAAACGACTAAATTTGGCTTCAAAGGTCCCTATGTTCATTAAAAGGTACTCACTACAACCCCAAAAAAAATGAGTATAGAACATCTCATTTTGAGGAATTAATTTTTCAAGCAACCAACCCTAAGCTAAATTCGCCCAATCCACTAGCACATGTTCTAGTTGTATTGAAGAATCTAGACTCATCATCGAACATCATAAGTATATATTTTCCTCCTCATAGACAAACGGTACATAAGAGTTACATTATCAAGGCAAAACAGATTCAACTGAACTAAAATGATTATACTAAAGTGATCACACATACTAAATATAAAGTGCAGCCTAAATGCACAACACACCCCCAAACCTAAGGGATGCATTGCTCTTAATGTATGCAACAAATGCCATGGCACAAGAAAATGGGATGCAAGATGCATCAAACAGAGAAAAAACTTAGTTGGCTTGGACTAGCATGTACATACCTCATTCTGCCCGACGAGTGGATTTTCGGGCATTGACATTATACCGCCATTTCCTCTTTGTGGGGATCATTTTCCCCATCCTTTTCAGTCTCTGTTAACTCATCAATCAAATGATCAATGTCGCGGTCCTCTATAGATACAAGAGCTAGTGGCGAAGATGGAACAGGTTTTTTCCCTTTGGTGGTGGCAATATCATCATTTTCTCCTTCGGCCTCCTTCTCAGCATTTAGGGATGTTGTCTTTTTTGGATCTTCAATAGTAGTTTAAGTAGGTGCCTCAAAAATAAGTTGAGTGGGTGCTTCTGTAGCAGCTTGAGTGGGCTCCTTGATAGCATCAGCAAATGGGAGTAAGGTGGTTGTGAAGAGAGGAAATTTTAGCATTGGCTTCGTAAAATTCTTCTGTAGGGATTTCCTTATAGCCAAATCCCTACTCTTACATAAGCTCAATATTTAGCTTGCGATTGCTGGGCCTATGCCATCTCCTTAGTCATGTGAAATTGTTGGATTTCAAAAAGGGACATGATTTGCTCTAACTGCTTCAAGGAATGTAATATTTGATGTTCAAAAGAGCTATGAGAAACTGGTTGTGCTGTCGTGGGAGTACGCGCAACAGAGGAGGTGGTGGCATGGCTATGCTGAGTTGCCCTGACAGCATCAGTGCCTTGGATCTTAGCAAAGATGGTCCTGGTTAGCCTACCCTTGTTAGGGGTGATATCGTCCTCCGCATTGAGAGGGACTTGGGCAGTTTGACATAGGGTAGTAATACGAGAGGGGAATTTTAAACTACCTACATTCTTCTCAACACACCTATAGACTTCTTGAAAAATGATCATCCCTACATTAATCTTTCTCCCTTTTATAATGGAGTGTAGAAAAAGTATTCGTTCTTTCGAAATAGTGGTATTGTGTGTAGACGGCATACGTCAGCTTCTCAAAAAATGATACTAAATCTTCCCAATGGACTTCAACAAAGCCCTTTCTATAGTATAACATTCCTGGCTAGAAACAGTCCATCATGTGCCCTCAATACATAAATCCTCCAATACCTGGATTAACCCCTCAGCAGTAATACTTTCAGCAAATGGTGTGTGCTCGTCCTGTATACCTGCAAGACCAAATTGTGCATTAATATGGTCTTCATCAAAAGGAAAGGACGTACCTCTTACGTAGATAAAAGGTGAATCTAGAGAGTTGACATGGGCATAAAACTCTTGAATAACTTTTTCGAAAACATCTTCGGACCTGCAAACAAAAAATATTCCATCCATGTTTTTCTACGATTGAAGATACAAATTGATAACTCTTGAAAAGAGTTATCTTTCGAACCTCTAAGCTTGGTTAAATGTTTGTACTTAAGTAGATATATTTGCATTTTTTGGTTATTTTTAGAACATTGCATAATAACGCTTGGATTGTGCCTTAAATTTTATTTCATGTTACTCTTACTGTTGGGAATAAGGGAATTTGTTGTTGTATGCAGTAGATGTAAAAAGGATGAAAAACGAGGAAGATTATAACAGTCCGGTTTATACCCTAGTCGGAACAGTGGTTTCGAGACCACAAATCTGAGTCCGTATAATATTTTAATAGTATTTTTTGTGTCTCTGATAAGTGATTATGCATGTGCTAAAGTTTCGTAAGTTAATTTGTCTGTCTGTGTGTTTAATTTGATAAAAGGATTAAATTGCATTGAATGCAAAATGTGTATGCTTTATGAAAAGTACCTAATTGTGGTGGTTTTTATTAGGTGAGGGATTTAATTGGCAAATAAGCCACTACTATGGTTAGTGGACGGCATTGAATGTTTTTATATGCTTTATATGTTAATTTTTTTTATAAGTTAATATTAATATTATCATATTATAAGTTATTATATTATAAAACAAAACATAAAATAAAACCATAGTGCTCATTTTTACTTATTCTTCCACCGTTTATATTGAAAGGAAAAAAGAAAGAACAAAACTTCAAGGGTTTCGGCCATTCTAAGTTCAAATTAAGGTATATTTTGGTTTTAGATTGTGATGATTTTTATGTTTTTGAGATTGTTGCTTAGTCTACTATCAAGCCCATGTATTAATTTTGTGTATTGGTGATGTTCATGATATATGCCATTATTGATATGTTGAGCTTTGAGATGATTTAAGGTGTTAAATGAAAGATTTGAGCTAGATGAACATACTTTGTTCTTGAAATTTTGATGAATTTAGCTAATTAGGGCTAAATTGAGAAAATAGTAATTTAAAGGACTAAATTGCAATTTTGATGGAAATTGTGGGCTTGTATGAGATGTATGAACATTCGGCTAAACATGGTTAAAAGATGATTTTGTGAATTTATTGTTTTGAGAAATATGGACTAAATTGATAAATTGTGCAAATGTGAGGGTTAATTTTCAAATAACCCTAAATGTGTGTCCTTGTATTGAATTTAATGAAGTAGTGAATAAAAGAGTTAATTCTGAATATGTATAGATCAAGAACTGAGGAAAACGGACTTAGATCGCGGGAAAGCGAAAGTAACCGAGTAGCCGTTTCTATTTCCGATAAATCGAATTTGAGGTAAGTCATGTTGCAAATAAATGTAATTGTATTGAGTTGAGCATATTCATATGCCTATCGTTGATAATGAATGCTTATGAAGTGTTATACAAATGAATTCTGAGATAAGATCGACTTAGCGATAATGTCCGAGAAGTCCCATACGAACCTAGAAATACATAGGTATCTGTTCTGTTTTATCATGTAAGACCACGTCTGGGACGTTGGCGTTGATTTGAGATTTCGTGTAAGACCACGTTTGGGATGTTGGCATCGATATTATCTTTACGTGTAAGACCACGTTTGGGACGTTGGCATCGATATTATTTTTATGTGTAAGACCATGTGCAGGACATCGACATCGTATTGATTTGTGTAAGACCACATGCGGGACAAAGTGGCATCAATATCTGAGTGCATGTAAGACCTCGTCAGGGACGTTGGCATTATACAACTATTCAGAGCTTTCTGAGGATCTTATTAGGTTCCTATCGGTTCAACAGGCAAGTCTGTGATACGAATGGCAAAGTAAATTATAAATTCGTTTCAGGTGCGTTGATTTATACACTGATTGTGCATATAAGGTAAGTATCTATATGATCTTACTATGATGATTTGGATGATGAAATAGAATTACGATATGTGAAAGTATGCATGAAAGAGCTATGTGTATATATGATTCTTGAATTGATGCAAATGGCAAAAATGGCTAAGAATATGGAACAAAGCATTTATGTGAGAAATTTGCTATGAATATGAATTTTACTAATGTTTCTACATGCTTATATGTTTTATATGTTGAGTTTATTTGTATTATGACTGATGAACTATAAAAGTAACATATTTTAATCCCACATTTAGCATACTTTTGGATGATTTATCCCTTGATTTATGTAAAAAGGTGTTCTTAATCCTTTTTTTCATGTTTTATACTCAGGGAAGCACCGAAGGATGAAAAGAACAAGAAACGGGCTTAAAACGAGCCAAATGGGCCAAAGCACAAAATCAACACGGTCTGGGCCCAAGACCACACGACCGTGCCTCCTCAATAATCTCAACCAGGGCAGCGAAGTCTCTTTCCCTCTGCGGGGCTATCAGTACCCGCAACTCATCCCGAAGACCATCCTCAAACCACACACAGCTCTCATATTCAGTTGCAACTATGCCCCGAGCGTACCGGCTCAAGCACAGGAACTCTGCCTCATACTCCGCTACGGACTTATTCCCCTGAACTAGATTCAAAAATTCCTTTCTCCGGGCGTCCACATCACTTGCCCCGACATATTTTCCTTGGAAGGCCGCCTTAAAGAAGTTCCAAGTCACACGGTCGGCCTGCGTGCCTTCCCTCACGGTAAGCTACCATTGGTATGCCTCATCTCGCAATAAGGGCACTGCTCCCTTCAGTTTTTACTCTACCGTGCAGTCAAGGTCATCCATGATTCGCTCTACCGCCTCCAACCAATATTCCGCTACATTCGGGGCTACACCAGAGATGCCCCTGAAGATTTTCGCCCCATTTGACCGGAGTCGCTCAGAAATAGACCCCGGGCACCGACCCGATGCTAAACAAAGAACCCTTTCCAGAACTCGCAGCCTCGCTTGGGACAAAGCATCATCCCCACCAGCTCGGTCATGAGACCCCGTTTGATCCACCGGTGATGCGGTAGCTTCCCTTTCGGGCATATGTCACGATCTTTGAGGTCCCTGCCCTAGCACCCCGGCCTCTACAGCGGCCACGTGTACCCCTTTCGCGACCTCTTATACTCATCTCGATGTAACGTATTAATCTGTTTAAGAGTTTTATGAATTAACTTATAGTTCTCATGATTGTTAACAATTACTTTATGAGAAGCAGTAATTAGGGTTGTTTTAGAAGATCGCATTTACTACGATTTTAGTCTCCTATAGTCTCAGTTTCTACAACTAAGGAGTTTCAGCATACTACTACTATCCCTAGTATTTCCGAAGTACAGTCATATCAGCTTATAACAAAGTATAGAGTAAAGAGACTTACGGATTTGGTGCCGGAGACTCGGTGTGCCACATTTTCAGTAACACTACCACTACTTGTCTAAACCAGAATTTAAATAGATTTGGAAAAATTTTAAAAACCCATTCCACAGCCGAGTTTTGAAACCTGGCTCTGATACCACTAAATGTAACACCCCACACCCGGCCTAGACGTTATGATCGGATCTAGCGTGCCACATCAGGTGTTGTTTGAAAACTTTGTGTTTGTTAGAAAACTCGTCTACGAATCAAAAACTTTCTACCGCTTAAAATCCCGATTTTAGTTGCTTATTAACAAAACAAGTTTCACTCGGGATCATTCCTTTTCAAAAAAAATATTGTACACATCTATTAGTTTGTTTTTAAAACCTTATCTATTACGGAAGTTTGGTTTAAACAGTTGCGAAAACGTGATACTTTAAAAAACATTAGTTATTATTTTAAAACCCGTGTTTAATAGTTTAGCAGTTCGTAAAGAAATACCAAATAAAAGTTAAAAACAATTCCAATGGCCTTATTACAAAAATTAATAACCCAAAAATTAAGGTAAAGTAAACTAAAGTGAAGTAGCTAAATTAACCCCAGAAACATACAGAACGTGTGGCCACCTCTGAGTCCCTCGCAGCTCCAAATCCTCTAAGGCCGGGATTACCGCACGATTAAAGGAAAGAAAGGGTGAGTTACGAGAAATCGAGTGTGTAATCCTATTACTGATCCACGATGCAGGCCAAAGCCCATGCAGTATCAGTCCGGGCCTAAGCCCCAAAATCATGTTAATGCAAACAAAAATGCAGCCCAACCCAGTCTAACCATCACACCACCCGTACCAACCCTACACACCATGTGGGGACCAAGTCGACCCACCCAGCCCTACACACCAATAACGCAGTCGAGCTGCTAATATCAACGAAGCAAAGCTGCCAGTAACAGTATACGTGGCTGAGCCACTAAAATCAATATATCGTGGCGAAGCCACTGAATCAGTATAACGTGGCATAGCCACCAGTACGGTACTTCCTCCAAATACATAACCCACCCCAATGCAACATGTCGTGACATATTAAATCAATGTATGCAACAAATCACCATCATAATCAATTAAACAGATTACACATACAACACTAGATCTAACACTAGGGGTATAATGGTCATTTGATCGATTGGGGGGTAAAACGGTAATTTACCCCTCGGGGTATTCCAGTAATTTCACCCAACAAGGGCATTTAAGTAATTTCACCCTTTAAGGGTATTTCAGTAATTTTACCCGCCGAGGGTATTTTGGTAATTTACCCATCTACGGCCTTTCCGGAGGCCAACTGTCGCCTAGAGCGACACAGGTTCCATTTTCAGCCAGAACAGTGCAATTGGGCCTAGAATCTAATTTCAGCCCAAACGGGCCCCACACGCTCGTGTGGCCCATTCAACTCGTTTTCGGTCTCGATTCTGCGGACTTCGTAGTCGCATCAATCATCCAGAACTTACCATGGATTTCGCCCCTGTGGGCCCATTAGCCCACTGGGCCCATCTGGCCCTCCACGGCCCAACAAGGCTCGTTACGGCCTAAGCCCGCGAAAAAGATTGTGGCACTCCCAAAGGCCCATCGTCAATGTTCGTGGCTCGGTTTATCACTACGAGTGCTCGCACGCTCGAGTGATCTCAGCTGCCGGTATTCTGGCTTTTCGGTTCTTCGACTTTTAGCCTATTCACATATCATAACTATAGCAGATTAAACAGAGGTGTGAGATTACACACCTGCTTTGGATTGCCGAATGAAACACTCCTCGATGCCCCTAAGATAACAATGACCATGAGTTAATCCCAACGCTCTCGAAAATCCATAATATCGGAATACACTACTCAACAAAATTCACTTACCACAAGACGTGACCCCCTACAGAGTAACAGTATTCGGCCTTGCTCATTGGCTAATGCAAACGGGCTCCTAAAAATATTAGATGCACAAAAGAGGGTTAGCATCCATCCAATATTCGGCCCCCCACAAAGGAAGGAGGGAGACCGATGTTTATTCAACAAAAGAGTCACAAGAAAACCACTAACAACCAATTAAGAAGGCACTTGAACTACTCCACCCTTACCAAAACCAAAGTTGACGACAAACGTCAGTTGTTTATCAAAAGAATCCAGCCCCAACCACCAAGGAATAAAAGATTCGGGGTAAATAGATTAAGAAGGTTAGGCTTACCAAGTTTGGCCAGCAGGAGGAGAACCAAAGTTTTCAGACGATTTGATGTTCGGCTAAAGGGGAATCAAATAGGAAGAAGTGTGGCTATACGGCCTAAAGAGGAGAAAAGAAATGGACGAAAAGTGAAGAGAGATGAGCAGAAGAAGATTCGGCCAACAAGTATTTAGGCTACTAGAAAAAGAAAAGGAAAGAAAACACGAGAGGTAAGAAGGAGAAGAGAAGGAAAAGTGCACGAAATGCCTCCCAAGAGAAAACCCAAAAAGAACACAAGAAGAAATCGCACTACACCCAAAGAGTTTCAGTTTGCACTCAAACTCAAACTGTCGAACCAATGCTTCCTCCTCCACCCCCTAGCCAAAATCTCCCCCTTAGGCACACTTCCAAATTCGGCCACTACTCCCTCACTCCTCAACCCCTTGATTTCCTCCACTTTCTTCTCCTTGAATCACTCCTAGCCTCCCATTCAAACCTGTTGACCAAGTCTCCAACTCCCCTAGAAGAGTTTGATCTGAACTCTGCTTCCTCCACTCTCAAGTCATAAAATAAAAGCCTCCATTTGCAACATGAGGGATTCGAACCCCTTCCCACCATGCTCTCCCATTGACGCCACAACTTCCTTGCCACATGCTCAACTTGTGTCTCCTAAATACGCATAATTATACTTAAACCCTCACACATATGACCTCTCTCCACTAAAGAGCCAAAACTAATTTTTTTCCAAGGCTCGGACTCGATCCCAGGCCTCCTTAGGACCCCCAAAAACCCTCAAACAACCAGCCGAGCAAGCACAACATACAATTAAGCAAAAATTACAACCCCTAACTTTTGGGGCGTTACAGTTTGATATTACTAATCACCATATTTGCTCGTATTATTATAGTATTTGGATTTAATTTTTTCGATAAGAGACTTTTTTGGAGGTGGCATTGCAAGTTATTGTGATTAATTTAAGATGTAATGAATTTGAGACGTACATGTCTTTACTATAATACTATATTTCCCCAAAAACGTGTAAACATTAGCTGGGAACAAATAACCAGAGAGCAGAATCAACTGCCAAATAGTAGGGGTGTGCAAATTTCGAGTAAAACTGAATTAATTCGGTTAACCGACTGAATTCGGTTAATCAGTCAGTTAAATGAATTAATTCGGTCGGGGGTCAGTTAATAATTTTTTGGAAGTTCGATTAACGGTTATTCAGTTCGAAATTGGTTGGTTAACCGAATTAACCGAACTTAATAAATAATATTATAATATGTTAAAAATATAACGACGGTAATGACAATATATCGTAAAGAAAAGAGAAATAAAATTAAAGAACACACAGTTTTTACGTGGAAACCCTTTCGGGGAAAAAACCACGGGAAGAGGAGAATAAAATTCACTATGTCGAATTCGAATTAATTACAAGGGGAATAGACTATGCCTATTTATAGGCTTGTAAAACCATATTCTAATAGGAGTGTAGTAAGATTGAAACACCTTATTCTAATCAATATCAAATAGATGGAGTTTAATAAGGTTTAAAAAACCTTATTTAAAATAAAATAAAATAAGTGTAGTTCTATAGGGATTCTTCTTTTATTTTATTTTACCATTGTATTTTATTTAAATAAGGATTCGGGTCACTTAATTCTAACAATCTCCACCTTGACACGAATTCTCAATGAACAAGTTCTTCATCGCGAACTCTCAACGAACAAGTTCCCCACCTCTTCCATAAAACCCCTTAAGGGTTTAACTTCAACAATGAACACCAACCAAGTCTAAGCGATGCTCAAACTTGGTTATAGGAAGTGACTTAGTCATCATATCTGCAGGATTTTCATGAGTACTAATTTTGCTCAGAACAATATCACCACGAGCAATAATATCATGAACAAAATGATATCGAACATCAATGTGTTTTGTTCTCTCATGAAACATTTGATCTTTTGTAAGGAAGATGGCACTCTGACTTTCACAAAATCTCGTGTCTTTGATTTGAAGGTCTTCATTGAGCTCACTAAAGAGTCCCTTCAACCAAATAGTTTATTTACAAGCCTCGATTATCGCCATGTACTCGGCTTGATGGTAGACAAAGCGATCAGTAGTTTGCAAAGTAGCTTTCAACCGATTGCACAACCTCCGATTGTAAAGACATAACCAAGTGAGAGATCTTCTTCTATCAAGGTCTCCAAAGAAATCAGCATCAACATACCCAATGACTCCATCTCTAGTTCTTCCAAACTGTAAGCAAACATCGTAGTACCTTGTAAGTATTTTAAAATCCACCGAACTACTTTCCAATGTTCTTTACCGGATTCGCCATGTATCACGCTAAACTGCACTTGATGCGCATATGATAAATGCGGGCGTGAACAAACCATAGCATACATGAGAGATCCCACGCACTAGAGTATGGAACATGTGACATGTACTCAATCTCATCATCGATTGTGGAGACAAAGCCGATGAAAGTCTGAAATGGGTGTTAAAGGAGTAGTACTAACGGGCTTAGCACTCTGCATATTGAACCTGCAAAGAACTTTCTCAATGTACCCCTTCTGACTTAGGTACAATTTACTTGCTTTTCTACATCTAAGAATCTCCATACCAAGTATCTTCTTTGCTAGTCCCAAATCTTTCATCTCAAATTCTTCACTTAGTTGGGCTTTGACCTTTCTTATCTCTTCTTTATCTTTTGCTGCTATCAACATGTCATCAACATAAAGAAGTAGATACACAAAAGAACCATCAACTGTTTTCTTAAAGTAAACACAAATTGTCAAAACTACTTCTTTTAAAATCATGAGAAGTCATAAAGGAATCAAACCTCTTGTACCACTTGTCTTGGTATTTGTTTCAAACCGTAAAGGGACTTTTTCAAGCAAACATAATCCTCTTTTTCTCGAGATCAGAAACCTTTGGTTGTTGCATGTAAATATCTTCCTCAAGTTCTCCATGCAAAAATGCAGTTTTTACATCTAACTGCTCAAGCTCCAAATCCTTGAATCGAACTATGCTTCACAACTGGGGAGAACACATCTGTGATGTCCACTCCTGGAATTTGACTGTAACCCTTTGCAACAAGCCTTACTTTATATTTGGGCTCTTCAACTCCTAGAGTCCCTTCTTTCTTTTTAAACACCCATTTACAGCGAACAGCCTTTTTACCTTTAGGAAGTTTCACAAGATCCCATGTTCTGTTTTTGTGGAGTGATTCCATCTCCTCTTGCATAGCAAACATCCACTTTTCTGAGTCTTCACAGCTAACCGCCTCAGAATAATTAGACGGCTCTTGGTTTGCATCTATATCTTCGGCCACATTTAAAGTATAAGTAACTAGATCAGCCTCGGAATACTTCTTTAGAGGTTTAATTTCTCTTCTAGTTCTATTTTTGGCGATAGAGTATTGTGGTGAAGAAGCAACTCTATTCTCAATTTTTGTACTGGCTTGAGGAGTCGACTCTGTATTAATCTGATGCTCCACCTGCTTTTGATTTTCTTTATTGGAAGAGTCTTTAAGAGATAAGTTAGGTAGCATATCAATTTCATAAAAAACAATATCTCTGCTAATCACAACTTTTTCTATTTTTAGGACACCATAACTTATACCCTTTTACACCAGCTTTATAACCAAGAAAAACACATTTAATGGATCTCGGTTCCAATTTTCCATTATCAACATGAGCATACGCGGAGACACTCAAAGATCTTTAAATCGAGGAATAATTAGCGGGATTACGGACCATACCTCTTGTGGAGTCTTTTTCTCAATGGCAACGGATGGAGATCGGTTGATCAAAAATATCAGATGAAATTTGCCCATTAAACGACTTTGGTAAGTTGGCATTTGACAACATACATCAAACCTTCTCCATGATCGTTCTGTTCATTCGTTCTGCAACGCCATTTTGCTATGGAGTATGACGAACTATCAAGTGCTCACGATCCCTTCTAACTTGCACAGTTTATTAAACTCATCAGAACAAAACTCTAAGCCATTGTCTGTGCGGAGGTATTTTATTTGTTTTCCCGTCTATTTTTCAATCATAGTTTTCCAAGACTTAAATGCGAAAAACACGTTGCTTTTCTGCTTCAGGAAGAATGCCCAAACTTTTCTGGAAAAATCATCAATAAAAGTTAGCATATAATTAGCTCCACCTCTCGAAGGCACTCTTGATGGCCCCAACAGATCAGAATGAATATACTCCAATGTTCCCTTCGTATTATGGATTCCTCTGGTGAATCGAACTCTCTTTTGCTTCCCAAAAACGCAGTGCTCACAGAACTTCAGTTTGCAAATTTCTTGCCCATCAAGAAGTCCTCTTTTGCTCAATTCTGCCATGCCATTCTCACTCATATGCCCTAGGTGCATATGCCAAAGTTTAGTAATATCATCATCTGACAAGGAAGAGGAAGCAACAGCTGCATCATCGGTAACAGTAGAACCCTGCAAAACATATAACTTGGCATTCTTTCTCTGCCCTTTCATCACAACGAGGGAACCTTTGGAAATCTTCAAAATCCCACTTTCAGCTGTGTATTTGTACCTTTTGAATCAAGAGTACTTAACGAAATTAAATTTCTCTTCAATTCTGGAACATGTCGTACGTCATTAAGTATTCTGACAACTCCATCAAACATCTTAACTTTAATTGTTCCAACACCTGCGATTTTACACGAAGCATTATTTCCCATCAAAATAACACCTTTAGACACTATTTCATAAGTTGTAAACCAATCCCGATTGGGACTCATGTGGAAGGTACAGCCTGAATCAAGTATCCATTCCTCGCTCACTTTAGAATTGTTGACAGAAGCGACTAGAAGTTCACCATCGCTGTAGTCTTCTACAACATCAGCTTCACTGGAATTTTCTGGTTGTTTTACCTTTTGATTCGCAGCCTCCCTTTTAATCTTGTTTTGTAGCTTATAGCACTCAGATTTAATGTGCCCTTTCTTCTTGCGGATTTTACAAGTTTTACCTCTGCTTGAAGACTTCGATCTACCCTTAGATTTACCGTGAGGATTCCGTTCCTGTGTCCTTCCACGATCATCTTATCATTCCGATCAGCATTCTGATCTTGTCTCCCACAAACAACGAGACCCTCTCCCTAAGAGTCGGGTTTAACCACAAGATGTTTCATCTTATCATACGAGGTCAAAGAATCATAAACCTCATCAACTGTGAGAGACTCGCATCTATATAAAATCGTGTCTCTGAAGGTTGAATAAGACGGGGGCAACGAACAAAGTAGAATCAACCCTAGATCTTCCTTATCATACTGAACCTTCATGGCCTCCAAGTTTGAGAGAATTTCTTTAAACACTGTTAAGTGTTCGTGCACAGACGCACCTTCCTCCAAACGATAAGCATAAAGACATTGCTTCATATGTAACTTGCTAGTTAGAGTTTTCGACATACATATTTGTTCTAGCCTCTTCCATAATGCAGCGGCGGTCTTCTCCTTCATCACATCCTGCAAAATTTTGTTAGACAAATGCAGATGTAACTGTGTTAACGCCTTTCGATCCTTGCGCTTCTTTTCTTCCTCCGTCAATGTCGAAGGCATCTTATCTACCCCTAGCAGGGCTTCCTCTAAATCTATCTGTGCAAGAACTGCCTGCATCTTTATCTGCCACAACGCGAACCTGGTGTTGCGATCCAACAGCGAAATTTCATACTTCAAAGACGCCATTACCGTGATCAAGATGAAAAAATCCGAAAGCTCTGATACTAATTTGTTAAAAAATATAACGTCGGTAATGACAATATATCGCAAAAAAAAAAGAGAAATAAAAATTAAAGAACACACAGATTTTACGTGGAAACCCTTTCGGGAAAAAAACCACGGGCAGAGGAGAAGAAAATTCACTATGTCGAATTCGAATTAATTACAATAGGAATAGACTATGTCTATTTGTAAAACCATATTCTAATAGGAGTGTAGTAAGATTGAAACACCTTATTCTAATCAATATCAAATAGATGGAGTTTAATAAGGTTTAAAAAACCTTATTTAAAATAAAATAAAATAAGTATAGTTCTATAGGGATTCTTCTTTTATTTTATTTTACCATTGTATTTTATTTAAATAAGGATTCGGGTCACTTAATTCTAACATAATATATAAGTATTTAGTCGGGGTTGGTTGGTTCAGTTAATTTTTTGGAAGTATAAATTAATCGGTCTGTTAATTCGGTTAATTTTATATGTTTTATACTTGTTTTAACCAAAAATTTAAAAAATATATATAAATTTCGGTTAATTCGGTTAACCGACCGAATTAATCGAAAAAGTTTGGTTCAATTATTTTTTTTGAAAAAATTTCGGTTCGATTAATGATTAAGAGTTTAAAAGGGTCGGCTAATAATAGTTCGAGTTGATTAACCGATTGAACATCCCTAATCTCGACACCCATTATCTTATTCTACTATAAATATCATCCCACTGTTTTGTATTTGAAGCTATCTTATTCTACCATAAATGTTTTGTTGCTTTAACATGCAACTATTGATTTGCTACATTATGAGTTGCAAAGAAATGTATGAAGGTGGATTGAAGATCATAAAGAAATTGGTAGAGAAGCTTGAGATTAAAAAGAGCATCGTGAAAAAAAATTCTAGAAGAATGTATTGATTCGGCTATCAAGCTTGCCAAAACGAAAAAGCTTTAAGCTTAAAAAAGTTAATGCAAAAGTCATAAATTTAATGTTTGTATGTTTTAATTTTCATATTTTTTTGGTGAATGCTTCAATTTGAATGACTTTTTTTTATACAACTTCAATTCACCCGATTCATTTTCTAGATATATTTCATCCATACCAATATTATTAATATTAATCTAACTTTTTTTCCTTTATTTGAATGGTTTTCCCAATATACTAAGGGAGGAAAAATAAATATATAAGGACTAGTTTTAACAAATAGAACACATAGAAAAACTACGTTAAAAGAAATGAAGAAGGGAGGAAAACAAAGAAAGAAGCAGAAGAGAATTGAAAATAAAGAAAAAAAAGGTTAAAAGAACATAAAAGAAAAAATTAAATTGCTCAAAATAAAAAAAATATAAGGACTAATTGTAAAATTTAACCTAAAATTTTCATTTGAAGTGATGATTTAGCGTGTCATGTCAGCATACCCTTACACCGTTAACGGCAATTAATGGCTCAGTGACTAAAATGTTATAATATGATAACGTAAATGACTAAAACATAACATTTTTTTTGTCAAAAAAACTGAGCTTCATTAATGAGTAGGGAACTACAACCTGGCAGCACAATAACCAAAGGAAAAAGATAATGAAACGACAGCACTAAAGAGAAAACAAAAAGACAATAAAACAAGCAACCAGAAGCAAAATAATAGCACACAGAAAAAACAAACCAAAAAATAAAACCCAAAACAATCTGCCAGAGACCCCCCCAGAAACGCAAGACGAAACCCAGCATGAAACCTCCCTAAATCATCAGCAGAACCAAGATCATCGAAAGGAAGGAGCCAGCTTTGAAGAACCAGCAGCCATGGAGATTCTAAGAACCTTCTCCACTCCTCAAAGCACCAAATAACTCAAGCACTCATCCTTGAACACGAATCCAATCTTCCCAATCCTCAACCACAGCGCGATTAGCCCGCCCCGGGACCTCTTCAACCCAACAGCACGATAAAGGCCAGCGACAACCCTCCGCCGCCAAGCAATGCGCTGCACGGTTCCCTCTTCGCGAAGAAAAACTGTAAGAGATTTCTTCTACAAACCTTTCCATCATGCAAATATTTAATATTATAGGACGAATCACCGATCTATCGTCCGAACCAGAACGAAGCTTCTTTATAACCGTTAAAGAATCCCCCTTCAGAGTAATCTTCCTAAAGCCCATGTCAATCGCAAAAAGAAACGCCCGCTCGCAAGCTCTTTCTTCCGCCATAAAAGCATCAGCGATATCAACATACTGGTAAACACATACACCCATAACTAGGCCTTTATCATTACGTGCAACCACTGCTACTATAGATGAATTAGAGTCCCTGTTAAATGAAGCATCAAAATTTAATTTGATAACACCAGAGAGAGGTGGACGCCATAAGGCAGAGTCTATGGTAACAGGATGAAAATCATTCTCACCGCCCATCTTTAACTCACAAGTATATCTCTGAATAAAGCATAATAGTTCCTTTATAGAAAAATTTCGCCCTTCATGGATTAACTTGTTGCGCATAAACCAAAAAGCCCAGAAAGTAATTGTTAACATTTTCCTATTATCAACAGAATTAGCAATAAACTTGCTAACCAATTGATTTTTACCATCCGAGGTATCATTATCCAGGTCCACCTGAAGTCTCAGCAAGTTCCAAAGACGTCGTAACACCTCACAGGACCATAACAGATGATCTAAATCTTCCGGAGCCACCTTACACACAGGGCAGACAACCTCCCATTTTAATCCTCGTTTATTTAGATTACATAGATGAGGCACATAGTCTCTAGTAAGTCTCCACAAATGTATCTTAATTTTAGAAGGTAATTGAAGCTCCCATAGCATCTTGTAAAAATTATTGTAATTACCATCCATGGCCAAATTGTGATTAGTAAGCTGAGACCTTCCAGAGAGGAGCACCCTGTAACCACTCTTAACTGTATATTCCCCCGTGTTATCATGACGCCAAACTAAAGTATCTTCTGCATTAGTCTGAGCCAAAGGAATATTAAGGATACGTCTCGCCTGATCGTGGTCAACCACCTTATGAACGATATCTTCCTTCCAGGTAAACGATTGTTCATCCATTAATTGATTAACAGTAGTCCACGAGTACAAATATTCGCGACCGACAATCGATCGCTTCGGGCCGAGCGACCAAGGATCGTTCGGATATTCACCGACCTCCGTTACCAATTCGCCAAAGTAATCCATCGGCTATCAATTCACGGGCACCACATATGCTTCTCCAGGTAAAAGAAGGGTAAGACCCAACCTTATCAGATAAAAAATTACTAAAAGGAAAATAATGAGCTTTGAGTGCCTTTGTTAAAAGACAATTCGGTTGAGAGAGTAGCCTCCAGGCTTGTTTAGCTAACAAAGCCTTGTTAAAAAATGACAGATCACGGAACCCCATACCTCCAAATATTTTGGGATAGCAAAGATCCTTCCAAGAGCACCAGTGGATACCTTTTCCAGACTTGCCATTAGCCCACCAGAACTTGTTCATGATGCCTTCTAACTTGTTGCATAATGTTTTTGGAAGCTCAAAACATTGCATAACATAGATAGAAATAGCTTGTAAGACCGCTTTAACAAAAACTTCCTTCCCTCCCATCGAGCGAAAACGAAAATTCCAACTCTCCACTCGCTTACGAAATCGATCCACATAATTAGCAAACGCCCAACGCTTCCTTCTACCAACCATCATCGGCAGCCCCAAATATTTTTCTGGATTGACAGCAATCCGAACCCCCAAAATGTTTGTAATTTGAACCCTTACTGAATGGTCAACACTTGCTCCAAAATAAATAAGGGATTTATCAAAATTAACCTGTTGACCCGAGGCCAACTCATATTCAACACAGGTCTGTCTTTTGACACGTTCTTTCGTCTGTCTTTTTGACACGGTCTTGTTTTTCTTTTCTTGTTCTCTATTCTGTTTTCTCTATTTTGCTGTGGTGGGGTCCTTCGTTTGTTCTTTTGTCCAGGCTGGAATGGAGAATGCTCTGGCCAGTTTATAGTTGGCTGACGAGGAGGAGATTGCGTTCCAGGAGGAAGACGCATCGACAGATCAATCCTTTCATCTTTGCTTGGTGGGTCGTTGCTTAACTGAGAGTGTAGTTCATTTTCCCTCCCTTCGTAATACGTTGGCTGATCTTTGGCATCCTATAAAGGGTATATACATTTTTGATCTGGGTGAGAAACGTTATCTTTTTAAATTCTTTCAAGAGGTTGATATCCAAAGAGTCATTGTGGGGGCTCCCTGGTTCTTTAACAACCATCTTTTATTGATTCATAGGATACAAGAGGGAGAATATCCCTTGTCAGTTCCTTTAAATTATTCTATTTTTTGGATCTAAGTCCATGATCTCCCTCCAGGTTTGATGTCTGAAAATATGGCAAAAAAATTGGGTAATTTTATTAGACAATACCTTGAGTATGATACGTCAGTTTCTCTGTTGGGTATACGAAATTTTATGAGAATTCGGGTCTGTCTCGATGTGCTGAGCCCATTGAAAAGGAAAAAGAATATAGTGTTTGGTTCGGATCGTACTGCTTATGCCAGATTCCGATATGAAAAACTTAGCTTGTTTTGCTTCATATGTGGAAAACTTGGGCATGGGGAGAGTTTTGCCCCTTTAAATCGTGTTAGAACCTGCTAATATAACTTTTGGCTGGGATATCTCCCTTCAGGCGGAGGTTCGGCGGCGGAGCTCCTCGATTAGTAAGTGGTTGAGGGAAGCTGATGGTTCGGTGTGTGGTGTTCCGGGTATGGCAAGTAATAAAAGATGAGTAAATTCAGGGGGAAATGAGGATTTTGTGAGTAAACAGGGGAGTGATTTGGTCCCAATTAATTATGCTCCTAATTCCTCTCTTTCAAAAAATCAAATGACGGTAATTAAGGAAAATAATTTATGGCATAATAGGGAGGTGGGTGACTCTTTTGGGGTTGGTGGCGGTATTGGGCCTATGGATTCGAATATGTTGGATGAGAATGACCCAATACATCCTATTGATGGGAAAAAATGACAACATGTGGTGAATAACATTGAAACTGTTCCAAACGCTGTCCCTGCTAGAGAGAGCTACGAGTTATCGGCTGGCTCTGCTGGACAGAGCAGCCGGACGCAATGAAGATCGTTAGTTAGAATGTCTGTGGTTTGGGGAGATCCTGGATGGTTAAAAGCCTCAAAAATAAATTACGGCCCATTAATCCCCAAATTTTGTTTCTTATTGAAACAAAGCTTAATGCGAAGGATATGGAGATGGTTAGATTGAAGCTTGGTTTTATTTGTGGTATTGATGTTGGTGCTGTTGGTTCCAAGGGTGGATTATCCTTGGGTTGGAAAGGAAACTCGTTTGTTTCGCTTAGAAGCTATTCTTCTTTTCATATAGATACTGATATTTCTGATTTTGATTATGGGATCACGTGAAGATTGACCGGGTTTTATGGTAATCCTGTGGAGGGTTTAAGGTCGATGTCTTGGGATCTTCTTTGCCACCTTTATTCTAATAATCTAGGGCCCTGGCTTGTGGTCGGTGATTTTAACGAAATTACTAGTTCTTTTGAGAAAAGAGGGGGTCGGCTTAGATCGGAGAACCAAATGGCCAAGTTTCGAAATACTTTAGAGGCTTGTGGCCTAGTTGATTTGGGGTTCAGTGGAAGATGGTTCACGTGGGAAAGAGGAAGGTTTCAAGCTACAAACATACGTGAGAGGTTAGATAGGGGGTTGCTAATAGTGAATGGATGGACTTTTTCCATTCGTACTCGGTTAAACATTTGAGCCATTCGATTTCTAATCACTGCCCGATTCTTATTGATACGATTGGTAAACGTTTTAGTAGAGAGAATTTTGGAGGACACCGTTTCAAGTTCGAAGCTAGTTGGTGCCTAGATCAAACCTTTGGTGAGGTTGTACGACAAGCCTGGGCTGTGCCATGTGATAATGCGGTTGTCAAGTTAGCTAAAGCCGGTCAATTCTTCAGACTATGGAATCGATCACGTTCACGAGAGCTTACAAGACAACGTATGAGATTAGAGGAGCGATTGACTTATCTTCAGGCGCCTGATCCAAATGACGATATCTTGGAAGAAATTATGGAGGTTCAGTTAGGCCTTAATCTGGAGGCGGATAAGGATGAAATTTTCTGGGAACAGCGTGCGAGGGTCAATTGGTTGAAACACGGTGATCAGAATACTAGTTTTTTCCATCGAACAGGTCTTTCCCGTCATTATCGTAATCGTATTGTGGGCTTTGAAAATGAGGAGGGAGGTTGGGTTTCTAATCCGGACGAGATGTTGAGTATTGCTGTGAAATTTTTTGGTGAGATTTATACGGCTTCGGACTCTGCTAGTGAACATCAAGTGCTTGAGCTGGTTGAACAACGGGTTACTTCGGAGATGAATAATGAGCTGTTAAAACCCTTTACGGAGACTGAAATCTGTCAAGTAGTAAAATCGATGGCCCCTCTCAAGGCTCCTGGAATTGATGGTTTTCCAGCTTTGTTCTTCTAAAGGTACTGGGATATTGTTGGGAGTGATATCTCTTGTTACTGTTTGGCAATTCTAAAAGGGGAGATTGATATGGGCGAGATAAACAAAACCCATATAGTGTTGATTCTTAAAGTCGATAAACCCAAAAATCTCTCTCAGTTTCGGCCAATAAGCTTGTGTAATGTGATCTACAAGATCATTGCTAAAGTTTTGGTGAACCGGATGAGTTTAGTTTTGGGTCATTGTATTAATGAAGCTCAGGGCGCTTTTATTGCAGGAAGGCAAATTTCTGACAATATTTTAATAGCTTATGAGGTTTTGCATTCTCTTAAGACTAGGAAGCTTTGTAAGAGAGGGAATTTTGCGCTAAAACTTGATATGAGTAAGGCTTACGACCGGGTTGAATGGGACTTTTTGGCTGGTATGATGTCGAGTTTGGGGTTTTGTCAAGAATGGATTATTCTTATCATGAGGTGCGTCTGCTCAGTTACATATACTGTGGGAATAAATGAGGGTATTAGTGATGTCTTCACCCCATCGCGAGGACTGCGTCAAGGTGATCCACTGAGCCCTTATCTCTTTCTAATATGTGCTGAAGGACTTTCAATTCTGCTTAATGAAGCAAAATAGAAGAGGTTGATGTTAGGTGCCCCAATAGGCAAAGAACGGTTTACGATTAATCACCTCCTTTTCGCAGATGACTGTTTTATATTTGGTGATACTTCGGAGGAAGGGGTCCAAAACGTAACATTTTAAATATAAGTTACTAAAATGTAACATGAGATAGTTACTAATATAAGATAAATTTAAATCTATATGCCTAGCCTCTGCTCCTTTATTTCAATAAATTACAAGTTTGAGATTTAATTTTTCCCCAATTTTAGTGACAACTTTCATATTTATGGTTTGCTTCATTATATGATTTCTTGGGATATTAATGGGTATTAAAATCAGAAGTACACAAATGATTAGAATTAATGCAACAACTAGAAGCTTTGTTTAATTCCAAATTAAAACATCAGTAGGATAGTAAATAATAAAATTACAGATATCATTGATAAATATTTATAATTAGTAAATAAAATGAACACGTGGCATATATCTTTCTCAAAGGGGTCTCAGAATTCGTAATAATTTAAAACTCCATAAATCTCACTATTTTATTAAAAAATCGATTATTTTACCTATAAAGGTCATTTCCAATTTTATTTACGGAAATGGGCCAATTTTTTCATTATTTACCGAAAAGAGTCAAAAATGACAAAACGTATCCACATAGAAGCATTTTTGGGTGAAATTTCAGCAAAATGCGCCCCTAGGGGAGCAATCTTGCCATGTCAGCACAAAACGCGCTGACGCAGAAGTATTTTATCCCGTGTCAGCAAAAACGCACTGAGGTGGGCGCACTTTTGCCCGTTCTCAAATTAAATTTTCGAAAAAGGTCATTTTTAAAAAAAAATTATAAAAAAAGACCAATTTTTTTTGAAAATTTACGAGAATAAGCTTTTATAAAGACCTAAAGTGGCAACACCAATTTTTATTATTATTCTAAAGTGTCACCAATTAATATGAAAATAAAACTTACAAAGCAGATCATTATATAGACCCAAAGTCTCATTTCTCTTGTTTTCTTAAGCAATGTGGGATATGAGACATGTATATATATAAATTCATGAATAGGTTTGTAGCTTCTTCCTAAACAATGTGGGATTCCTTCATCTTTTAACTAACAACATAATATTAAAGGCTACACTATATTTTATATTTTTTTACTTATAGAATTTAATTTTTTTTACAAAAAAGTTAACATTTCTTACATTATAAATAAAACTTTTAAACTCTATAAGTAAAAAAATTATAAAAGATAAAATGAGTATGATAAAATATTAAAAAATAAATATTTTAAAAATTAGTAATAGTTGAGTGATCATTTTGTAAGTTTTTATAATTCGATAGCCAAAAAATCATAGTTAAGTGACTACTAATGTAATTTAATCTAGATATAAAAATATGAAAAAATAATTATTATATTTTATGTATATTATTTATTTCTATAAAAAAAACTTATTTAACATAATTATATACTATGTTTAAATAGATTATCTATCTAGTCAAAATACATCTGAAATAAATTTATCAGCATTCATTAGGTGATGAAAATTAAATTAAAATTAGGATTAAAAAAATTAATGAGTATAGTAGAATATTAAAAAATAAATAAATATTAAAAATATATATATCAATTTTTAAAATTACAAAAAAATATACTATTTGAGTATCAAATACTCACCATTTATTTATTAATCAAACATTCATAATATAAATAATAAAAAAATTAAAAGTATAACTTCTAAATTTAAATAATAGAAATTTATTTTAAAAATTAGAATTGTATAGATATTAACTTCAAACATTTAAAATTAAATAGAAGATTATTGCATGTACAAGTTTTATATGTGCAATTTATTCTTTTTTTTAATAGTCCTTTTATATATGCTAACAATTCTAAAATGGAACAAGATTAAAGATCTCAAAAGATAATTTTATAATATTAGAAAATGTTAACAAAATATAAAAAAATAGAAATTGTTTTGTAAAAAATATATAAAATATAGTGTAGCCTTTAATCTTATGTTATTAGTTAAAAGAAGAAGGAATCCCACATTGTTTAAGAATAAGCTGCAAATCTATTCATGAGTCTATATATACACATGTCTCATATCCCACATTGCTTAAGAAAACAATGGAAATGAGACTTTGGGTCTATATAAAGATCTGCTTTGTATATCTTATTTCCATATTAATTGGTGACACCTTTCAATAAAAAAATGATTGTTGCCACTTTGGGTCTTTATAAAGGCTTATTCTTGTAAATTTTAAAAAGAATTGGTCTATTTTTATAATTTTTTTTAAAAAATGACTTTTTTTGAAAATTTAATATGAGAACGAGCAAAAGTGTGCCCATGTCAGCGCATTTTTGTTGACAATGGATAAAATGCTTCTATGTCAACGCGTTTTGCTGAAATTTCACCTAAAAACACTCCTACATAGATGCGTTTTGTTATTTTTGACTATTTTCAATAAATAACAAAAAAATTAACCAATTTTCATAAATAAAGTTAGAAATGGGTTAAAGATAAAATAATCTAAAAAAATCACATTATTTAAATAAAATTCTGGTAAAACGCGAATCGAGGCTGGTATTAAAATTGTTTTGGCTTTGTTGAGAGTGGGGTTAGTGCAAGTTGAAAGGCTCAGCCAAACGGTGGGAAGGTTTTGGTGTCAGTTTTTTAAAACAAAAAACTGGAAATATATCTTTTTTATTTCTCTAATTTCAAGAAATTGCATTCTAAGATATCAAAGCATGAGAAAGAAAAGAAAATTAAGAAACACTTAATTTCTTCTCTCTTTAATGTACAAATTTTTTTTTAAGAGTAATAATATTTTGGCTTAATATAATATTTATACCTAAATTTGAGGAAATTTTTTTTTCTAAATTGGGTTTAATTTGGTACTTAAATTTGACTTATTTTCTTAATTTGGTACTTAATCTTTTTTTGTTCAATTTGGTATTTGTCAAATATTTTACAAATTACTCTAATATACTAATAATGCTATTTTTATGAGATAATAAAAATAATCAATGCATGATGGATATGTAACAGATGATATAATATTTTTTTTGTATTTTATATATTCAATTCCTTTTAGTTCTATTTATTTTATTAATTGAAAATATGAAATTCTTTTGATTTGGAGTTTTAAAATTTTCTTTTATTCAATATTAATTCGTTAAACATAGTTCAATACCTATTTTTTAACATGAATTTCTTCTAATACTGATAATATTTTTGTAGCATAAAAAAATTAACACCATTAGTGTTTTGCATAATTTTTATAACATTTAATAAATTTAGGTACCAAATTGAACCTAAAAAAAGCTTAGGTATCAAATTGGGAAAAAAGGTCAAGTTTAAGTACCAAATTGAGAAAAATTGTCAAATTTAAGTACCAAATGTTATATTAAGCATAATATTTTCAATGTAATAAGTATATATAATAATTAAATGTATCTCTTTATTAGTGTCTTAAAAGGAGAGACCTTTATCCAAAGTCCAGATTTGTGCAGTGCCTGCCTTCTGAAAAATAAGGTCAGGCTTCCTTTTTGTTTTTTCAGTTTCAAAAATATGAAATTGCACTTTGAGAAGAGAAATGAAAGCAACCCAAAAATCTTATAATATTCCAACAAGTGGAAATATGAATTCGGAATATTTAGTTAAAATTGAAAATAATAGTTGGAGTAATAATAATAAAATATAACAAACACACGTGCACCGGCCTAGACCCAGCTCACTAACAAAATAATTTTTTTTCTAATTACAAAATTAATATTTTAACTGCAATCCCCAAATAAAGAGAACATGATATGCAGAATATTTAAAGAGTTCAAAAGACCAATTTTACTTCACAACACAAACATAAAATCAAAATGACTGTTTTATTATTATTAATTATTTATATATTATGAACAACAATGTCATTTTTAAAACTTTTTTTCTTTTTTTGCGCTTCGTTTCATGGTACAACGCGTTAGCCCCATATATTTTTACTCTCTTTTGTTTTTCTCAACTCCAGACCCCGAGATCCTCAATATTTTTCAAATTACAAATTAGAGTTTTTTTTTTTCAAGTAAAAACGGGGGAAAAAGTTTTCTGGAAGCTGTATCATGAACCCGTAACCGATTCAGCAAGTTTCCCGATTTTTTCAACCAGCGCCGGGGATAATTTCTTGGCAGGTTTCTTTTCCTTCTCCGGTCGAAAATCGAACCCTAACGCATCCGAAACTTCTTCCGAGCTCCACCCCGCTTTTCGAAGTGTATCTGAGAACCGATCCGCTTTTAAAAGAAGCGCATCCAGAACCGCTTGATTATCCAATAAAACCATCTCTCCTTCGAAGAACCCAGATGCTGACACGTGTGCGATCTCCGTTATGTCGGACTCCCCCCACCCGCCTTCTCGTAGAACTGATCCGATTTGCTCCATGTATTCGTCGACCCATTTTGGAACTTGGGTCTTCCGCATCTCAAAGTATCTATCAGGCGACGAATTCGACGATGATGACGACGAGTTTCGCCGGCGCCGATCAACTGCCGCGTCACTCCAGAACTCCACCCATCTAGGTGTTCTTGTCCCGCTTACCAAACCCGCATCCATACTCCGCCTGGAGAAATTAGTGGAGGAGCCGGCTGATTTTTCACTAACCGATCTCTGTTTTTTCAACAGCTCCGGATTGGATACGGAGCTCCTAAACAGAGATTCTCTCTCGAAAAAATCGGATATATCAAATCCGCAACAAAAAACACGGGTCTCATCGATGAAGAAAATCGGGTTACCCGCTAAAGACGGGTTACAGGGAATATAGCAGTGGTTGAAAATGGGGATCAAAAGGGGAGCTCTCTTTAGCGCATTCCTTGCGACTCGTAATGCTTTTTCCGGTTCAGACGGTCTGGGGCCCCAATATTTGGACCACAAAGTGTTACGCGCTATCTGAAAGGAAATTGCAGCAATGGGAAGATCAAGCGAGGCCCGGAGATGGAGTCTTGCTCCAGCAGACCGCCAATCGGGAAAACCTGGACCCACAGGTAAACCGGCTGATAATATGGCTCGGAGGTCAGGTGGGAAAACGAAACCAAACTCGGCTTCCGCTCGGGCGAACTCGGCGTCCGATAAACCCGCCTGGACTTGAAAACCCGAATTCCTTAAATGGGTTATAACTTTGTCAGCTAAAGAAGAGAAAGACTGAAGACCGTTGCGTACAGGAAGGGATGCCGGAGTTGAAGGAGCGGAAGCGCGAGCAGAGAGACGGCGTAGGCCTGCTATATGGCCCGGATTCAGACCGGACATCCTCCGGTCCACGTCGACCATTGTTGCTCTAATAACTGACGTCGCCTTCTAATTCCCACCGGAAATTAAAAAAAATCTCCGTCGGAAAATAAATCCGCTACGACTTTCTTTTTGTCAGGGAAAACGGAGAGAACTAAAGTGGGTAGAGCTCAATCTATTGGGGGGGGAGACCTCTAACTTCTAAGAAGTCAAGAAACGGTGCGTATTTATAGCTGTTTCGAGATATTGGTAATATTCTATTTAAATATTTTGTTTTTCTTAATTTTACTTTCCTTAATTAACCTCTGATATTTTTTGACAAGGATTTTTGATAATGACAAGTGAACATGTACTAAACTAAGGTAAAAAAGTGAATGACTTTTTGTCCGAATCCAATTCCACATCTAATCTTAAGCAACGGCTCTTTTTTTTATTTTATACGCGGTATCTTTAAAAATAATATTCCGAAATTAAAATTATGAATATTTATACCAATATAAAGTTTTAAAAAATATATATTTATAATTTTCCAACTAAATTGATATTCAGGTTTAAATAGCATTACAAAATATATAATTAAGTTAGGAAGTTGAGAGAACATTATTATGCAGTATTATTACAAGTAATATTTGTTTGAGGCGTGGGAGAAAATCTACTATTAGAGAGACAAATTATCATATGGTACCTTTACAGAATTCCACGTAGGGTGAGTATGTTTAGGGGGAAATTGAAGTTACTGCTTGACCGCTGGTAAGGCGAATTTGGGGGACCCATTAGCAATGATGAATTAGCTTGACAGCTTAGATAAAGGGGAAGCATACAATCATAATTCCACATTGTTGGATACTTACTAACGTTATTAAACATGTTCTTTTTGTTTTTTTCGATTTTTGGTAATTAGTAAAACTTTATTGAACAAATATTATCCCCTCTAATATGTATCATATTTAATAAAGGAATACAAAACTAAATGATTGGTTGTAAGCATGAGATAAGTAGTATGTGAGGGAGTCATCCTAAAACAGGATTAAAAAATCCACGCCTATCAAAGTTATGTCTCATAAGGGGAATGCATACTTATAATAACATTCATTAAGTTCTTGATGCCAATTTTTTTTTATAAAAATGATCAACATATTAGCTTTTGGGCAAGGAAATATTTTAATATACATTATTATATAAAAACAGTGCCTTGGAAGCTCTTATTAACAAAATCTTACCGGTAACACAAAACTGATAGAAATGAAATCACGAGCAACCCGAGGTGGAATCAATAACCCAAAATCGAAAAGTAACAAAAATTGTGGCACCGTTTCTTAATTAATGGAGAGTTTTCCAATTTTCTGAAAAGCCATAATGGTTGGGAGCCATAATTTAAACCTCACTTACTTTTACGCCTTAAATCTTAAACCTCACCTCCTCGTTTCATTTTTAATTCTACTTATAAATAGTTCGTGTAAGTATACTCATTTTATTTTTTATTTTTTTAAAAATAATTATTTTTAGTTCATATTTAATGCTTATATATTTTTATTACCATTATATATATTTATTAGATTTCTAAATATAAACAACTTAACATATTTTTTTTATTTTTTTATTATAATATAGCAATATATTTAATTTTCATATAATATAAATTAATATATATAGTTAAACTTTTCTATAACAATCTCACTTGTGTGCCAAAATTTTGGATTTTATAGAAATGTGGTGGTTGTTATACATTTATAATAGCATTTGAGATTAAATCATATTTGATTTTTTTTTAAAAATTTTAAAATAAAAAATTATATGTCCTTAATAATATTATTAATTAGTGAGATTTAGATTATTTCATTAATATAATTTACAAATGTTATTTCATCGATTAATTTTTTCAATTTTATAAACTATTTATTAACATATTTTTATATAAAATAAACATGTTACTGAATTAATATTTTTACTAAAATTTAAGGCAATATATTATTATAAAAAGCAATTTTATAAATAGTGTACTTTATATTTTATAGTTGATGTTATAGATACAAATTGTTATGAAGGGTGAAAATAAAACATAACAATTTGGTTCTACAACAAATTTAGTTGTTATAGAGAGTAATTATTATAGAAAGGGAAAACTGTATTTTAAATTTGAAAATGGATCAGATCAATCAGACTTTAAATATTGAAACTTGAAGTCGACTCATATTTTAAACAGGTCTAACTTTTTTCTAATCTTATTTTGCGAGTATAATATTTTTATCCAATTTATCTCAAATTCCAAACCAACCTTCAAGCTTCAACAAATTAGACTTTTAAACAAGTTTACTTTAAAACATTCATTTCAAAATATGTTTACTTTTAAATAAGTTTACTTTAAAAAATCTGCTGCCTAATTATTCTTTTTAGGAGTATACCATACGAGTCACTTATCCTCGTGTCTTAATAATCTTATTTATAATTATATTAATGGTTACAAATAAACTTTTGTCGTTGGGGTTTTGAATATAAAATTAGGAAGATATAAAGCAAACATGTGATGGGTGGCCTTTATTTTGGCTATCTGAACAAAACATATATCAATATATTATATTGAAATTTGGGGTAAAGTTATAATCATAAGTTACCTACAGATGGAATTAGTCAACGGGTAATAGGTAGCTAGGGTTTTCAGTAAATATTACTCACACATCACCGTATTACCTTATTAATTTCAAATGTCCACTCCCTAACACTCTTTATTTCGAAATGACTCAATGGATCCGTTAGTGTGAATGGCCCTTCTACTATGGACAAATTCTTTTTATTTATTACTTAAATTATAGTTCAATTTTAAGAAAGAAAATGCGATCAACTCCCTTCAGCCTTTGCACTCAAAGGGTCAATCGTCCGAGTATGAAATTCAAATCAATAATAATATACTGAGTGTAGCTATCGTTTTACTAATTTGCTATACATTTTAAAGTTAGTGTACACGTCTACTGAGTTTAACTTGGTTTATATGAGTATTGTTATTAGTACAAAAGTATATGGATTTAAGTGTGCTAAAATGCATTTATCTTTCTGTTTAAAAGTTGAGTAGGGATTATGAATAGTTCAATGCATTATATAAAAAAATTAGTGTAGGCATATATTTCCTTTCTTGACTAAAGCAATCAAATAGGTGGAGTGAAAAGATTTATATTCGAATTCTTAGTTAACTTCGGTTAGTCTTGGGTTCAATCTCTTTTTGTTAGAATAACTAAGATCTCCTTCATTTTCATTTTACCATTTATCAAGATTAATCCTTTTAGGCATGGTTATTCTTTTTAATAATGCGTCTTATCACAACACTCGACACTTATTAATTCAGGATTGTTTTTTGAACAATGCTGCCCCTGATTTAAAAAAAAAAAGCCATAGTGTAGGCAAGTTTAGTGATGAACAAGCAAACACATCCTTTTCACAATGAATAGAGGTAGGGATGTTGAAAGAAAAGAAAGACGTATGTGGGATAGGACTTTGCATTGCATGGACCACTCACTGAAGCAAGAAGAAATGTTTTGGATTAGATTTGTAGGGCTTTAGAAGGTGAGGATGGAGCAACATGGCATGGTCACCAAATGGAAATCATGACCTATAAAAAACTAAGTCACCAATATATGGTTGTTTGAATGTGGAGGGGTTGGATTGGGTCCATGCATTGCTCACCAAAAAACTCCCCACCTCATTTTCATTTCCCTATCTTCCTCCATCCTACATATATGTTCCCTTAATCACCCATTAATTGCCCTATTAATCCATCCTCCTTAATTTGCTTTTACGCTTATTTCAAACATATCTCAAGCACAGAAGATATTGTCTTGAGACCCATAACTCTCAATTGCCATCTTTTTTCAATTTGATGTCACATATGTTTCTAAGGCATGGGGATGCATTTGGCACTAATAGGATTTCACAACATATTTGTCGTGAGAAAGAATATTTAAAATAAACTCTGATTTCAAAATCATAATATTATTTTAACTTAAAAAATTAGATTAAAAAATTATTACTAGGTACACCTAGCAGAATCTTTTAATTCTATAATTAAGAATAAAAATTTGTATTATATATTTATGATTCATAATTGTTTTTCTCAACAAATATAATTTCAAAGGTTCCATGAAATCTTTTCGTTCAACCTACCACTTATTAATGTTTTTTTTTAATCAAACTTGTATAATAATAATTTTTAAAAATTAAGAGAAGAAAAGAAAAATAAATAGATAGAATTCAGAAGATGAGTGGTGATTATGATCATATTATAATATTGGCATAATTATTATAAGATGAAAAATATGCATGCTTTGGAGAATATTTATCATTTTGTAGGGCTAGGATCTAACCTAAATTATAATAAAAATCGGTTTGATAAAAAGATGGTTGTTAATTAAATTAATCAGAGAAAAGATTACATTCCTCTATGATTACTAATTCATAAAATTAATCAATTAATTGCGGTTCTGGTTCTGGTAGCTGCTATATGGGGAGCTTTCTAGCAAGAATTTAGCATGTAAAGCCTACTAATTAACAAAGAAATGAACTAGGATACGATTGCTTCATTTGTTTAATGGGAGCATATTTGATGCAGTGTGGAAATTTTATAAATAAATATTAATAATTTTATTTAAACATAATTAAATTATAATTAAATGATAAAACTCTAAAACTTAAATTTAAGATTTTAAACTTTAAAGCAAGACCCTAAATTCGAGAGTTATTAATATTTATTTATAACAATTATGATTAAATAAAACTATTAGTATTTAGTCAAAAAAATTCTATATTTTTTTAATTAATTTAATGATAATGTGTCATGTTATTATTCACTAATAATATATGAGATTTATGCACCAACGATACATTAAATATTATTTCTTTTTTAATTTTAAAAAAGCTAAAATCAAATATTAAATTATTAACTCAAAAAGTTTCCTGGAGAGGCAATTGATTATCAAGGCTTGCTAGCGATGTCATATGATTCTTTACGAAGTACATTTTCCTTTCGGTTCAAAGAAACCACTAAAGTTTGCCATAGGTTTACCCTACTATTTGCCTATACTTCAACAATGATAAATCAACATATTCCATTGAAATTTAGTTCAAGATAATTTTATACATTATCGGCAGAAATGGATCCGAAGGCAGGCACGACTTTGGCTCTCTAAAACTGGAAATTTGCTTTATAATTTTTTAAATAAAAAAATTGATATATACTGAGAGTAAAGTTACACTTTACCTCTCGAAAATGAAAAATAATATCATAATCTCTCATAATAATAAAATTATACTTTAGTCTTTAAAAATTTTTTTTGACACAATGAATATGATGATTGAAAAAAAAATTATTAATGATGTATCATTTATTTTATACGTATTAAATATTATATTTCAAAAAAAATTAACTTTTAATCCACTTATTAAATCATCGTAATAAAAAATTAAATAAAATCTTGGGTATTATAAAAGAAATCATAATCCATTGATTGAGATTTTTTTATCCATATTTGAATTAAATTGTGATTAAAGTAAAGAATCATCCGTATGATGGTCAGATTATTTTTGATGAGTTGATGCCCCTTTTTATAAAATTGTTTTATCGTGTGATTAATCTGAACCAACCGGCAGGGAAGAATGTGAGTATGTTTGAACTAAAAAGGGCATCTGTTTTTGACAAGGATGGAATAAAGGGTGGATTCAACAGTAAGTTTTCGGTAGCTTTGCTTTAATCGATTAATATATAAATATACATAAAGAGAAGAATTCTACTTTGGATGATGACAAGAAAGACAAAATCCGTGATTTGCACGGGAAAAGCTAAAAGGGGCAGCTCACAGGCAAGAAAGATGATATACATCTAAGGGCCAAGTTCGATTCTTCCCGCTTTTGCCATCTTTGATGGCTTTAATTAAATCAACACAACTTTGCAATTTGTAGTTTGTAGTTGTACACACCTTTTATCTTCATAGGTTTGACGTTGGTTGAAAGAGATCGCTTCTTTTGAGATAAGTTTTTAAAGTGTTATTCGTTTGAAGTTAATGGATTTTTCAACATGTTTCGTACTGTTCTCAATCGAGATTTTATCTCTTGATTGTAAATAATGTGATTGCTTTAGATAGCGAGTTATAGAGTAAGAATGCCTTGTCAAATCAGACCAAATTCAATTGAAAAATATGAGAACAAAATCGACCCTATATGAAATAAGGACTTTTGAATCTTGCTAGTAGCCCAAGAAAAGATGTCAATTCTAAAGTAACCAACATCAACAAGTTAATTTCTTTTTCTAAGTTGAGAAGTAAACTATATAAGAGCTAGTTGGTTATCCCTAAGTTTAGAGATAATTTTCAGTCCAGATTCAACACCCTTACTATTTTTAGTTTTGAAGGGAAATATATTTTCATGAAAAATGACCTCTAATGATTCAATTATAACATTTTTATCTAAGTCCACAAACCTATATGCCTTACTTGTCATGGTATAACCCATAATGCACATCTAGAGTCTTTTATCTCAAGTTTTGGTCTTTTATGTTTTGGAAGCCAAGGCAAACCCACACTCTAAAATTACTTATATTTGGCTTATAACTTTTTCGAAATTCATAAGGTGTTTTTAAAGAGTGTTTTTGTGGTACTTTATTAAGGACATAATTACCAATTATAACAACATCTCCCTAAAAAAAATTAGGAGCATTAGAACTTACTAACATAGCGTTGCAAATATGATAGTAAAATAACAGTAATATAACGTTTTATATTAATCTTAAGATCGAACAAGAACAATATATATAAAACTGGAAAACAGAAAATAAAATAAAATTGAAATATTATATTGGTAGTTGAGGACTGTATAGACAGTCTCTTTAAGACAGATTCGGCCACCCTTTTGGTGCTGGAGAAACGGTGGTTGATTGTCTCTCAGGATGCAATAACAAGATTAACACAGCTGTAGTGGTCAACAAAAAGTAGCCTCGCCTTCTTCTATCACCGAAAAACAGACTGAAAAATATGCAGGGAAAAGATATCTCGAAAACTGGGAAAATATTTCAGTGTGTATCTTCCCTGTTAGATTATTAGGTTTTTAAAATAAATTCAAGGGAATAATTTTTGGAAATCTTTGACTAATGGAGCCAAAACGTGTCCGTGAATCAAGGAGAATTTAAACCTTAATTAAAGGCATTAACTCCTTTTGATTCCAAAAAGATAAGCTCTGCTTAGGAAAAATAAGGATACATATTGGGCTAAAATATCCGTAGGCTCAGAAAGCCCAACTGATCAAGACATTTCGTGTCACCCACATCATATATAAACATATTCCACTTTTTATATCTAACCAATGTGGGACTAAGCTTTTCATTTTCCTCAACTTAATTCACAAGTGACTTACTTTGAGCACCAATTTCTCATTTATCACTCAACCATTTTAAGCATATGATATATCGTTGTAAAGATCTCATGGAGTAGAATATAAAACTATAGTTTTATGATTTAAATCTCCACCTTTACTAATCGAGAACATGCCTCAAATCTTCCAAAGTATCCATTTTTTCCAACAATGCCCTACATGAATGAAAATTGATAGTTTTAACGAAAACATTGACTCGATGTGGTGACAAAATCTATGTTCGATAGTTGTATAGGATAGGTGGGCATTAACCCTTGAACCTTCCCTTGTGAAAATATATTTACTTTACTAACCAACCAGTAGACGCGATGTCCTTCAACTGTTCTGCCTTTTGTATAAACGATGATATACCTCACACAACTACCTCCCTGACAAGGTTTTAGTTCTCAAGGGTATGCTCATATGGCCGTGAACATCTCCTGGTTCTGCAAGAGTTTGAGAGAACTATGCCCCAATAGTCTCCTTGAAGCGACCCCACTTCACTCTCACATAGGTGACTTATGTTGCTCGGCTCACCGAAACACACAACGGTCATTAAAAGTATTACTTAACCTATCCCACTTTTAATCATTGTTCATATCATAAGAACGGAATCGGGATAAAACCCCCACAATGACCTCACAAGGTCTATGCAAGTAGGTTGTCCCTTTGAACCTAGACCTTAGGATCTCCAATCAACTAGGTTGGGTTTTCCTTCACATAGCGCCTTTAATTTTTCATGGGCTTTAGTCTCATTCCTTTTGATATTTTATCAACCTGATCTCGATTTAAGTCTTTAGTTAGCGGATCCGCAATGTTATCTTTTGATTTTACAAAATCAATAGAGATAACTCCGTTTGAGATCAATTGTCTAACAATATTGTGTCGACGACGCATATGTCTTGCTTGGTTATCACAATATATGCATATTATGGGCACAAGCTTTGGCCAGTCAGAAATATCCTTCAAGAAGTTTTGAAGCCATTCGGCCTCTTCTCCAAATTTGTTTAGAGCTACAAACTCAGATTCCATTGTGGATCTGGTTATAATCATTTGTCTTGAGGATTTCCACGACACAGCTTCTCATCCCAATGTAAAAACATATCCACTTATGCTTTTGGTATCTTGAATATCATATATCCAACTGGCATCGAAGAATCCTTCTAAAACAGTAGGATCTTTGGAATAATGCAATCCATAGTCCCGAGTATATCTGAGATATCTCAGTATCCTCACAATTTCTTTCTAGTGATTTTCCCATGGATTGTTTATGAATCTGCTTAAACTACTCGCAGTGAAAGCAATATCTGGTCTAGTATAGCTCATAAGGTACATTAGGCTACCTATGACCCTTGCATATTCCACTTGGTCAACATTTTCACCTTACATATTCCACTTGGTCAAGGCTTTCCTTTTGTTTATAACCTTTTATAACCAATCTGGCCTTGTACTTATCAATTGTTCCATCTGCTTTCATTTTCCGTTTGAAATCCACTTAGAATTTAATGGTTTAATTCCTGGAGGAAGATCTACTAATTCTCATGTATGATTTTGCATGATAGAGTCAGTTTTACTTTTAATAGCATCTTTTAAAATGAGGACCTTTCGGATGACCGTATAGCATAATTATACATTTGAGGTTCGGCCTCTAGCATAAAGGTTAGAAAATCCAATCCCAAAAAATTTTCCACCCTTGCTCATTTACTCTTTCTTGGCTCTATCTTAGTTTCAACCTCGTCTTGACTATTTTCATCTATAGTCTTTGAAGTTCGTTTCGTTTAACTTGAATCAACTTCCTCAGCTTTACAATAAAAGATATTTTCAAAGAATGAAACAGTCTTTGATTCCAATATCGTATTCTTGTGAATGCCAGGATTCTTTGATTCATACAAAAGAAATCTATATGCATTGCTATGATCTGCATAACCAATGAAAATACAATTCACCGGTTTAGGACCTATTTTCATTTGCTTTGGTAACGGAGCCATTACTTTTGCAAGACACCCCTACACTTTCAAGCAGTTGTAGGAATGCTTTCTACCTTTCCGTAACTCATATGGTGTCTTGTCCCTTTTCTTGTAGGGAATCTTATTTAAAAGGTAATTAGTTGATAAAATAGCTTCCCCCCACATGTTTTGTAATAACCTAAAGCTCCCTAGCAATACGTTTATCATTTCCTTTAGAGTCTGATTTTTCCACTCGGCTACTTCATTTGATTGGGGAGAGTATGGTGGTTTCACTTCATGAATAATATCATGTTGTGCACAGTATTCACCAAATGATTTAACATATTCACCACCACGATCACTTCTCACTATCTTAATCTTTTTATTAAGTTGGGTTTCAACTTCCTATTTATAGAGAATAAATTTCTCCATAGCTTATTTTTTGCTCTTAAGCAAATATACATAATAATATTTTGTGACATATTCAGTGAAGATAATAAAATATTTATTCCCTCCTCTGGTGTGAACAAACTTTAAGTCACAAACATTGCTATGTATTAGATCAAATGGTTCTGTATTTCTTTCAATAGTTTGAAATGATGACCTTGTTAATTTTGCCTCAATAGAAGTTTCACATTTATGTTTATAATTAATATGAAATGAAGGAATGAACTCTAAATTAATTAATCTACGTAAAGTATCATAATTAACATGTCCGAGCCTACCATGCCATATATTAAATGACTCAAGCATATAAACAGAAGAAGAAGCAACATTCTTATTCATAGTCTTTGATTTTACAAAGATTGCATTAAGTTTTCATGTGTCATTTAATACATATCCCCTTCCCACAAACATTCCCCCTTAGACAAAACTGGGATTTAAACACCATCCTAAAGTCATGTACACTAAGGAGTGTCCCAGAAATAAGGTTCTTGCGTATGTCAGGCACATACAACACATTTTAAAGCTTTAGTTCTTTTCCAGAAGTCATCTTCAAGACCACAGTACCCTTCACCTTGATCTTGGAAGTCGCAACATTTCCCATATAAAGCTTCTCCCCTTTTTCACAAGGCACCAACTCAGAAAATGAGTCTTTGTCCCAATAGATATAATGTGTGGCACCAGTATCAAGCCACCATTCCCTTGGATGTAAGTTAACCATGTTGACTTCAGAAATCACAGCATATAAATCCATATCAGACACTTCCTTGGAAATTTCTTCCACAACATTGGCCTAATTAATTTTGACTTTCTTTGGAAGCCTATAGTCAGATGACTTGTGCCCCATCTTATTTTAATTGAAGCATTTCCCTTGAAATTTTTGCTTCTTGGAAATGCCACTTTTTGGTCCAAATTTAAACCCATTCTGAGGTTGTTTTCCCTTCTTGAAGTCCTTTTTTACTTTTGCCACATTTGCCTTAGCACTATTTACATTTTCTACTTTGTTAAAGTTCTTTCTAGTACCTCTATTGTCTTCTTCAATCCGAAGTTTGACAATCAAGTCTTCCACAGACATTTTCTTTCTTTTGTGCTTCATGTAGTTCTTAAAGTCATTCCAAGTAAGAGGTAGCTTCTCAACAATGGCTGCCACTGGAACGATTCACTTATGACCATACCTTCAGCAAGAATTTCGTGAATCAGTAGTTGAATTTCCTGCACTTGATTCACAATTAGTTTAGAATCAACCATTACAAAATTCAAGAATTTATCAACTAAAAACTTTTTAGCTCTGGCATCTTTGGTTTTGTATTTATGGTCCAATGACATCCATAATTCCTTAGCCATTTTCTTGACACTATATACTTCATACAATGCATCTGGCAGTCCATTCAGGATGTAAGTTCGGGACAAAAAATCAGAATACTCCCAAGCTTCAACAGCAGTGAAGGCGGTAACATTATCTACCTCACCCTCTTTAATAGTAGGAGGGTCATCCTTAAAAAATTTGGCCAAGTTCCACATGGTCAAATAAAAAATCTTTCATTGCCATGTTTTAAAATTTTGTCCAGAGAATTTTGTAGGCTTCTCGTTGTGGCTTACAGCCACCGGTGGCACCATTGAGTTCTATTCAAAGCTTGAGTTTGAACCAACGCTCCAGATTGCGAGTTGGGTGAATTGGTGGAAGTTTCCATTTTTTCAATTAAGATTTCAAAAACGAAACCAAAATTAGTATTAATAGAAAATTTAATTTCTAATTTATATTACCCTTTGATTCTGTTAAATGACAGAATTTAAAAAATTCTGAAACAAATCAACCACCAATTTTCAATAACATAATTGTTATTCTCAAACGATTATTGTTAACAAAAAAAATCAAATAATTTCTGTTGAACAACAGGAATAGAATCCTGAAACAGAATTGTGGAAATTGAAAGAATCCTATTCAACGACAGGAGTAAAAATCATGAACAGAATTGTTCAATTAGTTTTCTGTTTAAAACAAAAATCAAACAAATCCCGTTAAGTGATAGGAATAAAATCCTGAAACAAGAGTGTTCAATTGAGTTTCTGTTTGAAAAAAAAAAAACAAATCCTGTTAAACAGTAGGAGTAAAATCCTGAAATAGGAGTATTCAATTGATTTTCAATTTGAAACAAAAATCAAACAAATCCTGTTAAACGGCAGGAGTAAAATCCTTAAACAGGAGTGTTCAATTGATATTCTGTTTGAAACAGAAATCAAACAAATCCTATTAAACGACAAGAATAAAATCCTAAAACAGGATTATTCAATTGAATTTCTGTTTGAAACTGTATACAATTTCTCGTTAATGTCTTGTTTGTCTCGGATTAGAAAGATTTAAAGGATCTATCTTAAGATTGTTGCAAATACGTTAGTAAAATAATAGTAATATAACGTTTTATATTAATCACAAGATCAAACAAGAATAATACATATAAAACTGGAAAACAGAAAATAAAATTGAATTAAAATATTATACTGGTAGTTGAGGCTTGTATAGACAGTCTCCTTAAGACAGATTCGACCGCTCCTTTGGTGCTGGAGAAACGGTGGTTGATTGTCTCCCATGATACAACAACAAGATGAGCACGGAAGTCGCACAGCTGTAGTGATTAACAAACTGTAGCCTCGCCTTCTTCTATCACCGAAAAATAGATTGGAAAATATGCTGGGAAAAGATATTTCGAAAACTTGGAAAATATTTCAATGTGTATCTTCTCTATCAGATTATTAGGTTTTTAAAATAGATTTAAGGGGAGAATTTTTGGAAATATTTGACTAATGGAGCTAAAATGAGTCCGTGAATCAAGGAGAATTTAAACCTTAATTAAAGGCATTAACTCCTTTTGATTCCAAAAATATAAGCTCTGCTTAGGAAAAATAAGGATACATATTGGGCTAAAATATCTGCTGGCCTAAAAGCCCGATCAGTCCGAACATTTCGCGTCGCCCACATTGTGCAGGTGCGCCCCCAACCCCGGCGGGTTTGGATTTGCACCTCCCCTGTGCGCGAGGGGGAGTTTTAGTTTAGTCATTCAATAATCACCAAGTTGGTTCTCATATATAGACATATTCCACTTTTGATATCTAACCAATGTGGGACTAATCTTTTCATTTTCCTCAACTTAATTCACAAGTGGCTTACTTTGAGCATCAATTTCTCATTCATCACTCAACCATTTTGAGCATATGATATACAGTTGTAAAGATCTCATGGAGTAGAATATAAAATGATAGTTTTATGATTTAAATCTCCATCTTTACTAATTGAAAATATGCCTCAAATCTTCGAAAATATCCATTTTTTTCCAACATATAGCACTAGTCAAATCTATTGGAGTTTTATTTTTGCATTCAACCACTCCATTTGATGCAGGAGAATAAAGGGGAGTGGTTTCATAAATAACACCCAAGGATCAAATAAAAACATTTAGTCCAAGGCTCTCATTTTCAATTCCTCTATCATTCCTAATTTTTTTTTCTTCTAAAAAGATTTTTTATCTCTTTTATAAAAGTGGGAAACTTTTTAAAAGCTTCACTTTTATTTTTCAATAGATAAATATATGTATATAATGAAAAATTATCAATAAAGGTTAAAAAAATTTTGAAACACCCCAAACCCGGCCCACGAGCCCAGACCGGATCTGGTATGTTCCTCGAGTAAAACGTTTCAAATTCATGTTTATTACTTTGGAAAATTTGGGTGGTTTTATAAAAATGCCGAGTTGTTTTGGGGTTAATCTTTAATTCGAAAATCGTTTGTGTTTAGGTGTCTAAACATTTAAAATTTATTTTTAAGAAAAGTTGCTTAAACTTTAAATGGATAAAAATTGTATCATAATAAAATAAATAAAAATGCATGCATAATCAGTTTAGAGCTATGGCCTTATTACATTAAAACAAAACCCGAATAAATCCAAAATACTTGGAAATAAAAAGTCCAAAAATTAAAATAAAGCCTGAGTTGAACATGGCCACCACTAAGCTCCTGTCGACCCGGTCCATCTACTGAGTGTCACCTGAAAAAAAAATATCCCACTACGGGGTGAGTCAAACAGACTCAGTGTGTATAACCAACACTAAGTCCCAACGCTTCAGGCATATCATATCATACATATATATAACAGATAGAGGTAATGATGCAAACCCGAACCCAACCTAGATAACCATCCGCTACACATCACCCGTACCAACCATCAAATCGTGGGGACTACTAAGTCGACCCTCCATCCGCTACACATCATCGAAGGCGATCATTGCGCACGACGTGTGCTCATCGCCCTTATAAATTTTGTGGCATAGCCACTGTGACATTATTTTGTGACATAAGTCACCACATTTAGATTTCGTGACATGAGTCACCACATTCGAATATTGTGGTATAAACCACGGATCACTTCCCTTTTCCATATAACCCATATGCCCCATGTCACACGTAATATGCAATATCATGCCTTATGCCTTATTCCATATTCTTATCGGTATTCACATATGTACCATATTCCAAATATTCATATCATAATATTATTCATATCATTTATTAACATAATGTTAAGGTTACTTAAACACATATTATAAACACATATATTAAATTGATGCCATAAATCTATTAAGAGTTAGTGTGGGGTACACACCTGGTACTAACGCTTTCACTGAATCCCGAAAATCTATCGAAACCGATTGTATTCCCTCCTATAGACCATAGTTTAAAAATCGGTCAACTTTTAACAAATAAAAGGCCTTGGCGAATATCAAAACTCCTTACCTCGATTATCTAGATCCCGAAATCGCTATCTGTTAATGGAGATGTCGAAATGCCTACATGATCTATGTTAGATCCGATTCTAACACTTAATGAACATCATAAATGGCCTTTGGCCTAATATTACACTTTACTTACCTTAGATATCTAAATCCCGAATGATCTTCTCTTGTAGTCAACTTAGCAGAATTCCCGAAATCCTCCTTCAAAGATTCGGCCAAAGAGCATTAATGGGATTAAAGCCTTGATTTTCGACAGTTAGAGAAAGAAAAGAACAAGAGTTCGGCCAAGAGAGATCCTTACCAATAGAATGATCAAAACGCAATTGGCTCACCAACTTGAAGTGCCGACAAGAGGAAGGAAGTGTTTGAATTTTGGCTTTTGATCTAGTGAAGGAATCGGCCCCAAAAGAAAAAGATGCAATCGGCTATGACCCCAAAATAGGAGATTCGGCTTTTGGAGAATTGCGAAAAGAAAAAGAGAATGAAGTGCAGAGAGATTCGGCCAAAGTGAGAGGAGGGAATGGGAGTATGGTATTCGGCTTTGGCTTTTAAAAAAGGATTGAAGGGAGTTTCAACAAGAATGGAAAAAGAAGGAGAACTTTCGGCTTTGACAAAATAAGAGAAGAAGAGAAGATTTGCTAAAGAATTCGGCAGAGGCACAATTGAAAAGAAAAGAATGAAAATGGCCTCACTTCTTCCCTTTGGCCGAAAATACCACACCTAGATCCCCCTATTCGGCCAACTCCTCATCTCTCTATCCAATCCCTTGTTATTTTCCTATTTTTCCTCTTCTTTACCCTTTCAAAAATAAATTGAATAAATCAATAATTATCTCCCTACCTTAGCCGAATTTTAAAGGGAATTTGACCACATCTAGTGCTCATCTCCTTAGTGTTTTAATGCCGTCCAACTCCCTCTTTAGCTTGACGCAAAAAGCAGCTCAAAATTGCTCCCTTGCTGCTCGAACCTAGGCCCCCCTTGTACTGCTTGTGGCGTCACTTACTAGGGCTTTAAGTGGCGCCTCCTTGCCACTTTAACAAGCCCATTTTTGTGTCTAAATTCTCCTACAAATTCTCTTAAGGCCTCTTTTGTTCAATTCCCCTTTAATACTTAAAATTTAATATTTTCTAAGGCATTCTTCTATATTCTAAGGTTCTAAAAATTCATAAAACATATATACAACACACACAGGCATGCTACTTCACATAATTACGCAATAATGCACAAGCCCAAAATCCCAGATATTACAAATTTCTTTTTCCCACCTCACGTTAAAATCCTTCAAATTCACAAATGTCACTGTGTATTAATTCTAATAATTCAAAATTTCTTTCCACAATTTTAAAAGGTTTTATTGTAAATATGATCATGTTACATGATTTGCACTTTTTAAATTCATTATCTAGCTAAGAGATTAAACCTAAACTACTCATGTTTTTCACATATATACTATTAACATGACACAATCTAGAATGTCACACTCACAAAAAAAATAACAATATAAGCAAAAACAACTGAAAATTCATTTATTTCAATATTGAGTTTAAGCATACCTTCATAAACATAATTTTTCCCTACAAATATGCTCATTTTCATAAAAATAAATTAATTTGATTCAAAAACTCATTTGAATCCATCTTTATTTAAAATAAAACAAGAAACAATATTTTTTTTTTGATAAGATGAACATGTTGGGATCTAACGCATTTAGTTTAGTTATTTGTCATATACACTTGTATTTTTTTAACTGATTTGTTTGATAAATTTTCATCATTCACATTAATATTGTTTATATTTTTCCCCAATAATATTGGCACGTAATGCAAAATGTATAAGCAAATATTAACCCACTGATTACCTATCGTTTAACTAATATTAAGTTGTATTATGTGGTCGGATCATAATGCAAGAAGACAACTTATATTAGTAGGTCATCTAAATGGTCCATAGTCTGATGAACTCAAATTTAGCAAATCAATTCAAGAACTATTATGCCGTCTATCAAGTCCAATAGGGAGATGCATTGTCTTAGGTATCAAAGTGAATGAATCTCAAAAGATAGTGACATAGATGTGTGATAAGTGCTAAAAGTAACAAATTTTAATCTCATTCTTAATGCATTTTTGGGTGATTATTTGATGTTAATTGTGAATTTTATGCTCCTAATCCTTTAAATTCATGTTTTTATGCTTAATAGAGCATTTGGGAGCAAAAGGAGCAAAAATCAAAAAATTGAAACTAGCTACAAGAGCCACACGGGCTGACCCATTCCACACGACCTGGCCACTCAACCTTGTGACCCACACGGGCTACCACACGACCATGTGGTAGGATGGTCGATTTCACGGATTGGCACTCTAAACTGTGGAAAAACACAATTTTTAGTTTTTTCGAGCATTTTAATACGTATATATGACAAAAATAAGGAGATGGGAGGAAGCCGACATAGAATATTCAAGAAAACAACTCAAAAAACACCATTGAAGCCGATTCTGAAGTAGATTTCCGTCAAAAGTGAAGATTCACATTTGATTTCTTGGGAGATTATCATGAGTTTTTTTTTTTTGTTTCTTTCAATTATATTGTGTTTTGGATGTTTTTATTTTCAAGCATGAACCTTATAATGGATTTTGTCGTTTAATTTTTATTTTACACAATAAATAATTAGATCTTGTTCTCAACTATGTGTGCTTAATTCTTGGTTTGATATTTCTATATTATTGATTTATGTTTGATGTGCTTAAATCAGAGGAGGAATATACCCTGTTTAAGAGTAGATCTTGTGTAATTGAGTAGAGTTGCATGCAGCCCTAGAAATATAATGACATAAATCTACTAGATTAGATACAAATCTAATAGAGGAATCCATAACTCGAGTTAATGAGATAATAAGGGTTTTAATTAGAAAGAAATTTCAATTAATCAACTTAAAGTCTATTTCTCTTACTATTGAAAGAGATATTAGCATAATTTAGGATTTCTATGGATCAAGATACTAATAAATAAATTGCATAATTTAGATTGATAGTACCAGATGAAGTCTAGGTGAATTCTTTCTTGACTATCGTTTTGCTTCTTGGTTGTTAATCGGTTATTTTTTTTTTTGTTCTTTTTTGTGTTCGTTAGTTAATTAAATTAGTTAATTTTAGTTTTTAATCAATCACTCCAATTATCCGGTTAAATAATAGAAAGACAATAATTACTAGTACTTTTAGTCTTCATGGGAACAATATCTTTGCTCACCGTAGCTATACTATTAATTGATAGGTGCACTTGCCTTAGTTAGATTTTTAGATAGTTCTCGTGGACGCATCAGTGTGATTGTTTGGAATGATAATACATTGGACATGACCCAAGTAGAATAAATTCTAGATTCGTTTATGGATTTATCCACTTATGACGTTCATAGTGTGGCTTATCTTAATCTTGAGTATGTGACGGGCCATGTGTACGTGACTCGTATATTATGCATTGAAAGCCTGAGTTCAATCGGTAATAGAGTCGAAAGTTGGTACGTTGGGTATACGAATTCTACATGATATAACTTCACTTACAATAGTGGAATTCATAACCCAATAAAGGGTAAATGCTATTCTCTTATTTTCATTACATGATAGATGGAAAAGTATCGTGGCCACGGGTTATTCGTTTAGGACAAATGATTTAATTACTATGAGTTAGCAATTGACTTTTTACTGAGATAAAATAGGATCATATTGGGTGAACGAATTTAACCAAAAGAGATTAGGGATATTGAAACACCCCAAACCCGGCCCACGAGCTTTGACCAGATTTGGTATGTTCCTCAAGTAAACCGCTTCAAAATTCTTTTGTTACTTAGGAAAAACTTGTATGATTTTTAAAAAATATTGTTTGGGTTGGGCTTGAGTTGAAAACAAATTTATCTTATGTTAAAACCCATTTATTTAAGGTGACAAAACATTTAGAGTTTATTTTAAAAAGGAATTTACTTAAACTTTAATTGATAAAAATCCATAAACATAATAAATAAAAGAAAAATAAAGTAAACCACAATGGCCTTATTATATCAATGATCCCAAAGTAAAACTTAAAATACTTAAAATAAATTGAAAGTCCAAATCATAAATTTCTTGCTATGCATGGCCACCTTTAAGCTCCTGCCGACTGATCCATTCTTTCGCTCATCACCAAAAAATATTCCCCAAACGGGTGAGTCAACAGACTCAATGTGTACACAACACTAAGTCATAATAGAATCAGGCATGCAAATGATACACATTCAAATCATAGAATACAATTAATGATGCATTCCCAAACCCAAACCTAATTAACCATCCGCTACACACCACCCGCACTGCCAGTCACCGTGGGGACTACTAAGTCGACCCTCCATCCGCTACACACCATCGAGGCGATCATTGCGATCGACATGCTCATCGCCCATATAATTTGTGTCATTAGACACCATATTCAAATAATGTAACCGGTTACCAAATTCGAGATAATGTAACCGGTTACCATATTCAAATTTTGTGACCGTAGTCACCATATTCCGTTGGTGAGACCAAGTCAACACCTTCTTCCCCTTTCACATAGATCCCGAATGCCCCATAAATTTTATATCATGCATAACATACTTAATTCTCATTCATGTTACTATTCATATGTTCAAAATATATCATATTCATAATCCTATCAGAAGTAGGAAACGTACCTGGATACTTTTACCACATTTGTGGTACTTAGCCACATTCACATTCTTATGCATATTCATATATTAAAATAATTGCCATATGATATATCGAAGGTTAGTATGAGTACACACATTCTTAATAATACATTTAATTTAAACATAGCCATGAACCTATCAAAACTTAGGGTAGGGTACACACCTGATTTGCTTAACGAATTCCTTGAAATCCCAAATCGATCTATCGCCTTAGATCTCAAATTCCTACATTTGATTAATCACTTACTAATTTAATAAAAAGCCATTCGACCATAAATCCAAATCCTAGTAGGATTAGTATTCTTAAAACTTACCTTGAAATTCTCAAATCCCAAAATCCTTGTATCCCTCTGTCGAAATCCCTATAACTACATGTTAGATCAATTTCTAACATTTATTCACAACAAATAACCCTTAGCCGTATGTTAAATATGACTTACCTTAGATTCTTAAATCCCAAATTCACCGAATAACTAGGGAACACGCGGCTTATGGTGTACCTTCGGAAAAGAACTTCTCCTTCCTTGTAGTCGACACTTAGTAAATCCCGAAAGATCTCTTGACAATGAGATATTAAGGGTATTAGAATCTTAATTTCGACACCTTAAAAGAAATAGAATGAGAATCTAACCTAATCTTACCCTTCATCAAGAATTTGATGGAACTCTTGCTTGAACCCTTAGCGATGTTCTGGCTATGGCTTTGATGTGGATAACAATTTCGGCTCTTGAGGCTTAGTGAGAAATCGACTAGGGCTATTGGTATCTTCGCTTTTGATTGTGTTTGTAATAGAAGAAGAAAAGAAAGAGAAAAGAGAATAATGGCAGAGAAAATTCGGCAGAGAGAAGAGGAGAAACTTTAGAGAATTTCTACAGAGGTTTTCTTGAAAAGAAAAGAATGAATGAAGAATAGCCTTACTCTTTCTTTTATAGCCAAAATTACTAGCTAGAGTCCTTTACTTGGCCACCACTCTTCTATTTTGATAGCTTTATCCCTTGATTTATCACTTTAATAAAACTTAATCCAATAATTATCTCTTATCTCTTAATAAAAATAATACTAATAATAATCCTCTTTTATCTCTTCCTTATCTATCAAAATAAAAGAAATAATATCCACATTTATCTCTTGAAAATAATCTAAAATAAATCCATTATTTATCCCTTATTTATCCACCCTTTATCTCTTAAAAATAAAAGAATAAAAGCTCCTAATTTATAGCCATGTGCCGTCCACCTCACTTTTCTTACGAAGCAAAATAAAATTTCTTTTATTTGCTTCCCATGTGACTCGAACTCAGGCCCAACACCTTGCATGTGGCGCCATTTCCAGAGGCCCTAAGTGGCATCTCCGTGCCACTTTTCCAAGCCTGCTTGTGTGTCAAATTCCTCATATTATTTTTCTTAAGGCCACCTTGCCTTAGTTTTCTCTTTTAAGCCTTAAAACTTGACATTTCTTTACATTTCCAAGTTTCCAAAAATTTTCGTTTGGCTCTTTAAACTTGACATTTCCTTACATTTCCAAGTTTCCGAAATGTTTACTTTCCTCTTTTGAATCATTTCCACATCATTTCCTTACATCCCCTAGTTTCCAAAAATGTTCACTTTCCTCTTTTAAACTTAACGTTTCCAAAGCATTTCCTTACATTTCCTTACATTTCCATACATTGCCTTACATTTCCATACATTTCCATGCACCTTAGGGTTCCTAGAACTCCTCAGAACACATCCAACACACCCACTGAGCCCACTATCTCATGAATTACACACGAACGCATAACCCCTAATATAGGATGTTACATCCTATGAGGGTAACACATGTATGACAAGGTTATTGGACGAGCACTTGATAAGTTGCTTTCATAATGATATATAATAGGGAGGGCTCAATCATGGTACTTTTGTGGAATGACTTCATGACTAAATAAATTTGTAATTAATAGAAAAATAGTAAAAAATTAATTACAAATTATTTGAGTCCTAATTATATATATCTAATTGGCCTCTCCGCTAGCTCCATGCAGCCTTGACGGTTTGCATATGAATCGATGAGATGAATAAATGAAAAGGAAAATTTAGAGAAATAAATCACATGTATCACTATCCACAGTCAATGTATTTCTTGTTTAGAACAAAAGATGACTTAGAGATTAAATTAATTTCTTCAAATTATTATTGTCGAAACCTTTTTAAAATTTATAGTTCAAAAACGGGAATCGACTTTTAAAAAATGAAAATGGGAGTCGCCACCAATCCCTTTTTACTTAGGTGTGATTGGATCACCTTAAAAAACGTTTTATTTCAGAATACTAATTTTGGTCTGCGAAAAATAAGAAAAATGGGTTCGGGAGTCGATTACGTATGAAGAAGGGTTAGCACCCTCATAACGCCCAAAAATTGGTACCTAATCGATAAAATCATGTCCTAATGTTGAAACTTTAAAAAACTTTAGAAAATGGTCTTTTTATTTGAAGAAAAGAATCCCAGACTTACCTATTTCACAGAAATAAAACACCATACCCAGTAAGTTAGGATACAGCATCTCATGACTTTGAAACTAAGCACGTCTTTATTTTAGAAAATTCCTACCTCGAGACACAAAACGTCATACCCAGTAAGTTAGGACACAACACTTTGAATTCCCAAGAATAGGTTTTTTTATTTAAAATTTGTAAATTTAGGTTTTTAAAAGAGAAGGGATATGTAATACCTTAAGTTTCACGAGAAAAATCGAAACCCAGTAAGTTAGGGCACAATTCTTCTCGAAATCCCTCAAATATAACATATCACCGTATTTTTTGGAAACCATTTAAATAAAATATGTCAATTCAAAAGATTTTTATAAAAAGAAACAATGGTTTGAATAAGATATTGCCACATACATGCCAAATAACGATTTATCATAAATACAAATTATAATAACAATTACTTCTAATAAATAAATTAAAGAAAGAATAATATAAACAACAAATGATATAAATAATAAAATAATTATACTAAAGCATACAATTAATAAATGAATAAAAATAAACGAATATGAGATATAATGCAGTAAATAACCAAAAGAAAAAACTTTACATACATGTGAGATAAAATAGCAATATAAAATGAATTATAAAAAAACGAATTGAAAATGTTATGAAGTAGTCAAAAATAGTTTTTATATATATATAAAAAGTAAAATATTATTAAATAAATAAAAATAATATATATCTTTAAAGAAAGATTATATTTTTAAATCTAATAGTTTAATATATATTTCAAATAAAAATAACATATATAATATAAATTCATGCAAAGTATAGTTTTAAAAGTAATATATAATATTATATAATAATACAAAAAATTTAAAAGATATATAATCCATGACTAATATACAAATATAAAGATATATATATATATATAATATAAATAATTAAATCAAATAAAATAATACATAATAATTACATATATATAAAGATAAAATCACATATGAATTTATACTATTAATAGATTAATATACAAATAATAAAATATATAAGAAAATTTAATAATTCGATATAGTATTAGGATAATTTTAAAAAAACAATTTAAAAATAAATAGAGAAATAAAGATTAAATAGCAAATAAAAAAAATGTAAAGGGATTAAGTTAAAACACACGTTAAATCACAGGGACTAATATGGAAATTGTGCCTTTATTTCAAAACGACGTCGTTCCGGTTTTAGCCTTTAAGTTGCCCGTGGATTCAATTGAAACAGAATATGAAATTTGGGGCCAAATTAAAAATAAAAAGAATTTAAATTAAACGGAATTGAGAATAATAAAAAATGCGGGAGGACCTACGAAGTAATTTGACCATTAAATAAAAACGCGCGGATCCTCTTCTGGATATAGGGTCAACGCGCGGGTCATCTTATAAACGACGTCGTTTTAACGCTTATTTGCTTAAGCGAAAACGACGCTCGCTTTTAAATCCCTATATAAGTCGGTTTAAATAAAAAAATCATTTTTAAACCGTTCTTTTTTAAAAAAACTTCAAATCCTCTCGATATGCTCGCGCAGGCTCCAACACCGACGTTAAGACCATCGCCACGCACCTCACGCTGCGTCGCCCCGTGCGCACATTGTAATCTTCACCCTTTTCGCTTGTTTTTTTGTTTTTTAACAATGATTTACACATAAAGAAACATAGATTAAAAAAACAAAATATAATAATACTAAAAAAATCACCTCGATTAAAAAGAACTCTGTAGCCTGTTTCAATATCCCCTTTTTTTATTTATTTCTCTGTGTGTTTGAATATTCGTGTGTATCTCTCTATTGGTGTCTCTCCGTCCCCTTGTTACATTTTTTGATGGGTTTTTATAACCCAAAGAGAAAAATGAAAAAAAGGAAATATTCTATTCTTGCCATTTTTACTGTGATTTGTTTCCTTTCCTTTTGCAGGTGGACGAAGGTAGCGGCGGTGATGCGCGATTCGTGAGGATTGCGACGCTATCGAGGACGCGAGGGTTACGGCGCGAGGGTAGGTGGCCTGCGTGCAAGGATTCTGTTGCGGCGCCTAGGGTTTCCCTAAAAACCCTAGGTCTCTAAGTTCAGTTTAGGAGTTGGGCCATTTTGGGCCTGTCTGAGTCTAGGTCTAGGTTGCTGGGTAGTCCAGGTTTGGGTCTGTTTATTTTTGGGTTTGTTTGGGATCTGGGTTAATGTGTAACGGGCCAATATTTGGGTTTGTTTGGTTTAGTTTTGTAAAAATGAACTGTAAAATAAAAGAAGCTGGACATTTTATTTTTTTGTTTTTATTGTATGGGCCCGGGCAAATTGGGCCTATTACAGCTGCCCCTCTTTGCTTATTGTCGTGTAACGAGAATAAAGCAAAGACAATAGAAGGACCAATTTTGCCCGGTCTTGGCTGAGTCTCGACTTCTTCAAATGGTTTTCAACTCCACTGCAACTTCAATGGTATTGGAACTTCATCTTGATTTCAATAAGTTTGATAGTTTCAATCCGCTTCTCTGCAACTTCAGGAATGCAATATCCACTATCTTTTAATCTGCTCCTTACAACTTAAGGGATTACCAGACTAATGTCTTCGATCTGTTTCCTACAACTTCAGGAATTGCCAGACCTGCTATTTTAATCTGCTCCCTACAACTTCAGGGATATAAGGTTGAAAATGTGTTTGATCTGCTTCCTACAACTTTAGGAAGATGAGATCTTCTGTCTTTGATCTGCTTCCTACAACTTCAGGAAGATGAGATCTTCTGTCTTTGATCTGCTTCCTACAACTTCAGGAAGATAAGATCTTCTGTCTTTGATCTGCTTCCTACAACTTCAGGAAGATAAGATCTTCTGTCTTTGATCAACTTCCTACAACTTCAGAAAGATGAGATCTTCTGTCTTCAGTTTACTCCCTACAACTTCAGGGAGATAAGGCTGAAATTCTTTTCAATCTGCTTCCTACAACTTCAGGAAGATGAGATCTTCTGTCTTGATCCTACTCCCTACAACTTTAGGGAGATAAGGCTGAAATTCTTTCGATCTGCTTCCTACAACTTCGTGAAAGATGAGATCTTCTGTCTTGATCTACTCCCTACAACTTCGTGGAGATAAGGCTGAAATTCTTTTCGATCGCTTCCTACAACTTCAGGAAGATGAGATCTTCTGTCTTGATCTACTCCCTACAACTTCAGGAGATAAGGCTAAAATTCTTTTCGATCTGCTTCCTACAACTTCAGGAAGATGAGATCTTCTGTCTTCATCTACTCCCTACAACTTCAGGAGATAAGGCTAAAATTCTTTTCGATCTGCTTCCTACAACTTCAGGAAGATGAGATCTTTTGTCTTCAGTCTACTCCCTACAACTTCAGGGAGATAAGGCTAAAATTCTTTTCGATCTGCTTCCTACAACTTCAGGAAGATGAGATCTTTTGTCTTCAGTCTACTCCCTACAACTTCAGGGAGATAAGGCTGAAATTCTTTTCGATCTGCTTCCTACAACTTCAGAAAGATGAGATCTTTTGTCTTCAGTCTACTCCCTACAACTTCAGGGAGATAAGACTGAAATTCTTTTTGATCTGCTACCTAAAACTTCAGGAAGATGAGATTTGCAAATTCACCAGTATTGCTACACCGTCCGCTGAGGGACATGTCCTATAGACTCGGTTTAGTATGTTTATGTTACATGACTAAGATGCTATGATAAAAAATGAATCAAATGCTTCTAGCTACATATAACATGTCATGAAGATGACTCTTTTTAAAGGATTAGGATGCAATAACTGAAATGAATCAAATGCTCCTAATGAAATTTGCTATGATACAAAAATGTTATGAGTATGATTCCTATTCTAGGTGTTATCACTCATTTGTTTTTCATTCTTGTCCATCAATCATATTTTGCTTAACTAGCTTGCCCCAATGTAATTTCTGAGTCAGCCCTGCTTGGATCTTTAGAACATAAGGCTTGTACCATCCTACTGTAATAACATTTGGTTTCTTCCATCCAATCTGTTACCACTCAGGGGTATAAAACTTGTATCGTTTTCCATCAATTTAACCTGTTACACCATTCCCTGGGTGTAATAACCAGATGTATGAGTCTAAAATTTACATGAATGTAGGGTATCCCGACAATGATCCCTTTTTACACATGGATTGGCCTTATTCATCATTTCCCAATATAGTATCACCAACAAAATTATCTTATCTCATAAGAATTCGAAGAGATAATCATTTTTCAATGTTTCCAACCCTTAGGCTTGGTGAGTTCTAAACAATAGTCCTGTTTCAGATTCTCATATTATTTAGAAGCCTCCAGAGTAATATGCGAAACTCCTTTTATGAAAGTGTTATTAGTCCATTAATCTTTATTTCAATATAAAATGCTTGAAAAAGATCGCAACCATGGACGAGAAAGAAATTAATCAGGAGCATGGCTCGAAACAAATAAGTTAATCAAAGATCACCAAGGCAATAAAAGAAAATTGATCTGGGTGTATCTTGAAAAGAATAAAGCAATCAAAGATAACAAATTCAAAAAAAATGAGTAAGATAGAAGCTAGGTGCCCCAGATATCGCAGCTTGAGCTTCTCTGTTCAAACTTCTTAAGGACCATTTTAAGTTCGATATGTGTTTAGGGGATCCGGAGTACTTTGTCAATGCCTCAAGATGCAGCATACTTCCTCATTGTTAATTTAGGCATAGCAAGACTACCACATGGCCTATCTTTGTTCAAAATTTGAGCCGCCCTTTTGGGTTTTCAGCTTAAAACCCCTTTGGTCTCAAAGCGCCCTTTGCGGGTTTTCGCTTTGGCCTCTCCTTTTTCTTGTTTCTCTTTTTTTTTGAATTTGAACTCAAGGCGCCCTTTGCGGGTTTTCACCTTGGTCCTTCCTCTTTCAGGTAAAATCTTTCTTGATTGACCCTGAATTTACCGGATTAGGCGAGTCTTCACCATCTGTCTCGGTCAATATCAATGCTCCTCTAGAACAGGCCCTACATAAGTCCTTCCAAGTTCGGCATATGCTTTCTTCTAAAATCGTTTTGTAGAAGAAAAATCTTTTTCAACATCAGGTTTCTTCTTAGAATTCCCTAAGATGAACTTCTTTAACCTAAGCTCGCATCATCTGGCCGTGGCAAATAGCTTTTAACCTTTCCTTCGATTAGGTTTAATTGATAAAAACGCTTCAAATTTATAAGCCAATGTGTAAGATGTTGCCCCGGCAAAGGTCCTGGCCAACGTTCGATAATCATAAAGAGTAGTGATAACTTCTTATGCCAATCTTTACAAGTCTTAGCCACATTTCATTTTTTTTGGCAACTTTTGATGCACTGTGATATGCTGCCTGATCTTTGGAGAAACTGTAAACTTTGACTTTGTACAGTTATTTAAACGCGATCCTTTATGTCATTCTGCTAGCATCTGATCCCTTTTTTTTGCGATTTGATGTCTATCGACTTTGTAACATTGACATATGAAGCTACTTCCACCGTCTTAGTGAAATAGACGATGACCATGATGGTGGATCAATGTCAACTAGAAGCGTTTGACGAGACTGGCCCTATCGCATCCATGCCCCACATATTGAAAATTTGTGAAGAACTGGAGTAGGAATATGGATCTTGTCTCCTTAGATACGGCATAGCTGATACCATCCCTTTCTATGTAGATCGGCAGTACCTAATCCTCATGTTTAGCTCGCGTCTTAGTAGCCTAGGCATGTCCTGATATGATCGTGCAAAAACATCTTTAAATTCTTGAAAATAACTCAATGATGTCTCGTATTATTTCTATGGTGAGCTGGGCTTCAATCTTCACCCCTTTTCTAGGCTCATAATATCTACTGACCCTTTGTTAAGTAAGGTCTGTCTTTCATCTTGCTAATCCACTCTTAAAAAGTCAGAAGATATGTTACAATCTCTGTTATCTTCAAAGTCCTTAGATCCTCTAAACCCTTACCTCATTCAAAAAGGGAGTCAGTAACAACGTCGCTCATGTCGTTGATATCTGGGGACCTAGGTACGAAGGCAGACAAATCCAAAGAATAAATGATTCAAAGAATAAATGATTCAAAGAATGGTTATTTGTAAGATCATGAATAAAGAATGAAAGAATATTTAAAAGAAAGTCCAAAGAACAAACAAAAAATAATTGTTTGTACAGTATGAAATGGAAAATAAAAGAATATAAAAAAAATTCATTTTATTAAAAATAAAAATTCTGGACATAAGCCTATTTCACAAAAGAGTTCTTATTGCCTCTAGGCTTAAGACAACAAGCGTGTTTTGAATATTACTCTAGATCAACTCTAAAAATACAGGGATCTCTTCCACAGTCCCATTATTCAAAACATTCCCAAGTACGCAAGGGCTTGGAAACTTCGTTCTCTGATTCCCTCTTCATTTTTGATTTCTTCAAGGAGTCACAAATTTCTTGTTTCCTCCTTCAATTACCGCATTTACTACCTCGTCAAAGTGATCAGGTTTTGATGAATCATTGAACTTCACAATTCCCATTTTAATAAACCTTTCGACCAACTTTTCAAACGTAGTACAGTTTTCGTTTGAGTGACCCGTTATTCCCGCATGGTAGTCACATTGAGCGTTCGAGTCATACCATTTAGGATATGGGGGCTGTAACGGCTTTAGATAAAATGGAGACACCATACGTGCATCAAATAAACTTTGATATAGCTCCTTATACGTCATCGGGATTAGCGTAAATTGGAGCTTTTCAGAGTTTTGCCTTGGGGAGACCTGATGGCTGGTAGTTGCCGTAATTGGCTACGAATAGCTCTTGTTATACCTACCAGTACTATTCACTCTCTTTTCCTTCTTCTTCAGGGCCTTCGAAGTCCATTCTCTCATTTCCTTTATTTCTACTAGAACAACCGGTTTAGCTTGATCATCATTCGGGTTAAAACCCATTGGGAACTTCAACAGGGCCGAAGTGTCAGTTTGACATTGGGGTTCAATAATGACGGGTACCCCATGCGAATGCGTGTCTGGCTGAGTCAGGATACCTGCTGGGGAATAAACGATGTCTTCCTCATCATCCACACTATTGACAGCTGGGCCACTCCTTTTTTCAAGTCTTTCGGCTAGTAACTGGGTTAACTGGCCAATCACATTCTTTTGGAACTCAAACATTTGTTCCCGCATTTCTTGTTGAATCTTAATCAATTGCCCTTGCATCTGTATTTGCATTTGTTCTATTCTCTCCAACCTTTTTTCCATGTTTTCCAGGTTAACTGAAATATTTTTACCTAATTAGAGTCCTTTTGTAAAAGTCTAATGCAAATGATGCAATGTAATGCAAATGCATGGATGCAAAGAGGCATCGATTCTGATTCAACTTCATTTTAGAAAACTTTATTATAAAACAAAATCCTTTACATAAAACGAACTACCATATGCTTTCGCCCTAAGTACTAAAGTCTTGATTTTCCCAAGCAAGGAAGCCAGGTTTTGACTATGGTCAGACTGTAGCTTATATTTCATGCTCAACGTATCAGCCTGTGATGCCAAAATCTGTAGATGATCAGCTACCTCTCGAATCTGGCCTATCGCTTCACCCATGAGGTAATCCCGACTTCTAACTTGATCATGAGAATGGTGAATCTCTTCCTTCCTACGCCCTTATCTCGTTTCATGCAGCTCGATCCGGAGTTCACAGCTATGCAATACCGATTCTAACTCTTCGATCTTACCCTTCATTTCCTCGATCTTGTTCCGACTTAACTTTAACTTGATCGCAGAATTATGGCTTCGGTGGTGATGAAGATACCGTCCAAGCTTAGCATCGATCTTCGGAAAAGTATTGATCATTCACCCTAGCTAGTGCCATACTCAGAGAGATTCTTCCGCTTCCATGGCCAATAAAGATCAGAGTTTTCCCTATCAGGGTGCAGACAAAGAAGGAACTGCGGAGCCCCAGGAAGTTTAGATTGTATCTGTTTAAACATTTTTCAACTCTAACCACAAGTAAAAGACATCTATTGTTGTTCATCTCATCGAATATATCAAATGGGGATCAATACAAATTCCTTTCATTTCTTCACAACAAATCAAATCCCTTGCAATGTTGTTTGGGTCACAACGAGAAGACAAGAAGTTCACAACAGTCCACCTTTCAATACTAGATGGCTCCACTAATTTCTTAAATGATGGGGTCTTCTTAATGCCCATTTGGGCTATCCTAGCCATCAAGGCTTGCATTTCCATTGTTTCTGGTAGGTGCAACATCCTCAAGTACAACAGTAAACTCATGCTTGTTATTTGGTAGAAGTGTCCATCCGTACTCCACACGCTTACTTTGAAGTGATTGGTGAGTATAGTTACCACACCTTTCCATAGGGTGTCATATAATCTTCTTCGTATCCGATTCTGCTTTGATTGGAACAACATCAGGAGGCACAGGTGGCTGATGAGGCAGGGATTCCAGCGCTGCTCCATTTCCCTCTTGCTCAAACGAATCTATACCCTTCTCTCTAATTGCCTTTGCTCTGACCATATACTAACGACTCCATTGTCTTCCACTTTATCAAGGAATTCATTCTCCATAACCAGCTTTCTAACATATAAACTGATCGTGAATCGATACCTCTTAAAATATGAAATGATATGCACAAAAGAATAAAACACAACATGTTAGTACCGCAGAATATAAAACAAGTAAAATAAACAAACACCTATCTAGGTAATTACTAAAGTTTGGCATAGCTCTACCTAAGGTGGGTTCTTAGAGTTTACTATATGAAGTTTAACTCTAAAGTTGAGGTACCCGAACCAGCAGATTCCTCGATCCTCACCCATTATAGGCTCATATGGACCGAGTTCAGTTTAGGGGAATACATTTCCCTATGGCCATGCGGAAGTGAAAACTTCACGAAGCATAGGTACAGATGTATTCCGGAAGCAGTCCACTAGCCCATGCAGAGGTGAAAACCTCACGAAGGCATAGCTTCTCGCTCCCACTTAAGGGTACGACCACAACGGTCATGCAAATGCAATGCAAAGATATTTCAAAAAAAAAAATCACATGCAATAAAAAGGATGACGATTTTTCAAATCAGAATTTCAAATTTGCAACAATAGGACACGAAATTATCGATTTACGGCTTGACTCTCTTATTGGTCCCCAGTGGAGTCGCCAAGCTGTCGAAACCTTTTTAAAATTTATAGTTCAAAAATGGGAATCGACTTTTAAAAAATGAAAATGGAAGTCGCCACCAATCCATTTTTACTTAGGTGTGATTGGATCACCTTAAAAAACGTTTTATTTCAGAATACTGATTTTGGTCTACGAAAAATAAGAAAAATGGGTTCGAGAGTCGGTTACATATGAGGAAGGGTTAGCACCCTCATAACGCCCAAAAATTGGTACCTAATCGATAAAATCATGTCCTAATGTTAAAACTTTAAAAAACTTTAGAAAATGGTCTTTTTATTTGAAGAAAAGAATCCCAGACTTACCTATTTCACAGAAATAAAACACCATACCCAATAAGTTAGGATACAGCATCTCATGACTTTGAAACTAAGCACGTCTTTATTTTAGAAAATTCCTACCTCGAGACACAAAACGTCATACCCAGTAAGTTAGGACACAACGCTTTGAATTCCCAAGAATAGGTTTTTTTATTTAAAATTTGTAAATTCCGGTTTTTAAAAGATAAGGGATATGTAATACCTTAATTTTCACGAGAAAAATCGAAACCCAGTAAGTTAGGGCATAATTCTTCTCGAAATCCCTCAAATATCACATATCACTGTATTTTTTGGAAACCATTTAAATAAAATATGTCAATTCAAAAGATTTTGATAAAAAGAAACAATGGTTTGAATAAGATATTGCCACATACATGCCAAATAATGATTTATCATAAATACAAATTATAATAACAATTACTTCTAATAAATAAACTAAAGAAAGAATAGTATAAACAACAAATGATATAAATAATAAAATAATTATACTAAAGCATACAATTAATAAATGAATAAAAATAAACGAATATGAGATATAATGCAGTAAATAACCAAAAGAAAAAAACTTTACATACATGTGAGATAAAATAACAATATAAAATGAATTATAAAAAAAACGAATTGAAAATGTTATGAAGTAGTCAAAAATAGTTTATATATATATATATAAAAGTAAAATATTATTAAATAAATAAAAATAATATATAACTTTAAAGAAAGATTATATTTTTAAATCTAATAGTTTAATATATATTTCAAATAAAAATAACATATATAATATAAATTCATGCAAAGTATAGTTTTAAAAGTAATATATAATATTATACAATAATACAAAATTTTTAAAAGATATATAATCCATGACTAATATACAAATATAAAGATATATATATATATATATATATATATAATATAATTAATTAAATCAAATAAAATAATACATAATAATAATTACATATATATAAAGATAAAATCACATATGAGTTTATACTATTAATAGATTAATATACAAATAATAAAATATATAAGAAAATTTTATAATTCGATATAGTATTAGGATAATTTAAAAAAAACAATTTAAAAATAAATAGAGAAATAAGGATTAAATAGCAAATAAAACAAATGTAAAGGGATTAAGTTAAAACACACGTTAAATCACAGGGACTAATATGGAAATTGTGCCTTTATTTCAAAATGACGTCGTTCTGGTTTTAGCCTTTAAGTTACCCGTGGATTAAATTGAAACAGAATATGAAATTTGGGGCCAAATTAAAAATAAAAAGAATTTAAATTAAACGGAATTGAGAATAATAAAAAATGCGGGAGGACCTACGAAGCAATTTGACCATTAAATAAAAACGCGCGGATCCTCTTCTAGATATAGGGTCAACGTGTGGGTCATCTTATAAACGACGTCGTTTTAACGCTTATTTGCTTAAGCGAAAACGACGTCATTTTTAAATCCCTCTATAAGTTAGTTTAAATAAAAAAAATCATTTTTAGACTGTTCTTTTAAAAAAAAAATTCTGAAATCCTCTGATATGCTCTCGTCTGGGCTCCAACACCGGACGTTCGGGCCACCGCCACGCGCCTCACGCGCCGTCGCCCCTGGCGGCGCACAGGTAATCTTCACCCTTTTCGCTTGTTTCTTTTTTGTTTTTTTAACAGTATTTACACATAAAGAAACATAGATTAAAAAAAACAAAATATAATAATATTAAAAAAATCACCTCGATTAAAAAGAACTCTGTAGCCTGTTTCAATATCCCCTTTTTTTATTTATTTCTCTGTGTGTTTGAATATTCGTGTGTATCTCTCTATTGGTGTCTCTCCGTCCCCTTGTTACATTTTTTGATGGGTTTTTATAACCCAAAGAGAAAAATGAAAAAAAGGAAATATTCTATTCTTGCCATTTTTGCTGTGATTTGTTTCCTTTCCTTTTGCAGGTGGACGAAGGTAGCGGCGGTGATGTGCGATTCGCGAGGATTGCAACGCTATCGAGGACGCGAGGGTTGCGGCGCGAGGGTAGGTGGTCTGCGTGCAAGGATTCTGTTGCGGCGCCTAGGGTTTCCCTAGAAACCCTAGGTCTCTGAGTTTAGTTTAGTAGTTGGGCCATTTTGGGCCTGTCTGAGTCTGGGTCTAGGTTGCTGGGTAGTCCAGGTTCGGGTCTGTTTATTTTTGGGTTTGTTTGGGATCTGGGTTAATGTGTAACGGGCCAATATTTGGGCTTGTTTGGTTTAGTTTTGTAAAAATGAACTGTAAAATAAAAGAAGCTGGACATTTTATTTTTTTGTTTTTATTGTATGGGCCCGGACAAATTGGGCCTATTACAATTATAATTTTTTGTAATTAAATAATTGAAATTCGGAGTGGAAATTAAATTGATTAGTCGTCGCAGTTTTGTTGAGCAAGATAATCAAATTTATTTAATCATAGATTCTAGTGTAGTAAAGTTGACATGACTTTAATGGAATTATAATTGATTGAGAAAATAATTTAATTAGAAAACTTAAAAAATTATTTTAATCAATTAAATAAAAAATATTTTGGGAATAGAAAACAAGTTATTGGATTGGTAAAATTGTATGAGTTAGTTTAAAGACCAGATAATACATATAATTTAACTCAATACAAGAAAAGACCCAATAAGGTCGTTTATAATAGGATGGGTAACACAGTAAGCTTACGAACTTAGGGTAAGTATGATATCCATGATACCTACCTCAATGGATGTTTTGCAACACTAAATTAAGCCTTCACAAGCTTTATTCCACCATAAATCAAGCTTGAACATCCACTAATCACCATTTTCTCATTTTCCATAAACTAAAAATATAACCAATAATTAATATAAATTTTTTTCTATGCTTTCTCAACATATTGTTTAACAAAATTTAACTTAGAAGAGATGTAGAAAGCCATTTATTAGCTTGTTGAAGTTTCCTCTCTCTTATATCAACTTCTCTCTTAAGAACTCCATAAACTGTTTGATGAATGAATTGAGCTTAGGAGGTTGGTTACATGAAGATTTTGACAAAATCTCAAGGCGGGTAGTAGAAATTTTGAAAGGAAATGGAGAAAATAGCAAGTGAATAGAAGAAGAAGGTGGAAACTTCTATGGTTTTCTGTTAGTGATGGAGAAAAAGAGAATAGAGTTGATGTATAATGACCCGTTTTCAATGGTGTTGAAAACAATGGTTTTGGGACCACGACTTCGAGAAGAGAGTCAGTATTTTATTATTTATTTAATGTTTACGAGCAATTATTATAGTCATATTAAAAGTTGGTTAAGAAATTTTAACGTTTAATTAGTTAATTAAGTAAAAATGGCTAAATCATAAAAGCTGCAAAAGTTAGTTTCTATAAGTTAAAGGTGTTAAATTAATAAGGATATAAGAGTGGAAGGATTTATTGGGTAAATTGACCTTTGGTTGTTTAGTGGATGGTTTATACATACATTTTATATATATGTTATATGTTGTTTTAATGGAAAAATGGTAATTTAATAAAAAATTAACATAAACAAATAGTAAAACAATTACTGTCATCTTGTTCATTCAAAATTCTTAGCCCAAAACACCATTTTTGGGCAAAGGAGGTTTGGCCAAGTTCTCTTCAATGCATGTGTGAGATTTTGAAATCCATTTTTAATGATTTTTATGTTTTTGTGATCGTTTTAATTTAATCTAACTAACCTGGGGGTCAATTCGTAAAACTGTTAAAATTTTAAGGATTTAGCATGAATGGTTTAAGTGTTTTTGTGAACTTAATTAATAGAATATTAATCTTGGTTGATAAATAAACTTATTTTGTATAGTAGTTTTTAGTAATTTTAATGTTAAAGGATTAATTTGTTAAAAGAGTAAAATTCATTGGAGTTAATGTGAAATTTTGACGAATATAGGTTGTTTAGGAACCCCATGAAACTCGGTTAGCATGAAATTTGGTTAATTATGGTTAATTTGTAAGTTTTGAGTTTATGGACTAAATTGCAGAAAGGTTAAAATATTGGGGTAATTTTGTAAAATGATGATGGAAGGACTTAATTGTATAAAACTGCTTATTTAACTGCTGAAATTGTATTAATTGAATGAAAATGATTATCTAGATCAAGAAACGAATCAATTGGATTTAAATCGAGGAAAATCTAAAGTATCGGACTAATCGTTGGCTCCATTTTTGCAACCGTTTTAGTCGAGGTAAGTTCATATAATGGTTAATTCATTACTTGTAGATTTTTGAAAATGTTAGTTATATCTTAAATGATTATTATGTGTTATATGCTAAATGAGATTAAATGGTTATGGTGATCAATTGACGAATTGTGGAAAATGTAAATTTCATGAATATGTATATGAAATGTTATATAAAAAAAAGGAATTAAAGGATATGTAATGTGTCCATTTGAACCTTGTGAATACCTAGGATACAAATGACATTTTATTAGGGGTTATACAATTTCAGGTGCTGGTATTGGATGTCCTATCGGTAGCTGAGGTCCTGCATTTGTTGCGGATTCTACACAACTCATGTGAGCAGCATCGCGTAGCTTAACATCGCAACCCACAGCTCGTGTGAGTAGACCCACTTCACAGCTCGTGTGAGCATTACAGATATGGTTAAGGTTACAGATACAGATACATGTACACTTTGTGTGAGCATGGTTATCGTATATCCGAAGTTGTATAATTTGTTTCAATAGGTAATAAAGATGTAAAAGAGTAAGCTTAATTATATGAATTAATATGTGATCATGAAAGTTGAAATGGAAGATGTTGGTATAATGCTCTGATTTGGAAGAGTTATGCAAATTGGTATTATGATGAATGAAAGGTGTAACGCCCCGAATTTTTGGGCCTAGGGCATGGGAGCATTTAAAATTTTTTGAGAACAAGAGGACGACACTAATGCGAGTTGGACCTATTAGGTGAGTGATTTTGGAGTGTTTAGAGGGTACTACGAAGTCCCAGGTTCAAGTTAGGCCATAGGAAAAATTTTGATTTTTAGCCTTAGTGGAACCCTGATCTCTAATGGTATGACTCATAAATAAATTAGGGTAAAATAAGACACAAAAGGAGTTGTGGTCTAGTGGCAAATGGCGCCACATGGGAGACAAGGAAGTGACGCCATAGAGGAAGCAAGGGGTCCAAGGTTCAAGTCTTGGCTCTTGAAGTTTATTTTGGTTTCTCTTTTAAATAAATCTGGAAGCAAGTAGGTAGACATTATAGTTAAATGTGTTGGACTTATGACACAAAGGAGCTTGTGTCCTAGTGGTGGTGGCGTGACATGGCTATCGAGAGGACTTTGGTTCGAGTCCCTTTGCACGCAAAGGTGGATTATTTTGCTAAGGAGTCATTTTTTTAGGATTGATAGAGAATCCCACATCGGGAAGCTAGCATGAGGATAGGCAAGAAGCTGGATTTAATTAGAGCAAACCATGAGGAGAGTAAGCATACCTTGCTTGGCTTATCCCTTTCGCTTTGTGGCGTGCTCGTTTGGGTTAGGCGTTGGATCATTCGTTGATCTGTATACCGTTGGGTCACGGTGGTGGTGACCGAAGTTGATCGACACACCCATTGGGGGTCAAGGGTGCGAACATTGTTGGCTTCTGCGCAGAACAGTGTTTAGAGCGCGGATTAACGTCAAATTCCTATCAGGTGTGTATTCCGCACTACTCTAGCTGTAAAGCAGCAAATGCCGAAATGTCGGTCACACGGCGATGGTAGCCACACGAGCGTGCGAGCGCACATGTGGGAGCTTCGACGCGACAGTTGAGGCCCTTATGAGTGTTCTCATGGGTTTAGGCTGCCTTGGGCCGAGTGGGCCCATGTGAATAAATTGTATGATTGTGTAGTAGATATTGGACTGGTCTATGTGAATCTCATATCTGTGGCTAGATTTGGGCTGAATGGGCCACACGAGCGTGTGGGTCCATTTGGGCTGAGAATGGGCCCTAGACCCATTTGCATCATGATCTCTGTGTAGAATACTTTGGTTTAACTGGGCAAATCGCAGTTGATCGCTCTAGTGAAGGTGACGACGCTCGTGATTATTTAGTACTCTACGTGATAAGGTGTGTATCCGTATACACTGTTCTGATTGTTAATAGGTTGAAAAGCCGAAGGTGCGTATATTGTATTATCTTAACTGTTGATCGACATTATGTCGAAAAGCCGAAATACCGACGAACGATGCCATACGAGCGTGCGATCACGCGTGTGGTGAATCGTGCTCACGGAGCGTGAGCGTGTGATGAGAAAGGCCACCATGAGCGAATTCATGGGCTTGGGCCGTAGTGGGTCACTTGGGCTGGAATGGGCCTCGATGGGCTAATGGGTCATAGGGCCTGTAACGACCCGATACCCGAGTCTGAAACTGAGACTGGATACGAGACATTACTATACTTGAACTTACTAAAACATGTACTTTCGGGCTGTAAAATTTTGTTTCAAATTAGAACTTCTCTTTCTTAGTCAAATCATACATTTCATGGGCCTACGAGGCCTTAAACTCACATCCGGAAACTTTCGGAGTTCAACCGGAAACTTTTACTCACTTTGTAAACTTTTCTTCAAAACAGGGGTCACACACCCGTGTGACTTGGGACACGCCCGTGTACCCCTAAGACATTCTCGTGTCTTCCACCCGTGGTCGACACTGACTAATTTCGCACGGCCTTGACACGCCCGTGGCATCAGCCCGTATGCCAAACCTTGGCATTCTGACTTATCCACACGGTCCATACACACGCCCGTGTGCTTTAGCCGTGTGGCGATTTAAATTCCAAGTGCAAGGTGCAGACTTCACACGACCTGGGCACACGCCCATGTTCTAGCCGTGCCTCCCACACGGTCTAGACACACGCCCATGTCTCTACTCCTGTGGGAGATTAGAAGGCTATCTACCAAGCCCTTTTTTTCCACTCTGAAATCAAGATCAATTTAATACCATATTCAACAACACAAGTACTACATGAAAACATGAACAATGATGTATAATCATCAACATTGGTATAAATAAACTTGGCAAATATTGGCCAATCTCTTTAGCCATATACAAAAGAATACTAAACTTGATAGTCAACACTTTGGCTCTTCTTAAAACATAACTCAAAATGAAATGCTTCCTATACATGCCATACTTAATATAAACAACTTGGCTATACCAAAATAGCGATTGATAGTGTGCTCCGAGCTCCGACGTCAATGATCCACGAGTTAGCTTGGCGGGACTACATGGAAAGAAAGAATTAAAGACGTAAGCATTTGGCTTAGTAAGTTTGCACGTAGTGCATATAGCAATATATTTGCTTAACATAACTCGTTCATCATAAATAAAGGCATTGCCGAACTCATATGCTTGAGCTCACTTACTCTTAATAATTCTTACATATCTCATGGTACTTACTAGTCTCATGCTTGTAGGGTAAACAAGGTACCTGTATCACTTAATCACATAGATTAGCATACTTTGCTATGGTAAGCATTATCTTAACTTCATCATTCATAACATGAATAATACTTTTAGTTAACTTTAACTAGCATATTTTGATGATAGCTTTACTTGCTTAACTTTCTTGCTTTCTCATTTATTCTTTACTCTTTTGTCCGATGAATTACTATGAATAACCGAGGATACTGAATCTCATCTCACATATATCACGATGCCAACGCCATATCCTAGATATGGTCTTACATGGGATCTCTCAACTTGGTATCGATGCCTTGTCTTGACATGGACTTACACGAAGTCTTCCTTTTGTGTTCCCTTGGGAACTTACCATTGCCATGTCTTGACATGGTCTTACTTGGTATCTTTACTCATGAACTGGTCAATGCCGAGCCTTGGCTTGGACTTACATGAAATCTTCCTTGTTACTCACCAATGCCATACCTTGGCTTGGACTTACATGGGGTCTCTATCTCATGATAGCTTTTCAATGCCAAGACTTGTCTTGGTCTTACATGATAACTTGCTTGATTGCCGATGCCTTGCCTTGGCTTGGTCTTATACGGGCTTTCTTGTCTCATGTGATATATCGAGTATCTTAAGTAATTCGACCTCAATCGGGACTTTCTCATGCTTAATCTCATTGATTTCTTTGTTTAACATAGCATAAAAAAATCTCATGGAATTAAGATATATTCAACATCATACTAAGCAATTCAATGATATTAATCATAAAGCTTAGAAATCATACAAACTTACCTCAATATACAAAATGTATGTAGATATGCAATTTAGTCCTCGACTTTGTTCTTGCCTCGGTTTCGATTCGGGCTTCGTTTTTCTTGATCTATAATAATAATTTAGCTCATTTAATACTCACATTGACTAAATTGACTCATAACTCATACTTTGGCAAAATTACCATTTTGCCTCTAAACTTTCTCATAATTATAGTTTTGCCCCTAGGCTCGTAAAGTGATTTTTATTCAACTTGCATGAGCTTCATGCTTAGCTGATTCATTCTCTCAACTATAGCAACAATCAATTCCCACTATTTCTATTATGTATGACCAATTTCATAACTATTACAAATTAGTCCATACTAACATTTTTCATGAAATTCACTTAGGAAAAGATGTTTATCTAACATCAAACTCTCATAATCTTCCATAAAACATCATTTTACATGCATGTCATACATGGGTATATTTATGGACATGAATTCTAGCTCAACTTATAGCTAAAAATAGCTAATTCATGCTACGAGGACTCCAAAAATACGAAGAATATTAAAAACGGGGCTAGGATGCACTTACTAGCAAGCTTCAAAAATTGAAGAACCCTAGCTATGGAGTCTCTCTAATTTTCGGCACAAGGGGAAGAAGATGAATAAGATTTTTGTCATCTTTTTCCCTTTTTAATCATTTAATTGATAAATGGCCAAAATGCCCTTCTCACTAAACTTTCAAAATTTCTAACTCATGTCTATTTTTGTCCAAAAATTATAATTTAGGCAAATTGCTATTTAAGGACTTCTAATTAATATTCCAAAGCTATTTCATACTAAAAGCTTCTAGAATCTCATATTTTGCAACTTTTGCAATTTAGTCCTAACGGACCATTCAATGACAATTTCATAAAATTTCTACATGAAACTTTCATACTATCATGCAAACATATCTTAAACCTCAAAACTCATTTTACTACTTCAAATTTGTGGTCTCGCACCACTGTTCCGACTAGGCCCTAAATCGGGATGTTACAATTCTCCCCCTTAGGGATTTTCGTCCTCGAAAATCTTACCAGCAAATAGGTTTGGGTACTGGTTTCTCATGGTTTCTTCTGGTTCCCATGTAGCTTCCTCTATCCCATGTCTTTGCCATAAAACTTTAACAAGGGAGATATTCTTATTCCTCAGTTGTTTGACTTCCCGAGCTAAAATCTTAACTGGTTCTTCACCATAAGTCATGTCGGGTTGAATCTGTACCTCTGACGGAGTAATTACATGCGAAGGGTCTAATCGGTAGTGTCGCAACATAGACACGTGAAACACATCATGTATCTTTTCTAACTCTGACGGCAAAGCTAATCGATAAGCTACCGGCCCAACTCTCTCAGTAATCTCATATGGTCCAATAAAACGTGGACTCAACTTGCCTTTCCGGCCAAATCTAAGAACCTTTCTCCATGGTGACACTTTCAAGAAAACTTTATCCCCGACTTGATACTCTATCTCTTTTCTTTTTAAATCTGAGTAGGATTTACATGCATCGAAGCGACCTTTAAACTTTCTCGAATTACTTTCACCTTCATTCGATTTCTCTAACCAAATCAACCCCGTGAATCTGGTTTTCCTTGAGTTCAGTCCAATATAAAGGCATTCGATACTGACGCCCATATAAAGCCTCATAAGGCGCCATCTTCAAGCTCGATTGAAAACTATTATTGTAGGCAAATTCTACTAATGGGAGGAACTTTTCCCAACTACCTTGGAATTCAAGAATACAATACCGAAGCATATCCTTGAGTACTTGAATTAACCTCTCTGACTGACCGTCAGTTTGAGGATGAAAAGCTGTACTAAAACTCAATTTTGTACCCAAGGCCTCTTGCAACTTCTTCCAAAATCTGAAGGTGAATCTCGGATCTCTATCTGATATGATTGATAAAGGAACTCCATGAAGCCTTACTATTTCCGAAGCATACAAGTTTGCCAACTTGTCGAGTGAGTAATCCACTCGTACAGGTATGAAATGGGCCGACTTCGTGAGTCTATCGACTACCACCCATAAAGCATCTTTCTTGCTCAGTGACAATGGTAAACCCGTTACAAAGTTCATAGTGATACGGTCTCATTTCCACTCGGGAACCATAATTGGTTGAAGCAAACCCAAAGGTACTTGGTGTTCAACCTTTACTTGCTGACAAATCAAGCATCTTGAAACGAACTCTGAAATATCTTTCTTCATTCTCGGCCACCAATACCGTTGCTTCAAATCATTATACATCTTAGTATTACCCGAATGTACAGATAGATATCCATTATGTGCCTCATGTAACATTTTCTGAATAAGCTCTTCTTTTCTCGGTACACAAACTCTATCTTTGAACATCAGACTTCCATTGGAACTAATCCGGAAATCAGACTCAACATCTGACTCACATTGAGCTCTCTTTGCTTGTAATTCACTATCCTCTTTCTGAGCCTCAAAGATCTCTTGGATGAACATTGGTCTAGCTCTCAACTCAGATAGAATAGAACCATCGTCGGATAAGGTCATCCACGAATTCATTGCCTTTAATGCAAATAGGGACTTTCTACTCAAAGCATCAGCAACCACATTCGCCTTTCCGAGATAGTAGTCAATGACCAACTCATAGTCTTTTATCAACTCTAACCATCTCCGTTGCCTTAAGTTCAACTCTTTCTGCATCATCAAGTACTTCAAACTTTTATGATCGGTGAAAATCCAACATCTTTCACCATATAAATGGTGTCTCCAAATTTTCAATGCAAAGACTATGGCACCCAACTCTAAATCGTGCGTCGGATAATTCTTCTCATAGGGCTTTAGTTGTCTTAAGGCATAAGCAATCACCTTGCCTTCTTGCATAAGTACATAGCCTAATCCGTTTAAGGATGCATCGCAGTATATCACGAACTCTTTCCCCGACTCGGGTTGTACTAAAACTGAAGCTTCTGTCAACAATGCCTTCAGTTTCTCGAAACTTTGTTGGCATCTTTCTGTCCACTCAAACTTCACATTTTTCTGTAACAATTTCTTCATCGGAGTTGCAATCATGGAAAACCCCTTGACGAATCGTCTATAATAGCCAGCTAGGCCTAGAAAACTTCTAATCTCAGAGATATTCCTCGGTGGTTTCCAGTCAACAATAGCCGAAATTTTACTTGGGTCCACTCGTACTCCATCTCCCGAGACAATATGTCCCAAAAATCCTACTTCTTTAAGCCAAAATTCACTTTTACTGAACTTGGCATACAACTGATTTTCTCGTAGAATCTGTAAAACTGTCCGTAGGTGCTCAGCATGCTCAGGCTCATCACGGGAATAAATCAATATGTCATCAATAAACACGACTACAAATTTATCGAGGTATGGCCTAAAAATGCGGTTCATTAGATCCATGAATACCGCAGGAGCATTGGTCAAACCAAAGGGCATGACTAAAAATTCATAATGCCCATACCTCGTTTGAAAAGCGGTCTTCGACACATCTGAGTCCCTTACTCTCAGCTAGTAGTATCCCGATCTCAAGTCTATTTTGGAGAACACAGGGGATCCCTTCAATTGATCGAACAAATCATCGATCCTTGGCAATGGATACTTGTTCTTCACTGTCACTTTATTAAGCTGACGGGAATCTATGCACAATCTCATGGTGCCATCTTTCTTTTTCACAAATAAAACTGGAGCACCCCATGGAGAACAACTTGATCTTGCAAAGCCTTTATCTGTCAACTCTTGCAACTGTGACTTCAGCTCCTTCAACTCCGTTGGAGCCATTCTGTAAGGAGTAATAGATATTGGTAAAGTACCGGGAGCTAGCTCAATGTTGAACTCAATCTCTCTTACCGGAGGCAGTCCTGGTAATTCCTCAGGAAAAAACGTCCAAGTACTCACATACTATCGGCACTGACTCAATCTTTAGCTTTGTTCCTCTAGCATTCATCACAAAGGCAAGATACGCATCATACCCTTTTCTTATATATCTATGTACCATCATATGAGAAATTATTACAGGCGATTTATCTTGTTCATCTGATTCTACATGAAGAGTGTCCCCATTCTCACATCTCATATCAATATATTTCTTCCCACAATTTACTATTACATCATGAGTGGTCAACCAGTCCATACCAAGAATGATATCAAACTCATCAAATGGTAACAACAAAAGGTTTTCTTTAAAATAATGACCTCTAATCATTAATGGGCAATCATTACATACTTTATCGACCAGCACACTTTGGCCTAATAGATTAGACACTTTAATCACAAATTCTGCAGACTCTATAGGCATACTCATACTGGATACTAGTTTCATGCAAATGTAAGAGTGTGTGGATCCGAGATCTATTAAAGCAATAACTTTAATATCATGAAGAGAAAAGGTACCCGTAATAACATCAGGAGAAGATGCCTCTTTGCGAGTGCGAATGGCATACGTCCTTACAGGTCCCTACTCTCGGGTCTCGCAACCTGCTCTCTAGGGTTACCTCTACCACTTGCTCTACTACCTGGGTTCTTCTACGGTCTTCCTCTGACCATACTCTTGGATCTCGGGTTCTGAGTTCTCTCTTCTTTCATCATCTCAGGACAATCTTTTATAAAGTGATCATGAGAACCACATCTGAAACAAGCATTTTCATGCACTCGGCACTCACCAAGATGACGTCTCATTGCCTTTACCGGGCATTCCAGTCTATCAGATCGAATGTTCCCCACACTAGCGATCAAGTAGTCTGTGCCTTATTTCCCGAATCTTTGTTTACCCTTGTTTCTACTTGAAAACCACAGTGGATGAAGCCGATCAGGTGGAGAAATCTCTTGACTTCTTGGAAGAGGTTGGAATGACTTATTCCATTTGTCTCTTTCTCGAGTCACGAGACTCCATTTTAGATTTTCTCTTCTCTTTTACTAGCTCTTCGGCTTTACAAGCCCGCTCCACTAACACAACAAATTCTTTTAATTCTAGGACAGCAACAAACAACTTAATGTCCTCATTTAGTCCATCTTCGAATCTCTTGCTCATGATGGCCTCGGTGGATACACACTCTCGAGCATATTTACTGAGTCGTACAAACTCGTGCTCATAATCAGTCACAGACATCTTGCCTTGCTTTAGTTCTAGGAATTCCTTTCTTTTCTGATCGATAAATCTTTGACTGATGTACTTCTTTCTGAACTCTTCTTGAAAGAATTCCCATGTAATCTTTACTTTTGGTACTACCGACACCAAGGTGTTCCACCATTGATAGGCATAATCTCTTAAAAGAGAAATTACACACTTCATGCATTCCTCAGAACTGCATGACAACTCATTAAATACCCTGATGGTATTTTCTAACCAGAACTCGGCCTTTTTCGGATCATCATCCTTTCTAGCTCGGAATTCTTCTGCCCCATATTTCCTGATCCTATCAATCGGAGGTTTGTCTCCTCTTACCAGCTCTACTACTTGAGGGGCTACTGGGATAGGTTGAGGAATAGGCGGGGGTGGAGGGGGTTGTGCATTCGAGTTCGTACGAACGAACTCCGTATACCATGTGTTCATCATGTGGAGGAAGGCTGCTCTAGCCTCTTCTCCACAACTCATGTGAGCAGCATCGCGTTGCTTAACATCGCAACCCACAGCTCGTGTGAGTAGACCCACTTCACAGCTCGTGTGAGCATTACAGATATGGTTAAGGTTACAGATACAGATACAGGTACACTTTGTGTGAGCATGGTTATCGTATATCCGAAGTTGTATAATTTGTTTCAATAGGTAATAAAGATGTAAAAGAGTAAGCTTAATTATATGAATTAATATGTGATCATGAAAGTTGAAATGGAAGATGTTTGTATAATGCTCTGATTTGGAAGAGTTATGCAAATTGGTATTATGGTGAATGAAAGGTGTAACGCCCCAAATTTTTGGGCCTATTGGGCCTTGGGCATGGGAGCGTTTAAAATTTTTTGAGAACAAGAGGACGGTACTAATGCGAGTTAGACCTATTAGGTGAGTGATTTTGGAGTGTTTAGAGGGTACTACGAAGTCCTAGGTTCAAGTTAGGCCATAGGAAAAATTTTGATTTTTAGCCTTAGTGGAACCCTGATCTCTAATGGTATGACTCATAAATAAATTAGGGTAAAATAAGACACAAAATGAGTTGTGGTCTAGTGGCAAATGGCGCCACATGGGAGACAAGGAAGTGACGCCATAGAGGAAGCAAGGGGTCCAAGGTTCAAGTCTTGGCTCTTGAAATTTATTTTGGTTTCTCTTTTAAATAAATCTAGAAGCGAGTAGGTAGGCTTTATAGTTAAATGTGTTGGACTTATGACACAAAGGAGCTTGTGTCCTAGTGGTGGTGGCGTGAGATGGCTATCGAGAGGACTTTGGTTTGAATCCCTTTACACGCATAGGTGGATTGTTTTGCTAAGGAGTCATTTTTTTAGGATTGATAGAGAATCCCACATCGGGAAGCTAGCATGAGGATAGGCAAGAAGCTGGCTTTAAATAGAGTAAACCATGAGGAGAGTAATCATACCTTGCTTGGCTTATCCCTTTCGCTTTGTGGCGTGCTCGTTTGGGTTAGGCGTTGGATCATTCGTTGATCTGTATGCCGTTGGGTTGCGGTGGTGGTGATCGAAGTTGATCGACACACCCCTTGGGGGTTAAGGGTGCGATCATTGTTGGCTTCTGCGCAGAACAGTGTTCAGAGCGCGGATTAACTTCAGATTCCTATCAGGTGTGTATTTCGCACTACTCTAGCTGTAGAGTGGCAAATGCCGAAATGCCGATCACACGGTGATGGTAGCCACATGAGCGTGCGAGCGCACGTGTGGGAGCTTCGACGCGACAGTTGAGGCCCTCATGAGTGTTCTCATGGGTTTAGGCTGCCTTGGGCCAAGTGGGCCCATGTGAATAAATTGTATGATTGTGTAGTAGATATTGGACTGGTCTATGTGAATCTCATATCTGTGGCTAGATTTGGGCTGAATGGGCCACACGAGCGTGTGGGCCTATTTGGGCTGAGAATGGGCCCTAGGCCCATTCACATCATTATCTCTGTTTAGAATACTTTGGTTTAACTGGGCAAATCGCAGTTGATCGCTCTAGTGAAGGTGACGACGCTCGTGATTATTTAGTACTCTACGTGATAAGGTGTGTATCCGTATACACTGTTCTGATTGTTAATCGGTTGAAAAGCCGAAGGTGCGTATATTGTATTATCTTAACTGTTGATCGGCATTATGCCGAAAAGCCAAAATACCGGTGAACGATGCCATACGAGCGTGCGATCGCGCGTGTGGTGAACCGTGCTCACGGAGCGTGAGCGTGTGATGAGAAAGGCCACCATTAGCGAATTCATGGGCTTGGGCCGTAATGGGTCACTTGGGCTGGAATGGGCCTCGATAGGCCGATGGGCCGTAGGGCCCGCGAATGCAAGTCACACTGTTAAATGGGAGGTAGATAGGCTTATCATGTCGCGCACATGACTTAGGTGCTTTGGGCCGCGTCAGGCCGAAAGGGGGCCGTGTGGGCCCAACGGGCTTGTGGGCCCACACAGATGAAATGTCCGTGATGTGATTAGTTATTGATTTTGGCTGTGCCATTTCATAGCCGTGGTTGTTTTTAGGCTAAATGGGCCACACGAGTGTGTGGGCCCACTTGGGTTGGGTAATGGGCCTTAGTCTCATCTTCGCCGTTAAGTCAAGTTAGATTTCCTAAGTCGCTTGAGGCGACGGTGGACCTTCTGTTGGGTCGTTAATACTCTCGGTTTGTAAAACTACTGAAATACCCTCAGTTTGTAAAATTACTAAAATACCATCGGTTTGTAAAATTACTGAAATACCCTCAGCTTGTAAAATTATTGAAATACCCTCGGTTTGTAAAATTACTAAAATACCCTCAGTTTGTAAAATTACTGAAATACCCTCAATTTGTAAAATTACTAAAATACCCTCAATTTGTAAAATTACGGAAATACCCTCATTTGGTAAAATTACTGAAATACCCTCGATTTGTAAAATTATCGAAATACCCTCTATGGGTAAAGTTACCGAAATACCCTCTATGGGTAAAGTTACCGAAATACCCTCGATGGGTAAAATTATCGAGATGCCCTTAAAGGGGTGAACTGACCGTTTTACCCTAACCGATTAAATGACCGTTGTACCCTTGTGGTAGTATCAGTGTTGTATGTGTTGATTGTATGATTGATTATGTTTGAGATGCACTGCATACATGGATTAGTTATGACATGATATACTGCATTGGGGTGGGTTTTTTGATTTGGAGGAAGTACCGATATAGTGGCATCGCCACATATTCTGATTCTAGTGGCTCAGCCACGTATATCGTTGTTAGCAGCTAGGCTGCATTATTGGAGAGTTGGTTGGGTGGGTCGACATGGTCCCCACATGGAGAGCTGGTTGGTATTATTGGAGAGTTGGCTGGGTGGGTTGACTTGGTCCCCACATAGAGAGCTGGTTGGTATTATTGGAGAGTTGGCTGGGTGGGTCGACATGGTCCCCATATGGAGAGCTGGTTGGTATTATTGGAGAGTTGGCTGGGTGGGTTGACTTGGTCCCCATATGGAGAGCTGGTTGGTATTATTGGAGAGTTGGCTGGGTGGGTTGACTTGGTCCCCACATAGAGAGCTGGTTGGTATTATTGGAGAGTTGGCTGGGTGGGTTGACTTGGTCCCCACATGGAGAGATGGTTGGTACGGGTGGTGATTTGGTTTTAAGGGTTGGGTTACATGTCCGTTTGCATTGATATGATTTAGGGCTTAGGCCCAGACTATTACCAAATAGGGCTTAGGCCCAGACTGATACCGTATGGGCTCGGGCCCAGACTGTGATCGTAATAGGGGATTACACACTGAGTTTTCATAAACTCACCCCGTTTTTAACTGTGCAGGTAATCCTCAGCCTTAGACGTTTCGGAGCTGTGATGGACTCGAAGAAGACGACACATTGCTTATGCTTGCTGTTTTGATTATTTTTAAATATTTTTATTTGGGTTGTTATAAGGCCTCTCTAATTTTAACTTATTATTTCTGATATTCATTTATGATGTTTTCTAACTGCTAAAAGTGGGATACGATTTCCAAAACGATAAACTGACTTCAAAACACTACGTTTTCTCAACGTTTTCAAAATGCTTCTGCTACTTAATTTTTAAACATCACGTTTTCGTATAGTATTTATTTTAAATATGCTTCCGCAACAGATAAAGTGTTAAAAGTTACATTTGCAAGTGGTTAACAATTGCTTAAGTGTTTTGAGTTTTAACAAAAAGGCTTTAACTCTCAAACAAGTTTGAACAAACAAGAAACATGGTTTTGAAAAACACTTCCATGTGACACGCCAGATTCGGGCCTAACTTCTAGGCCGGGTTTGGGTTGTTACAAAAGGCATATTTGAAATGTTACTATTATGTGTTTTATGATATGATGAGTTTATATGTTTTTCTTGTGGAGCTCACTAACTTGTAGGACTTGTAATGTGTATAGGATTTCATAAGTTTATGAGTATGATAATGAGATTATGCATCAAATTTATATAAATTGAGTTTAAAAGGTAAGTTTACGTTTAAGATTATACGAGCTTACTAAGCACTAGTTGCTTATGTATTTATTTTCTTTGTCTTGTAGATCATCAGAAAGCTCAATCGATTTGAACCTCATCGGAGCACATACACACTATCCACCCACCAATTTGGTAGTTTTTGGGTTATTTTTTTATGGTTATAAATTGCATGTAATAAGAGTTTTTATGCTATTTTGCCAATGTGACGTGGTTTGAGCTTACTTGTCCATATGCTTTGATTTTGGCTTGTAAATGTACATGTAAATATGTGTTTTTGGTCACCTGTGAATGCCTTATGAATATAGATGGCTTATGGTATATTGGAATGTTAATGGAGTGGTTAAATGGTGAGTGTGGTGTATGTTTAATATATGGATTTGTGACATTGAGTTTGGATTAATTTGGTATATGAATTGTGGTGCCAAGTAATGGCATATTGTTTAGCACCTAGGTTGATGGATTTTGGCATATTTTAGGTGTGTTTGATTGTGTTTAATGTGTGAAAGTGTTTGGAAATGATTTGTCTTGGTGTGTAAGAAAGGGTTGTTGAATTGACTTGCATTAGGGGTTATTTTGGTAGCACATGGCCTGGGACACGAGCTGGCACACGGTTGTGTGCCATATACGGTCACACCAGACGATTGTGTGTCATTTAAAATTTTAAGTGCAGATTGGTCCACACGGTCTCAGAGAGTTACATGGCCTAGTGACACGACTGTGTGACCTTACTTCGAATACACACACGGTCTGACACACGGCCTGCAACACGACCGTGTAACCTCATTTCGAATACTCACACGGGATAGGAAACGGTCGTGTGACCCATACTTCAAATTGTACACGGTTAGCTGCACGACCATGTTCCTAAGCCACACGGTCTGGGCTTTGTCACACAATCGTGTTACCCTGTTTCCAAAATTTTTATATTTTTCTATAATTTTCTATTTTGTTTCAAATTAGTCCCTGATTGTTTACAAACTATTTTTAAGGCACCGTAGGCTCAGTTTAAGGCCCTTAAGTGCATTTATGCTATATATGAAATGTGTAATTGAATGTTAGTATTTAAATTTGAATAATTGTTTCTATATGAAGTTAAATGTTTCGATTTGTACTGTAATATTCTGTAACCCTAATCTGACGAGGTAGACGGATTAGGGATGTTACATGATGGGTTTCTTTCCCATCTTTAAAATACCAACAAATGGGCTTTGGGCCCATGTTTTCATGTTTCAAATCTATTTTATGTCAATTTGAAGCCCATTTCTTTAATACGAGATTCAAATAATCCAAATTAATTCCGAACACAAAATATTATATTAAAATATTATTTCTATCATAAAAGTCTCGGGAACTAACCAAATTACCCTTTTATGGCAAAATTACTACTGTCTCTTTTTGTCCTTTATAGTGATTTCCTCTAAAAAAATCAATACTTAGACTAATCCAAGCCTATAATTCATCATAAATCTCTAATATCATTCCATAAGTGGTAAAAATTACACTTTATCTATTCTCCCGCAAAAAAAAATGAGAATTATAATTTAGTCCTTATACTATTCAAAAATTTCAACTTAGTCCCAAAAGTGATTTTCATTACACGAAATCACATTCCAATCCACTTCATGTCAAATAATGCATACGAATCAATATTTTTCATAGTTGCATAATTTTGTACATTAGTCCTAATACCTTTCAAAATTTGTGATTTGATCTCTTTTTGTCATATTATCACTTTTATAACTGTTTTCACAAATTTCAATAGCCAATATCAAATTCCTTTAGTAAACTTTCTTATCCGAGTCATTTCCACAATTTCTCATAACTTCTTGATATTCGAGCCAGAAATTATACCACGTGTCATATCGGAATTTCCAGAGCGTTACAAAAGGAAATCACAAGAATACTTTTCGATAAAAAAATAAGAATAATTTTAAAATTTATGTGGTACTAATGTTAATTGAATATTTTATTTACACTATAAATGTGTTAATTTAAAATTTAATGTAAATGTAATATTCTAAGCATACATACAATATAAGTTACAAATACATTGAAAATTTAATAAAGTAAAAAATAGATTTATGAATGATATTAAGTTAACCGAGATAATGTATATAAATTTTATTCGAGTTAGTATATTTGATTCACTCCTAATTTATTCGATAAATGTGATGGACTATTAAAATATTAATCATTTAAAAATATTAATAGCAACTTCAAATTTTATAATTTAATAACCAAGGAATATAATGTATTAAATAATGATATGGTCTTAATACATATTAACATATAATTAATTAATTTCAACATTAATTTATATAAAAAGGAAGGTCCAAAACACGTGCACACCACGCTACTTTTTCTTTTTTTTGGTATTTTAATATAATTGTTTAATTTCAATTTTACTCCTTTCATACTTAAATTTGAAATTTATGTATATCTATAAATTATATATAAAAGGAAAGCCCTACAGGACACGTGTCCTATTTTTTCTTCATTATATTATAATGGTCCAATTTCAATTTTGGTCCCCTTTGACATGTTTCCTACTATTTTATATTATAAAATAATGGTTTAATTGCAATTATGGTCCCTTTACTTTACTTAGTTTATATAATATAGCCAAATTTCAGTTTCAGTTGCAATACTACACTAAAATTTGAGATTTAATTTCTATATTCAATTTTTGACATAATTTAGTACATCTAGGAACACATGTTTCGTTGTTCTCTCTCTCTCACACACACATTATAAGATAATTGTCCAATTTCAATTTTTATCCTTTATTTTTTTTTAGATTATGTAACAATGGTTAAATTTTAATTTTGGTTCCTATACTATGCTCAAATTCGAGATTTTATCCTTGTATTTAATTTTTTTTTTACATAATTTAGTAATTTTAAATAATTATTTATATAATTTATCATAGTAATTGTACAAATAAATATATTTTATTACTTAATTTATTATTATTATTTAAATTATATTATGAAGTGATTGATCCAAATATTGAATGATGTGTCATGTTTTAATTCTATCCCATCATATTTTTAATCTTAAATAATCTCATAATTTTCTAATTTATCTTAATTTAGTTCTAAATTTATTTTCGTAAAATATTAAGTTAATATTTTAATTGAAAATTATACAATATAATTGAAAATTTCATTTTAATTAATTATTTAAATCGCAACGTGGAGTATACAATCTAGTATATAAAAATGTCATAGCCTAATTTATGGGCCTCACGTATCATTAATGATATGGCCTTTTATGGGCCTGACATATCAAAATAATACTATTATTCCTTGGAAATTTTTTTTTTTTGTTTTGACATTGTCTTTGGGTGAATTTTTGGAAAATGTGGTTTTTTTTAAAAAACAATTATTGGATAACTTCGATTTTTGGAAAACTTATAGGACTAGGCCGAAATAATGAAAATGCTTCTAGCTGTAAGCGTTTTTAGCATTTTTAGCAGATTTGCAAGAAAACACTTCCAACTGGATGCACTTTTCTACCACATTAGCTAAAAACGCTTTTAGCTGGAAGTGTTTTCCCCAACGGCTCCCCCAACCCAACAACTATTTAAATAGCCGTTGAACCCCCCCACTAACGACCTTTTTTTTTTTCTATACAAACCCTTATTTCCTTTTTTTTTCTCAATTTAATCTCAACTATCTCTCTCTCTCATATTCTCAAATCTCTCAAATTTCTCTCAATTTCCTCTTAATTTCTCGCTCAATTTTTATTTCTCTCTCAACTCTCTTTTTTTTTATTAAAATTGTATTAAGGTTTTTTAAATAATTTATTCTATTGCAATTTATTTCGTATTTTTCAAAATTAGTAATGGCAAAATCTTTATTTCGTTTGGATGGCAAGCACATTTTGGTCGATCAATTGCAAATTGTAAGAATTTTTTTATTATATTTAATCTAATTTAATTTAAATATTTTCTTATTATACTGAAATTTAATATTTGTACTTTTTATATATAGTCTGAAGATCGGATTTTGGAGATATTCGTAATCTACCCGCTCCTCTATCATCCTTAATCAAATCATACTTGAGAGATGTGAGATTTTTGCACGTGGCCCGTATGGGTAGAGGTGTAATTGGACCCCACACTTGTAAGTGTATTGGTGGAAAGCTGGAGACTCGAGATGCAGACATTCCATTTTCCATGTGGCGAGTGTACTATCACACTTGAGGAAGTGCAAGTACAGCTCGGGTTATCGATGGATGGGCCGGTAATGATTGGGTCAGTTATCGCAGCCGATTGGAGAGATGTATGCGAGCAACTTTTGGGTAGGGTTTTAGATACGATTTATGGAGCCTAGATAGATATGAATTGGTTGAAATGAAATTTTGGTAGGCTCGATGGAGAATCGAGTAAAGTCCAAAGAGAACAACATGCTCGGGCGTACATTTATATGATCATTAGGGGTCTTCTAATGCCCAATAAATCACGAAATCTTGTCCATTTAATGTGGCTGCTAAAACTCGTGGAATTTAAAGAAGTGGGTGAACTCAGTTAGGGGGTCAACTGTGTTAGCAACGTTGTATCAAGAGATGCGTTAGCTGGCGGAACCACAGAAAATTAAAATCAATGGTTGCATGCTACTACTACAATTATGGGTGTGGTACCGGCTACCATTTTTACGTCCTCGAGCGGACTACCCTTATACATTCTCACTCATAACAAGGTAAAATTCATTAGATAATATATTCACCATAATAAAATTATTTAACTTTTAAATTATTGTGTTATCATATTATTTCAATAGGTGGAACCATGCGCTAAGTTACTTGGGACTACTAGAGAAGCTTCAAGATATATGGATTTTGTTAGATCAACGATTAGAACTGGAGGTATGTAGTTTTAAAATTTGAATTATATAATATTAACATAGTTGATTTAAAAATAAATAGTATATATATAACTAAAATTTTATTATTTTAATATAGTTTGAATAGACGCCATACTTTGATTCGAGAATTCAAGAATGCATGCCGTCCGAATTCTTGGTGAATTCCAATATCTAGCACGTGAAGCTGCCGTTGGTAGTGTACGCCACGGTGGAGATGTACGAATCGAATAGAGTTATGTGGAAGTTCGGGTTTAGGCAAACAATTCCACCGACACCCCAAGACATCGAAGATATACACCATATTGACTTACAGGGGAGAAGGGATGGAAATTGACCTAGATTCCACGCAGAATATATCAACCTTTGGAACAATAGGTACGAGTTTTTACCTACTTGTGAGGTCATTATCGCTCTGGAGTTAGCCTGCAATCCGAAGTACATGTCATGGTTTTGACATCATGGCAAGTCGTATCTACTAACGTAAGAGGCGAGGGGAAGGTAATGTCATATGAGGAGGCCATGATGAACACCTGGGCATTCAAGGTTTGGAGTAGCTGTTGAGATGGGTCCATCATCTACACCAACGCAAGAACCGACATCGATGCCCGCACCACCTCGGCTTATTCTGGTGCTTTCAATAACCTTATCATTTTTACACAAGCACCACATCTTGCACCACATTTGTCTGTTTCTACATTGATTCCAAGTTTTATTTTTGGATCACCACCTCCGCCCCTCGACATATTACATGCTGGTGCCATTGACATTTCAGACGATGATAATTCTGACAACGACCTATAGGTTGTCTATGTTTGAGGCACCGATTGGAAGTCCGATTGTTTTGTCATCGGTGTATAGGACATAATATAGTTATACGTCTACGTCGATGGAGTCGTAAACACCTCCGGGATCATTGTTCTACCAAGGTGGACCATCTTTGCAGCCATTTGTTCCTAGAACGGAGGATACACGATGGAAACAGAGAAGCACTCCGCAATCAACCATAGACGAAGGTGAAGAAAATTAGAGGCCGAGACCACAACCTGCACCCGAGTGTAGACGTAACGATGAAGACGAAGAGGCCAGTATACAGCTTGAACCGTAAAGAAATTCGGCTTGCAATCGATGACCATCTCGTTGTGGCACACATTCTGATCAAGGATATGAATGATTTATTTTATTTTTTGTACTTCTCATGTAAATTTTAATTTTTTAGTTAAATTATAATTGATAAGATTTGATCAATATTGGAATATGAAATGTTTTTAGAAAAATATCATTTTGCATCAAAATTGATTTTCGTTCTCATTTCATATTATTAAATCAAGTTTGCATGAGAAAAATGGAACAAAGTTGTATATTGTATTGTTTTCTATAGTATAATAAAAAAGCGTGTTTACAAATTACAAAAAAATTGTGTATGAATGAAAAAATCAACAAATAGATTTCAATTGAAAATTTAATAAATCGGTTAAAAAATTAATAAATTGATTAATGAGGTGCTGTCTTTATATTATCCCGTCGGTGTGGACATGACAGTATTGTATGCCTTGGGTTCCTACACCACCCACATAACCTCGGTTGATTTGTCTTCTCCTGAATATCCATTTTGTCGCTTATTAAAGTAGATGTTGGTCGACTAATTGGTTTGTGACGCAATGATCTATTAGGTAACAACTTGAATGGAGCGCTCGATATCGGCGACCACATACTTTCATCTGAGAGCGGTGGGAATATGTTTCTCTACACATTATACATGTGTTCTAGTTTGTAACACCCCAAACCCGGCCCAAAACACTACGGTCGAATTTGGAATGTTACTGGGAAAAACGTTTGAAAAGAATTTACTTGAAGGGTGAAAACACGTGTTGGGTTTTAATCAAATATCCCATCCATAGGAGTTAACTTGTTTATAAGAAGTTTGTCGTTTTGGAAATCGATTTTCCGGAAAAGTACAACTTTAAAGTTCGTGTGAATTTGAAAATCGTATACGTTTGAAACTTTAGGAAAGTTGGGTTGTTACGAGTGTCCAGATTTGAAAATCTTAACTTAAGTTTTTAAGTTGTAAAAATTTGATTTCGAAATCATTTGCAATTATTAATCGATAGTTGATCTAGCATAAAACATAATGAAAATCCCAACTACTTAAAATGGCCTTATTACAATAAAATTATCCCGATGTAACCGAAATTAAAGAAAATGTATTTAAGTAAGTAAAATCGCATCTGCATGGCCATCTCGAATCCACTCCAAACCCGGTCCAAGACATCATGTATCACCTGCATTGTTTGGTAAATATTGGGTGAGTCAAAACGACTCAGTGGTGTAATTAACCCACAAATTTCCGCATATGGGCGTGGCCCAAAACCACCCAAATCCACATGGCATGTAATAATGCAAAATGTACCCAACCCAGCCTAGTGTCCATCCGCTACACACCCCCGTATCCAGCCACCACACACCAAGGGATTACTAAATCGACCCTCCAACCGCTACACACCAATTCGGCAATCAATGCCGTCCACCTAGTGGCCTAGCCACTGGTCCACGTGATTAAATCACAAAAATCCACAACGTGACCCATGGTCAACGTCAATCCACGATGTAGCTCAAGGCTAACATCAATCCACAGTGAGGCTCGAGGCCGTCACTAAACCACGTACATAAATGTACACCCTGTCCTTCATTTCATATATATACCACCCCATGCATATGCAACATGTTATAATGACATGGCCAAATAATGCATGAATAGATTATATAGGCATATGACATGCTACGTGTATCCACAACAATCATCCATAGCCACACCATAAATAAAAGACTAACCTGGTTACCGACATACATTAAAGGTAACAATTCCACCACAGCCACTGTTTCGGCCATTTCACACATAATACATACAACTAATTAATTAACAGGGAAACTGCGAATTAACCACACACCTGATAACTTGAAGCACTACACTCTCGATTTCCCTAACATCCTCACTCGAAGAGACTACAGTGATCTGCCTGTCCCTTTTCGACGCTGGCCCACACCTTGGTGGCCAATCCCGAACTGCAGAAACCGAACGTTTCTTAAACTTAGGGGTAGGGACAACCCCTTCCTCTCCTCGACTGGTACTCGCATCCATTGAATAGCACTTAATCAGAATACCCGGTTAATTGATAAATCAAAATCTAAACGAGACAAAGACCTCATCTTAATTGAGTACTCTTACCGAAGTAGATCCGAATCCCGAAGCTTCTCCTTAACCTCTTGTTCGATCAAACCCCGAAGGCTCTTGCTCTTAACGCTGGCTTCAAAGAAAAGTTATGAACCCAAGACCTTGGATAGATTCGGCCACACACCTAAATACAGAGTTAAGTCTCTGATTTCGGCAACCAAAGTAAGAAAAGGGATATTTAACCCAAGAGAGATCCCTTACCACACTATTGAGGTCGATTGGAAGGGATTGCACAAGATGGCCGACGGCACCTCACTACAAGTCGTCTATCGAAATAAGTCTTTCCTTCACGATATGATCGGCATTGGAAGACTCGACTTGATGACAACCCTTGGAGATCAACGTGATAGAAAAAGAATAGAAGAAAAGTGTAGATAAGAATAAAAGAAAACGATGGGTAGATGGTTCGGCCAAAGCACTAATCTGTTTTGAAGAAAGTAAAAGAAGAAAAGAATGATGGTGAGGCTCAAATAGAGGTTCGGCTATAGGGAATTATGGAGAGAAAACTCGATTTAAGAGAGATGAAAAAGTGATGAAATGAGACTGAGATGAAAAGATGAAGGCTTAGGGAATTTCGGCTATGGTGATGGGTGCATTCGACTTTCAATCACAAAGGGAAATAAAGAAAACAAATGAGCTTTTGGAAGAGAGAAAACGCAAAACGGGTGCCTAATACCACACTAAGCAAATTCGGCCTCTACCCCCCCTATCATGACCGAAATGCCATCCCAAGAGCCCTACTGCCGGCCAACTCTCACCCCCTCTCCACATCCCTTATTTTCCTCCATATTTTCCTCCCCTCCCCACATTCAAATGAGTTTGAATGAGTCAAACTCTTATCTCTTCTCCTAGCCGCACATTCAAAACAATTTGACTCAGTCAAATTCCACCTTCCCAGTGCCATAGCCGAATCCAACTCTTCACTCCCCTTGACGCAAAAACAAATGCCAAAATGCTGCTAGTGCTGCTCGAACCAAGGCCGTTCTCACTCCTTGAGGCGTTATCCACTTGCACCTTAAGTGGCGCCTCCCTGCCACTTTACCAACTGAGTTCTTGTGTCCCTAAACGCAACCTTAAACCCCTTAAGGCCTAGCTCCCTTAGCTCCCCCCTAATCAGCTTAAACAAAAAAGTTTCACTAAGGCTTCCACCTAACCCCAAGGTTTCTCGGATCCCCCAAACACAATCAAACAGCACACAGAGCATACTCACACACACACACACACACATATATGCAATATGCGAGACCCCTAAATCCTGGATATTACAGTTCCACCCTCCTTAAAGAAATTTTGGCCTCAAAATTACCTGGCTAAAATAGGTGAGGGTACTGCTGTCGCATTGCTTCCTCCGGCTCCCACGAAGCTTCTTCTGATCCATGATTCCGCCATAACACCTTGACTAGAGGAACTGATTTCCTCCGTAATACCTTCACATCCCGCTCCAAGATCTGAATCGATTCTTCCTCGTAAGACAAGTCTGGTCTCAACTCAACTTCCTCAACTGGCACCACGTGAGATGGATCCGATCGGTAACGACGTAGCATCGACATGTGAAATACATCATGCATCTGTTTCAATCCTAAGGGCAACTCCAACTGATATGCCACTGGTCCAACCCGCTTCAAAACCCGATAAGGCCCTATAAACCTGGGACTCAGCTTACCTTTGCGTCCAAATCTCATCACCTTCTTCCATGGCGAAACCTTTAGGAACACCTGATCACCCACTGTAAATTCTATTTCTTTCCGCTTCAGATCTGCGTACGATTTCTGTCTGCCTGATGCCTCCTTCAACCTCGCCCAGATTACCTTAACCTTTTCCTCTGGTTCTGCCACTATCTCTGGACCCAAGACATGACGTTCTCCCAATTCTGTCCAACACGTAGGAGTGCGACACTTCCGTCCATACAACGCTTCATACGGGGCCATCCGGATACTTGCTTGGTAACTGTTGTTGTACGCAAACTCTGCTAAAGGCAAAAACTCCTCCCAGCTACCCTTGAAGTCAATAACGCAACCCCTCAACATATCTTCTAACACCTAAATTACCCTTTCAGACTGGCCATCCGTCTGCGGATGAAATGCCGTACTAAAGTCCAACCTGGTGCCCAATGCCTGATGCAGTGCTCTCCAAAATCGAGACATGAACCTAGGATCCCTGTTTGAAATAATTGATACCAGCACCCCGTGTAGCCTCACAATTTCTGCCACATACAACTTTGCCAACCTCTGCAGAGAATAGTCGACTCGCACCGGTATGAAATGTGCACACTTTGTCAACCGATCCACAACTACCCAGACTGAATCCTTCTTGCTAGGCGTAAGGGGAAGCCCACTAACGAAGTCCATTGTGATTCTCTCCCACTTCCACTGCGGAATCTTTACTTGTTGCAGCAACCCTGAAGACACCTGGTGTTCAGCTTTGACCTGCTGACACATTAAGCACCTCCCCACAAATTCTGTAACTTCCCGCTTCAGACCAGGCCACCAAAACTGATCCCGTAGATCCCTAAACAACTTACTCTCTCCTGGATGCATAGCGTAAGGGCTACTATACGATTCCCGAAGAATCTTCTGCCTTAACTCCCCATCCTTCGGCATACATACTTTACCCCAGATACACAACACCCCGTTGCTGTTTACACTGTAGTCTTCCACTCCCTCGTTCTGTACTTGCAGTAGCTTAGCACTCAGATCGTCATCTACCAACTGCTTCTCTTTCACCTGACCTAACCATGTCGGCTTCACCTGCAGCTCCGCTAACAAACTCCCGTCATCATAAAGACTAAGATGTGCAAACATCACCCTCAGATCCGATACTACCTTCCGACTTAGGGCATCTGCCACCACATTCGCCTTACCCGGGTGATACTCAATTGAACAGTCATAATCCTTCAGCAACTCCACCCACCTTCGCTGTCTCAAGTTCAACTCCTTCTGAGTCAGCAGATATTTCAGACTCTTGTGGTCTGTGTAGATCACCGACTTCTCTCCGTACAAGTAATGTCTCCACACCTTTAACGTGAAAACACTGCAGCCAACTCCAAATCATGCATCGGATAGTTAACTTCATGCGACCTTAACTGCCGAGACGCATAGGCAACAACCTTTCCTTCACGTATCAAGACACGCCCCTAACCCCGTGTGCGAAGCATCACAAGATACACTACAAAGTCTTTCCCGCTTGAAAGCCGAATCAAAACCGGAGCCTCTGTCAAAACCTTCTTCAGCTTCTCGAAACTCTCCTGCTGCTTATCCTCCACATGAAAGGTACCTCCTTTCTTAACAACTTCGTCAGAGGTGCTGCTATTGCCGAAAACCCTTCAACAAATCTCCTATAGTAGCCTGCTAACCCCAAGAAACTGCGAACCTCTGCCACTGACTTACGTGGTTTCCAGTCTAACACCGCCTCAATCTTCCAAGGATCCACTCTTATCCCTTCTGCAAACACCACATGACCCAGGAAAGCAACTTCCCTTAACCAAAATTCGCATTTTCCGAATTTGGCGTACAAATTGTTTTCCCTCAAAATCTGCAGCACTACCCGGAGATGCGCATCGTGCTCCTCCTCAGACTTGGAATATACCAAGATGTCGTCTATGAACACCACAACGAACTGATTCAAGTAGGGTTGGAAAACTCGGTTCATCATATCCATGCGCGGCTGGGGCGTTCGTCAACCCGAACGGCATTACTAGAAACTCATAATGCCCGTATCGTGTCTGGAAAGCTGTCTTATGGATATCCGCTTCCTTCACCTTAAGCTGGTGATACCTCGATCTCAAGTCTATCTTCGAAAACACCGCAGCCCCTTTAAGCTGATCAAACAAGTCATCTATCCTCGGCAGCGGGTACTTGTTTTTGATCGTCAGCTTATTCAATTGGCGGTAATCTATGCACATACGCATAGATCCATCCTTCTTCTTCACGAACAACACCGGTGCTCCCCATGGAGACACACTGGGTCGAATAAAACCGCGATCTAACAACTCCTGAATTTGGGCTTTAAGTTCAACCAACTCCTTTGGTGCCATCCTATAAGGAGCAATGGACACCGGCGCTGTACCCGGCAGCAGGTCGATTCCAAACTCCACCTCACGATCCGGAGGCAACCTTGGAAGCTCTTCTGAAAAAATATCCACAAATTCTTTTACCGTTCTAACCTCGCTCACAGATGCTTCCTTTGCATCCAAAGCACTAACAAACATTAAGAAAGCCAAGCACCCTTCTTCACCATCTTTTCCGCCTTAAGAGCAGATTACTACATTAGGCGGTAGTCTCTCCTCTCACCTATCACCAACACCTCATTGTCCTCGGAGTCTTTAACGTCATGAGCTTAGCGGACACAATCCAAATTTGCACGATACCTTACTAACCACCATACCTAGGATCGGATCAAATTCCCGAACGGCAACTCCATCAAGTCACCGGAAACACTGCCCCCTGAACTTCTAAAGGCACATCTCTAAAGAGTTTATCTACCACTACTGATTGCCTTAAAGGACTAAGTACTGACATCTTCTTAGAGGCAATTTCAGATTTCACATCCAAAGTTCCAGACACCATACTAGCAATATAGGAGTGAGTTGATCCAACATCAATTAAAGCAGTAAAGGGTAACCCAAAAATGAGAAACGTACCCGTGATAACATCTAGCGCATCCCCCTCCTCACGACGTCTGGCTGCATAGACCAACCCAGGCTGTCTTACCTCTGAGCTCCCAGTACCTCTGCCCGGTGCTCCACGGCCTCGGCTAGAACCATTCCCTCCTTGGTTCGGACCACGACCCCTCGACATCTGTTGACCACCCCTTCCTGGCTGCACATACCCATGACCTATTGTCTGAGTCCTAGCCATGTCCTGAGGACAGTTCTTAATCAAGTGATCCTTGGACCCACACCTATAACACTCTTTATTCCTTCCCCAGCACTCTCCTACATGAGACCTCCCACACTGAACACACGGACGAAACTGACCTCTAGTAGATCGCGCAGAAACGCGAACAGGACCCTCAACCCTAGGCTTTTTCAGAAAACCCCCCGATGATGCTGACGATCTAAAACTCCTCTTATTTCTGCCCCTATCCCTATCTCTGCTCGCCTCTCTCCGTTAAACAACCTCCTCGGCTATCTCGAGCTTTTTCTACTAAAGTAGCAAAGTCTCTTTCTCGCTGAGGAGCAATCAACACCCGCAGCTCATCTCGCAGCCCATCCTCAAATCTGACACAGCGCTCATAATCAGTAGCAACAATCCCTCTGGCATACCGACTTAACCGCAAGAACTCCACTTCATACTCCGTTACTGACTTGCCCCCTTGCACTAAATTCAGAAACGCCTTCCTCTGTGCGTCCACGTAACTGGCTCCGACGTACTTCCCCTCGAACTTAATCTTAAAGTAACCCCAATCCACTCGATCCGCCGGAGTACCCTCTCTGACAGTGAGCCACCACTGGTAGGCCTCATCCCGGAGCAAAGAAACAGCGCCCTTCAACTTCTCCTCAGCAGTGTAGTCCAAGTCGTCCATGATCCTTTCGACCGCCTCTAACTAGTACTCCGCCACATTCGGAGCTACCCCAGATACCCCTCTAAATACTTCAGCTCCATTTGCTCTAAGCCTCTCAGACACGGACTTTCGAGCCCCATTACCCATATTAGCTCCTGCGACCCTCTCCAAAACTCGTAGCATAGCCTGCGACACTGCGTCATCTCCTCCCGTTTGATCCTGAAACTCCGCTCCTACGGCCGGTGGCGGCGCCTCGTTCTCTGAACCCTGACCAGACCCAACTGGTTCCGATACGGTCATTCTGCCTCTACCACGCCCACAGATACTATGACCACGTCCCCTAGAACTCATGTCTAACGTCGCTTCTTAATCAGATTTAAGAAATTTTATGTATTAGCTTCTTTTCACTTATTGATTAAAAGAGTAGTTTTATGCTATAGGATTTCAAGTTATTCTTTCACAAAGAACACATATCCCTAAAGTTTCAGTCTCTAAAGAGAATATATTAAGTTCTAATTTCCATATCCACCACAATACATCACATACCCACTTCATTTCGTTTAACAAGGCAGAAGACTTACAGCGGACACTGGGCCTAAGATTCGAGTGCCATGCCTTCATAAAAAAATTTCTTTAACCAACTTAAAACACAGAGTTTAAAAACGTTTGTGGGCCTCAAAATCCATAGGCCGAGTTTAAAACCTGGGCTCTGATACCAAATTGTAACACCCCAAACCCGGCCCAAAACACCACGGCCGAATTCGGAATGTTACTGGGAAAAACGTTTGAAAAGAATTTACTTGAAGGGTGAAAACACGTGTTGGGTTTTAATCAAATATCCCATCCATAGGAGTTAACTTGTTTATAAGAAGTTTGTCATTTTGGAAATCGATTTGCCGGAAAAGTACAACTTTAAAGTTCGTGTGAATTTGAAAATCGTATACGTTTGAAACTTTAAGAAAGTTGGGTTGTTACGAGTGTCCAGATTTGAAATCTTAACTTAAGTTTTTAAGTTGTAAAAATTTGATTTCGAAATCATTTGCAATTATTAATCGATAGTTGATCTAGCATAAAACATAATGAAAATCCCAACTACTTAAAATGGCCTTATTACAATAAAATCATCCCGATGTAACCGAAATTAAAGAAAATGTATTTAAGTAAGTAAAATCGCATCTGCATGGCCATCTCGAATCCACTCCAAACCCGGTCCAAGACATCATGTATCACCTGCATTGTTTGGTAAATATTGGGTGAGTCAAACCGACTCAGTGGTGTAATTAACCCACAAATTTCCGCATATGGGCGTGGCCCAAAACCACCCAAATCCACATGGCATGTAATAATGCAAAATGTACCCAACCCAGCCTAGTGTCCATCTGCTACACACCCCCGTATCCAGCCACCACACACCAGGGGATTACTAAATCGACCTTCCAATCGCTACACACCAATTCGGCAATCAATACCGTCCACCTAGTGGCCTAGCCACTGGTCCACGTGATTAAATCACAAAAATCCACAATGTGACCCATGGTCAACGTCAATCCACAATGTAGCTCAAGGCTAACATCAATCCACAGTGAGGCTCGAGGCCGTCACTAAACCACGTACATAAATGTACACCCTGTCCTTCATTCCATATATATACCACCCCATGCATATGCAACATGTTATAATGACATGGCCAAATAATGCATGAACAAATTATATAGGCATATGACATGCTACGTGTATCCACAACAATCATCCATAGCCACACCATAAATAAAAGACTAACCTGGTAACCGACATACCATTAAAGGTAACAATTCCACCACAGCCACTGTTTTGGCCATTTCACACATAATACATACAACTAATTAATTAACAGGGAAACTGCAAATGAACCACACACCTGATAACCTGAAGCACTACACTCTCGATTTCCCTAGCGTCCTCACTCGAAGAGACTACAGTGATCTGCTTGTCCCTTTCCGATGCTGGCTCACACCCTGGTGGCCAATCCTGAACTGCAGAAACTGAACGTTTCTTAAACTTAGGGGTAGGGACAACCCCTTCCTCTCCTCGACTAGTACTCGCATCCATTGAATAGCACTTAATCAGAATACCCGGTTAATTGATAAATCAAAATCTAAACGAGACAAAGACCTCATCTTAATTGAGTACTCTTACCGAAATAGATCCGAATCCCAAAGCTTCTCCTTAACCTTTTGTTCGATCAAACCCCGAAGGCTCTTGCTCCTAACGCTGGCTTCAAAGAAAAGTTACGAACCCAAGACCTTGGATAGATTCGGCCACACACCTAAATACAGAGTTAAGTCTCTGATTTCGGCAACCAAAGTAAGAAAAGGGAGATTTAACCCAAGAGAGATCCCTTACCACACTATTGAGGTCGATTGAAAGGGATTGCACAAGATGGCCGATGACACCTCACTACAAGTCATCTATCGAAATAAGTCTTTCCTTCACGATATGATCGGCACTGGAAGACTCAACTTGATGACAACCCTTGAAGATCAACATGATAGAAAAAGAATAGAAGAAAAGTGTAGATAAGAATAAAAGAAAACGATGGGTAGAAGGTTCGACCAAAGCACTAATCTATTTTGAAGAAAGCAAAAGAAGAAAAGAATGATGGTGAGGCTCAAATAGAGGTTCGGCTATAGGGAATTATGGAGAGAAAACTCGATTTAAGAGAGATGAAAAAGTGATGAAACGAGACTGAGATGAAAAGATGAAGGCTTAGGGAATTTCAGCTATGGTGATGGGTGCATTCGGCTTTCAATCACAAAGGGAAAGAAAGAAAACAAATGAGCTTTTGGAAGAGAGAAAACGCAAAAAGGGTGCCTAATACCACACTAAGCAAATTTGGCCTCTACCCCCCTATCATGACCGAAAATGCCATCCCAAGAGCCCTACTGCCGGCCAACTCTCACCCCCTCTCCACATCCCTTATTTTCCTCCATATTTTCCTCCCCTCCCCACATTCAAATGAGTTTGAATGAGTCAAACTCTCATCTCTTCTCCTAGCCGCACATTCAAAACAATTTGACTCAGTCAAATTCCACCTTCCCAGTGCCATAGCCGAATCCAACTCTTCACTCCCCTTGACGCAAAAACAAATGCCAAAATGCTGCTAGTGCTGCTCGAACCAAGGCCCTTCTCACTCCCTGAGGCGTCATCCACTTGCACCTTAAGTGGCGCCTCCCTGCCACTTTACCAACTGAGTTCTTGTGTCCCTAAACGCAACCTTAAACCCCTTAAAGCCTAGCTCCCTTAGCTCTCCCCTAATCAGCTTAAACAAAAAAGTTTCACTAAGGCTTCCACCTAACCCCAAGATTTCTCGGAGCCCCCAAACACAATCAAACAGCACACTGAGCATACTCACACACACACACACATATGCAAAATGCGAGACCCCTAAATCCCTGATATTACATATTTTGTACACTTCGACCACAAAACTCATGTGATCCAAATGTACATTGCTACATACTGCAATTGCATAAGCACATGAAAAACAAAGTGCGTCAAATATCCCACAATCGCAGGTCCGTTGTCTCATGTGTACACGGTACGCTCCCCTGGTAATACCTTGGTTAGGTCTGTCAAACTCCATAACCCAAAACAATATGTCTTCGTGCGAGTGACACACTGGATGCATATAGTTCACTCGTGTTATAGCCTTCCTAATTTCTTTCATAACGTCCTCGCTCTAAATGTAGACCCATTCATTTGTCAAACATATTTTTCTGCTCGCTTTAGAAAAAGCTTAGCTAAACAAAAATATGTTTATTTGATAATCGAGGTTACCGGCAAATAACACGTTCCCTTTAATACAAAATTGATGCATTCTGCTAGGTTTGTCATCATGTGCCCATATCGTAGACCCCCGTTATACGATTTTTTCCACTAATTGAAGGGTATGTTAGAGAGGTACCTCACCCCAGCACTGTTAATGGCCCATAAGTTTTCCACCATTTCATGGAAATGATGTTTGACGAGCTCATAACCTGTCAAGAAAATTGAACAGTTTATCCATAATGCCCAACATATGCTAACCCATTAAATATTAAACAATTGAAATAGTGGCGAATACATACCCATGTTAATAACTTATGCTCATTCAGCTTCAGAATCATGTTGTCTGTGGTAGTTTGTCGCAACATGTCTTAAACAATACCTATGGTGTATGCAATCCCAAATGCTTCCCTATCGTTCAATTATGGCCAATATTTCAGGTCCCCTATCGAATATGACACATATATAGGGTTGGGGGCAAATATGCCTCCTTAACCTAGACAGGAAGAAATCTAAATAGTCTCCTGACTCCTCCAGCGTTATTACAAAGGTAATTGACAGGATTTTTTTATTATCATCCTGTGCCATAGCCAACAACAATCGATGCATATATCTCTCGTACATAAAGGTACCGTCGATTTGTACCAGTGGTTTACAGTAGTGGAATGCCTGTCGACATTGCTTGAAAATTCAAAAGAAACGATCTAAAACTCGATATCAATGAAGCAACCAATCATTGTAGTACGCAGGCACCATTTCCAGATCAGTTATGCAATCTGGAACATACTTCTCCAGTATCTGACACCACTACCACAAAGCATTGTACGACGCATCCCACCCATTATGCATATTCTCTAATGCCTTCTGCTTTGTGATCCATGCTTTGCAATATGACGACGTGTAATCGATTTAGCTATAGATATTTGTAATTAAAACCGACACAACAATCCTGGGATTCATTTTCACCATAGATAGTATTATATTTGCGATCATCTCTGAATTCAATTTCGGATGATCCCGTGAAATACCTGTAACAACACGAGTACCTTAAAATTAGGAATTCAACACCCAAATATAGTACTGTCTTGACACAGTACCCATGACAACATACGTATGTGAAGCAGTAAATATTTTTATTGTCCACAACCCTGTCTTCTTCTTAACAGAAGCCGTGATTTTCCATGCACATCTGTTGTCTCGCATTGCATATTTTTCCTTGAACTTATCAGGCTAAGATTTAACAATGTGGAAGTTTACGCAATCTGGAACGCACTTCTCCAGTACTTGACACCACTTCCACAAATCATTGTATGACACATCCCACCCATTATGTATCTTCCCTAATACTTAATGTTTTGTGATCCACGCCTTGCGGTACGATGACATGTAATCGAACTGGCTACGAATATTTGTAAATAAAACTGACACAACAATCCTGGGACTCATTTTCACCGTAGGTAGATTATAGTTGCGATCAACTCTAAATCCAATTTCGAATGGTTTCGGGAAATACTTGCAACAACACGAGTACATTAAAGTTAGGAATTCAACACCCAAATATAATACACAGTCTTGACACAGTACCCACGGCAACACACGTATGCAGCAGTAAATTTCTTTATGGTCCACAACATTATCTTCTTCTTAATAGAAGTCGTTATTTCCATACACATCTGTTGTCTCGTGTTGTACATTATTCCTCGAACTTATCAGACCAAGATTTAACAATGTGAAAGTTTACCCCGTTCTTGGTATTGTATCACTTCACTGTAATGACAAACCATCTTTAGAGGAAAACTCCTTCCCCACTTTTAAATCACCCGAATCCAATGAAGAACTCTCATGGCCTAGTCTTCTGTATGGGAGTTTTGCAAACTCCAACCCATTTTCTGTTGATAGATCCACATTATGCATGTAGGTTGAAAGTGAGTATGCCCTGAATCATGGATCTTCTTTGGCATCTTTGCCTAAACCTTCACCATCTGAACCTTTATTTTCTAGTTCAGTTGAAACCAACTTTGGTTTAGAAAATAATACAATTCTTGAACCATCAACCCCAGGCTCTCGAATTGGATCGGCATCGGATTAAATGCCCTATTCATTCTTAACCTCACCAGGATCTCCAAGATTGGATGTCCCCTTGCCAGTGGATTTCGTAAGGAGTACATCATCTATTCTTTTATAGTTGTCGAAACAACCAAAATCACCTTATGATTGCAAACCATTGGAATTTGATGTCATTCCCATGTAAGTGTTCCCAGCATTAAACATTGGCTGACTGAAGTTGAAATCAAAACCACTAACTGAGTGTCATGCCGGGGTCCAGTATTCTGCGTTACCACTAAACCCCGCTATTGGACATTTTGCCTGCCACGATTGGAATCTTGGGCTGAAACTAATGAGTGTTTTCCCATTGATGATTCTAGGATATTATAATGGGAACTTTCTAACAAAGAAGTGAACCCACCGCACAACTATGTCGTTGGACTCTCGGCTTATTCTTCCGTTTCAGCCTCTCGAACTGGAATATATGTCGACCTCCAAGTGCCTTCATCTATGTTTGCAAACTTTGCATATAACTCAAATATTGGTGATCCACTAGCAATATGCGTCAGCACCACCACCTCCAACCCCTTTGCGCCTTTGATATCGAAAGCGTCATATTTGACGGGGTTGACTGAAGCACAAAGTCGATATTTAAGTGATGATACTCTCATCTAGTTGGATTTGACGATTTTTCGCCTAATTCTTCCACGTAGTTCCGCCAATTGTATGTTTGGGTTAAAAGCCAACTACGTTATGTTTTTGGATAAAAAAATAACCCCATTCTCGGTGTCACGAATTTCACCGTCGTAATAAACAATATCATTAATTCATCCACTCATTTTCAAAGAAATAACTTGTTCTACATGTTTGAAACAAAAATATTATGTAGAAAAATAGTGTTGTAATTATATATGAACAGCAAAAATTGATCTTTACTTGATGCAATTGCATGGTTGCTCCAAATTATGCCTTATGAAATGCCTTGTGAACTTCCTCTTCTTCCGATTCTTCTTGCAATTTTGTTCGCTCTAAATTGCCTTATGCCACTCAATGTTGAAAGCCATCCCTTTATAGAGCCGGGGTGAGTGGCAATTGATTCAGAAAATTTCCCCGTGTGAGTGGAAAGTTTGCATGCGTTGAATTTGGTAGAGGGAAACGCTCCATATAGGACGCGTTTTCAGTGAATTATCAGAAAAAAGCACTGAAAATGCACCCAGTTGGAAGCGTTTTAGTGCACTTTCAGAAAAAAGTATTGAAAGCGCGTCAAGGAAGACGCATTTCAGCTGACATGCCACGAAATCGCGTCCAGCTGGACGCGCTTTCAGTTTGTTTTTCTAACAGTGCACTGAAAACGCATCCTACGTGGAGTGTTTCCCTCTACCACTTTCAACTCCTACAATTTCCCACTCACCCATCAAATATCCCGAGATTTCCGAGATAATATTTTCTGAAGAATTTTGATCGACCTCAACGTCCCGTAAAAAATACATTGAAAGTTCAAAAATTGCACTGAAAAATCTGATCGATCTCAACCTCCCATAAAAAAATCTGATCAAAACTCAGTTGCATTTGAAAAAAGCAAAAAAAATTACAAACTAAGAGTTAATCGAATCGAGTAGTTCGGTTTTCGATTTTGGATTGAATTAAATTTTACAATTCAGATAATTCGAATATACGACTGGTGTAAATACGATTGTTGTAAATATCGAATTAAATAATTATTAACTTTATATCTCAAGAAAATATAAAAAAATCTAAAGAGTATATAAAAAAACAAAAAAAAAACCTAATCCCTTACTGTAAACGATTAAAACGTACAAAGACATAACCCTACTTGAGCAAAAAGCAAAACTCTAGCCCTAAAAAAATCGGACTAGAAGGAAAACGCTTTCTGCAAATCTGCTAAAAACGCTTCCAACTGGAAGAGTTTTCGTATTTTCGACCTAATCCCATAATTTTTTTAGAAATCGACCTAATTTGATAAATTATTTTTTAAAATCGATATTTTTGAGAAATTTACTCCAGGTCTTTAATGATATGGGCTTTTTTTTTCATTATATGCCTATAGTCTAATTTTTTATTCAAGTACTTCGGTAAGTAATATAAACTTTATTTATATTGGAGGAAGTATATATATATATATATATATATATACATTATTTTTACCTTATACTATTAATAATAATTAAACTATTATTATTTTCTTATTGGGTTTTAAGAATGATGATTTGAAAATGATTGTGGTTTTGTGTAAGAGTTATGTTTGATTTTGTATGCTCTTTATAATAAAATAAGGTTTAGGGATATTGCTGGTTAAGTCAAAATAAATATTAGTTAAGGCAATAGGTTAAATATGTAAAAATATTGATTACAATAATATTAATATACTCCAGATTTTATGCAAATTTGTTCATACCTGTACGGCATAGTATAGAATGAGAAACATTATTTAATTAAATCACTTGAATTATTCAATAAGGAACTAATGAATTTTATGTTGATTTATTGCTAATAAAATTAGCATATATTGTTTGTGTAGGTGTGAATTTTGGGTATATTAAGGATTCAAAGAATAATTTATTAATATTAGAATTTTACGATGACATATAGCTATGGAGTAATTTTATGAATTGGCTTATTGATTTTAAAAGTTATATTATTTATCAAAATTATTTTTGTGCTAACATTTATTACTGTAGTAAGGAATTTTTATTTTTATTGTTGAAAAGACCAAATATTGTACTAATTGTTATAAAACGATCAAATAAAAGAATATTTAAAGTAAATAATAGGCCAAATCAACAGAGAATTTTCTCATATATCATTTCTATTTATAAGTTATTGTCATTCAGTGCAACACATATAAATGAAGCTTACTTAAGTGATTCATTAACACATACATTAAGCAACTTTGCATATTTACTTTTATAATGAAAGATGGGGTTTTATCTCATAAATGAAGGGGATAGAATATGGACATCCACATTTATATATCTGTAACACTCCCCCTTGGATGTCCATTAAAAAAATTGTGCCTCATTAAAACTTTTATTGGGAAAAACCATTGTGAGATAAAAACCTAATGAGGGAAAAAGAGTACACAAGCTCCTATTACAAGCTACCTCATTAGAAACCTTTACCAGGAAAACCCAATGGGACAAAACCTTGGTTAAAGGAAAAGAGTACAACTTGTTTTAAACTCCCCCTAATGACAACATCGCATTATATCTTTAAGTCAACGCATTCCAATCTTATCTAGTAGTCTTTCAAATGTTGAAGTTGGCAATGCATTGGTAAAAATATCTCCAATGTCTACGTGTTGGAGAAGAACTAAGTCTTATTAACAAGTTTACAGTGAAAGCTATATTAGACTTGTGTTGTTTGCTAGATACATTAATGTCCCTATGGCACTTAGATATGGTACTTTAGGACCAAGAAACTCTTCATCATTTTCGCAAGGACAAAATTGATCTTTATTCACATCTAATGATCGTACAACCATTGGGATACTCAATGGATGTACTTTACTCATGTAAAATTTCTTTAAGATCTTTTCTGTATAAGTTGACTGATGGACATGAATTCCATCATTTAAATGCTCGATCTGCAGGCCAAGACAAAAATTTCTTTTTCCAAGATATTTCATCTCAAATTCTTTCTTTGAACAATTTACTGCATTTTGAAGCTCTTCAGGAGTTCCATAATATATAGATCATCAACATAAGCAGAAATAATCACAAAATTTGATCCTGACCTTTTTATAAAGACACATGGACAAATTTGATCATTTTTATCGAGTAATTTTTTCGGGAAATCCTTCAAGGATTTTAAATCCTTCAGGGATTTTTATATAAATTTCACTATGAAGTGAGCCATACAAATAGGTTGTAACAACATCCATTAGACGCATGTCATGTTTTTCATTTACTGCTAGACAAATAAGATACCTAAACGTAATTGCATCCACCATAGGAGAATATGTCTCTTTGTAATCAATGTCGGGTCTTTGCAAAAATTCTTGTGCTACAAGTTGTGCTTTATATCTTACGACTTCATTTTTCTCATTTCGTTTTTGCACAAATACCCATTTATATCCTATCGGCTTTACACCTTTAGGTGTTTGGACTATAGGTCCAAAAACCTCACGTTTAGAAAGTGAATTCAATTCTATTTGAATTGCGTCTTTTCATTTTGGTCAATCTTTTCTATTTCTACGTTCATCAATAGATTTAGGCTCAGGATCATCATTTTCTTATGTTATTTCAATAGCAACATTATAAGCAACATTATGGTAAAAAAAATTTTTTTTTCGGTTCTATTTTTTTCTTGTATTAACATAACTTATCGAGATCTCTGTATTTTCATTTCCACTTCAAGGTACCTGAATCACTTCTTGAGTTTCATAATTAGTTATGTCATGTGTTTCTTCAGGAACCCCCACCTCCACTAATTGATCATCTTGAATGTTTGCTCCTTTCCATTTACGAGGATTTTTATCTTTAGAATCGACTGGTGTTCCACGCTTCAGGCATGGATTACTTTCTTTTGCACTAAGAGTTTGCCCTGTTGGGATATCAATTCGTATTGGAGCATTTTCAACTATTACGTGAGATTTTGTAATTCTCTTTAGGTCAATAAATGAATATGGCAGTTGATTTGTAAAATGAATTATTTGTTGAACTTTTAGCTCACATTGCTTTGTACAAGGATCTTAGACAATGATAATTCATTTCATGTACTTTATTCATCCATCTTTTTATTCTCTCCCTCTAATGTTGGGAAAATTTATCTCATAATAATTGACAACTCATGTCATAACTAAATCTTGAATTAATAGCTCAAAAATATTTAATAATATAAGGAGACTCATATCAATATACATTCCCAACCTCTTATGATGACCCATCTTTGTGTTTTGTGGTGGAGCAATCGAAACATATACCGCATATCCAAAAAATTCTAAGATGGGAAATATTTGGCTCCTGACCAAAAGTCAATTGTAAAAGGAAGTATTTATTATAACTTGTTGGCCTGATACGCACAAGTGTTGCTGCATGCAAAATATCATTTCCTCAAGCTGTAACAGGGAGTTTTGTTCTCATAAGTAATGGCCTAGCTATTAGTTGGAAGCGTTTGAAAAACAATTCAGTTAAACCATTTTATGTGTGAACATGAGCTACAAGATGTTCAACTTTTATCCCAATTGACGTACAATAATCATTGAAAGCCTGAGACATAAACTCACCAACATTAGCAAGATGAATTGTTATAATTGCATAATTTTAAATTAATCATTTAAACAAGTAATCTCGCAAATGATAGGCTGCAAGTTGAGAAGACATGTGATTATTTTGTAAATGCATCTACTAATATCATATCAAAAGATCCACTTGTTGGATAAAATGGGCCCATATTTCTTTTAGAAATGCAAGAGATTCAATCTCAATTTTTGCTAGTGAGGTTTAATAAATCATCTTCTTTGAGAACAAAGAGCACTTGAGAAATCTTTGAATCTTTAGCTTCTTTAATGAATATCGGTTTAAATTCTCATCTTGTTGCATCATTATTGATCGGGATGGTCTAACCGATCATGCCAACTTAATTAATATATTTGGACTAGTAAACTTTAAGTTTCTATCTCATTTAACACTACAAATGTAAACTTGTGGTTTACCATCATATGTGATTTAATCGTATATGCATAGTACAAACTAGAGTCCAAGACAATAATTTTCCAATACAATAAAATAAAAGACGAAGCTACATGTATTTGTTGCAAATAAATTTTGTCAATTTACAAAATGCGCCCAAACAAATATTTTCTTTGTATAGACATGTGCAAAATTAAGCAAAATGTATGACCACATCATAAATACACAATAATTAAAAGTTGAAATATACAAAGAAATTATTAATTTAAATTTCAATATCAGCCTTATTATTTGGGTTTAGTACCAATAAAGGCCCATTTCCAAAATTATTTATAGAAATGGGCCGTTTCTAAAAATAATAACGGGTATGGACTGAAAACCTAAAAACGCACTGACATAGATGCATTTTTAGGGGATAACCCAGAAAAACACTTCCACGTCAAAGCTTTTTTTCCTTGTGTCAGGCAAAAGCGCGATGACGTGGACGCACTTTTGGCCATGTAATCCCCGCTGGATTTTCTTTTCTTGAACTTATCGACGTTATTCGAGATCTGGGTTTGTCCATTGTTCATCGTTGAACCGCCATTGGAATCACTGTAACACCTTTGATCTTGTATGTCATTGATGCCATTCTTTCTCCCTATTTCTTGAGCCTTTCCTTCCCTACATGATTTGAATCTAAAATTTTCCATGGAATTGTTCTAAAAGAAGAAAAAGGGAATTGAAATTTGAATAAGATCTTACATGCCATTGATGCCATTCTTGCTCTCTATTTGTAGAGTCTTTCCTCCCGTACATGATTTGAATCTAAAATTTTCCATGGAATTGTTCTAAGAGAAGAAAAAGGGAATTGAAATTTGAATACCTTTGTTCTTTCTATGGGAGCACTTAGCTTTTATTTTCATTTTTAGTTTTTATTTGCCTAGAGGTGTGTGAGCTAATATGCCTAATAAAATGAGTGGATTTTTGTGGCTTGGAGCCTTGTGTGTATGGAATTAGGTTAAATTATAGTTTTAGTCCTTTTATTATGTCAAAATTTGAGATTTTAATATATATTTTTTAATTTGGTATGATATTATTAGTAAGTCCAGTTGAGATCGTTGTTGTTTACTATCATTTTTTATAAAGTTAACTTAAGCATTTTATTAAAATATAATTTTATTATTGCTTAAAAATAGTTAACTAAATTTTCAAGTGCTTTTGGTTGTGTGGCTGAATAAAAAAAATCGTGTCTAATTATGAAAATTTTCCCTTTATTACGTTAAAAAAAAAAACAAAATCCATCTAGTTAAAATTATTTTTCCAGAACAATACTTAGCAATTAAAAAAAATTAAACCCTAAAACCCTAAACAATTAAAAACCTAATACCCTAATTTAAATTTTCCTAAACCCTAATCAAACTCAAAAATCCTAAACCTAGGACCTAATTTGCAAATAACCGACTGGGGATTACACGGCCAAAAGCTCGTCCACGTCAGCACGCTTTTGCTTGAGACAAGGAAAAAAGCGTTGACGTGGAAGCATTTTTCTCGGTTATCCCTTGAAAACACATCCACGTCAACCCATTTTTGGGTTTTCGGTCCATACCCGTTATTATTTTTAGAAACGACCCATTTCTGTAAATAATTTCAGAAATGGGTCTTTATTGGTATAAACCCTTATTATTTATGTCCATAAAATCTTCATTCTTCACTTCTGGTGGTGAGAAAAATTATTATGACCACCCATTTTTACTAATACTATTGTAGAGCAGCTTACCGTGCCCACATCCAAGATTACGTCCTTCTATATTGCTACATTCACTTCAAGGAATGGAGCGAATCTAATAGAACGGGCTTTATGGTTTTTATTTAATAGCTCGTTATTTAATTCAACCATAAACAAACGTGACATTAATTCATAATATATCTTAAAACCTTTTCATGGTATTGCTACTGTAGGAGCACATTTGAAGTGTGAAAAGTTGAAAAAGTTCTCTAACAAGTTCTCATTAGTAATATTATTCTCACATAGTTGAGAAATTATCTTGAAGACTGTAGAGTTATATTCACTTACAGATTTAAAAAATTACAACTTCAGTTGCATCTAATCATAACGAGATTTCAATAAAATTGTCATATTCTATTGCTCATATTCTTTTTTAAATTATTCCACAATATAAGTAGACCTTTCACAGTTAAATATTTTATTTTCAACCCCTTAATGGTGAATGATGACAAAAGAAGACCACAAAGATAGTCACAATCAATTCAATTTAATAACAAGAGTAATAAATATAAATCGATAACCCAATCTTGTTTTTTTCATCCTTTCAAAATAGATATTTATAGCAATAATGATTCATATGAAATATAGTCTTTTCCTCACTCACAATCTCAATATGAGATCCATTACAATGAATATCTTTTAAAACCAATGCATTAACCATCACAAATTTTGTTCTTTTTAGATATTGATATATTAGCTCTTCTAGAGCTTTCAACTAATTTTGTACTACCAAATATTGTAATAATATTAGTTTATTCCAATACCAAAAAGGATAAATACTTTCTACCTGTAAGGATAGTATTCATTGTTACATTGTGAGCAAGGCATGTATATATATATTCTTAAAGAATATTAATATAGTTGGAGAAAAGATTTGGACAGATGATACATGTAGATTATCAAATCATCGTCAACACCTTGGTTATTATCAGTAGTAATTTTACAAGTATTAAAATAACTATGCTTTCATAAGAACATACTACATATATATGTTATAGAATCTTATGATAATCTAATAAAATATTTATACTTTATAATTCAATCTAAAAGGTATAATCCAATTATTCAACAATAATAAATTAATGAGTCAATTAGATCCTATTGAATTTCCTTTTTCCCCTTTAATCAAAGGCAATTGATTAGTAATACCCTCTCTCGCAATTTTAATCAAATTTCAAGAATATTTAATAACAATAATTTAATCATAAAAAACTTTAATCATCCAAATATCATGCATACTATAATTTAATAAAAAAAAATCTTAGTTTAAAAGAAACCTTAAAGTAATAATTTTTTTAATAAAATAATTTTACCAAAACTCAATCAACAAAGGAGAAAAACATACCACATAAGGATTATATAAATTTTTTTGTATAAAATGGCATAAAAATTTTAGAGATTTATGTGTACTTGAGTGGTTAAAGGCTCTAATGATTACCCATAGTGCACAGACCTCAATTGAAGAATGAAATAGCAGTAGCTCTAGAAGGCAATCGACAACAACTTGAGCAACAAATTTGGAGTGACCTGACTATTGTAGTGGTTGATGCTTAAATGGGTTAAGGCATGGTGAAAAGGAAAAAATTCGGAAATTTACTGGTTAAGGACCCTTGCTCAAGCGGCCAACGGCTGAGGATAAGTCTCTGCATGATTTGGGAATATTTTTGTTTTGTGATCTTGTTAAATAAAACTTATGGAGAAAAACAATTAAAAGCGAATCGTGTTGATAATGTGTTATAAAATAATCAAATAAAAGAACACTTAAAATAAACAATAGATCAAATGAACAGAGAATTTTCTTGTATATCATTTTCACTCATACAAGGGTTCTATTTTTAGGTCATTGTCATTCAATGCAACACATATAAATGAAGCTTACTTAAGTGCTTCATTAACACATACATTAAGCAACTTGCATATTTACTTTCATAATGAATGAGGAGGTTTTATCTCATAAATGAAGGGGTTAGAATATGGATATCCATATTTATATATTTGTAACACTAATCATGTTAATTTTTTTTTTGGTTAAATATGTATGGTAAGGACTATTTTATAAAAATATTATGAATGCTTGAATTTTTAAATTAATATATGTCATATTTAAAATTTTTTTAATAGTTTAAAATAACAAATATTAAATTATGCACTTAAATTGCTAAGTTCAATCATCAGGTATGATTTTTAAGATTATAATGAATATTGGAATTTAGGATTATTATGAAAATTTTATTAATGATATTTAGTTTTAAAATTTAATATTAAAAAAATAAAAATTATCATTGAATATTAATGTTAATCTTTTATAACTTAAATAATGTTATTAATAATTTCTTACATTAATTTATTTTAATATTAAATTTGTTAATATTTAATTTTTTTTTGAAATTTTATATTTATTTTTGCTCTACTTTAATCAATAAATATAATTAACTCTTATTATAGTTAAAAATATAAATTTAATTTGATGAATATTATTCATATTTACCTTTTTTTAAAAACTATATTTTAATATTAAAATTTTAATGTTCATTAATTTTAAAATTATAACGTTGAAAGTTAATTCAACTAAGTAAAATCTTAAAATAAAGAGATAATTTATTTAAAATCAAATTTATATTTAACATATAAAAAATTATAAAGAATAATTTTGAACAAAAGGCATGAATTAACTTTAAAAAATTAAAAAAAAAAACAATGAGCAAAAGAGTAATTTACCCAAATTGTAAATAAGTGCTTCAAATGGAGAGTGTCATGTGTCAAAAAATTGTAATGTGAACATGACTTATTTATTTCTTTTTTTTTTTAAACCTCATATTGCTTTTATGTACATACTAGTTTTTTTTTTTTTAATATATAATGCTTAGAACTACCTATAGCCCCTCCCCAACATTTAAATAAGAGGATAATGCGCTTCAACGCACTCGAATCCATAACCTTCTACACTAGCAACAATATTAACTCGACCATCATGTATATACTAGTTTTACCCGTGCATAAAACTACATATGGTATTAATTTTAGTTTTAAGGTTAGATTGAAAGTAATACATGATAGTAATGTTGGAGTAAAAATAAATGTGGAATAGAAAGATGTATTTATGGAGCAGGTATTATAAAAAAGTTAAACTTAAGTAAATATAGTGTGAGAGAAGTTTAAATTTTAAATTTTTTTGGTAGAAAATAAAATAGCACACCTAAAAATTAAGTGTACATGAACAAAGACATCTTTATGTAAAGAAATATGAATAACTTCCTTTAGTAGCCTCAAAACATACTGCGGTGGTTCCGTGAGAAGAACTAGTTGGTTTAGCTTCCCTATTGTTACCTTTTTCAAACAATTAGCTACCTTATTACTTTCTCTCAAAACATGTCGAAACTTCACTTTCCAATTCTTAGTGCACCATTCATGAATTAATCGGGCTTTTACAAGTTACTAATTGATGCGAAACCATTATGGATAGTATCGATAAGCATTGCATTATCACAATTAATCTCTACCTATTTGTATCCCTTTAACCAAGCCAGGTTCAGCCCTTCAACAATTGCTCGTGCTTCAATCTAGAATACCTTCGACACTCCTGTTACCATAACAAACCCCGTTAACCAATTCCTATTTGAATCTCTCACAACTCCCCCTATTGCTGCTTTGGTGTTGCTCGTTGAAACCGAACCATCAACGTTAATCTTGGTCCAACTTGAATCAGGTTGCTGCTAGCCTTGTTCTGTTTTAGAAGAACAGGCCAAATGATCCATCTTACCACTACAACCAAAAGACTTTGCCCAAGCAAGATCCGAGGCAATGAGTTCATGGCTGCTCCTACTAGCATTGTTAATAATGAATTCATTGCGGCTTTTCCAAAAAAACCAAGTCACTATTGAGATTATTCAATTTGATTCAATTTGAAGAAGTAGATGAAATTATTCTGTACACCGTCATCCTTCCATCAGTTCTTCTTCAAACTTGAAAAAATAATAATTATGATATATTGGGGAGGTTGTTATGAAAGATGAGCTGGGGGCGAACACAATGGGCTTTCAATTACAAGTCAACTTAATGGAGTTGACTAATGGTAATAAGAGGCCCACAACTAATTTTATTACTCCCAAAGTTTCTATAGTTTTTTATTCTTTAGGGACTCTGGTGCAACAATCAACGGGTTTTGATGATAGTAGATCGAAGGGCCCTACAATGTAGGCCAATTGGATGTAATAAAACTACTAATTTGGAATGTTCGTGATTTGAGGAGGCCATGGTCGGTACGTAGGCTTTAGCATAAGCTGAAGGAGATTAATACCCAAATGATCTTTTCTATTAAGACCAAACTGAATGCAAGTAGAATGGAGAAAGTGAGCCGACAGTATGTTTTTGTGCATGATTTCAATATGGCAGCAAATGGTACTATAGGTGGCTTGTCACTTGGGTGGAAGACGAGTTGTATGGTTCGGCTGAGGTATTATTTAACTAATCATATTGATGCGGAAGTTAGGGATGATGGAGACGAATGCTATTGGAGGTTGACTGGATTTTACAAAGCTCCAAATGTGAGGGCTCATGGTGAGCCTTAGACCTTACTTCGACATCTTGGCCATGGTAATACTTTGCCCTGGTAGTTGTTGGAGACTTTAATAAGATTGCATTTTCTTTTGCAACTTAAAAGTGACAGACAAATTAAAGAATTTCAAGATGATCTTGAGGCTTGTATTTTATCTAACTTGGGATTTCAAGGATAATTTTATACATGGGAAAAGGGACATTTTAATGAGATGAATATTCGAGAAAGGTTAGATAGAGGTGTGACAACGCACCTATGGTTGTAGTTTTTTCCCTATTACACGGTTACACATTTACTGCATTTTTTTCTGATCATTGTCTAATTTTAATTCATACGGAAGGCGGGCAAGGAATGGACAAAGAGTTGCCATCTATTCGACGATTTTGCTTTGAGGCTTGTTGGCTCTTAGAGGAGACATGCGAGGACCAGGTTAGGGAGCTTTGGGCAAGGAGTATCAGTGGAGTACTTGAACATCCAAATCAAGTTGGTAAAGGCCTTCAATGATAGGAAAACAAACTAAATACGTAGAAGAAATCTCGTCTGAGAGATTTTAAACAAAGGTAGGCGAATTTGGGAGAGCTCGAGTCTAATGGTGAGGTGTTAGCAACACTAATGGATGTAAACCTGGGTTGAATTTTGGAAGTAGATAAAGAGGAGATGTATTGGGAGATTAGGGCTAGAGCAAATTGGCTCAAATGTGGAGATAAGAACACTTTGCTCTTCCATAAATTCACCACATAATGTCGGCGAAAAAATATGTTTCGGTCATTAGAGGACGTTGCAAGTTTTGTCACTTCTTATGAGAACCAAATGGCTCAAATAGCACATGATTATTTAAAAGAATGCATGCGTAGTAAGATCGAGAGTTGGAGCAAGCAAGTATTGCCACAAGGGGTAAGATGGTTTTTATTAAGTCAATTTTACAAGCTTTATCTTACTATTCAATGCAGTGTTCTCTCTTACCTGCTTCATTTTGTAATGAACTTGATATTTCCATCTGGACTAACGAACGGCTCTCAGGGAAAGATTTTTGTAGAATACAAGAGTCAATGGTTAATTGATAAGGACACGCGCAGAATAGGATTCTAAGTTTGTCCAGATCGCGGATTTGGTCTAGAGCTCTAGACGGATTGTAACATACCATTTTTAGTCAAATCAAAACAGTGGTTTCAGGACCACAAATCTGAGGTCGAAATAATTATTTTATTATTTTTTTAAGGTTTACAGTATGATTGTGTGATTGTGTGAAAATTTCGTTAAGAAATTTTATCGTTTAAATGCTCAATTTGATAAAAAGGACTAAATCGCGTAAAGTGTAAAATTTGAGTTCTATTAGTTAAAGGTGTTTAATGGCTATGAAATTAAAAATTGGAGGTCCTTATGTGGTAAATATACCATTATTAATATAGGTGGACAAAGATGGACATAAAATGGATGTTATTAATGGTTTAATAATAAGGTTAATTTAGTAAATAACAAAATAAATTAAATTAAAGTAAGAAAAATAAAAATATCATCTTGTCTTATTCATTTGTCCACCGAAAATAAGAAAGGAGAAACTCCATTGTTGTGTTTTATGGTTCGGCCAGAGCTTCTTGTGCATGTAAGTCATTTTTGACTCGGTTTTTAATGATTTCTATGTTTTTGAGATCGTTGCAACTTAATCTAACTAGCCCAGGGACTAATTTGCAAAATTGTTAGAGATTTAGGGTTTTTCCATTGATGGATGTTGGTGTATTTTGATGTTTAATGATAGAAAATGCATGCTTGTTGTTAGATAAACAACATTTGTAAAGTGAATTTTGACAAAATTGTCATTTAGGGATTTAATTGAGAAATGTTGAAATTTGTGGTTAAATTGTGAAATAAATGAAAAATATGGGCTTCGAGGGACCTATTTGAAATTTTGCTAGCATGGGTTTAGGTTGAATTGCATGAAATTGTGTTTTTATGAAATAAGGACTAAATTGTAAACATGTGAAATATTAGGGCAAATGTGTAAAATTGCCTTAATGTATTATTTGGACTAAATTGAATAGAGAGATTATTAAATAAGTTAATTTTGATTATGTTTAGATCAAGAAAGGCAAAATACAGATTTAGATCGGGGAAAGAATAAGGTTTCGGACTAATCAACTTATTTCACCATTTTTGCATTCGAGGTAAGTTCGTATGTGTTAAACATTATTATACTTGTGTTTTAATGCTTTGATATTTCATAAATTGTGAATATGACACTGCGGACATGTTTGACGACGATTCGACAAGTGAGAAAGTCCCGGTTGAACCTTAGGAATAGATTAGGATACGAATGACATGTCATTAGAGGTTATGTGATTTGGGTGCTGGTCCATACGTCCTACCGGTGGCTGAGTTATCCAACATGTGTTGTGAATACTTGTTAGCTTGTGTGAGCAGCACCGTGTAGCTTCGTCATGACCGTCAGCTTGTGTGAACAGACCCGTTGATATCTCGAGAGTGAGCATTATATGTGATATGAGATTGAGATAGCTTCGGCTATATATGTGGCACTTAGGGTGTGAGATTCCCAGGTATCCGATAGTATTCCGAATGGTTCAACGGGTATGTCAAAGATGTGGATAAGTATGAGTTTGATATGGGATGGTACAGGCATGTACATGAACCGAGCAATACATTGAAATAAGGAAAATTATGGAAGTTACATCTAACTTTGTGAATGCAAATGTGGTAGGTTGGTGATTCATTATAAGCTATGTTATGTTATGTTATGTTTTAATTGCTTATTTTCAGCATATATGATGAGTTGATTTAAATGCTATACGGACTTACTAAGCTTTATAGCTTACTGTGTTTAATTTTCCATGTTTTATAGTGAAATCAAAGCTAGCTCGGATTTGGGATTGTCGGAGACTTCATCACACTATCCAACTATCACCTTGGTACTTTTGAACTTAAGTATTTTGAGTATATGGCATGTATAGGAACTTTGGTCAATTTGATATATGTGTTGGTAATGAATTTAGCCATTTGAATTGGCTTGTAAATGTCTAAAGTTTGGTTTTTTATATAACCATGAAAGTTGGCTTATTTTGGTTGTTTTGGTGATGTGTATATATATGTGCTCATGTCTTGTGTGATGTGTTGGATGATGGTTATGTGATGCTTGTTGATAATAGGTATTATGAGTATCAAATGGTTGAGTTGTGGATATTTGTATGCTAGTGAAACTAGGCAAATAATGCACATGTGAAATTGATTATTTTGATGGTTTGTGTGAGTGAGTTTTGGAATGATATTGAATAGTAAATTGTGGTATATGTGTGCCTTGTTGTTGTTGGTATAGAATTAGCATGAACTAGGCTTGGATTGAGGTTGGTTTAAATGCCTATTTATGCCTTGTGGAGTGCCTTTATGAATTGGTGTAGGTATGGCTTGGTAAATAGCCTATTTTTGTCCACACGGGCAGAGACACGGGTGAGTGTCTCACCCGTGTGTGACACACGGTCAGGTTACACGGCCGTGTGTCCCCTGGTGTTAAATTAAAAATTAAGTTAGTATGCTCCACACGGCTCAGTACACGGGCGTGTGATTGGCCGTGTGGCCTAAGTCAGTATACCCTACAGGTTTGGCATGGCCTAGTACACGGCCTGGCACACGGGCGTATGTGGCCATTTTTAGAGCACACGGGCGTGTGTGTTGGCCGTATGACCCAAGTCAGAGAGTTACACGGGGCCAGGCACGGGCTGGGACACGGTCATGTGATCCCATTTCGAATGTCCACACGGGCGGTGACACGGGCGTGTCTTTCTTCATGCCTGTACTCTTTCTTCATGTTCTCACCTTGTCATTTCTTTGACTTACTATTTGGATTACTCGGGAACCTTTTCCTTTTTGAACTTACCATTTCCATGTCTTGACATGGTCTTACGTGGTATCCTTGCCTTATGAACTCACCAATGCCATGCCTTGGCATGGTCTTACATGGGACCTTTGCCTTATAGTAACTTATCAATGCCATGCCTTGACATGGTCTTACATGATTTCCTTACCTTATAGAACTTATCAATGCCATGCCTTGGCATGGTCTTACATGATATCCTTATCTTACCAAATGCCATGTTCCAAACATGGTCTTACATCGTATCCTTGTTTTAGTGCCAATGCCACATCTTGATGTGGTCTTACATGGAGTCCTTAATCAATGCCGATGCCATGTCTTGACATGGTCTTACACGGGATCCTTGCCTTACCAATGCCATGTCTTGACATGGTCTTACATGGTATCCTTAACCGTCAATTCCTCCTTAAATGCCATGTTATGAACATGGACTTTTCTGTCAATTCTTCCTTAATTGCCATGGTATAGCCATGGACTTTGAGATATCAATGCCTTGTCAAGTCATAGCTGAAACATACTTGCTCAAATTCTCAAGGTTAGTCACATAACTCAATAATAACATTACTAATAACAATAATTGCATAATAATAAAATGCTACTCAACTTACATACTTACATTCTCAATCTCATCATATCATCAACTTAACTTATTCTCATCAAACTATGCTAGTCAATACTTTCTTGTTATCATACAAAGCCATAATACAAAATATGGTCTTACATATAAATTATAGAAGTTCTCTTTCCAATATCGAATTATTATCGAACATTAATCATTATATCTGAAACTCAATACTAAAGTATTTATGGCCAAAATATTAATTTATCATTCAAATATGCATAATTAAATGCTTATTAAATATATGAACTTACCTCGATACCAAAACGGTCATTTTATCAACTTTCCTGATTTTCGATTTTCCACCCATTCTAGGTCCAAATCTCGTTTTTCAGGGTCATGAAGCTTGGAAAGCTTGAAAACCCTATCCATGGCTTCCCACATGTTAAATTCGGCCTAAGCTTGAAGATGGACAAATTTGGCATTTAAATTTTGTTTTTAATTAATTTAATTCACTAAATTACCAAAATGCCCCTTAAAAAAATCTTTTGAAACATACCCATCCATGTCCATTTTTGTCCACCAACTTAACCAATGGTCTAATTATCATTTAAGGACTTCCAATTTAAAATTTCATAACAATTGGACACCTCTAACATGTAGAACTCAACTTTTGCACTTTTTACAATTTAGTCCTTTTGACTAAATTGAGTGCCCAAACGTCAAAATTTTCGAATGAGATTTTCAAGAAAACATTCGTGAAATTGTAGACCATAAAAATATAAATAAAATAAATTTCCCAACATCGAATTTGTGGTCCCGAAACCACTGTTCCGACTAAGCCCAAAATCGGGTTGTTACAACTCTTCCTCCCTTTAGGGATTTTCGTCCCCGAAAATCTCACCAGTTAATGGATTTAGGTCTAATTTCACAAGTCACTTTCAGCTTCTCATATAGTCTCGGCATCTTTAACATCTTACTTCTTAAATAAACAGATAATTATCACTGTGCTAGACATCATAACATTTTATCTTTAACTCGCTGATATATGTATCAAGATCATTTGAAAAATGAAAACCAATACATAGGTCTAAGTTGAACTTCCTATCATTCACACTTTGCCAACTTCAATTTCTTCTCAAATCTAGAGAAAGATTAAACTTATAATAGAATTTACTTCAACTGTTACTTGTCGAAGCACTTAACTATACTAATGCCACAATACTCATACAGCTTAAAAATCATAGTGCCATAACAAGACTAACTTCTCAATTACTTTAGTAGATAATGTCCCGGCTGAAAACAAAACATCTCGATCATCGGAGAAATTTAAACACAAATTTACATAACAACCAATACAAAAGCACAATCTTTATACCTCTGGTAACTGTATCAAAGTACTCTCGCCATCAAGTCAAAACTTATAATCATCATAAGCATTTTAATAACAAGAAGAAACCATTTTCATCAATAGAACATTTCCTACTGATATCTCATGGCTGGTACTTTGAACAATAATTTATTAAGGAAACAGAAATAACAAAATCTCAACACATGGAGCTACACAGAAAATACTCATAAGTACTGAAAATAATCTTAACAAAAGCCACACAATCTTCTTTTATTTTCATTGAGCAATAGCTAGTAAAACGGGACGCTAACATCATACGGACCTTACCGTCAACTTTCTATCTGTGCATGATGCAGAAAACCAGAAAAGATAGAGCAATTTCGATCACAGCTCAAATAGACTACAATGCTTTCATCTACCTGTAAATTTAGCTGACATTCTCATACTATAGGAATTTCATTCGAAATCTTGCAGATATATATACCTCTGAGAGTAAATGGAAACATATAATAGTCGGAAGAGATTGCTGTAATTTCTCAACCATAAACACTGCATTCAGTCATTAATACATCTTGATCATGATTGCACTATCTAATTCTGTCATTACTAATCTGATATTATTCCAATTGCAAACAGAAATAAATTCAGAATAAATTCTAGCAATCACATACTTTAGGCCTCATACCTAGATGAATTAATTAGCTGAGCCTGACCTTTCTTTAACTATAACATTTCGGAATCCAAAAGATCTTCATATTAATCTGACATCTTTTCTGCAACTGTGTTCATTTACTAAACCATTCTCAACTCTGATCACGTTGTCAATTAAACTACACCTCAACTCTTTAGTCTTCCACTTGTAAACCCATTCTGTCTGAATTTCATGAAATTTCTTTATAACATACCTCATTGGAAGGGGGTGAGGTTGTAACGCCTCTGACTTGCCTTTTTTATACTCATGCATATAACTTAACACTCATCAATATATATATTTTGTTTCAAGTAACTTAACATGCATACTCATTTTACACAACCTTCCTATCATCTTATACAAACAAGTGCACTTATACTTTCATTCATAAATCTCGAGTAAAATTACTCATAACATTCACTTAATTTCACAAGTTATACTCATAGCATCATACAAATGCCAATCAAACATGAACACTTATCATAGTATAAACTTTCCTTTCATCTCATCTTTCATATTTCAAGAGAAATTCCTATCCACAATTTATGCATCATCACATAAACATTATAAATTATTATTCTACATAAACATTATAAATTATTATTCTTACTTTTTACGAGGCTCAACTCATCATAAACACATTGTTTGCACTATCAGATTTAGCTCGGTTGAAGTGCGCATCTGTCTAATAAAACAATTTACATCAGGGTCGGGAGTCGTCACACTATCACAGTTCAATATGGCATGTATAGCTAGACTCTCACACTCACTATGGTAGTCCAAGAACCGACTAAACCATAGCTCTGATACCACTAAATGTAACACGCCTTACCGGTATACTACGCCTAGGAACAAGATGCAGGCATTACTGACTTAACAATACATTCTACCAAATCCCGAGCCACAAAATTTCACTTATAATTTAAACTTTAACAAACACATGCATACACAAGCATTATAACTCCATGACCAATATGAGCCACAACTCGTGGCTAAATACAGAATAATCTTTATTACCGTTATGAAGCAATACATTTGATCAAATTAATTAACACATATACAAAATGACTTAGTCAAGCCCGTATACATGCCATAACTTAAATCATTTATAAATAAAGATACCCATAGATAGCTTGATAGTGTGAAGCGATCTCCGACGACCTTCAGCTCGAGCTTGTTTAATAGGACTCTGAAACATGGGAAAGAAAAGGGGTAAGCTTATAAAGCTTAGTAAGTTCACATGTAAAAATAATAAGCATTAGCAATGAATTTGGCTTACTACTAAGCTGTCATAACTTGCATAAATAATGCTAAGTTCTTACTTTCTCAACTTACTCATTTGTAGCCTTACCAAAGCCTCAACGAGACAAATCCTCACAACAAGTTCTCAAATTGATACAATCATTAAATCACATGCTTATACCTTATTACTCATGTTCACATTAATCTGTCTATTTGAATCGCTGTCACTAAATTATTTATTTCTTGAACTACAGAGCTCCGAATTACAAACCGCTAATTTTCCCTGAAACTAGACTCACATATATTCATACCATAAAATTTCTAGAATTTTTGGTCTTTCCAATTAGTACATTTTATTCATTAAATTTTCTCCTAATTCACTGTTTGACTATTCTGACCTCTCTTCACTACGAATCAATTTTCTCCTCATACAGAATTCAGATGACCTTCTTGTTTCATTCATTTGAAACTAGACTCATTCAAGCTTTCACTAATATAAATTATATCCCATAATTAATTTTTTGAAATTTTAAATTATTTTCTAAAGTCGGAATAGGGGATTCCAATATCATTCTGGCCCTGTCTCACAAAAATTCAAATATCACAGAATATGAAATTCCTTTGTTTACACCGTTTCTTTTATGTGAAAATAGACTCATTCAGATTTAATTTCATATCTTATTCAACCTCTAATTCAATTTCCACCATTTTTGGTGATTTTTCAAAGTCACACAACTGCTGCTGTCCAAATCTGTTTTATTGCTAAATTTACTCTTTCATAATTTCACTTATTAGATCTCATCTTACTGAGGGTTCGATCAAATATCGAGTACATTGTTCATAAATTTTCACACTTATACCTACACTTATTCATCACATAATCATATTCAATTACACTTAGTCGTTACACGATCACATATATTTTCACTTAGTAAATTTCCGTTGAACTCATCTTCCAGAACCTTACCAAAGGCTCAGAATACAAAAGGCACCTTACTTAATAGCTTGCTTACATACCTGCAACATCTCACTTAACACATGAGTACTCTTTCATAATATAGGCATATTGCCAATCATGTCATAAAGTGTCGCAAGCATAACTAAAAACTCATCACTTACTTAATACTTGATAATCTCAATTACTTACAATCTCAATATTAAATAAGCCTTAAATGCATACCTGTACTCTTTCTTCATGTTCTCACCTTATCATTTCTTTGACTTAGTCTCTGGATTTCTCGGGAACCTTTTCCTTTTTGAACTTACCATTGCCATGTCTTGACATGGTCTTACGTGGTATCCTTGCCTTATGAACTCACCAATGCCATGCCTTGGCATGGTCTTACATGGGACCTTTGCCTTATAGTAACTTATCAATGCCATGCCTTGACATGGTCTTACATGATTTCCTTGCCTTATAGAACTTATCAATGCCATGCCTTGGCATGGTCTTACATGATATCCTTATCTTACCAAATGCCATGTTCCAAACATGGTCTTACATGGTATCCTTGTTTTAGTGCCAATGACACATCTTGATGTGGTCTTACATGGAGTCCTTAATCAATGCCGATGCCATGTCTTGACATGGTCTTACACGGGATCCTTTCCTTACCAATGCCATGTCTTGACATGGTCTTACATGGTATCCTTAACCGTCAATTCCTCCTTAAATGCCATGTTATGAACATGGACTTTTCTATCAATTCTTCCTTAATTGAAATGGTATAGCCATGGACTTTGAGATATCAATGCCTTGTCAAGTCATAGCTGAAACATACTTGCTCAAATTCTCAAGGTTAGTCACATAACTCAATAATAACATTACTAATAACAATAATTGCATAATAATAAAATGCTACTCAACTTACATACTTACATTCTCAATCTCATCATATCATCAACTTAACTTATTCTCATCAAACTATGATAGTCAATACTTGTTACATACAAAGCCATAATACAAAATATGGTCTTACATATAAATTATACAAGTTCTCTTTCCAATATCGAATTATTATCGAACATTAATCATTATATCTGAAACTCAATACTAAAGTATTTATTGCACAAATATCAATTTATCATTAAAATATGCATAATTAAATGCTTATTAAATATATGAACTTACCTCGATACCAAAACGGTCATTTTACCAACTTTCTCGATTTTCGATTTTCCTCCCGTTTTAGGTCCAAATCTCGTTTTTTGGGGTCATGAAGCTTGGAAAGCTTGAAAACCCTATCCATGGATTCCCACATGTGAAATTCGGCCTAAGCTTGAAGATGGACAAATTTGGCATTTAAATTTTGTTTTTAATTCATTTAATTCACTAAATTACCAAAATGCCCCTTAAAAAAATCTTTTGAAACATACCCATCCATGTCCATTTTTGTCCACCAACTTAACCAATGGTCTAATTATCATTTAAGGACCTCCAATTTAAAATTTCATAACAATTGGACACCTCTAACATGTAGAACTCAACTTTTACAGTTTTTACAATTTAGTCCTTTTGACTAAATTGAGTGCCCAATCGTCAAAATTTTTGAATGAGATTTTCACGAAATCATTCGTGAACCATAAAAATATAAATAAAATAAATTTCTCAACATCGGATTTGTGGTCCCGAAACCACTGCTCCGACTAAGCCCAAAATCGGGCTGTTACAGATCGACTCCTACTCTTTCGCTTTCTAATGTTAGAGTTGGGTTTTCGTTAACCCTAGACTCAACCTCGTCGTCTGCTTCTATTTCTGGCGGTTGGTTACTCTGAGTCCCTACCACCTCTGACTGCTTTTTACATAGCTTCGTTTCCTTGCGATTAGCTCTCGCAGTCTTCTCTATTTCTGAATCAAACGCATGAATACCTGAAGCAGATCTGGTCATAAGAAACAAAAGAAACAAGATTAGTACGTTACCAGTCCCCGACAACGGTGCCAAAATTTGATGCGTCGTTGAAAGCACAAAAAATATCTTATCCTTGTAAAATAACGAAAAGAATAGTATAAGGGAAGTAGGGTCAAATCCTCAGGGATTGGATTTCCACAAGTTTCTGTTCCTCGAGATCCCGGGCAGAGTCGTGCCTAAGAAAACTGGCGTACCTGGAAAAAATAAGAAAAACAGAATTAAAAGTTTGATTGAATAGAAATTGCGTAAATTGATATTAAAATTGTAAAGATAAACAGAGTTGAGAAAAGAGAGTTTTTGATGGAGAGATTCTAGCCTCTGGTTGTCTCGATCCTCCTTGGGTTCAATCCTCGGCTTTTAAGTGATCCTTCTCGAACAGAATAAGCCAGTTATAGTGGAAGAGGACACCTACGACCACCAGCTCCACTTAGATTTTTGACTTATGATTTAGAGGAACCTGACTCTAGCCAACCATCGCTTTTGTGGGACCGTCTTACACTAGATCATCACTTCTCAATGGCGAATGCCACGCCATTTTTTCTCTTGGGCTTGACAACCACTGACGCAGTAAGCTAATGAACTGACTGTACAACCTTCCCAAAACATACAAAGCGGTCGCCTTTGTGCAAGATGAAAAGATCACTTTTGAACGGACATGGACGGAAGCGTCAGTCTCGTAGTGCGGAGAAACTATGAATACTCGTTGAGAAGGCTAAGCGGAGATTCTAAGCCTCATGAACCCTTTTTGGGAGAATCTCAACAAACTTTGGTTGGATGAATTTAGTGGCTCATACTTTTTGGGAGAAAAGAAATAAACTTAATAAAAATGGAATTTTATTGAATAGATGAAAGAATCAAAGGCTAAGCTTTTTGGGAGAGGGAGCTTTACAGAAAAAGATGAGTGAAATTTGTGTCACTCCATCCCCTATTTATAATACTTAGAAAACCTAGTCTATTCCTATCTAAATTCTAAAAGATAAATAAAGATAAATAGAGATAAATAGCGATAAAAGCTAAAATTAAATCTAAATAATAATATTAACAATTATCCTAATATAATTAAAATTTAAATAGAGTCTTGTGTTTATAAAATCTCTTCTTTACACTTCTGCCCCCATGTCTTCCACACTTTGTATTTTTAGCACCACTTCTTTCCTATTTCGCATGCTGGCCCATTTTATCTTTAAATTCACACTTTTTGCCCCTAAATTTCCTTTAGCCTTCAATTTAGTCCCTACTAGATAAAAAACCATAAATAGCTCAAATTAGTAGGACCATACTCAAAATAAATTTGTAATTAATACATAAAAATATGTCATTTCAGAGTATTATCAATAGGCTAGCTAAGTAAATACAAACAAAACTCTTAAATATACTGAAACTCTAATTAATCTAAACAAGAAGTAGTTGTAAACCAAACTTTCTTATTGACTAAGAAACATAAAACTCCTAAATAACTTAAAAGGCATAAAAAATATCCAAAATTCGAAATAAATAAATAATGAAATAATAATATCTAATAAATAAAACATTGAGCTTATATATAATAAAAATTAAGCCTAAAAATTGGAGCCAATATGATTTAAGCTCAAATTAAAAACTTAAAACTCGTAATTTCCGTAATAATCTCAACTAGGAGTTTTGCTCGCGCAGTTTTCACTAAAACGGTCATAACTTGAGCTACCGAACTCAAAATTGAGTGATTCGAGGTGCATTTTAAAGTTAAGAGATAGATATTCAAGCACTATGAAAACATTTCAACTCAAAAATGCTTGGATCCCATTCAAAAAGTCATTGAAAGTTGATTGATTTTCCACACTTGAAAATCGATAGCTTTGATGAATAGAATTTAATAAATTTCACCCAATCTGTGCATGTATTGTAACACCCCTTACCCGTATTCAATGCCAGAACAGGGTACGAGGCATTACCGGACATAAACACAAGCAAACATATAAAACTGAGTCATAAATTTCCATCCAAGTTTAAAACCTTTCACATACATTCATATCGTCCCTATCACGAGCCTACGATGCCCAAAACATGCATCAGAAGTGGTTCGGGACAAAACTGAGAAATTTGGAAACTTTTGGGAAACTTAGAAAAATTTTCATGTAAAAGGGGTCACACGCCCATGTGGGTTCGGGACACGCCCGTGTGACCCTAAGACACGCCCGTGCTTCAGGCCGTGTTCCAATTAGGGAGCTTTCTGTTTATGATGTCATCATCAAATTGAGGTCACACGGCCAAGTCACACGCCCGTGTGCTTAGGCCGTGTGATTGATTAAATTTTCATAATTTTTCATAAAATAGGTGCAGACTTCACACGCCAGGCACACGCGCGTGTTCGAGGCCGTGTTGTCCACACTACCGAGACACACGCCCGCCGTCTCTCGCCCATGTGCTCATTCGAGCATTCTATTTTCCAACAATTAAGGTGCAGGGGACACACGGCCAGAACACACGCCCATGGGGCAAGCCGTGTGTCACACACAGACTAGACACACGCCCATGTGTCTACCCGTGTAGACAAAAACAAGGCTATTTACCAAGCCATTTTGTCACCCTTCCATGCACATACCTACACAACAAAACATAACACCAATCCAAGCATATACATCCAACCAAATCAGCCAAAACCAAGGCAGCAACACTCATTCATATACTACCATCTATCACATACAACTATCACATACTTATCAACTCAAGCATGCAAGTTCCCACATCCATGATAAGCATCATCATTTATAAATATATTTAAGAAATATTAGTCAATTTCAATGGCCATTTACAAAATGAATTATCAATCATCATAAGCCAACACATTTGGCCAAATCAATTATGACACATAACAAAATGACCAAATCCCTATACATGCCATAGCTCAAAATGTTAAATTCATCGGTACCCAAAATGATATGCTGATAGTGTGAGTGAATCTCCGACAGTCTCCGATCCCCGAGCTAGCTTGGTGACACTATAAGACAAGGGAAAAGAAAGGGAGTAAGCTTTAAAGCTTAGTAAGTTCCTGTGCAAATAATAGGCATTCTAACACACATTTAACACATAATTAACATGATGTAAATTAACATAAATGTCACTATAAATCTCATAGTCAAACTTACTCAATCACAAATTTACTGAGGGTTCATCACATATCGAGCTCATTAAGCATGAGTCTTATGTACATACCTGTACCCAAGTGCAACATACCAAAGTCTTTCACAACTTTAACATTTTTGTCGAACTACCTGTTGAACCACTTGGAATACTAAATGATACTCGGGACATCTCGCATTCACAGTACCATACCAATGCCATATCCCAAATATGGTCTTACATGGGATCTCATATCGATGCCAATAGCCCAGCTATGGTCTTACATGAAGTCACATATCGATGTCATATCCCAGATATGGTCTTACACGAAATCTCAATAACCCTAATGTCATGACATTTGTATCCTAACTATTCCTAAGGTTCAACCGGAATTTTCTCGCTTGTCGAACTTTGTTGATTACATTCAAGGAGTCGGTCATAATTCATACAATATTAAAGCATTTAGAACATAAATAAAACAATACATTATTTACATACGAACTTACCTCGGTACAAGAATAGTAGGAATGGAACCTAATCGTCAAATACTTTATTTTTCTCCCGATCTAGGTTCAAACCTCGTTTTTCTTGATAATCAAGCTTAGAAGTAAGACAAACCCTAGCTATGTCTCCTTCTTGTGATTTTCGGCCAAGGGGTTGAAGATGAGCAAAAATTGGCTTTTAATTTGATTATTAATTCATTTAATTAGCCAAATGACCAAAATGCCCCTAACATAAAACATGAAAATTCTCTTACTCCATGTCCATTTTTGTCCACTAACTTAACCAATGGTCCATCTAAGGACCTTCAATTTAAAATTTCATAGCAATTAGACACCTCTAGCATGTAGAACTCAACTTTTGCACTTTTTACAATTTAGTTCTTTTGACTAAATTGAGTGCCCAAACGTCAAAATTTTCGAACGAAATTTTCAAGAAATCATTCTGTGAAACTGTGGACCATAAAAATATAATAAAAATGAACTTTTCTACGTCGGATTTATGAACCACTATTTCGACTAGGCCCAAAATCGGGTTATTACATGTATCATTAGTTCTAATGTTAATGTGATTTTGGACCTTATCGATCATGATAATCATAGGTGGAGAGTTGATTTGATACATACCATTTTCACCGAGAGAGAGAAAGAAATGATCTTATGTGTTTCAATTACGCATAGCCCGATTAGCGATTTTCAAGTGCAAAAAGGGGAGTGCACTGGAAAATATAGTGTGAGGATTGGTTAAAAATCCTATTACATGGGAATCTTTTTGCTACTAGCCCTATTCCTCCCTCAGTGCATCATTAAAAACAATTCTACAAGCAATTATGACAATTGTCTATTCCTACTAAAATAAAAATTACATTATGGCGCATCTTCTATAACTATGTCCCTGTCTTGGCAAATCTTCATTCTAAATGTGTGGTGACCTCCTCAATATATCCATAGTGCGAACTATTTTTTGAAATTGTGATGCATGTTCTTGTTGGGTATCGAGTTGCATCAAAGGTATGGAGCTTGTTAGACATAGTGTGGATAACTAAGGTTCTTGATTATGAGATGCATGATTGGCTACTATTTCTGTTTAGTAATAATAGTTTATATATGTTCATGAGCCTAGCGATTGGGAGTTGGGTGTTATGGTCATCACGAAACAAACTAGTTCATGATGGCATAATTTAAGAAGCACAACAAATTGTGGCCTGGGTAAGATCTTATGAGAGGGAATTACCTGTGTCGAAAAATGACTCACTAGGGTTTGCCTAGCAGATACATATCCAGTGGAATCCACCGTCTAAGCTATTTTTCAAGATTAATTTTGACACTGGGTTCCAAGATTCCTCAAAGATAGCAACAACATGTATAATAATTAGAGATCATGAGGGCTAGGTTCTGGGTTGAAGTATATAGGGGTTGAAGCATGCACTTGATTATTTTGCGGTTGAAGCAAGGGCCTGTCTCCAAGCAATTTCTTTTAGGATTGAAATTGGTTTCCGAAAGGTGATTGTGGAAGGAGATTGCAACACGGTGATTCAAAAGTTGGTGTCAAATAATAGAGATTTTTCAATCATTAACAACAAAATTGTAGATGCTAAAATGGCTTTAGATAACACCTAAATAAGGAAGATGGAACTCGATTTGTGTTGCTCTTATCAGGGAAATCACAGTAGGATCAATTCCTAGAAAAGTTTGGAGGGGTCACAGTCGGTCCCGCTTAAAACCCAAACTCCTAGACAGCAGTTTTCTCTAAAATGATTTAGGGGAAAATCGACAGAGTTTATAAGAAAATTGGAAAGGAAGAAAGAGGAAATCAGTTTTGAAACAGAAGGGAAAAATGGTAAATAGGCAAGGGCAATAGAGTAAAAAATGCAGGGACAATTTTGAAATTGTCCTACTATTTCTGCGCCCAACAGTAGATTTTTCGTAATAGTAAAATTGGAAAACATAAAACTGTTTAAAGATATTATTTTTTGAAAAAAAATAGTAAAACTTTTATCAAAAAAAATACACGCAGTACGTGTCGAAGACACGTGTTAATACGGACCGAAAAGGGTGAACAACGGGGCGCGCCTGTGATAGGCCTATAGCCCAATTACTCAAAGAGAGAAAGAAGTAAATCTATATAAAAACTCTATTGATAGCTTGTACTTAACCAATGTGGGATATACCCACTAATAACTACCCTTTGCATTACTAATGCAAAATAATTTGGAGATTTTGTAAACACGAGAAAAAATAGAGAGTTTTTTAGTTAAAACGTGATAAGAGTAACAGTGACATTAGTTGCTTAAGCACTAGTATCTTGTGGATTTGAACTAGTACGTAGTGAAATAAGTGGTTCTTCGCTTTAACAAGTGAACAAATCTTGAACATGTCAATATAGGAGTTAACTCATGACACAAAACTAATCTCAAATCCAATTGATGTTCCGTGATAACTCAACAAGTTTTAGCCAATGTACCTCGGGATGCTAGTAAGTGCTCTAGAAAAACTGCCCAAAATGTTTTTCATAGAAGGTGGCTAGTCCTTCACACTTACGTGGGTGATTTCATCAAGTCTATCTCAATATAGACCATCCGAATCAAGGCTATGAAATCATTAAAAGCTTTCATTAAGCTCATCCTATCAAATTTAAGTTAAGTGAATTCATCAAGTCCATCTCAATAGGACCATCCAAACTCTAGGATATGAACTCATTAAGAGTAATAAACTCAACATCTAAAGTTGGTGAATTCATTAAGTCTGTCTCAATAGGACCACCCAAATTCTGAGCTATGAATTCATTAATAGTAAAAACTCTTCCTTAAGCATGTACATCATTCGGCATAGGGATAGGTAAAATGTGCACTATGAGTCTTTCCATGGTTTCGTTTGACCACATTGAACTTAGAAAATAAGTTGAGTATCCACCATAAATTCCTCAACCACGAGGTTTAGGACACATCCCCCTCGACGAATCAAGAACCATTTTCCTACTTAACCCTTTGGCTAGTGGATCAACTATGTTCCTTTCATACTTCACGTACTCCAATGTGAGTACTCCATTCTTTATTAAATGTCTCACAGATTCATGTCCTATTCGAATATGTCTCTTATTACCATTGTAAGCTTGACTCTTAGTAACATAAATTGTAGCTTGCGAGTCACATAATAAAGATACGGGAGGTATTGGTTTTTCCCATAAAGGAATCTCTGCAAGTAGATTCCTAAGCCACTCGGCCTCTTGCCCGGCTAATTCAAGAGTTATAAACTCTACTCCATCGTGGACGAGCAATATAAGTCTATTTACCAGACTTCTACGAAATGGATGCTCTATCCAAAGTAAAGACATACCCACTTGTAGAGCTTACCTCATCATTATCAGTTTCTAAATTTGCATCACGATAGCCTTCAAGGATTGTAGGGTACCCGAAAAATTCTAACTCCTAAGTTATAGTACCTTTAAGATATTTAAGCAAACATTTTAGAACATTCAATGCTCATTGCTTGGATTATAGGTATACCAACTTAGTTTACTAATCGCATAAGCAATGTCCGATCGAGTGTAGTTCATCAAGACATACGACTTCCAATAATCTTAGCATACCCTAATTGAGAAACACTATTTCCTCTGTTCTTTAACAATTGTATTCTAGAATCATAAGGAGTTCTCACAGGGATACATAAACTATTAAACATTTTTAACACTTTCTCTGTATAGTGAGATTAGTTTAATGAAAATCCCTGTTCTGATTTTGTAACATTAACTCCTAAGATTATATCTACCTCTCCCAAATCAGTCATTTCAGATCTGGTAGATAATAAATTATTGGTTTTATTAATGGCTTCTATATTAGAACTGAAAATTAACATGTCATCTACATACAGACTTATGATGACACAATCAGAACCAAACATTTTAGAATACATGCATGCATTTGCACCATTAACTATAAAATCGAAACTGAGAATAGTCTTATGAAATTTCTCATACTATTATTTTAGAGCTTGTTTGAGACCGTACAAAGATTTTTTGAGTCTGTAAACCTTATCTTCCACACCAGGTGCCACAAATCCTGGAGGTTGCTCCATATAGTTCTCCTCATCCAAATCACCATTCAAGAACACTGTCTTTACATCATATGATGTACCAACAAATTATGAATGGAAGCTAAAGCAAATAAAACATGAATGGTAGAGATCTTAGTCACTAGAGAGTATGTATCAAAATAATGAACTCCAAATTTCTAATTAAACCTTTTAACCACTAGTCTTGCCTTATACTTTTGTATTGACCCATCTGGTCTAAGTTTCTTTCTAAAGACCCATTTATTACTAATAGGTTTAAAACCTTTTGGATCCTCATCTATCAAAAATGCATGAGCAATAGAATCATTTATTAGGCCTAAATCATTAACTTCGGTTATAAAATAAGTAAGAAAATCAGGTCCGGAACTAGTGGCAGTTCTTTTTCTTTTACTTCTCCTAGGTTCCACATCATCATTAAGAATATCTCTATTATGTGTACTAGAATAAGAAACATGCTCATCTAATTTTATATCAGGATTTATATCAGATTTCTTTAGAGGGAAAATATTTTCAAAGAAAACAACATCTCTAGATTCACTTATGGAAGAATCATGCAAAGACATAAATCTATATGCAGCACTGTTCATAGCATAATGATATGTTTAAAAGAAGGTAAGCCTACTTTTGCTACTCACTCCCATTGTAACACCCCTAACCCGTATCCGTCGCCAAATTAGGGTTACAGAGCATTATCGTACAATAAAAAACATTTAAACTTAATATCATTCAATAATATAATCAAATCATAAACTATTCATATACATACATATCGTCCCTAAACCGAGCCCTCAAGCCCCTAAAAATATCTTAAAAGTAAATCAAGACCAATTTGAAACAATTTTGAAAGCTTAGGAAAAATATAAAAAATTTGCAAAACATGGGTCATACGACCGTGTGCCTCACACGGCTGAGACACGCGCTCGTGTCTTAGGCTGTGTAACCATCAAACTAGGGACACACGGCTGTGTCCCAGCACGTGTCCTCACCTGTGTAACTCTCTAAGTTGCCCCACACGCCCGTATGCCAGGCCATGTGTTAGGTCGTGTAACTCACTGATTTGCAACCTAAGAAAGTCATCAGATGACAAACGACCGTATTGCTAGGCCGTGTGTCTCACACGGCTGAGTCACACTTCTGTGTCTCAGGCCATGTGAACCCAAAATTTACTTAAAATCAAACCTTTTCAAAACCATTTCATGCATAAACATTCAATCCATTTGTGCACACTTTAAAGGGACCTAAAAATCATCTAATCATACATCAAAATGTCATTTCAAGATCCTAGTTCAACCTACCAATATGCCATTCAAAGGCACCACAATTATAGCAACACGACATTTACCAAAACATGGGAACATTACCTAATTCCATGCATAAAGACCCCTTTCTATTATATGCCTAAAACACAACATATTTGACCATTTCCAAATCAACATCTTGTACCAAATGACATACAGATCAATTAGCAAAAAGTGGCCCAAAAGATTTACCTAATCAAGTATTATAAGTCTATCAACCATACTTAAATATCAAGGCACAAACATACCAAATTACCATTTACATATTCATCGAAACACCATTATAAATCTCTTTATACATGTTAATATTACCATTTCCAAACATAATAACCTAGTTCAAATATAAACTAAAACATGTCACAAGTAACCATTATCAAACCATCATCAACATACCAAGAGAACCATATCAACAAGATCATTTAAAGTAACCAAAATCACATAACTTGGTAAGGCATCAAGGTGTACCGAACCAACATAGCATTCCAAAGCTTATACATACCAAAACACCATTAACACATATACCATAATACCATTACAAACTACCCTATACATGCCATTATAAACCTTAGTCAAATTACTCAAAAACTACCGAATTGTCCACTGGATAGTGTGATAGATCTCCGACGAACTTCCAACCGATCGAGCTTCCGATAATCTGTAAAGCAAAGGAAAATAAATACATAAGCAATGAATGCTTAGTAAGCCCATATAAACTTTAAACTTAACATATCATTTCAATAATAAACTTTATAGAATAAGTATAAACGTTTACCAATATCATAAGCTTAATAAAATCCTATATAACACCATCAAACTCACAAGTTAGCATACTTGTTCATGATACATATGAAATCAACCATATATATATATAAACATAACATTTAATTCATCGTCCTTACCATATAATCATGGCTCATTCCATATACTTACTTACCGTTTCCAATACAATGAGTTTAATATAAGCCTATTCAAGCATCATCAAGCTCACATGTTAGTAGATTCATTGATCATCATATAAAATCATTTATAACATAAATAGATTTCATAAGATACATTACATAAGCATCAACCTTTTCATACCGTTATGAACCTTTCCATTAAGTCACATACCGTTCCATTCCTTTTCTTGCCCGTTGAACATTCTAAAATTACATCGGATACTCGGGAAAGCTCACACGAAGTGTGCCTTTATATATAATCGTAACCTTTTTTTTTACATCAATGCTCACACGAGCTGTGGGTCGGAATGTAAGCTACACGATGTTGCTCACACGAGCTGTGGAGAACTTGTAACAAATGCAAGACCTCAGCCATCGGTAGGACATTCAAGAGTAGCACCTGAAACATGAAATCCCTAATGACATGTCATTTGTATCCTAAGAATTCTTAAGGTTCAACCGGGACTCGATATCCGTCAATTCGTCATAATGTGGATATGTTTACATATATATTGATTCATTTACATTAAAAACAACATAGTAAACATTTAATTTAATAAACATTATAATGATTACAATTCATATGAACTTACCTAACTAAATTGCAGCAATGACTAATTATAGTAGTTATTTGGTAATTTTCTCATCTCCTCGATTTTCTACTCGTTCTTGATCTAAAATAATATTTCCATTAAATTCACTAATTCTAACAGAAAATCAATTCATTTAATGCAATTAAATCCTTTTTGACATTTTTACAAAATTACCCCCAACATTTTATCCTTTTTATAATTTAGTCCCTAAACCCAAAACTTGCAATTTCATCATTTCTAATTAAAATTCATGCAAATCAATTTTTACCTATTTTTATAACAGCCCATATTTATCATCCATTTGCAATATTTTCCTTTAATTTTACCATTTTCATAAATACGTCCTTATACCTTAAAATCATTGAAAATTACTTACTAAAATATGTTTATTTAACAACAAAGCTTAAAGATCTATCATAAACTTTCACAAAAACCTCAAACTCATCCATGACACATTCTAAAATATTTAATAATTTCGAAAACAAAGGTACGGGTTAGCTGGGTCTAATTGCAATGATTTCAAAAACATAAAAATTACAATAAATAAATGAAAAATGGACTTACATGCATTAACCATAGAAAAACCGAAGCTTGGAGCTTTAATTTCTATGGAGTTTCGGTTTCTTCAATTAGAAGTGAAGAAGATAACTATTTACTTTTACTTAATTTAAGTTTTATTATTTATTTACTATTTTGCCATTAAATATTTAACCAAATTTCACCAAATGCCAAGCCATGATCATCCACTAACTTTAAAATTGGTTGAATTACTACTTAAGGCCCTTAATTCATGCTTTTATATCCATTAAATACAAATAATGCTATAGCTATTAAATTTCACATCTTTACAATTTAGTCCTTTCCAATTAATTAATCATTTAAACATCAAAATTTCTTAACGAAACTTTAATACAACCTTAATAACACTCCGTAAATATTTAATAAAATATTTACAGCTTGGTTTGTAGAAACGAGGTCCCAATACCTCATTTTCTAAAACCACTTGACTTTAGGGTCATACCACTTAAACCTAATAATTCATTTAAATAGCATAAATTGCCAATTCAAAATTTATTTTAATACCATATTTGACTCGTAGCTATTAAATAATAACATTTACGAACTTACTCGTCAGATTTGAGACCCGAAACCATTGTTTCCGACACCACTGATAAACGAGCTGTTACACCCATACTTTCAAGTGGATGTGATTCACAGAAAGTATGACCTCTCCCCACATGTGATCAGGTAAACCAGAACTAAGAAGTAAAGTATTCATCATTTCCTTTAGAGTTTTGTTTTTCCTTTCAGCTATGTCATTTTGTTGTAGAAAATAAGGAGCGGAAAATTCATGTATAATTTCGTCTTTCTCACAAACCTCTTGAAGAAAGTTAATGCCATACTCGTCCCCTCTATCGAATCTAAGACGTTTTATTTTCCTATCAAGTTGGTTTTCTACTTTTGCTTTATAAAGAAGAAAGGTTTATTCAAAACTTCATTTTTTGTTATTAAAAGATAAACCTTTGTATACCTAGAGTAGTTATCTACAAAGGTAATATAGTAGTGTTTCCCATTTTTAATTTTTGTGTTTCTAAAGTCTGCTAGATCAATATGAACTAATTCTAAAATTTTAGTTTTCCTATCAGAGATAATTTTTAAGGAAGGTCTAGCATGCTTGGCTTCAACATGGATTTCACATTTATTAAAGCTACTATTATCTAGAATAGGAAGTAGATTCAATTTTAATAGTTTTTTCAAAGAATGAATATTCGCATGTCAAATGATTCAACAATATAAGTAGAAGTGGTGGTTCTGTTATTATTAAACATAGTCTCAATCACAAATAAACCTCCACTGAAATAACATTTCCTCACATAATCTTCATTTCAGGAAAGTACAAGTTTATCGGATTCAAAGACTAGTTTAATATCTGCCTTATTCAATAGTCCACCACTGATCAAATTTCTACGTAAGGCAGGTACATAAAGGACATTACTCAATGCCAATGTTTTACCATAAGTGAGTTTAAGTAAAATCTTTCCTTTACCGAGTACTTCCAAAGTGCTTGAATTACCCATGTAGACTTACTCACATTTAGTTACTTTTCAAATTCGGTGAACTTTTTTCTGTTGGCACAGAAATATTTAGAGGCGTTTGTGTCTACAATCCAATCGGCATTATTTTCGACCAGGTTTACTTCGGAAATCACAATGGCTATAACCTCATCTGGATTTTCAACTATATGCACCTTTGGTTTGTTTTCATTCTAGCGATTAGAACGTTGGTAGCATTGGTATGCTTTGTGTCCATATTTGCAACACACATAGCATTTCACGTGGTTGTTGGATTTCTTATTCTTCCCTAGTTTCTTAAAGTTGATAGTCTTCTTAGTTTGGAGTTTTATTGCCTTCTTTGATCTTCCAGCATCTTTATTCCTGCTAAATTTGGAACTAGAACCAAACTCGAAAAAGTTAGCTTTTAAAGGAAATTGAGCTGAGGAAACTAAAGCCTTATCTTTAAGGCGATTGGGTTCATCAATCTTCATGTGACTGATCAGTTCTTCCAGATGAATGTCCCGTTGTTTGTGCTTTAGGAGATTACGGTAGTTAGACTAGGATTTCAGTAGCTTTTCAATCAAGACATTTACTTGAAGAATCTCACACATCTCCATCTCTTCTGCTAGAATATCGAAAACCATCTTCTCGTGGATAAGAACTTGATTCATAATTGGCTTATCATCGGTCATCTGGAACTTGAGCTACTCACCAACAACATATTTCTTGACTCCAGCATCATCAGCTCCATATTTCTTCTCTAATGTATCCCAGATGGATTTAGCTACTTTATTTTTGACAAACAAGTCGAAGAGGTTGTTAGCCATATGGCTTAACATATAACCTTTTACCATTTTTTTTCCTTTTCAAATTTGGCTTTTGTAGCAACGACATCTAGATCTTTGGGAACAGTGGTAGAATTTTCGGGTTTCTCGATGGCAGGTGGATTGAAGAGGACGTAGTCAACTTCAAGTTGTTCGAAGATGATGACCATCCTCTGAAACCAGCGATGATAGTTAGTCCCGTCAAGAGGTTCAATCTTGGATAGATTAGGGATGTATTTGTTGATTAGGGTAAACATGTTTAAGCAATAGTAACTCGTTTCTAAATTGTTGGAAAATAAGCTACTGCAAAACAAATCTATTAGCACTGACTGGAAAATAAATAATGAATTAAGAAATAAAAAATTTATTGTGCCATGATAAACCTACTGCCTTAGAAATGAATTCGCCCTGATCGATGTAATCGTGTAGTGGACGCCGTCCCCCAAAGTTAACACAGTGCTTTGATATTCGTACAACCGAATAAGGAAGATGAAACTCAATTGGTGTTGCTCTTCTCAGGGAAATCACAGTAAGATCAATTCCGAGAAAAGTTTGGAGGGGTCACAGTCGATCCCGCTTAAAACCCAAACTCCTAGATAAAAATTTTTCTCTTAAGTGATTTAGGGGAAAACCGACAGAGTTTATAAGAAAATTGGAAAGGAAGGAAGAGGAGCAAAGTGTTTTTAAAGAGTGTTGCTCTCTTTTCTGTGTGAAAAAATGAGGAAATCAACCCTCTATTTATACTAGAAATGGAAGGACAAAACGGTAAATAAGTAGGGGCAAAAGAGTAAAAAATGCAGGGACAGTTTTGAAATTGTCTCACTATTTCTGCGCCCAACAATAGATTTTTTGTAACAGTAAAACTGGAAAAAATAAAAATGTTTAAAGATATTATTTTTTGGAAAAAATAATAAAACTTTTATCCATGGACACGGAATGCGGTACGCGGGTGTGATAAGTCTATAACCCAATTACTCAATGAAAATAAGAAGTAAAACTATATAAAAACTTTCTTAATAATTTATACTTAACCAATATAAGATATACCCACTAACAATAATCCCTTGCATTACCAACACCCTTTATCCGGGTCTAAGTTGTTCCTAAATGCTATTGCATTGGAGATTTAAATGACACTTTGTGCGGTGGTTTTGGTCTGCAGAATTGGGAAAGGCAGTTGATGGTTTTACTTTTTGTTTTGCTTGGCTGTTTAATGTATATGTTGACTGTTTGTTTGTCTTCCCAAGGACTAATGAATGCCAACTATTTAGAAAAACGTATTTAATTTTTTTTCATAGTAAAATAGGTAGGTTTAAGTTTACGGTGGGAAGTAGAGGTGTTCATAGGCCGGGCGGCCCGGCCCGGCTCGAAGGCCCGACCGAAATTTAGGAGGGTTTGGGCAAAAATATAAGCCCGAAAAATGGGCTTGGAAAAAAAATAAGGCCCGTTTAAAAAATGAGCCGGGCCTCGGGTAAGGTATTTTTGGCCTAAATGACAAAAAAATCTGCTATTTTTTTATTTTTTTAATGTTATTTTCTTATTGTTTTCTCCCTATTTTGCTACCATATTATTATTATGTTGCTACTATTTTGTTGTTGTTGATTGAATATTGTATAAAACTTATTTTATTGTTAATTTTATTATTATTTTAAAGGCATTTGTTAATTTTATTATTATTTTAGAGGTATTTGCTTGTTAAGTTACATCGATCTTAGTGTTATTTAAGTCTACATATTTTTTTAAAATTTATTTTCAATTTATTGGAAAATATCTATTTTGATTTTTTTAATATTTTATATATTTAAAAATTATATAAAATAATATAAAAATTAATACGGGCGGGCCGGGCCGGGCCGAGCCCGAGTTTTAGCATTTTTGAGCCTGGCCCGGCCCTAGCCCGATGAATGGGTCTAAATTTTTAGTTGAGCCCGGCCCAAACCCGGCCCGGCCCGGCCCAAACCCGGCCCGGCCCGGCCCAGAACACCTCTAGTGGGAAGTGTCGTTGGAAGTATAAATGATGTCTCGCCTACAGATCTAAGATAATGGAACAAAAATGTTCATGTTATAATTAATACAATTGTTAAGGATGCAAGTGCAAAGTATTTAAAAATGAAAACACTTAAATTGAAATTTAAAAAAGCGGCAGGCCCTCTAAGAAAACATGAAAACACAGGAGGGTATTGAATAAATTAAACCTCTTTCATTTAAAATAAAAAGGGCAAAAACTTTCTTAATTCCCATTTAATGAACCGGTATTTTGTGGATATATTGAGCAATGATTATTTTAGGTGATGATCCGTAGCCGGAGTTTGGTATTTTGAAAAAACTTGACTTAGGTGGAACTTAAGGTATTGTGGGGAAATTTTCATGACACTCAGTTCATGAAGGGAGGTTTTTAATTTTTTTTTACATTTTAATGTTACATCTTTGAAATCGATGGCTCATTTTGAAATAATAAATGAACTGGCGCTTTCAAATCTAAATTAAAATCCTGAAATTCAAGATGAAAATATTGATGTGGCATAAAATTATTGGAAAGGGATACAGATGACATAGCGTCACTGTTTCATACAATCATTTCTCAAGGTGAACCTAAGGTATTGTGGGGAAATTTTCATGACACTCAATTCATGAAGGGAGGTTTTTAATTTTTTTTACATTTTAATGTTACATCTTTGAAATCGATGGCTCATTTTGAAATAATAAATGAACTGGCGCTTTATGTAGAAAGTTAGCTAGGGATTTGTTTTTGTTTTTTTTTTAAAGAAATGGTTGGTCCATTATGGTTATGATATATACACCCATAAGATTTTTTTAAAATATATGTAAAATAATTTATGGTAAGGATCTGTCACCAGAGTTTCTGTTCTGTAAAAACTTGGAATTGGTGAACCTAAGGTATGTTGCGGGAAAAATTCGTTATTACTCATTTCTTGCAATAGAATTTCTTTTTTTTAAAAAAAAATAATTCTAAATGTTGCTCTCTTTTCCGCAAGTGAACCGACTATGGTGTTGCATGATAAATGATAAGTGTTGACACATGATTTATATAAAAAAAATTGAGATTAGTATATTATATGTAAAGTGAAGTAATTATTATGCATCAATTCAACCAAATTCCCTATTACAATCTTAATTGGAATCTTCTTTTTCCAAAAGATTTCATTTGGAATATATGATGTGAATATGAGAATGAGCCACCGATATAATTTTTTTTATTTTTTTTAATATGCAGTCTCTAACTATATCAATTTTTTTAAATTATAATATATTATTATTTGAGATAAATATAAAATATTCAAATTATAAAATATTTAAAATTTTAAAATATACAAAATAACTAAAATGATAAATTTTAAATTTGGATTAATTCCTTGCTTGATTTAGGTTTGTAATTCATCTATAAATACTGATTTATCTCACCTTTATTATCAATCACTTGACATCACCGTCATCAAACCCACTGATCCCCAACATTGATTAATCCAAATTTTTTAAACTAATTTAATGTTAATTAATTAATATTCACTGTCTAACAAAATAAATCAAATTTCTTTTATCATTTCATTACTAAAACTTCTAACTTTGTATTGTTAGTTCCTCTTCGAATATATGAGGGGAAAAATTATAATTTAATATTTTACTAAAATTAGAAAAATAAAATGTAATATATTAGGTTGGCACAAATGTCTAAACACAAATTGATTTATTCTTACATTTGATTAGTTATTTGTTAAAGAAAAGGTAATATGAAGCTTAAATTAAGCTAATTAATATACTTAATTTTTAAGATTGAAAGCTGAGCTTGCTCAATTACAAAAAGGATACTTGAAATAAATGAGCCGGAAGTAAAATAAAAATCTCTAAAAGAAGGATTTCTATGATTTATAATCATATTATCTATTTGTAAGAAAGTGTAAAATATTTAAATATTTTAATTAATACATACAACTAATCACACGGGTACAAATTATTATGATTTTAAATAAATATATAATTTATAAATAATAATAATATATTTATTTTAATATCAATTATCATGTTTTAATTTTTTAATTATATTATTTGTGATAAAAACATTAATTCGTAAAATTTAATTATTAAATACATTAATCTCCATGTATCGTAAGAGTAAAAAAGTTAATATATATATATATATATATATATATAATTTATTTGTTATTAAAATGAAAAAGATTGCTAAAACATGATTTCATTGAAACAAACAAAAACATAAAATTCTCGTCATGGATCCACTCCCAAAATACCTTTTTTTTATTTGTCTTCTCCCAATTTCATAAATTTCAAGTGCACCGCCGGCATTCAGGGGTAAATGACCAACTAAATTTTAAAAAAAATTACGAAAAAGGATCGAAAAAATAATTATTTACCGGGAAGGGCCATTTTTCCCGAAAACGCGTCCACGTCAGCGCATTTTCAGGGGATGAATCAGAAAAGCGCGTCCACGAGGGAGCGCTTTGTGCCACATCAGCAAAAAACGCGTCCTTGAGGGCGCGCTTTGCTAATGTGGCAAAAGCGCTCCCTCGTGGACGCGCTTTGCCTCTGCAACGGTCAAATTTTTTTTGACCGTTGGGCCTCCAACGGTAAAAAAAAACCTATAAATACCCCCCAACCCTTTTATTTTTTCACACATTAGTCCTTACTCATTTTTCTCTCAACATTCTCTCAAATTCTTCTCAAATTCTTTTAAACTTCCTCTCAAATTTCACAATAGTCCTTTAATATTTACAAAAAAGCTTTTTTTTTTAATTTTTTGAAATATATTTTTTTTGATAAATTTTAAAATATTCGATCGTATTAGCAATGGCCGGAGAATTAATTCGTCTCGACGATAAACACATCTCCGTCGATCAAATGCAAATGGTAAGTTTTAATTTTAATTTTTCAATACGATTTAAAATTTTTAAGGTTTATGCAATTTTAATTAAATTTTATTTTATAATTTTTTAAACAGTCTGTAGATCGGGTGTTGCAATGCTATATTCGCAATATGCATGGTTCGCCATCGCCGTTAATCGAGAATTACCTGCGAGAAGCGGGTTTTTGGCACGTGGCCACGATAGGCCGGGGGTGCAAGTTGGACCCGAAGTTAATCAGTGCGTTGATAGAGAGGTGGAGACCCGAGACGCAAACTTTCCATCTTCCATGCGGAGAGTGTACCATCACTCTGGAAGACGTGCAATTGCAATTCGGATTGCCGGTGGATGGGTACGTAGTCACCGGGTCCGCAACTTCTAGCGATTGGGCCGCCGTATGCTACGAGCTTTTAGGTGCTATTCCGGATAACATTTACGGTGGTCGGATCGAGATGGGCTGGTTACGAGACACATTCCCGGAGCTGAATAATGATTCGACGGAAATAGAAAGAATACGGTATGCTCGGGCGTACATTCTTGAGATGATTGTAGGGTATCTGATGCCGGACCTGTCACGAAACCTCGTACACCTGAGATGGCTGCTGAAACTCGTTGATTTTAGAGCAGCCGGTGAATTGAGTTGGGGGTCTGCCATGCTAGCAAAATTGTATCGGGAGATGTGCGGGGCGACGCGGCCGAATAAAGCGAAAATCGGAGGTTGCTTATCACTACTGCAATCATGGGCACGGTTTCGATTTCCATTTTTACGTCCTCGAGTCGACCACCCATATACATTCTCACTCATAACGAGGTAAATTTAATATTAGATTTTACAATTATTACGTAGATTTAAAATATAATTGTATGCTAAAAATTTATTTAATTAGGTGGAACCATTCGGCGAGTTATGTTGGAATACCTACATCGCTTGAAGATATACGACTTCTACTAGAGCAACGGTCGGAAGCACAAGTAAGTATTAAATTTTAATTAAATTTAGTAATAAAATAGTGGTTTCGTATTTTGTATTTAGTATTTCGTATTTAGTATTTAGTATTTAGTATATAACTAATATTTTTATCATGTTAATATAGTTTGAATGGACACCATACGAGGACCCGTCAATTCGGGCAGTAATATCGGAGGAGTTCTTTCAAAATCCGAACATTTGGCATGTAAAGGTCCCATTGATCAACTATGCCACCGTGGAGATGCACCAATCAGATCGGGTTCTGCGTCAATTTGGATTCCGACAACCGATTCCCGTGGCACCTGAGGTGCTCGATGATGAGCACAAAGTCGACTTACGGCAGTTGCATACGGATTGGCCAAGATATTGGTCAACGTATATCGAATTGTGGGAGAACCAGTATGATTATATACCTACTTGGGAACCGATTATCGTTCTTGAGTTAGCGTGCGTGCCGGAATACATGCCATGGTTTTGGATCCATGGCAAGCCGTATTTATTGTCGAAAGAGGAGAGGCGATGGTAACTTCGTGAACAAAGGGAACGACGGGGCCCTTTAAATCCAAGGAGAAGAGATGATGTGACAGGACCATCAACAGCGCCGACACAGTCACCGGGCCCATCAAAAGTGCCCACACAGTCACCGGGCCTACCACTTCAGCCGACGACACCGACATCACAGCCTTTTCAGATTATGCCAGGTGCGTACCCTAGCCCTTATATGTATCATAACCCTTATATGTTGCCTTTTCCCAGTCCCACGGCAGGTTGGAATGCATGGCCCGATTCGAGTCCGTTCCCGCCTACTCCGACTGGCCAGCTGATCTTGAGGCCGCCATCGCATGAGGGATCGCACGAGGCGCCGTTGGGGAGCTCTTCTTTTTACCAGTCTCCTTCGCCTTATGGGATTCAGACACCTCCGCCATGGTTTATACAAACACCTCCCCAGTCATTATTTTATCAAGGTGGGTCATCCTCCCAACACCCACAACCAGACCCCCTGCCGGAGGAACCATAATCCCCGCCTGAGGTTCCACAACCCTCGTCGAAACCTAGAAGAAGGAGGAATCCAGCGCGTAACTGTCGACCACCCCCATGTGGCACTGATTCCGACCGGCACCAACATTGATTTCGACCGCCATTTTTTTATTTTTTTTGTAATTTAATTTTTATATCTTTAATAAAATAAAAGTTTTTTTATTTTTTTATTGTAATTTAATTTTTATATCTTTAATAAAATAAAAGTTGTTTTTTATTTTTTTTTGTAATTTAATTTTTATATCTTTAATGAAATAAAAGTTGTTTATTTTTTTATTGTAATTTAATTTTTATATCTTTAATAAAATAAAAGTTTTTTTTTTTATTTTTTTTGTAATTTAATTTTTATATCTTTAATGAAATAAAAGTTGTTTGTTTTTTTTATTGTAATTTAATTTTTATATCTTTGCTAAAATAAAAGTTGTTTATATTTTTTTTTGTAATTTAATTTTTATATCTTTGCTAAAATAAAAGTTGTTTATTTTTTTATTATAATTTAATTTTTATATCTTTAATAAAATAAAAGTTGTTTTTTTTTTGTAATTGATTTTTTTATCTTTAATAAAATAAAAGTTGTTTTTTTTTTGTAATTTATTTTTTTATTTTTAATAAAATGAAAGTTGTTTTTGAATATCCTAATTGTAATTTAATTTTTATATATTTAATGAAATAAAAAACACATACTTTACTTCTATCATGTCTTTAAATACATCTAAACAAAAATTGATACAGACGAAAATGAGACATAACTTTTCATTCTTCCAAGAGACAAAAATGATAAGGAGATTATCAACTATTCTGATTTGGACACGAGCGAGATGTATGGCCTGGGTTCCTACACCATCCGCATAACTTCCGTTGGTTGGTCGTTTCTTGGATATCCATATTGTTGCGTATTCTAGTCGAGCAAGGTCGACCTTTTGGTTTGCGCCATTCTCTATCCGTGCAACGGCTTATACGAGCAAGCGATCTGACGGCCACTTACGTTCATCCGGGGTCGGGGAATACGTGTCTCCACACGTTGTACATGTTTTCTATTTTATACACTTCGCCGACATAGCTCATGGGATCCGGACGGAGATTCGACAAGCCGCAAGTACATGGCGCATGGGTAACGAAGTGCATCAAATATCCCACAGTCGCAGGTCCTATTTCTCAAGTGGACACGATATTGCCCACCAACAATACCTTGGTTCATCACAAACTCCGTCACATGAAACCATAGGTTGTCGCGATCGTGACACACTTGTGTGCATGGTGTTGGCCCGTGCCTTCCCATTGTTAATTTCTCGCAATACCTTCACGCACCATACATGGCCTCCTTGCATTTGGCCTTTATAACTCGCTGCTCGCTTTGAAAATAGTGCCGTTAAACGAAAATATGTCTCTCGCACAACCGATGTTATCGGCAAATGACGTTCCTTTTAGAACGAGAATTTATGCATTCGCCAGTTTGAGGTCATATAACCATATCGTAGGCCGCCGTCGTATGCTTGTGTCCACAGTTCGAAAGGAATATTGCGTAGGTCGTTTGTGCCTTCTTCGTTAACTGAGCGCAAACTCGCCAACATCTCGTGAAAACGGTCCTTATTGATCTCGTACCCTGCCAATATAAGTTGATAGCGAATATTACATACCACTCTTCAATTAAGAATAAATTGAATATTACAAACGAAATTATATTAATAGATATTACATACCCATATTGGTCACTTGCCGTCGTTGACTTGTAGATTGATGTTGCCCGTGGTAGTTGGATGCAACATGCCTTAGGCAATATCGATGGTGTGTGCGATGCCATAGGCTTCCCTGTCGCTCTATTGCGGCTAGTATTCCAGGGCTCTGATCCGATATAACGCATATATCAGGTTGGGGGCAGACATGCCTCCTTAACCTAGATAGAAAGAAGTCTCAGTCATCAGGTGACTCTCCCGGTGTTATTGCAAACGCAATTGGAAGGATTCTCCCACTGCCGTCCTGTACCACAGCTAGCAATAGCCGATGCGTATATCTACCATACATAAGGGTACCGTCAATTTGTACCAATGGCTTGCAGTATATAAATACGTATCGGCATTGCTTAAATGTCCAGAACAGACGCTTGAACACTTGGCATCCACGGAGCAATCGATCGTTGTAGTACGCCGGTTCCGTTTCAAGGTCTGTTATCTTTATGCGGGACATATCTCTCCAAAGACTGACACCACCGCCACACTTCATTATATGAAGCGTCCCCACCGACCATGCAACTTTTTCAGCGCCTTCGCTTGGCTATCTAAGTCTTCCCAGAAGAGGGCGTGTACCCCAATTGGCTACGAATATTGCCAATTAAGGCCAAGATCATAGTCTTAGGATCGCCTTCACCGTCGGTATTATTAAGTCACCAACATCTCTGAATCCATCTTGAATGATCTTGTGAAACACCACAACGGCAATCGTTAAATAATGCAACATTACGTAATATTAGTATTATTCAAAAACCTTAAACACCTAGTGATACTGTACCGGCAAGACATGTATGTGGACCGTTGTACTTTTTGATCTCCCACAAGCCTGTCCTTTTCCTCAACGAGGCCATGATTTTCCATGAACACGTACCGTCTTGCATTTTACACTTGGCCTCGTACTTATCGAGTTTGGATTTAACCACGTTGTCGTTAACCCCATTCTTGATGCTATATTGTTTCAATGCACCAAGAAAACTATCCTTGTTGGAAAACTCTTTACCAACTTCTAATTCGCCCGAATCCAACGACGAACTTGTACGGTCACGCCTTCTGTGTGGTAGTTTAGGAAACTCCAATGCATCGTCTTGAGATAGATCGACATTATGCATGTGGGCTAGAGGCGAGTACGCCCTGAATCGCAGATCTTCTTCTTCTTCATCTGAACCGCCTTCAACATCGGTTGGAACAGGCTCCGGTTTAGAAAATAATGCAACTTCTGCACCATCGGGGCTGGGCTCTCGAGGTGGATCCACATCGGACTCATCATTCGACCCACCATTATCTGCAACGAACGAGGGCCCCTCGCTGGTGGATGTCGTAGGGAGTACATTATCCCTTCTCAAACAACTTTCGTAACGTTCCCAATCATATGTGGATTGCCAACCACTAGAAGTTGATGACGTTCCCCAATACGTATTTCTAGCATCGAACATCGAAGGAAGGATATGCATGTCCCATCCACCAACCGAGTGTCGTGCAGGGGTTGTGTTTACCATACTACCACCAAACACGGGCGATTCCGTATTCTACCTCCCACTAACAGAGTGTCGGCTTGGGGTCGTGTATTCCCCTCGAACATCAGTATATGTTGAAGTCGAAGGAAGATCACTTGGCAATGAAAATTGAACATATACCTCAAGATAGGGTGATCCACTAGCAAGATGAGTCTCCATCATTGCCTCCAAGCTCCGAGGACCTTTGATGTCGAATGAGTCATATCTCACGGATCAACCGGCGAAAAATCTATACTTAATAGATCGAACTTTCATTATGCGTTGTTCCAAGATTTTACGCCTAATTCTTTTGCGCGAAGTTTTGTCAAATCTATGTTCCTAAGTTAAAACCCGATCGTCTTTGTGTTTTCCGATAAAAAAACAACACCATTTTTGGTGTTACAAACCTCACCATCATAGTAAATAACAGCATTAATACGTTCACTCATCTTAAGTTTCTATTTTACTTTTGCCTCAATTTACATTATGCAACTTTGAGAATGAAATTTGGCTGATTTATAGTCTAAGGATTGCGGATCATCAGAGCAAAAGAGCGTCCATGTGGGAGCTTTTATCGAGACTCTTCTTGACGAAGCATCCTGCTTGAAGCGTTTTGGTCACTATTTGTTCAGAAACGTCTTCTCAAAATTATATTACCAGTGACTATTGTAGCAAAAGAGCGTTCACGTGGGAGCTTTTTCAAGACTCTTCTTGATGATGCATCCTGCTTGAAGCGTTTTGGCCACTATTTGTTCAGAAACGTCTTCTCAAAATTATTTTGCCAAAGACTACTGTAGCAAAAGAGCGTCCACGTGGGAGCTTTTTTCAGTACTCTTGCTGACAGTGCATCCTGCTTGAAGCGTTTTGGCCACTATTTGTTCAGAAACGTCTTCTCAAAATTATTTTGCCAGAGACTACTATAGCAAAAAAAGTCCACGTGAGAGCTTTTTTCAGTAATCTTGCTGACAGTGCATCCTGCTTGAAGCGTTTTGCTCACTATTTTTTCAGAAACGTCTTCTCAAAATTATATTCCCAGATACTACTATAAAAAAAATTCAAATAATTTTTATTTTACTGATATATTTTTCCCAAAACTCTAAACTTAAAATTATTCTAATTAATTAACCCTAAAATCTAGTCTATTAATTTTCCCCTAGAAACCCTAAACCCTAAGACCCTAAAAATTCCTAAATCATAGCACTAAAACCCTAAAAACTCATACCCTAACACTAAAAACAACTAAAAAGCCCATCGGGGGTGAAGGGCAAAAGCGCGTCCACGAGGGAGCGCTTTTGCCACATCAGCAAAGTACGCCCTCAAGGACGCATTTTTTGCTGATGTGGCACAAAGCGCTCCCTCGTGGACGTGGTTTTTTGTTTATCCCCTGAAAACACGCTGATGTGGACGCGTTTTTGGGGGAAATGGCCTTTTCCGGTAAATAATTATTTTTTCGACCCTTTTCCATAATTTTTTTAAAAATGGTATATTTAGGTCATTTGCCCGGCATTCAAGCCATTTTCTTTTTTATTATTTGATTAGGTAAGGCATTTCGTGGAGCTTAAGATTTTAAGACCATTAACATTTGAATTAGGTTAAATTGGGTGTTGAAATTAGGGATGTAAATAAGATATTGGTGTTTGTAAGTTATTAGAGTTTGACTTGAAAAGAATTTAAATTTGATTCCGTAATTATTGACTCGAGCTCGAGCTATCGGTTGAGCCCAATTTAAGGATGGTAATGGAGCTGGGTGAAGTCGATGTTGCTAAGTCCACTACCACTCCACAGTTGGCACCCTTTGCTCCACCCTCTGCCCCTCTCCACTTTGGATATATAATCTTGAAATCCACTACAACCTCCATGGATGTTGGATGCATGCATCCCTACTCCGCTTCAATTTAATTTTTGCTACTTCTTTTTACTATATTCAATATTTTTAAAGTCAATTAAATATTTAAACATAAAATATATTAATTTTTTATAATATATTATTATATTTTTTCCCTTTTATAGTTATATATATACAAAGATTAAATGGTAATTTTATATAGCGGAGCGGAGCAGAGCAATAAATTATCATAGTCGCTTCATACTTACCGTCTACAAGAACAAACCACCTCACATCCACTTTTCAAAAAAAAATCCACTACATATGAAGCGGAACAGTTCAAAATCCATGGCGCGGTTCACGTTTTGCCATCCCTAACTGAATTCGAGCTTAGTAATACTTGACTCGAACAACTCGTGAGCCTTATCAAGCTTTACATATTTTTATATTATCAAATTACGTTATTGCTATAACACCCCTCACCCGTATTCAATGTCGGAATAGGTTTACGAGGTATTACCGATCAATACATATCATTTAACATACATAACTCATATATTTATGCATTCATACTCAAATATCATTTAATCGCAAACACATTGTCCCTTATAAGGGCCTACGAGGCCTTAAACATGCTTTAGAAGTGGTTTGGGACTAAACCAATAACTCGAAAAATTTTTGGAAACTTAGAAAAATTTCAATCATACAGGGGTCACACGCCCGTGTGAACAGGCCGTGTGCCTCACACGGCTAGTAGACACGTCCGTGTCTCAGGCCGTGTGAAAACAAGGCATACATTCTGACTTGGGTTACACGACCGACCACACGCCCATGTGTCTAGCCCGTGTAACCTTCGAAGCGGCCACACACGCCTGTGTGCCAGGCTATGTGCTAGGCTATGGCAAAGAACACATAGATTCAACATCAAATAATGGCATGGCTATGGCAACTCGAATAATAAGACCATAGAATAAATAGAATCTCAATACCATCCATCAACTAAATAATACACATTCAAGTTCAATTATATGAACTTACCTCGTATACAGAAATGACGGATCGAGTCGACTACTCGATAACCTTGCTTTTTCCCCCGATCTAAATGTGAATTCTTTCTTTCTTGATCTATATGAATTCAAAATTAACTTATTCAATCACATATTCTTTCAATTTAGTCCATATCACACTTTAAAGCACTTTTACACTTTTGCCCCAAGTATTTCACAACTTTTACAATTTAGTTCTTATTTCACAAAACATAAAATTCACATAATTTCAATAAAACCAATGCTTTCCGAATTACCAATATACCCTTAGCAGCCCATATTTTCCATTTATTTCACATTTCAACCACTCAATTTACACTTTTCACAATTTAATCCCTATTATGCATTTTCATCAAAAAATCACTTAATAAATCATGTAAAACTATCATCAAGCTTTCATATTTCAACATTAAACATCAAAGAACACATAGATTCAACAATGGCAACTCTCAAAATCTTTAACAGTTTCAAAATTTAAGGTACGGCCTAGCTAGAATAAGAAGCAACGATCTCAAAAACATAGAAATCATTAAAAACCGAGCAAAAATGGACTTACATGCTCAAGTAAAAAGTGACCGAATCTTGAAGCTATTTTAATGGTTTTCCCTTCTTCCACATTCGGTTGAGAAAGATGAAGACTAAGGTTTTTCTTTTGTTTTCTTTAATTTAATATCCTTTATTTACAATTTACAATATTAACCTTAATAATTTATCTTTAAAACACCAACTAATGTGTTCATAAATGTCCACTTACTCAAAAAATGGTCTAATTTCAACATAAGGACCTCCACTTTAATGATCCACAGCTATTAGACACCTTTAGCTAATAGAACATCAATTTTTCACTTTACACGATTTAGTCCTTTTTACCTAATTGAGCATTCAAATGCTAAAATTTCTTAATGAAAATTTCACACTATCATATATTCATGCTATAAACAATAAAATAATAATAAAATAAATATTTTGACTTCGAATTTGTGGTCCCGAAACCACTGTTCTGATTTGACTAAAAACGGGCTGTTACAATTGCACTTAATATATATGTAGCGATCCGATGATCAGGGGTGTCAGAAAGTGAAGCTCGGGACTTCGGTCCCGTAAAATGAACCCGTAAATATTTTTATTAGATATTTACGAGGTTAGATTAGTAGTGAATTAAATTTTCGTTAAGTAAATTTCGTGAAATTAGGAGTTGTGAAGGTATAAGGACTAAATCATTTAAGGGTTAAAAGTTTAATTATAGATTGAAATAAACTAAAGGGACTAATGTAGCAATGTACCATTAATTAAATTGGTTGGAAGGTGGCTGACCATGGTCTAATGATATATATGCATGTGTATATTATATATTATATTTATAAGTTAAATAATAATAGAAACATAATAAAAGAAAAAGAAATGAAAGTGGGAAGAAAGAGATGAATGCATGCAAATTAGAAAAAAGAAAGAAAAGAAAAGAATAACACGTACGGCCAGGAAATTTTAGGGTTCAAGCTCAAATTGGTTAATGCAATTTACTCTTTATCTTGTAATTTTTACGTTTTTTGGAATCCTGGTATCTAGGGCTACCCGATCTATGTTGTAATTTTTACTATTGTTCAAGATTTTAGATGTTGACATTGTTGAATAGTTTAAGTTTTAGGGATTAAATAGATAGATTTTTAAGTTAAAAATGAAAAAGGACTAAATTGTAGAATAAATTATTGATTTTGAGCAATAGGGACTAAATTGAGAAAAATTAAAATTAATGGGTCAAATTGGAAAAGAGGAAGTTATTTTTCGTTTAGAGTGAAATTAGTATAAAAATATAAAGTTAAATGTGAAAGTTCAAAACTAGTCTTGATTTAGGTACTAAATTGAAGTTTAAGCAAATATAGTGTAAAATTTGAAATTTAATGTGAAATTGAAATGTGTAATATTAATGTGATTTAATTGTTTTATTTTGTAGCTAACATTGTACCGAAATCCTCGAGTAATAAGGGGAAAGATAAAATCGACGTCGAATAGCTCGAAATTCACGGTTTGTATTTCTATAATCCGAACTAAATAATAAATTGTTACATATTTAATTGTTTGCATATGCTAAGCATTTGAGGTGAGTACTTTGGTACTTTGAGATTGAATTGAATTCAAAGTGGATTCGAAATGGATTGATTTTGAATATTATGAAATATGTGGATTATATGAATATTGAATTGACTATATGTGATAATGTGTATATATGTGAAATTGAGACATTGATTGTATTGAAAAGTGAAATGAAACCTTATTAACTGTTCGGGCTGGGTCGGATATAGATGACATGCCATAGGATAGGAAGAGTTCAGGGATTACTTCGACCTCGATTCGATGAGGCACTGGCTGCTAATTTGCTTCGGTTTAATCGATGAGACACTGGGTGTCAATTTATATAGCGTTAGGCGCAGTTATTACTTCGGATTTATCCGATGAGGCACTAGGTGCCAAACTGGTGTGTTGGTTGGATTTGTGTATCCGTCTGAGTCTGAGTCGTGTTAATAGGGAAAATAAACGATAAAATTGATGTGTTCGATATTGAAATAACATGGTTGAGAAATGGAAATGAGATGAGAAAATATTGAAATGGAAAAGATGAGAAATGAAATATGAAATAGTATGATGTTGTGAATATGGATTGAATTATGAGAAATGAAATATGAAATGATGGAATGAGATGTGGAACTTTGAAATGAATTCAAGTATTGAACAAAGAGATGAATCATGCCATTGCATGAGTAGTAGTATGCAAATGCTATATGAAATGCCATTAATCTGTGTTTGAACATGTGAAAATCTTAGTAAATGTGAATAAAGAATGAGCAAAATTATATTATTGATTTTGTAACTCATGTACATAGCTTACTTGTTGCATTTTGCATTTTAACTACTTATATCACGTTTATATTATTTGGATTATAGAAATACTACTGAGTTTTACTCAGCATACGGTTTTGTTTCCGTGCGCAGGCTAGGTACTGTTCGACTTATCGTCGACTCAGCACCAATTAACAAATCCCGAGCTCAAGTGTGGTGATATCTTATTTTGTAATGGCATGTACCTAAGGAGTCCTTGTTGATATGTTTATAATGATGATATTTTGGTTTCTTAGTTAAATGATGTTTATATGTATATATGGTTATGGTTGAAGTTAGGTTTTGGTATGTGTTTTTAGTTTTAAAGCTTGATATCCCAAGTAACTAGATTTTAGTTCAATATTGGCAAATTTGTTATGGATGAAAGTCTTGAATGATTTATGCATTGTTGAAATGTTTGAGTATATAAAATGTGGTACTAATGAGGGTACATTGGTTAGGCATATTAGGTGATGGATTTGGTATATTTTGAGCATGTTTAATCGTATTTTGAATAGGTTAATTGATTTGTAATTGAGTTGTTTAGTGTCCAAGCAAGTAGAAAATGGTAAACTTGAGTTTTAAGGTACTTTTAGGTGAACACGGCATGGCACACGGCAGTGTGTCACACACAGATGTGTAACCCAAGTTAGTGTGTTACACGGGATGAGACACGGCTGTGTGTCTCAAGTCAGTGAGTTACACGGGTAAGGACACGGGCTGGGACACAGCCGTGTGTCCCAACTTCGAGAGTCACAAGGCTGGGGCATTCCACACGGCTGTGTGTCCCCTATTTTTGGGAATTTTGAAAATGGCCCTAAACTTGCAGAATTATTCCAAATTAGTCCCTGCCTGTTTTTAAACTATTTTTAGGGTCCCGTAGACTCGAAATATGGACTGTAAAAGTAACTTTTACTCTGAATTAGAATGGATTAGCAAACCTAAATTAAGTGCATTCCACTAACATCATCGAAGATAAAGAAATTAAATAGTTAGAGTATGGACCTATATTCTGATGCTAATAATTGGAATAGTCTTGTTATGTATTCCAACTTCTAGCATTCAAGAAGGGATAAATAGTGATAAGAGTGTAGACAGTGGAAGATCAAGTTTAGCATTGCATAGCATGATTCATTATTAGATTGAATAAGACACTCTTACGTAAATATTAAATTTGCATGTATTGCTTCTTGTATATTATAATGTAAATGGCTAGCTTACATGTCTAATTAAGATTTATTATCTGTTTTGAATTGTTAGTAATGCTCGTGACCCTAATCTGACAATGGAGAGGGGTTAAGGGTGTTACATAATTGGTATCAAAGCTACAAGTTTAGCCGATTCTCGGACTAAATCGAGCTTAGAATTAGGTTTAGAGGTACATGCCATAGTTGAGTTGGGATTTGGACGCTGATTTTAATTGTTTTTATTTTATAGTTAAAAGATGGCAAACGGATCTGATAATGAAGTTGAACATGAGTTTTACTCTAGCATTGAACAGACTGATGATTGTGAGGAAACGGAGTCAGTAACTCCGAATGTTAACACAATTAGTGCTCAACGACCTAATGTTGAGCAAGATAAGAATGATGGAGAGGTGATTCAAATCTACTAAGAGCTATCGCTGATGCACTTCATCATTTTGCGGGAACTACTTCTTCTACAGTGCCTACATCTACTATTCGACGGGCTCTGATAAAAGAACTGCAGAGATGGTGCGATTGAGTTTTTGGGGTTAAAAGGGGTTGATCCCTAAACAATCAAAGTTTGGATTGAATCCACTAAGCGTTTTTTACAACAACTTGAATGCAACCCGCGCGGAAGCGTAATTTGTGTTGTCAGTGACAAGCCACGTATCTATTGAATAGGCCAATTAGGAATTCTTCCAAAAGGAAATACATCGGGGAATTGTACATAAAAGATAGAAGGCAAGAGTTTTTGCTGTTAAAGCAGAGTGGGATGTCAGTGACTGATTATGAACGGGAGTTCGTATGACTCAGTAAGTACGCTACTGAATTTGTACGATCTGAAATTGAAATTTGTAAGCGATTTTTACGTGGGCTATGTGATAAACTTCGTGTACAGTTGGTATCGCACTGAATCACAGAATTTTTTGATCTAGTCGAATAGGCAAAGATGGTAGAACAATCCTTGGGACTTGATAAAAAGGCTGAGGTTACTTGCACTACTGGAAAGCGGTTTGGAGCTACTAGCTCACATCCATAATCGAAACGAACTAAAGAATTTCGTGGTGGCTGGAAATTGACTTTTAAGTTCGACAGACCTGATAGAAACTGTGATCGAAAACCGACTGTGTCCACTGGTAGTGTGAGAGGTCTGTCTAGGGATACTGATATTTTGAATTGTGAACATTGTAGGAAAAAGCACTGTGGTGAATGTTGGAAGCTAACTCGAGCTTGTTTTCACTGTGGATCTACGGAGCATTTTGCTCGAGAGTGTCCGAAGAATGAGAATGCTACCCATGTTACTTCTCAGAGCTCTGTGCCTGCATCTATGGGTTACAGATCAGGTCGCGATGGTTCTTTTGCTAGAGGCGGTGCTAAGAAAGGAAATGATGCTGTTACTCACCAGTCAGAGTCCAAAACGCCAGCACGAGCTTATATTGTATGGACACGTGAGGATGGTGATGCTACCGACATTGTGGCAGATATCTTTTTATTGCATTCAGAACCTATTTATGCTTTGACAGACCCGGGATCCTCACACTCATATGTTAATGCTGAGTTTGTTAAATTAGAAAGTTTAAAAGCTGAGATGTCTAGAGCATCGATAGTTGTGTCAAGTCTTTTGGGGCAGTCTGTAATAGTGGATCAGGTGTGTCGGTGATGTCCGTTAGAGATATAAAATATAACTTTCCATGTTGATTTGTTGATAATGCCATTTGGCGACTTTGATTTAATTTTTGGAATGAATTGGCTTACTAAGCATGGAGTGATTTTGGACTGTCGTAAAAAGAAGTTTGTGGTTCAGAGTGAAGACGGTAACATAATTGAAGTGAATGGTGTTCGAACGAGTGGGTCAACTCATATCATTTCGAAAATTCGAGCTAATAAACTCCTCAATCAAGGCTGTGAAGCTTTTCTAGCCTATGTTATCAACTCGAATTCTGGTAATAGTCAGAGTAGTAAAATTTGAACTATTTATGAATTCTCTGATGTGTTTCCCGAGGAATTATCGAGATTACTACCAGATCAGGAGGTTGAATTTGCAATTGAAGTGTTTCCTAGAACGGCTCTGGTATCAATGTCTTCTTATCGTATGGCACCAATGGAGTTGAAAGAATTGAAGGTGTAATTGCAAGATTTGTTGGATCGTGGCTTTATACGCCCTAGTATATAACCCTGGGGAGCTCCAGTATTATTTGTTAAAAAGAAAGATGACTTGATGCGACTCTGTATAGATTATCGATGATTGAATAAGTTGACGATTAAGAATCGATACCCCCTACCTCATATCGATGACTTGTTTGATCAATTAAAAGGAGCTTCTGTCTTTTCTAAGATCGATTTGAGATCGAGTTACTATCAATTGAAAGTAAAAGATAGTGATGTACCTAAGACAGCGTTTCGTACGCGTTATGGCCATTATGAATTTTTGGTGATGCCTTTTGGGCTAATGAATGCTCCGGTAACATTCATGGATCTCATGAACTATATTTTCCAACCGTATTTGGATCAATTTGTAGTAGTTTTCATTGACAACATCTTGATCTATTCGAAATCTGAATCTGAGTATGAGTAACACCTCAGAATTGTTTTACAAGTGTTATGAGAGAAACAATTATATAGAAAGCTTAGCAAGTGTAAATTCTGGTTCTAATAAGTTGTGTTTTTGGGACATGTTATCTTGGCAGATGAGTTAGGGTTGACTCAAAAAAATTGAAGCCATTGCTTAGTGGAAAGCACCGAGGAATGTGTTAGAGGTTCGTAGTTTTCTTGGTTTTGTTGGTTACTATAGAAGATTCGTAAATAGATTTTCGAAGATAGCCTTGCCGATGACAAAGTTGTTGCATAAAAATGTTCAGTTCATTTGGAGCAATGAATGCTAAGAGAGTTTTGAGAAATTGAAACATACGTTGACTGAAGTGCCAGTTCTAACTTTACCTGAATTGGGAAAAGATTTTGTGGTATACAATGATGCCTTATTGAATGGTCTTGGTTGTGTCTTGATGCAAGACAAAAAAATGATTGCATATGCGTCTCGTCAACTAAAATCGCATGAGCATAACTATCCGATGCACGACTTAAAGGTAACTGCTATGGTTTTTGCTTTGAAAATTTGGAGGCACTATCTGTACAGTGAAAAGTGCCACATTTATACTGATCACAAAAGTCTTAAATACCTCCTAACACAAAATGAGTTGATTTGAGACAACGATATTGGGTCGAGATTTTAAAATATTATGATTGTGTTATTGATTACCATCCTAGTAAAGCTAATGTCGTAGCTGAAGCGTTGAGTAGGAAAGCGGCTGTTGAATTGCGAGCGATGATTGCTTAACTTAGTGTCAATGATGATGAGAGCTTGTTGGCTGAGTTGAAGGTCAAATCGATATTGTTTGATCAAATTAAAGTAGCACAGTTAGATGATGTTAAGTTAGCGAAGAAAAGAGAATTGGTTCAAAATGGCGCAATAGAAAGTTTCAGTATTGATAATTGTGATTGTTTGAGATTTCAAAATCGAATCTGTATTCTAGATGTTGCAGAATTAAAATAGTTGATACTTCATGAAGCTCATGATAGTCCTTTTGCTTTGCATCCTAGAGGAACAAAAATGTATAGCGACCTACGAGAAATGTATTGGTGGCCCAAAATGAAAAGAGAAATAGTTGAGTTCGTAGCTAAATGCTTAACTTGTCAACGAGTTAAGGTAGAACATCAAGTTCCCACAGGATTACTTCAGCCTATTTCCATTCTTGAGTGGAAATGGGAACGCATCATGATGGATTTCGTAACGGGATTACCATTATCTCCAAGCAAGAAAAATGTTGTGCGGGTGATAGTTGATCGGTTTATGAAATCGACTCATTTCATTACAATTAGGACTGATTGATCACCTCAAAAACTTGCTTAAGTTTACATTCAGGAAATTGTGAGATTGCACAATGTCCCTATGCCGATTATCTCTGATCAAGATCCGCGTTTCACTTCATGATTTTGGAAACAGTTGCATGAATCTCTTGGTACGAGACTCAATTTCAACACAACTTTTCACCCGCAGTCAGACGTACAATCTGGACGTGTTATTTAAATTTTAAAAGATATGTTTCGCACTTGTGTAATCGATTTTGAATCAGGCTGGGACCATTATTTACTTTTGGCCGAATTCGTATACAACAATAGTTTCCGATCGAGTATTCAAATTACTTCGTACGAAGCCTTATATGGTCGTAGGTGTCGAACACCTGTTTGCTAGATGAAATTAAGTGAAAGAAGAGTTGTTGGGCCAGAACTGATTCAAGAAACGGAATACATTGTTAAGATAATTCGAGATAGATTGAAAACTGCCTTTGATAGACAGAAATCGTATGCAGATTTGAAATGTCGAAATATTGAGTTTTTAGTTGGAGATAAAGTATTTCTAAAGGTTTCACCATGTAAGAAAGTCCCGCGTTTTGGCCAAAAAGGGAAGCTGAGTCCTCGTTTTATTGGACCGTATAAGATAACTGAAAGAGTAGGACCAGTTGCGTATCGGTTGGCATTACCAGAGGAATTACAGAAAATGCACAACGCTTTCCATGTTTCAATGCTTAGAAAGTATCGATCGGATCCGTCACACGTTATTTCAACAGAAGAAATTGAAATTCAACCTGACTTATCTTATGAAGAAGAACCGATCAAAATTTTAGCTCGCGAGGTGAAAGAATTGCGTAATAAATGTGTCCTGTTAGTAAAAGTTTTATGCCATAGTCATAGTGTCGAACAAGCGACTTGGGAGCTAGGAGAGACGATGAGATCTCAATATCCCCACCTCTTTTTAGGTAAATTTTGGGGACGAAATTTATTTAGGGGAGAACTGTAACGACCTGATAATCAGGGGTGTCGAAAAGTGAAGCCCGGGACTCCAGTTTCGTAAAATGATCCCGTAAATATTTTTATAAAATATTTATGGGGTTAATTTAGTAGTGAATTAGATTTTGGTTAAGTAAATTTCGTGAAATTAAGAGTTGCTAAAGTACAAGGACTAAATCGCTTAAGGGTTAAAAGTTGAATTATAGATTGAAATAAACTAAAGAGACTAATGTAGCAATTGTAGAATTAATTAAATTGGTTGGGAGGTGGCCGACCATGGTTTAATGATATATATGCATGTGTATATTATATATTATATTTATAAGTTAAATAATAATAATAGAAACATAATAAAAGAAAAAGAAATGAAAGTGGGAAGAAATAGATGAATGCATGCAAATTAGAAGAAAAAAAAAAGAAAGTAAAGAAAAGAAGAACACGCACGACTAGGAAATTTTGGGGTTCAAGCTCAAATTGGTTAGTGCAATTTAGTCATTATCTTGTAATTTTTACATTTTTGGAATCTCGACACCTAGGGCTACCCTACCCATGTTGTAATTTTTAATATTGTTCAAGATTTTAGATGTTGACATTGTTGAATAGTTTAAGTATTAGGGATTAAATAGATAGATTTCTAAGTTAAAAATGAAAAAGGACTAAATTAAAGAATAAATTGTTGATTTTGAGCAATATGGACTAAATTGAGAAAATTCAAAATTAAGGGGTCAAATTGGAAAAGAGGAAACTAATTTTAGTTTAGAGTGAAATTAGTATAAAAATATAAAGTTAAATGTGAAGGTTCAAAACTAGTCTCGATTTAGGGACTAAATGGAAGTTTAAGCAAATATAGTGTAAATTTGAAATTTAATGTGAAATTGAAATATTTAATATTAATGTGATTTAATTATTTTATTCTGTAGCTAACGTCGTACCAGAATCCTCAAGTAAAAAGGGGAAAAATAAAATCGACGTCGAATAGTTCAGAATTCATGGTTTGTGTTTCTATAATCCGAATAAATAGAAGATTGTTACATATTTAATTGTTTGCATATGATAAGCATTTGAGGTGAGTACTTCGGTACTTTGATATTGAATTGAATTCAAAGTGGATTGGAAATGGATTGATTTTGTATATTATGAATATGTTGATTATATGAATATTGAATTGACTATATGTGATAATGTGTATATATGTGAAATTGAGATATTGGTTGTATTGAAAAGTGAAATGAAACCTTATTAACTATTCGGGCTGAGTCGGATATAGATGGCATGCCATAGGATAGAAAGAGTTTAGGGATTACTTCGACCTCGAGTCGATGAGGCACTGGCTGCCAATTTGCTTCGGTTTAACCGATGAGACACTAGGTGTCAATTTATATAGCATTGGATTCGTGTATCCATCTGAGTCCGAGTCGTGTTAATAGGGAAAATAAACGATAAAATTTATGTTTCGATATTGAAATGTCATGGCTGAGAAATGGAAATGAGATGAGAAAATATTGAAATGGAAAAGATGAGAAATGAAACATGAAATAGTATAATGTTGTGAATATGGATTGAATTATGAGAAATGAAACATGAAATGATGGAATGAGATGTGGAACTTGAAATGAATTCAAGTATTGAACAAAGAGATGAATCATGCCATTGCATGAGTTGTAATATGCAAATGTTATGCTATATGAAATGTCATTAATATGTGTTTGAACATGTGAAAATCTTAGTAGATGTGAATAAAGAATGAGCAAAATTATATTATTGATTTTGTAACACATGTACATAGCTTACTTGTTGCATTTTGCATTTTAACTACTTATATCAAGCTTATATTATTTGGATTATAGAAATACCACTGAGTTTTACTCAGCATACGGTTTTGTTTCTGTATACAGGCTAGGTACTGTTCGACTTATCGCCGACGCAGCATCAATTAACAAATTTAGAGCTCAAGTGTGGTGATATCTTATTTTGTAATGGCATGTACCTAGGGAATCCTTGTTGATATGTTTATAATGATGATATTTTGGTTTCTTAGTTAAATGATGTTTATATGTATATATGGTTGTGGTTGAAGTTAGGTTTTGGTATGTGTTTTTAGTTTTAAAGCTTGATATCCTAAGTAACTAGATGTTAGTTCAATATTGGTAAATTTGGTATGGATGAAAGTCTTGAATGGTTTATACATTGTTGAAATGATTGAGCATATAAAATGTGGTACCAATGAGGGTACATTGGTTAGGCATATTAGGAGATGGATTTGGTATATTTTGAGCATGTTTAATCGTGTTTTGAATAGGTTAAATGATTGATAATTGAGTTGCTTAGTGTCCAAGCAAGTAGGAAATGGTAAACTTGAGTTTTAAGGTACTTTTAGGTGCACACGGCCTGACACACGACAGTGTGTCACACACAGGCAACACACACAAGCGTGTAACCCAAGTTAGTGGGTTACACGGGCTAAGACACGATCATGTGTCTCAAGTCAGTGAGTTACATAGGTAAGGACACGGCCGTGTGTCCCAACTTCGAGAGTCACACGGGCTGAGGCATTCCACACGGCCGTGTGTCCCCTATTTTTGGGAATTTTTGAAAATGGCCCTAAACTTGGTCCCTGCCTGTTTTAAACTATTTTTTGGGTCTCGTAGACTCGAAATAAGGGCTGTAAAAGTAACTTTTACTCTGAATTGGAATGGATTAGCACACTGATAAACCGAAATAGTAACATATTTTAATCCCAAATTTAGTATACTTTTGGATTAATTATCCCTTATTTTATGTAATTTGGTGCTCTTAATCCTTTCTTTTCATGTCTTATACCCAGGAAAGCACCCAAGGATAAAAAGAACGAGAAACGGGCTCAGAACAGACCAAAATGGGCCAAAGAAGAAATCGACAGGGCTGGACCTTAGCCCACACCTACGCGTGCCTCACCGATCATCTAGAACACGGTCTTCCCTCGATTCACACGGCCGTGCCTCATTAAAGAAGTCCGAGCACGGCCTGGCCACGATCCATACGGGCGTGTGCCATGGCCGTGTCCCTGTCGCTGGAAAGAGCAATTTCACTCGGATTTGGATGCTTGGAGGAAAAGAAGCACACTCCAAAGTCTAATTAAACCCCTAATTAGGAATTGTACTCAAATTAGGATACTTGGAGGCCAAGTAACACATCTCAAAGCCTATATAAACACCCTAGGGGGCAACTTATTCGGGGAGTTCGGCGAAGCCTTCGCTGCTGGCTTTTTTGTCCAGGGCGGTTAGCTAGGCCAAGGAGCCAAGCCGAAAAGGTCAGAGTTGTGGGAATCACTCGAAGGTAGCCAGTTGATCCATCTCAAGAAGCCGGGATTCTACTCAAGATGGCGGATCTCTCCTTCAATTCCTTTAGGGAGTTTTAGGGATTTCTTATGTTTTGTTTTATCTTTTCTCTTGAGATGTTTTCTTATTTAGTTATGAACTAAATCCTTCAGATACCTTAAGGGGGTGAAACCTATGATGAATCTTGTTATTATTTTCTAAATTATATGATAAATACTTAGTTTGTTCTTAATTATGTGAGCTTTATCCAAATTTAATGTGCTTAGGTGGAGGAGGAATAGACCCTGCCTAAGAGGAGATCTAGCATAATTAAGGAGTTGATCGCACGCCTAAAGATAGGGTGACGAGATTTTGCCAGATTAGGGTGAAACCTAATATAGGAGTCCATAGATCGATTTACTGCTATTCTAGGGGGTTATTATAAGAGAACGAGAGTTTCACTAATTAACCTAGGGTTAGACGTTATTCGCCTCGAGAGAGGGTTTAATATACGTTAGGGAGTCTTACGGATCAAACTAAGTAAATAAATCATATGGTTCGGTGATAGATAACAAGTGAAGTCTAGGTGGATTCTTCCTGAGGGTATCATCTAAATCAACTGAGTTTTTCTAAAAGTTATCTCCCCAATTTTAGTTTTTTTTTCGTCTTTGTGTTCTTAGCTTAGTAGTTCTTTAATTTTAGATTAAAAGCAACTTCACTTATTTTAGGTTAAATAATAAAAAGAAAGTTAGTATTAGTACTTTTAGTTCCTTTGGGTTCTATAATTCGGTTTTGCCTAAGCTATACTACTATTCGATAGGTACACTTGCCTTTAATCGTTGTCAGAGTTAGTTTCCAGGTTAGATCATTCTCATTATATAAATTTTTAAAACTCTGACACACGATCACACACCTAAATTAAGTGTATTCCACTAACATCATCAAAGATAAAGAAATTAAATAGTCGGAGTATAGACCTATACTATGATGCTAATAATTGGAATAGTCTTGTTATGTATTCCAACTTCTAGCATTCAAGAAGGGATAAATAGCGATAAGAGTGTAAACAGTTGAAGACCAAGTTTAGCTTTGCATAGCATGATTCATTATTAGATTGAATAAGACACTATTACGTAAATATTAAATTAGCATGTATTGCTCCCTGTATATTATAATGTAAATGGCTAGCTTACATGTCTAATTAAGATTGATTATTTGTTTTGACTTGTTAGTAATGCTCGTGACCCTAATCCGACAACGGAGAGGGGTTAGGTGTGTTACAATATATTATTAACCCTAAGCTTAATTGTTGACCCGAGTTCAAGCTTGAGTATAAAAATTGGTGAATGAGCTTAATCGAGCTCGAGCTTAAAAATATATGTTCAATCGAGCTTGTGTTGAGTATCGAGCTTTGAATTTGGAGTTGAGCTCAAGCTTAAGCATGACAGTATTCAGGCTTGGTTTTGCTCTATTACACCCTACCATGAAATTGAAAAGGGTTAATATATATTTTTGGTACTTGAACTTGTCCACTTGTACTTAGTTAGTTCCTAATTTTTTTTAGAACCTAGTTGGTACCTAAACTTGTATTCCGTCAGCTAAGTTAGTACTTTGCACTAACACCGTTAGTTTGTGCTGATTTGGTAGTGCTAGCCAATCTAATAGTGCCATGTCACTGTCTCCGAGTATGCCACATGGCAAGCATACATTAAAAAAATTTAAATATATATAAATATATGAATTAATTAAAAATATATAAAAAATTTCACATCAAGAATGAACTTGGATAAATAGTTGTCCAAATACATCTAGATGTGTTTTTGGTAATTTTATTTTATTTTTAATATTTTTTACAAAATATCGGTTATTATTTTGAAAAATATATAAAAATAACTTTAAAAATTTATAGAAATATTTAAATATAAAAGCCTATAATTTTTATTCTTTTGAAATTATAAAAACAATATATATAATATATATTTTCTGAATCTATTTTTTAATAAATTTTTATATTTTTATAAATTTACATGCTTTTTTATATTTATATATATTATAAGCTTTTATATATTTATAAAAATTTATATTTTTATATTTTATATAATTTTTTCAAAATAATAACCTACAAATTTGATATTTTATAAAACTAAAAAAATATAAAAATTATCAATAAAAACACGTCTAGAATGAAACTGGAAAATTTTTTGTCCAGATATAGATGTCTCTGGACAACCAGTTGTCCATGTTCATTCTAGATGTTAAAAAAAATTCATACTATTAAATTAATTTATATAATTTTAATATTTTTAATTTATGCTTGTTATGTAGTGTACTGAGAGGTTGCCACATGACACCATCGAATTAGCTAGCAATGTTACATCATTACAAACTAACAGTGTTGCGGAGATATCTATCTGGTTGAAGAAATACAAGTTCATGGACCAACTAGATCCAAAAAAATTAGGAACCAACTAGATATAAATGGACAAATTTAGGGACTAAAATAAATATTTACCCAATTAAAAACAATAATGATTATGACTATTAAATTGCATTTAAAATTTAGTCCGGAAGCATGGCCGTATTTCGTGGAAGTGTATTGGAACTTTGCATCTTCACAAATTTCTTTATATGATAGGATAAGAAGTTCCGGTTCAAATCACCTTTAAACAACAACCAATAAACTTCCAATTTCTATATTTAAGAAGTTTCCAACACCCTTTTACTATACGACACTCCTTTTAAGCGTCGCCAGCGCTGCAATTTGGGTATTCAATGGAGTTTCGGAAATTCAGCTACAAATTCCCCAGGGCTGACCATTATGAATCTTGACACTTCTTATCTAATAAATTTCATAAATATTATTTTATGTCACTTTGAAATTAAAATTTGTATGTAACACTATGTTTATAATGAATTTATATATCGAATAAATTATAAGTGGAGTGATAAAAGTTTTATATATTGATTTTTTTTTTAATATTAGTAGAGATAAAGTCAAATTTTTTTGGGTAAAATTAAATTGTATTTTTTTTTATGAGAGTTAAAATGAAATTTCACTATTTTAATAGCTTATATATATTTTGAAAGGACTGATGTAACACCCCAAAATATATACTGCCAAAAGCATTAATTAACTAAGAAATTAGTTGTCGTCTTGATGGTTAAAAGCTTAGTATATTATTTAGAGGACCAAGATTCAAACAACACTGTTCCCATTTTTCTTCTTCTTTTTTTTTTAGCAACCTATGATCAAAACTAAACTAGGATATATATTAAATAGTATAAAAATATAATAAGTTTAGGTAGAAATCCAAATGGTAAGGCCTTTACATTTCTTCCCTTACTTTTGCAAGGTTCAAGTCACACTAAAATTATCCCCCATTTTCATTTTTTTCGACAAAAAGGATATTTTACCATTCAGCTCCCTCAAATTTCTGAACCCTAGATATTTAATATATTTTCCTGATTTCACATGGATTTTTATTTCCTCTTCAACCCTAAATAGAAAATTTCCTCTATTTTCTTTCTAACTCTTTTCTTTTCTTTTCTTTCACCCTGTTTTATTTCCATAATAATCTTACATTCATTACTGAAAAATTATTCTTTATTACCTCAAATTAAATCAATTCTCTATTAGCCCGTTTTTCCACTGTTTGTTGATTTATTGTCAATCATCTTCGGAATCTTATCAAAAGATCAGTAAGTACTCTTGTTCCAATTAGTAGAACCCATAAATTATGAGATTACATCGTTTCTTGTTAATCTTCCAAACTCGATCACAAATCTTTTGCAATTTTTGTCGAAAATCTTGACAAGCTTGGATAATCTTGAAAACTATTATTGATTCTTGTGTAAATGTCGTTTGAAGGACCCGATTCAAGTATCCCGGATCAGATTTGAACAAGAGGGACGTCGCTCGATCTTTCGATAACAAGTGTGTGTTCTTTTACGAGAAAATTAAGGCAAAATCGAGCCAATGATAGACCACACAGCCAACCACACGGGCCTGTGGGCCACTTGTGTGGACCACATGACCATGTTCCCCTGAAAACCTAAGAATTTTGCTTCTCACACGGCCCGAACCTCTCCACACGGTCATGTCTCCCCTATGGGTTGATATATCAAACACCATATGACCTAGACACATAGCCGTGTACTCCCTCTACACAGTCCAGGGCTTCCCACACAGCCTGCTCACACGGCCGTGTGTTCCCTACTTCTCAAAAATTATAATTTCGCTTAGAATTTTATGATTTATGCATATTAGTCTCTGAATGGTTCTTAAACTATTTTTAGTGATTTATTTTATACAATTGAGTCCCTGATTTTAGGATTAACTCTAGAATCCATGATTTATTGATTAGAATACTACTATACAAGCGTGCCATGTGATTTATACATGCCTTCTATGACTGAATTATCAATAAATTATTACTGTTACTCTTATTATCGAATTACCGATTGCATGAATTACATGTTTATTGTATTGTTGAACTGAATACATGACAACCATGTCTACTGTTACTGTTGATATAAACACATGTTAAACATGTTTACTATTACTGTATTGTATTGATGCTCACATTTCATATTGCATTACATGGGGCAGGACACTTTTAAAGGAGGAAGTGCTGGCAGTTTTAACTACAAACATTGGTGGTTTATCCACAAATTACTAGCAGCTATTATCTGCAAACCCATTGTGTATTCACAACCACTGGCAGCGTATTAACCTGCAAACACTGATGGTTTATCCATGACTTTTACTAGTAGCTATTATTTGCAAACTTGTTGTGTATTCACAACTACTGGCATCGTATTAACTTGCAACACTTTTGGTTCAACCACAAATTAGAGTGTCTGGGATATAATAATTATGGAGAATTCTAGGGAATTCTTACTATGGAGTGTAGTGGTCGAGTAAGACCTATTTATACTGTTAAACTGATATCGCTAAATATATTGCATCTTCATGCATTAACATGCTTGAATGAACTGTCAATTTTTGTTATGCTATATGATTACTAAAGTATTGGGAACTATTATTAAATATGCTTGGATTACTGTTTGGCACCAACTTACTTGTGATAGAACTCACACTGAGCGTCAAAACTCACTCTCCCTTTAATTTTCACCCTTATAGATAACCAGCCAAGTTAGGACTCGAACTCAACATCTGAAAAGTCTCAACTCGATTTCTAATTACAAAATTATTTTAGGTTTATTATATAATTTATTATATTATTCGAGGACTGTAATATCTTATTTTATACTATGGCATGAGACTTCGGATTTTGATTTTATTTCACATGACATTTAGTTTTTTTAGGGTAATAAGAGATTATTATTAATAAGTTATGCATGAAACCTTAATTTTTATAAAATAACCATTTATCACTTTTTCGCTGCTATATATTAATTAAGGCTTTGAAGATTAATAAAATGGTATTTAACTAAGTTTTCTACTAAATTAAACAAATGGTTCTAGGATGACTATTTTCAAAATCGCGATAGCTCACTGAGTCACTTTGGTAGCTAATGTAATCTTTCGAATTCGGGTCCAATATTTAGGTCGGGTTGGGAAGGTTATATTTGGTTGTATTAGAGCCTAGGTTTTCTAAACGCGGATCGTAACAATTTCAATAGACTTGCATGCATGCATCAAAAGGGGTATTTTAGAAAAAATCATGCCACAATTTTTTTTTGAAAAATTGATTTTCTGCAGGAAAATGAATCTGAGACTCCGGTGTTGGTCATACTTTAACTACTTTTAAAAACTTTAGATGGATTGTGAACTTCAGATTGTGATTATTTAGAAAGATAATCGATGCTTGAACTTTTGTTTGAAACTATAGATGTCGAAACCATTCTTTTATGTTTAGAAAAACGAGGATCGACTTAAAACGAAATATGGAGTCGCCACCAATCCTTTTTGTTTAGGTGTGATCGGATCACCTATAAAACATTTTGGCCTACGAAATTTAAAAAAACGGGTTTGAAAGTCGGTTATGTACGAGGAAGGATTAGCACCCTCGCAACGCCCAAAATTGGTACCTAATTGATTAATTGATGTCCTAATGTCGAAAATTTGAAAATATTTTAGAATACAATTCCGTTTTAAAAAAAATTAAATAACTCGAATTGGATATTGAGATTCTCTTGTTCTGAAGGAATATAATATCACATCCAGCACGATAGGATATGACGTTTCAAACCCTCGATGCCAAGATCCTCTCGTGATTTCCAAAGTTCATGCATTGAGATTTTTATAAGGATATTCAATTATTTGGAGAAACGAAAAAACCGAAGCCCAGCACAGTAGGGTACGATTTCTCGAATTTCCAAACATGAAATATTGCCTTGTTTTTTAGAAAACGTGGACAAAAGTTTAAAAGGATATTTGGTTATTTGGTCAAACGGAAAACCGAAACCCAGCACGATAGGGCACAATCTTCAGAGTTTCCAAACACTAAATATTGCCTTATTTCAAAAGGTTTTCAAATAGGTAATTTTAAAACCGGTTCAAAATACTTGGTTTGAAATTGGATGAAAGTCGGAGTGAAATCATAATGCAAGAATACAGAACAAAGGCATAACAAATAACATGAAATAAAGATACATAATAATATCATTTCTACAAAAAATGGATAATGATCATATGGAGCTATAAGGAATCTAAATTAAGGTGCACATTACACCACATTAACATTAACAATTGAAAGATAACAAATTAAAAGCTAAATAAATTTCCACAAATAAGAAGTAACAAATTTTAAAACAAACGAAAAAAAGAAGAGAACTTGAAATCATCAATATATAATCAATAAATTACATAGAAAACAAAAATTAAAACAAAGTATATAAAAATTTAACAAAAAAGGGGTATATTTAATAGTAATATACATATATGAATTTTGAAATTATACATATAAAAATGGTGTTATATAATATGATTTGAAACGAAATTTATAAACAATAAAGATCTAATAAAAATTATGTACATAATATAATAATGCATGCAAAATATTTAAAATCCATATAAAATTCTAGACAAACAATGTATATATAATAAAATGTTAGTAATTTAAAAGAATATAAGTAACTTAAATTAAAATATCCAAAAGAATGCCTAAGTGTATAAAAAATGATTTAAAGAATATACCAAAAAAAAGTATATATATATATATATATATATATATATGAATAACAAAATCTATATGACATGAGATTAATAATATACAAAATAATTTAAAACATAATATATTGGTTTAAAGATAATAGTATATAAAATAAAAATACATACAAGTATTTATAAAAATATTCGAAATAATAATAAATTATAAGAGTTTTTAAATTAATTATTACACAAGTCTTTAAAACAAAGAAATATATATAAAAAAAATTTAAAATGAACAAATTATAAAATAAATAATCTAAAAAAATTTATACTAATGAAAGTAAAAAAATAACAAACTAAAATAATGTAAAATTAGTGTAATAGTTTAAAATAATATATTAAAACAATTTCTATAAATGAATTATAAATAAATTTTAAAGGAAAATATATGTATATATAAACTGAAATTTAAAAATAACTCAATTGAAATCAAAACAGAATCAAAGGGTTAATTTTTAAACAAATAAAATTATGAAAACAGAATCCAGGACTTAAATAAAATGCGGATAAATGAACGAGGATTAAAAATGCAATATTCCCAATCACGAAAAAGCTGCGTTTAGACGGGGACTAAAATAAAAACAGAGCAAAAATTAAGGGCGAAATTAAAATAAAATAAAACTTAATTAAAAAGAAATAAAACGCGGAAGGAATAAAAGGGAAATTAGCCCTTCCATTACAAAACGCGCGGATCCTTCCCCGGGTCGGGTCAATGCGCGGGTCTTGGCTAAAAACGACGCCGTTTTGGGCTTAAATGACCCACGCCAAAATGACGTCGTGTGGGTCAGCTTTAAATAACAAAAAAAAAATAAAACAGAAACTCGTTTCTAAACCATCTCAAGAAAAAAAATAAAAAAAAAATGCTCTGAAGGCTCTCTGGGCTCCGACCTAGCCCCGTCACTGAGCCACCGTGCTCCGCCACCGTTCGCTGTCCTGCGCAGTGGTCGCAGATCCAAAAGGCACCGATTTAAACCCCTTTAGACGCCCCCAAACGCAGATCTAGGCTCCGAAACCCTAAACAAAGGTAGTGACCCTTCGGGTTTGGCCTTTTCGATTGCGGATGAAGGTAAAAAAATTCCCACAGTGTTTATACTATACTGGTATTATATCTTTGCAGAAAATAGGTTAGAAATGTAATAGATACCTCTAAATCAACTCTCTTCTCTTTGAGTTTTTTTATTTGTATTTTCTTGTCAAAAATCGTGAAGAAGAGATTTACAATGATTTGTTTCGGTCCTTTTAAAGGCCGAAATCGAAATAAAAATAAAAAATACAATCATTTTTTTCTTTGTTTTTCTTGCTGTGCTGGTTGTCCGTCATTTGGTGTAGGTACGGAGGCTCGTGACGTGGGGCGTCTGGTCATTTATATTGCGGATGTGGCGCCGCATTTGGTGGGACGTGCGGTGGAGGCTTGCGGCGCCAAAGGGAAACCCTAGGGTTTCCTGGTTGTTAGTGATTTGAGCTAGGTTAGGTTTTGGGCCGTGTATTGGGCTGAGATTATTTGGGTTTTAAAATTTGTAATTGACATGGACTGTAACATCCTAAAAATATGAGTATCGATATGTTGCATGTTTTGGTGTTTAGCTTGTGAATGATTAAATTTGTGTGCTTAATATAGTCTTGAGAAGGCATGGGATTATTTGGAATTAGAATAAATTTTAGTAATGAGTACTTTATTGAAGTGGAACAAGTGACCCTAATGTTTAAGGTAATTAAATGGCAAAAACTAGCATAAGATGAGCTAGTAGCAAGGTGGAATAGGCGCCATGAGTGTTTCTTGAGGGAAGAGGTTCGAATCCCATGGATAGCATTTTGGTGACATTTATTTTTGCTCTTTCTTAGCAAGTGTCGGCCAAGCTCTATTCTTGGTAAGGATGGACTAATTCTTTTATGGTAAGGTGGCTAAAGGTTATGGCAAACATGAATTTAGGGATAGAATTTGCTTGATTTTGGGGATAGGATTTCAAAACTTTTGGAAGGTGGAGGAACATAAGGCACCTCTTAAGGGAGAGTGTTTTGGAAAGGTATGATGGCCAAGTTTGACCATGTATGTGGACGGCATAGGGGCTAAGGGAATGGCCGGTTTTGGTGCTAGCTTGGTAGGATTAGGTGCTAAATGAGCACATCTTTCATTTGGTTATTTTGGGTGCTTTTCTTAAAAAATTTCTCCATTTTTCCCTCTCCATAGCCGAATGTGCCATAAGCTTTAGGGAAGCAATTGTTTCTTTTGGCCTTTTCTTTCTTTTACCATTTCGGTCTTAGGATTGATTATTCTCCAAATCTTTTTCTTCCCTTTGTGACCGAAACCATATAACCATCTAGGACCATTTCTTTTCTTCTCTTTTTCCTCTTTATTGCCGAATGCATATTGGTTTCAAAGTTTCTTCTTGGTTCATCTTCCATCCTTGGGAACCGAAATACAAACCTCTCATCTCCATTTTTTCTTTTCTTTTTACTTCTCACAAAAGACTCACAAACATTTCTCTCTTCCAAAAAAGTTTTCCACTATGGCCGAATGTTGATGACAATCTCCTTAGCCGAATCCTTCTCTCCACATCTATTCACTTCTCAATCATTCTTTTTATTCATACCTTGATCAATCGTGGTGTAGTGGAGTGTCGATCATTTCATCATCGATAGTCGATCTTAGTCATCATAAGAACGTGTGGACAAGGATTTCATCATTCAAGAACTTCGTGGCAATCAAGATAGGGACAAAAAGGGTTGTTAATAGCGTTTGGAAGAGGGGTGGTTCCGCTTTTCCCCTTAAATTCAAACGAAGGACTGTTTCAGCAATCCGAGATTTTCCACCGGGTTGTGGACCCTCATCCGGCGAAAATCAATTATTTGAAGTCATTCGTACTCCTGAGCCTTTGATTGTTCGTGGTTCTTCATCGGGTTATGAACTATCGATCGAGGAGAAATCACAAATAGCTGTTGTTCGAGATTCCGAGGGTAAAGATCTAGATCGTTCATCATTAGAATAGCTTTATATTAAATATTAGTGTTCTAATTAAGCGTGATAAATATTTAGGTATCGACGAGCGGGAAAGTATAGTACTCACCGTAATCAGGTGTGTAACTTCACACTTATCTCATGGGTTATACTATGCCGTAAGTATTCGATTAAAAATCGTAAAGTCGATAAAATTAGAAAATACAGTTTATTAGCACTTTTGGTGTGAAAGCATAAAAACGGTATTAAAGTTATGAAAATTACGAATTTGCCCTTAATAAGCTATATTGTTAAAAAGTGATATTTTGGGCCATATGAATTATTTTTGATAAATTGGCCAAGTGAGAAAATTGTGAAAAGGGCCTCATGTGTATATATGGGCCAAAACTGCTAGATCGATATATGGGCCAAAACTGCTAGATTGATATAAGGGCCAAAATTGCTAGATCGTTAAATGGGTTAAATTGTTATTTTGACTAATGGGCCAAGTTGATAACTTGTAATACGGTTTTTTTTTGTTGAAATTTACCTTAAGAATATATTGTGATGCATTCTATATATACATGACTGCATGGGTTGGGATAATTGACGAAGAGAAGAAAGACCTATTGCCAAAATCTAGTTTGGTGACACTGTCACAATCTAGTTCGGTGACTCTGTCACAATCTAGTTCGGTGGCTCTGCCACAAATATTTTAAATGGCTTAATGCCTGTGATTGGTGTGTTGGCGGGGTGGGTTGACTTGATCCCCACATGTGTGATGGTTGGTACGGGTGGTGTGTAGCGGATGGAAAATTAGGCTTGGTTGGGAATTGCATATCACATGCATTTTTTTTATTTGATTTATATATTGTATTTTTTTAAATGGGCTCAAGCCCAATTTAATGCTTAAATGGATTTGGCCCAGTGGACACGGTAAGTGGGTTACACATTGAGTTCTAAGTAACTCACCCTGTTTTTCTTACCCTTCTTAGGTAATAATAATTTATGGAGGCTTGGGCCGGGGATGACTTCGTGTGGAGGCCATACTACGAATGATGGGTTTTTATAAACTTGAACTTCTTTTTAATATTTTTATTTTTATTTAAGTACTATTTTGATTGCGATGTAATAAGGCCTCTGGTATTATTTTATAGATTTTTATTCGTGGATGGAATTTTAATATGTTTTAGTTACTTAAATGGGGCTATTTAAAACTTATAAATGATTTCTTAAGCTTGCGTATAAAGAAAAATAAAAAAAAGGGGATTTTCTTAAATATCACTTAATCCAAAATATTTTGTGAAAACTCTTTTATAAGTTTAAGATTTCCACCAATTATTTCTCTGAAAATCAAATTGTAAATTCTTATGTTTTAAAATTATGGTTTTCAAATAAATCTCGCTTATGATAAATTCCATTTTTTCAAAATCGTTTTGAAGAATTGTTTTCATTAAAAGCGTTGATGACTAGATGTAAATTCGAATTGTGTGGCATACCAAGTCTGGTCTTAACGCATAGGCCGGGTTTGGGGTGTTACATTTTATGGTATCGAGCCGCTTTCAAAACTCTACTGTGGTTTTGATTCAACAAATTTTTTGTTTAAAACTGCTTTTAATTTCTAGACTTTATGTTTTAAAGGTAGTATGGCACCACGAGCATCCTACACCAAGACAAGTAAGTATTTGTATATTAAATATTTATTATTGTGATATGAACATAGGAACACTCTAGAACTTCTAGTTTTAGGTGTCGAAAAACAGTAGAGATTGAGACTATAGGACGTGATTGCGAAAATAACTTTACCTCTTATATCTCATAAAATATCGTTAATAAACATCGAAATGGTATTCGATTCATAAAACTTGTAATCGATTAAATCGAATTAGTCATTATGAGCACTAGAGGACGTGGTCGTGGGCGTGGTAGACGTGGCCGTGGTAGAGGACGAGGTGCTAGAGATGCAAGCCAAGCGCGGGTCATATGTCGAAAATGGATGCACCGCTTCACCCGGAGTGAGATCGGATCACATGACCATTCGAGAGAGGACAATGCTTTGACTCAAGCAATGTTGCGAGTCCTTGAAAGGGTTGCTGGGACTAGAACCGGTCCAATGAGTTCGTGGATCAATTTGAACGACTTAAATCAAGTGGTGCCGAGTTTTTTGAGGTGTCTCCTGTAGCTCCGAATGTTGCGGAATATTGGCTCGAGGTCAGAGAGCGGATTATGGAATATTTGGAGTGCACCGCCGAGCAGAAACTAAGAGGAGCTGTGTCCTTGTTAAGGGACGAGGCGTATCAATGGTGGCTTACTGTTCGAGAAGGCGCCGAGGCTGCATTGGTTACTTGGGATTTCTTCAAAGCTACTTTTCAAGGGAAGTACGTCGGGACAAGTTATGTAGATGCCCGGAGGAAGGAATTCTTGAATTTGGTTCAAGGAAATAAGATAGTGGCAGCTTACGAGGCAGAATTTCTTCGTTTGAGCCGATATGCTCGCACAATAGTACCGACAGATCATGAGCGTTGTGTATGCTTTGAAGATGGACTGAATGATGAGTTGCGGGTACTGGTAGCCCCACAACAAGTACGGATTTTTGCCTCGCTTGTGGAGAAAGCCAAGATAGCCGAAGAGGCTAAGAATTCAGAACTTCAGAACCAGGAAAGAGTCAGAGGCAAGAGGGATTTTAAGTATTTGGGTTCTGTTAAAAGGTTCCAGAAAAGGCCTCGGAATGATGAGCCAGCTCAAGCTAGAGCGCCTGTGGTTACCAATCAAAGTCGGGACTATGCTGACTGTGGGAAGCGACACCCCGGGGAATGTTGGAGGAAAACTGGTGCTTGCTATAAATGTGGTTCCGAGGATCATCAGTATAAGAATTGCCCTCGACGATCTGATACGAATCAGGAAGCTCGTAACCCTGATGTTCAGCCAGCTAGAGGTACTCAGCAGCCACCGAGAGGTCGTGGATCGGGTCGCGGTGGTAATGGTAACGGACGTGGTCAAGGTACACCGGTCGAGGTAATGGCTTCGAGAGGTAACGCGAGGCAAGACAGTGGGGTTGGTCTATGCGGTTAGGCGTCGGGAAGATGGCGATGCACTGATGTGATAAGCGACGCGTTCTTCATCTTTGATGTACTCATATTCTTTGCTTTGATAGATATCGAGTCTACCCACTCGTATGTTGCTAGTGCCATATCTAGAAACACAATATTAGATCCGAGATTACCAATAGAGAGATGAACCGTAATTAGTCCTTTAGAACGATCGGTGTCGTGAATAAATTGTTTAGAGACGTGCCCTTGGAAATTCAAAGAGAAATATTTTTGGCGAATTTGATGGAATTGCCTTTCACGAGTTTGATCTTATTTTGGGCATGGATTGGTTGGTGAAGCACCGCGCGAAATTGGATTGTGCCGAAAAGAGGATGTCAATAAGGACTGTGGATGATGAGGAGGTAGTAATGATAGGCGAGCGAAGGAACTTTTTGGCAAATGTGGTATCCGCTTTGAAGGCGTATAAGTTGGTGCGTGAAAGGGTATGGAGCATTCCTAGCCTTCATTAGTGCTTTGGATACCAAGGAACTATCGGTGGAAGGTGTGAGAACGGTGAAAGAATTTTTAGATGTCTTTCCCGAAGAACTTTCGGGTCTACCTCCGATCGGAAGTAGAATTTGGCATTGAGCTTTTGCCCTAACGGCTCCAAAGTGTCTATTGCTCCTTATAGAATGGCGCCAGAAGGAGTTAGCGGAGCTTAAAGCTCAAATTCAAGAATTGTTAGATCGTGATTTATTCGATCGAGTGTCCCCGTGGGAGAGCACCGCTTTTGTTCGTCAAGAAGAAGGATGGGTCGATGCGTTTGTGCATTGATTATAGGTAGTTGAATATACTGACGATCAAGAATAGGTATCCATTGCCGAGAATTGACGACCTGTTTGATCAATTGAGAGGAGCTTCAGTTTTCTCCAATATTGATTTAAGATCGGGTTATCATCAACTCAAGGTGAAAGAGGCAGATATTCATAAGACGGCATTCCGAACTCGTTATGGACATTATGAGTTTTTGGTTATGCCGTTTGGTTTGACCAATGCACCAGCTACATTTATGGACATGATGAATCGAGTCTTTTAACCTTATCTAGATCGGTTCGTAGTGGTGTTCATAGATGATATCTTGGTATATTCGAGGAATGAAGAAGAGCATGACTCACATTTGCGCATTGTGTTGCAAATTTTGCGAGATAAGCAACTTTATGCCAAATTTAGTAAATGCAAATTTTGGTTGAAGGAAGTGACTTTCTTGGGTCATGTGGTGCCAACCGAAGGAATAAGAGTTGATCCTCGGAAGGTTGAGGCAGTGTTGGATTGGAAACCGCCGAAGTCAGTGGCTGAGATCCGGAGTTTCTTGGGTTTGGCTGGTTCCTATAGACACTTTGTTGAGGGGTTTTCGTTGATTGCTGCACCTCTAACCAAGCCACATTGCGAAAGGGGTACCGTATGTGTGGACCGATAAATGCAAAGAAAGTTTCGAGAAATCCAAGAAGATTTTGACTAAGCGCCAAGATCGATTCAACTTCGAGGTGGAAAAAGAGTTTATCGTTCTTCGTGATCGTCACACGGGTTTAGGATGTGTATTGATGCAAGGTGGAAAAGTGGTGGCTTATGCTTCTCGTCGATTGAGGCCGTACAAAGTCAACTACCCTACTCATGACTTAGAGTTGGGCTGCGGTGGTGTTTGCTTTAAAGATTTGGAGGCACTATCTCTACGGTGAGAAGTCGATCATTTATACGGACCATAAGAGTCTTAAGTACCTCCTTACCCAAAAGGAGTTGAACTTGAGACAACGGAGATGGGTGGAGTTGTTAAAGGATTATGACTTCTCAATCGAGTACCATCCCGAAAGGCTAATGTGGTGGCGCACGCGTTGAGTTGTAAGGTAGTATCGGTTAAGAGCAATGTTTGCTCATCTCGGTTTGTATGAGGATGGCGATCACAGCGGAACTTCAGTGAAGCCATTGTGGTTAGAAACAGATCAAGGAAAAGCAGTTATTAGATGAAAAGTTGGGTCCTTTAATCCAACAAGTTGAAAGTGGTATAATAGGGGATTTTGGATTAAACAAGGATGGCGTGCTGTGTTTTCGTGGAAGAGTTTGTATGCCCATGGATTCGGATTTGAGACAAATGATTCTACGAGAGGCGCATAGTAGCCCTTATGCTATGCACCCCGGAGGAAATAAGATGTATCGGGATCTCCGTGAGTAGTATTGGTGGCCAAGGTTAAAGCGGGAGGTTACTGATTTTGTAGGAAAGTGTTTGACGTGTCAACAAGTGAAGGTGGAACATCAATTACCATCGGGTTTATTGCAACCAGTAAAGATTCCTCTATGGAAATGGGAGCGGATAACGATGGATTTTGTTAGTGGGTTACCCTTAACACCTACTAAGAAAGATTACGTTTGGGTGGTAGTTGATCGATTAACGAAGACTGCTCATTTTCTACCTGTTTGTACGGATTACTCGCTGCAGAAGTTGGCTAAAATTCGTATGTATCCGAGATTGTGAGGTTGCATGGGATACCAGTGTCTATCATATCGGACCGAGGATCCTAGGTTTACATCGCGGTTTTGAAAGCTTTGCATGAGGCTTTAGGAACAAAGTTAAACTTCATGACGGCTTTTCATCCTCGATCGATGGTCACTCGAGAAAGAGTAATTCGATTTTGGAAGACATGTTAAGAGGTTGCGTGATTGACTTCAGAGGTAGTTGGGAGGATTTTCTACCATTGGCGAGAGTTCGCGATAATAATAAGATTACCAATCCAAATTCAAATGGCGCCTATGAAGCGTTATACGATCGTAAGTGTCGTGACCCTACTTGTTGGACTGAATTGGGGAACGACGGTTGTTGGGTCTGAGTTGATAATCGAGACGGAAGAGAAGGTAAAGGTGATTCGAGCGCGGTTAAAGGAAGCTTTGGATAGACAAAAGTCGTATGCGGATCTGAAGCGTAAGGATATTGAGTTTGCGGTGGGAGATCAGGTCTTTCTGAAAGTCTCACATTGGAAGAAAATTTTCAGATTTGGAAGGAAGGGCAAGTTGAGCCCTAGGTTCATTGGACCGTACCGTGTGTTGAAGCGTGTAGGACCAGTGGCCTATCAGCTTGAATTACCTCCGGAGTTGAGTCAGATTCATAGTGTTTTCCATGTTTCTATGCTGAGGCGTTATAGATCAGATCCATCTCACATAGTACCGGTAGAAGAAGTGAAGTTAAGGCCAGACTTGTCTTTCGAGGAAGAACTAGTGAAAATCTTAGACCGTGATGTTAAGGTGCTAAGAAAGAAGACTGCGTCGTTGGTTAAGGTTCTATGGCGTAATCACGGAGCGGAGGAAGCTACGTGGGAGCCTGAGGACGCAATTTGGCAACAATATCCTCATCTCTTTTAATCAGGTAAATTTCGAGGACGAAATTTTTTTTAAGGAGGGTAGAATTGTAACATCCTAAAAATATGAGTATCGATATGTTGCATGTTTTGGTGTTTAGCTTGTGAATGATTAAATTTGTGTGCTTAATATAGTCTTGAGAAGGCATGGGATTATTTGGAATTAGAATAAATTTTAGTAATGAGTACTTTATTGAAGTGGAACAAGTGACCCTGATGTTTAAGGTAATTAAATGGAAAAAACTAGCATAAGATGAGCTAGTAGCAAGGTGGAATAGGCGCCATGAGTGTTGCTTGAGGGAAGAGGTTCGAATCCCATGGATAGCATTTTGGTGACATTTATTTTTGCTCTTTCTTAGCAAGTGTCGGCCAAGCTCTATTCTTGGTAAGGATGGACTAATTCTTTTATGGTAAGGTGGCTAAAGGTTATGGCAAACATGAATTTAGGGATAGAATTTGCTTGATTTTGGGGATAGGATTTCAAAACTTTTGGAAGGTGGAGGAACATAAGGCACCTCTTAAGGGAGAGTGTTTTGGAAAGGTATGATGGCCAAGTTTGACCATGTATGTGGACGGTATAGGGGGCTAAGGGGGATGGCCGATTTTTGGTGCTAGCTTGGTAGGATTAGGTGCTAAATGAGCACATCTTTCATTTGGTTATTTTGGGTGCTTTTCTTAAAAAAATTTCTCCATTTTTCCCTCTCCCTAGCCGAATGTGCCATAAGCTTTAGGGAAGCAATTGTTTCTTTTGGCCATATCTTTCTTTTACCATTTCGGTCTTAGGATTGATTATTCTCCAAATATTTTTCTTCCCTTTGTGACCGAAACCATATAACCATCTAGGACCATTTCTTTTCTTCTCTTTTCCCTCTTCATTGCCGAATGCATATTGGTTTCAAAGTTTCTTCTTGGTTCATCTTCCATCCTTGAGAACCGAAATACAAACCTCTCATCTCCATTTTTTCTTTTCTTTTTACTTCTCACAAAAGACTCACAAACATTTCTCTCTTCCAAAAAAATTTTCCACTATGGCCGAATGTTGATGACAATCTCCTTAGCCGAATCCTTCTCTCCACATCTATTCACTTCTCAATCATTCTTTTTATTCATACCTTGATCAATCGTGGTGTAGTGGAGTGTCGATCATTTCTTCATCGATAGTCGATCTTAGTCATCATAAGAACGTGTGGAAAAGGATTTCATCATTCAAGAACTTCGTGGCAATCAAGATAGGGACAAAAAGGGTTGTTAATAGCGTTTGGAAGAGGGGTGGTTCCGCTTTTCCCCCTAAATTCAAACGAAGGACTGTTTCAGCAATCCGAGATTTTTCACCGGGTTGTGGACCCTCATCCGGTGAAAATCAATTATTTGAAGTCATTCGTACTCCTGAGCCTTTGACTGTTCGTGGTTCTTCATCGGGTTATGAACTATCGAACGAGGAGAAATCACAAATAGCTGTTGTTCGAGATTCCAAGGGTAAAGATCTAGATCGTTCATCATTAGAATAGCTTTATATTAAATATTAGTGTTCTAATTAAGCGTGATAAATATTTAGGTATCGACGAGCGGGAAAGTATAGTACTCACTGTAATCAGGTGTGTAACTTCACACTTATCTCATGGGTTATACTATGCCGTAAGTATTCGATTAAAAATCGTAAAATCGATAAAATTGGAAAATACGATTTATTAGCACTTTTGGTGTGAAAGCATAAAAACGGTATTAAAATTGTGAAAATTACGAATTTGCCCTTAATAAGCTATATTGTTAAAAAGTGATATTTTGGGCCATATGAATTATTTTGATAAATTGGCCAAGTGAGAAAATTGTGAAAAGGGCCTCATGTGTATATATGGGCCAAAACTGCTAGATCGATATATGGGCCAAAACTGCTAGATCGATATAAGGGCCAAAATTGCTATATCGTTAAATGGGTTAAATTGTTATTTTGACTAATGGGCCAAGTTGATAACTTGTAATACGCTTTTTTTTTGTTGAAATTTACCTTATGAATATATTGTGATGCATTCTATATATACATGACTGCATGGGTTGGGATAATTGACGAAGAGAAGAAAGACCTGTTGCCAAAATCTAGTTCAGTGACACTGTCACAATCTAGTTCGGTGGCTCTGCCACAAATATTTTAAATGGCTTAATGCCTGTGATTGGTGTGTTGGCGGGTTGGGTTGACTTGATCCCCACAGGTGTGATGGTTGGTACGGGTGGTGTGTAGCGGATGGAAAATTTGGCTTGGTTGGGAATTGCATATCACATGCATTTTTTTTATTTGATTTATATATTGTATTTTTGTAAATGGCAAGCCCAATTTAATGCTTAAATGGATTTGGCCCAGTGGACACGGTAAGTGGGTTACACATTGAGTTCTAAGTAACTCACCCTGCTTTTCTTACCCTTCTCGTAATAATAATTGATGGAGGCTTGGGTCGGGATGACTTCGTGTGGAGGCCATACTACGAATGATGGGTTTTTATAAACTTGAACTTCTTTTTAATATTTTTATTTTTATTTAAGTACTATTTTGATTGCGATGTAATAAGGCCTCTGGTATTATTTTATGGATTTTTATTCGTGGATGGAATTTTAATATGTTTTAGTTACTTAAATGGGGCTGTTTAAAACTTATAAATGATTTCTTAAACTTGCGTATAAAGAAAAATAAAAAAAAGGGGATTTTCTTAAATATCACTTAATCCAAAATATTTTGTGAAAACTCTTTTATAAGTTTAAGATTTCCACCAATTATTTCTCTGAAAATCAAATTGTAAATTATTATGTTTTAAATTTATGGTTTTCAAATAAATCTCGGTTTATGATAAATTCCATTTTTTCAAAATCGTTTTGAAGAATTGTTTTCATTAAAAGCAGTGATGACTAGATGTAAATTCGATTTGTGTGGCATGCCAAGTCTAGTCTTAACGCATAGGCTGGGTTTGGGGTGTTACATGGACTGTTTATTATTTTTATTTTATGTATTTTTGATGGTTTTATCAGACCAGGCCAAAATTGGCCTATTACAATAGATATACTTTAGTTTTAAAAAATTTTCGAAAAAATCACTATGAACACCCAAGGTAGATGTGGTAGGGGTAGGCCGCGTAAGGCTACACCTGTAGAGCTGCCTACTATCCAGGGAGAAAAACTGATCCGTGAGGAGAACTATATTGAGAATTCTACCACTAATGGTGACAAAGGTTACGAGAATGATGATGACATCGTGATTTAGGCAATGCTGAGGGTCTCGTAAAGGGTTACTAGAGCCCAAACTGGATCGAACAGGGTAGAAATGTTCAAGGGCATCGTTGGAATGACTCCCACTGTGGCTGAGTATTGGATGGAGTCGATCGAAAGGATTCTTGAGGACTTAGATTGTACTCCATAGTAGAAACTAAAAGGCACTATGTCCTTACATAGAGAGGAGCCCTATCGTTGGTGGTAATCTGTCATTAGGGGCACACAAGCTGATTGTATTAACTGAGAGTATTTTCAAGAGACCTTCCAAAATAAATATGTGGGCACTAGGTATGTGTAGGCCCATAGGCTTAAGTTTATCGAGGTGAAACAGGGAGACAATATGTGGTAGAAAATGAGGTTAAATGTTTTAGGCTCAACTGTTATGCGCAAGGAATGGTCGCCATGAAATAGGATAAATGTGTGAGATTCGAGAACGGGTTGCATTTCGACCTCAAGAATTAGGTTGCTCCACACCAAGAACGGGTGTTTAAGACCCTAGTTGAGAAGGCCAAGATCGTTGAGGAAATCAAGCAGGTAAATTGTAAGTAATGGGAGAAAAGTATGGTCCAATCAAAGAGAGATTCGGGCTCTACTAGTTCGAACTCTCGTCCTGTTAAACAAGCCAAAAAGGGTAGACCGTAACAAGGGGCTACTGTGGCTAATTCTGGAAATAGGACTCGCAACTGTTCATATTGCAATAAACACCACATGGATGAGTGTTAGAAAAAGTCAGGTGCTTGTCTAAGATGTGATTGACAGAGCACATGGTGAAAGATTGTCCTCATTAAAGTGGGCAAGAACAAACTCCAACCCAAAATCTGACCTAAAACTAGAGAACGGGTCTGTTACCTCCGATGGGCCAAAATCAAGATAGGGTCGCGATGTTGTTGTAATTGGTGCAAACTGAATCGAGGCTAAACAACCTACCCTTGTTTATGCTGTTAGGGGTCGAGAAGAGAGGGATGTGTTAGATGTCATAGTAGTTATCTTCACCATTAATTCTATCACATACTTTGACTTAATTTATATATGATCCATCCACTTTTATGTTTATCGTAAAATTTTTGAAAAATTAAGTGTTGGGATAGAGGAGACCATACTGATGTAATCACAGTAAGCCCCTTAGGACAATCCGTTATTGTAAATAAAATCTATAAGAGATGTCCATTGTAGGTTCAAGTGGTAGTGTTTCTCGCAGATCTTATGGAATTACCTTTTTTGGAGTTGGATTTAATTCTGTGTATGAACTGGTTAGTTGAACATCAAGTTATCCCAGATTGTGCTTTTAAAAGGGTAACTTTGAAAAAAACCGAGGGTAGAGAAATTGTTATGGTTGGGGAGTGAAGGGGTTATCTATCTAATGTAATATCTGCTATGGTTGCTGAGAGGTTAGTTCGTAAGGAGTGTGAAGCTTATCTAGCTTATGTAATGTATGAGAATGTTGATAGTACCACCTTAGATAACATCCGAACTGTTAAAGAGTTCCCCAATGCGTTTCCTGAGGAGTTACTAGGATTGCCTCAAAACTGCGAGGTAGAATTCGGGATTGAATTGTTGCTAGGAACCACTCAGGTGTTCATTGCTCCCTAATTCATGATGCCTAAGAAGTTACAAGAGTTGAAAATCCAACTTTAGGAGCTTTTGGATCGCAGGTTTATTAGACCTAGCGTTTCTCTATAGGGAGCTCCAGTCCTGTTCGTAAAAAAGAAATATGGTTCCCTAAGGCTCTGCATTGATTACCGACAACTGAACAAGTTAACTGTCAAAAATAAATATCCCCTGCCTAGGATAGATGATATGTTCAACCAATTTAGAGGTGCAACTATGTTCTCCAAAATAGATCTAAGGTTAGGGTATTACCAACTAAAGGTAAAGGAGATGGATGTGCCTAAAATTGCTTTTAGAACTCATTATGGCCACTATGAGCTCCTTGTAATGTCATTTGGCTTAACCAACGCTCCTACCACTTTCATGGATCTAATGAACCGAGTGTTACAACCCTTCCTTGACCAGTTCATTGTTGTATTTATCGATGATATTCTAGTTTACTCCAAAACTGAACACGAACATGATGAACACCTTAGGAAGGTTCTACAAATCCTTCGAAAGAAAAAGTTATATGATAAACTCAGTAAATGTGAATTCTAGCTTAATGAGGTAATGTTCCTAAGACATATGGTATCCGCAGAGGGTATCCAAGTAGATCCAAAGAAGATTGAAGCGATTTTTGAATGGAAACAACCCAAAAATGTTTCCAAAATTTGTAGTTTTCTGGGTTTGGCTAGGTATTGCTGTAAATTTGTTGAATGTTTTTCCTTAATAGACGCACCCCTTAACCAAGTTTTTGAGAAAGGATGTTCCTTTTAAGTGGACGGATGAACAACAACCTAAATTCGAAAAAATTAAAGCATTTTTAATGCAAGCTCCTGTATTAATTCAGCTCAAATCGGGGAAAGAATATGTGGCGTACAGTGTTGCATCCTATACCGGCCCTGGTTGTGTGTTGATGCAAGGTGGTAAAGTTGTGGCTTATGCGTCAAGGAAGTTGAAGCAGCATGAGTGCAACTACCTGACTTGTAATTTAGAGTTGGTTGTAGTAGTTTTTGCACTAAAAATTTGTAGGCACTACTTATATAGGGAGAAATGCAACATTTATTAATCATAAGAGTCTTAAATACCTTCTCACCCAAAAATAATTGAAACTTAGACAACAGAGGTGGTTAAAGCTATTAAAAGATTATGATTGTGTAATTGAATACTACCCTGAGAAAGCCAATGTTATAGCAGATACCCTAAGCAGAAAGCAAATGACCGATTTAAAGGTGATGTTTGCTAGGTTAAGTTTAGCGGATGATAGGGGCTTGTTAGCAGAACTACAAGTGAAACTCACCCTAGCTAATGAAATCAAAGCTAAGCAACATTTAGATGTATCTTTGTTACCTAGAATTAAGTAGGTGGAGGAGGGAAAATCGAAGATTTCGAGTTTAGTGATGATGGCATCTTGTGCTTTCAAGGGAGGTTTTGAATGTCGAATGACAACAAATTAAGACAAACCATAACTTGGGAGGCGCATGCTAGCCCTTATGCCATGCATCCCAAAGGAAACAATATGTATCGAGATGTGAAGGAACTGTACTGGTGGCCGAGACTGAATCGTAATGTAACTGAATTTGTTGTTAAGTGCTTAACTTGTCAACAAGTGAAACCTGAACACTAGTTCCTTTCTAGATTGTTGTAACCTATTAAGATACTGCAGTGGAAGTGGGAGCAAATAATGATATACTTTTTTAGTGGTTTGCCCTTAACATTGTAACATCCCAAATATGGGGTTATTTGGAATTTGACTATTTTCTTGTTATGAACTGCTGTGAAATTATTAATGGAATAATAGAGCTTAATTTTAAGGCTTTGAGTGTGCCCGGTTTGATAGAGAAATTTCAGTTTTTAATTTTAAAAGAAGGGAGCCTTAGTAAGTGGGTGTTATAAGAATAAATGTGGGTAATTTAACACTAATTAGGCCTTGGATAAGTGGCAAAGCAAGCCCACTTAAGAGCTAGCATGTGACGCCACATCAAGAGGAAGGGAGAGCCTTGGTTCGAGTCACGAAATCCTCCTTTTTGTTTTTATTTGGACGGCACAAGGGGGGAGAGTTTTTCTCCCTTCAAACTCTTTTATTAAATAGTATTAATAAGAGATAATATGAACATTGAAAATAGATTTTTAATTGTTTAATCTCAAGGATAATGGGAGATAAATGAGGATTACTAGGAGATTGTTTTATTAATTCAAAATTGTTTGAATTAAATCAAGTGGGTGGCCTAGAGAAAACTAGGTGTTGGCCAATGTGGGACTCCTTGTTGAAGAGGAGTGGACGGCTAGGAGACTGAGTATAGGGGAGAGTGCCAATTCTCTTAAGGCACCTATTCATTTGATTCTTCTTCTTTTCCCTTTGCAAATAGCCGAATTTCCTCTCTCCCATCTTCTAATATTTTTCCACTTCTTCCTCATTCTCTCAAAACCAAAACCACCATTGACATCTTCCTCATTTTCTTCTTTTTGCTTAACACCAAGAACCCTCTACTCCTTTCTTTGCCGAAACCCCTATCTCCCTTTTCCACTATTTCTTTCTTTCCTCCTCTTTAGCCTAACATACTCCATTGTGGTGTCAAATCTCTTTTCTTCCAAAAAGATCTACTTTGGCCGAATATCAAGTGGGCATAGGTTCTTCTCAAGAGTTCCTCTCCAATCAGCTTGTAAAGGGTAAGTAATGGCCGAATGTCCATCTCCCTTTCTCTTCTTTTCTTGTCGATTTCTTTTACAAGGGGAAGTGCCGATTTCGGCAAAGGTTAACAAGGCTTCTAAACGTTGATAAACGATCTCTCCTAGGTACCCCAAGTTTGTGAAGAAGTCGACCTGCACTCCTAATCTCTAGCATTCGGCTTTGGTAAGTAGTGGTAAGAAGATTTCCTTTAGTTTACTATTCGATTAAGCCAAAGGCTAATAACTCTAGTGATGGCCGAATGTAGGAGTGGAGCAGAATCGCATACCAAGTACCGAAGTGGGTACTCAAGGGGTGATAGGTAAGGTTCGGGTTCATAAGAACCCTTCTAATAATTTGACTTGGCCGAATAGGCCATAGTACTAATATGAGTATTTGGCCGAATATAGGGATCAGTGACCTAGAGTGGCCAACGCTTTCTTTTCCTGGATTTAGAGCATCCAAGGGTGACAGTGTGTACATACACACTTATAGCGCTTAATGTTGTGTTATATATGTTTTGTATGTAAATCGCTTGATGTAGATGCGGATTGGTACCTTAACTGTACAAGTGAGGATCCCGTAAGTCTCTGTTGATATGAGATTACTTTAATGCTTTTGGGAAGCATGGTTTATTGATACATGTGATGAATGCATGAGATCTCATTGTTAATCGCTTACCAACTATGGGCTATATGAGAGGAGGGGGCGGTGATGTTTCGTCTTTGACGAGCACCAAGGTGTTTTGGTAACACACTCGCGACTATATGTCACCGAGGTTTGGTACCTCCGAGGTTTGGCACCTCATAGCGACTTGTCCTCGTGGTTAACACACCACCGTGGGTTGGCCCCACTTGAGATATGGGATCGTCGCGCTGATTTGGTATCACGCGATGGGTTGGCCCCATCACCCGATTTGTGTCTACGGACACCGTGCTTTGGTAGCACATTGTGACTATATGTCACCAAAGTGGTTTGGCACCACCAAAGTGTTTTGGTAACACATTGTGACTACGGTCACCAAAGTGGTTTGGTACCACATGGGGTAGACAAAGGCGCTTGGTTGGCTAGGTTGGGCACAGATACTCTGCATATTAACCGTTATATGTTGTGTATGAAATGTTGTTTTTAAACGGGGAAGGGTTACATATCGAGTCTTGGTGACTCACCTTCTCCTTTAACATTTTTCAGTGACTCGTAGATGGCGGTTGAGGAGCCAGTGACTCGAGGTGGCCATGCAAAGGATTTAAATTTATTGAACTTTAATTCGGTTATTTTTACTTTGGTTGTAATAAGGCCTCCATAAACTTTAGTTGTGTTTTTTTTATGTTGGATGTTTACTTTAAACTATATTATTAAATTGAACTAAAATCACATGTTTTCTTAAGTTAACACGAAAAAGTTTAATCGTGCCATCGGGCACACTTGAAACTGGTATAACAATTGGACTTAATTAAATTTCCAAATTAAATCTAAGGGTAGCTTTGGCAAGATAATCGAAAACGAGAAGTTTTCAATAAAAATTAAATAGGGGTCGAAATGGTGTTCACAAGGTTTTTCTCCGTAACAAATCAAATTCGGTCGTAATGTTTGGGCCGGGTTTGGGTTGTTACAAACATCCACTAAGAAAGATTCAATTTGGATTATAGTAGACCGATTAACGAAGTCAGCACACTTCTTACCTTTCCGCAATGATTATTCACTACAAAAGCTGGCTAAGTTATACATTTCGGAGATTGGGAGGTTGAACGGGGTGCCTATGTAAATTATTTTAGATCAAGATCCCCGTTTTACATCTCGATTCTGGAATAAGTTGCAATAGTCATTAGGAACTCGTTTGGATTTTAGCACCGGCTTCCATCTGCAATCTAACGTGCAATCTGAACGGGTGATACAAATATTGAAAGATATGTTAAGATGTTGTATTATCGAATTATGAGGCAGTTGAGAACAACATTTTCCCTTAGCCAAATTTTCCTAAAGCAACAACTTTCAATCAAGCATCCAAATGACACATTACGAGGCCCTATATGGTCGTAAGTGTCAAACACCTTCGTGTTGGACTGAACTAGGTGAAATGAAAGTTCTAGGTCCTAAGTTAGTGCAAGAATCTGAAGGGAAGATAAGGCTAATACAAGATAGACTAAAGGTAGCTTTCGAGAGACAAAAGTCATATGCAGATTTAAAAAGAAAAAACTTTGAATACAGTGTCGATGATTAAGTCTTCTTGAAGGTGTCCCATTGGTGAAAGGTGTTAAGGTTCAGTCGAAAGGGTAAGTTAAGTTTGAGAATTATAGGACCCTACTGAATCTGTAAGAGTGTCAGTCCAGTTGCTTATAAACTCGAATTACCACCTGAACTGGATCAAACCCACGATGTTTTCCATGTTTTCATGTTGAGGCGATACCGTTTCGACCCTTTTCCATATTGTTTCAATAGAGGAGATTGAGGTATGACCAAATTTATCCTTTGAGGAACCTATATAAATTCTAGACCATGATATAAAGGTTCTGGGAAGGAAAGAAATCCTTCTTGTCAAGGTCTTATGGCAGAACCATGGAGTCGAGAAGGCCACATGGGAAACAGAAGATACATTTCACCAACAAAATCCTCATCTGTTTGAACCAGGTAAATTTCGAGGACGAAATTTTTTTAAGGAGGGGAGAACTATAACACTCCAAAATATATAGAGTCAAAAGTATTAATCAACCAAAAAATAAGTCTTAGTCTTGATGGTTAAAATCTTAGTATACTACCTAGAGAACCAAGGTTCAAGCCACACTCTTCACATTTTCTTTTCTTTTTTTTTTTCAGCAACCTACGATCAAAACTAAACTAGGATATATATTAAATAGTGTAAAAATATGCCAAGTGTGGGCAATAGCTTAAATGGTAAGGCCTTTGCATTCCTTCCTTTGCTTCCAAGGTTCAAGTCACGCCAAACTCATCCCTTATTTCCATTTTTTTCATCTTTCGACAAAAAGGGTATTTTACCATGCAACCCCCTCAAATTTTTGAACCCTAGGTATTTAATATATTTTCCTAATTGCACATGGATTTTTATTTCCTCTTCAACCCTAAATAGAAAATTTCTTCTTTTCTCTTTAAAACTTTTTTTCTTTTACCTCCGTTTTCTTTCCATAATAATCTTACATTCATTATTGAAAAATTGTTCTTGATTACCTCAAATTAAATCAATTCTCGATTTAACCCGTTTTTCCACTAATTGTTGATTCATCGTCAATCATCTTCGAAATCTTATCGAAAGATCGGTATGTAATTTTGTTCCAATTAGTATAACCCATAAATTCTAAGATTACATCGTGTCTTGTTAATCTTCCAAACTCGATCACGAATCTTTTGCAATCTTTGCCGAAAATCTTGACAATCTTGGATAATCTTGAAAACTATAATTGATTCTTGTGTAAATGTCATTTGAAGGACCCGATTTAGGTATCCCACACCAGATTTAAATGAGAGGGACATCGCTCGATCTTCCAATAACAGGTGTCTGTCCTTTTAGGAGAAAATCAAGGCAAAATCGAGCCAAGAAGACCACACGGTCAGCCACACGGGTGTGTAGACCAAACAGCCCCAAAACACGGTCATGTTCCCCTAAAAACCTAAAAATTTTGCTTCTCACACAGCTTGAACCTCTCCACACGGCCTGTCACACGGTCGTGTCTTCCCTATGGGTTGATATATCGAACACCACACGACCACAATCTCTCACACAACCTAATCACACAACCGTGTACTCCCTCTACACAGTCCAGGGCTTCCCACACGGTCGTGTGTCCCCTACTTCTCAAAAATTATAGTTTTGCCTAGAATTTTATGATTTATGCAGATTAGTCCCTAAATGGTTCTTGAACTATTTTTAGTGATTTATTTTATACAATTGAGTCTCTAATTTTAGGATTAATGCTAGAGTCCATGATTTATTGATTAGATTAATACTATACAAGCATGCCATGTGATTTATACATGCCTTCTATGACTGAATTACCGATAAATTATTACTATTACTCGTATTATCAAATTACTGATTACATGAATCACATGCTTATTGTATTGTTGAACTGAATACATGATAACCATGTCTACTGTTACTATTGATATAAACCCATGTTAAACATGTTTACTGTTACTATATTGTATTGATGCTCGCGTTTCATACTGCATTACATGGGGCGGGATGCTTTGAAAGGAGGAAGTACTGGCAGTTCTAACTGCAAGCACTGGTGGTTTATCCACAAAGTACTGACAACTATTATCTAGAAACTCATTGTGCATTCATAACCGCTGGCAGTGTATTAACCTGTAAACACTAGTGGTTTATCCACGACTTTTACTGGCAACTATTATCTGCAAACTCGTTGTGTATTCACAACTACTGGCAGCGTATTAACCTACAACACTTTTAGTTCAACCACAAACTGGAGTGTCCAGGATATAAGAAATTTGGGGAATTCTTACTGTGGAGTTTAGCGGTGAGGTAGGACCTATTTATACTGTTAAACTAATATCACTAATTATATTGCATCATCACGCATTAACATGCTTGAATGAACTGTTAATTTCTATTATGCTATATGGTTACTAAAGTATTGAGAATTGTTATTACATATGCTTGAATTACTGTTTGGCATCGATTTACTTGTGATGGAAGTCACACTAAGCATTATAGCTCACTCCTTTTTAATTTTCATCCTTACAGATAACCTGACAGGTTAGGGCTTGGACGCGGCATCCAGAAGGTCTCTACTTAATTTCTAATTACAAAATTATTTTAGGTTTATTATATAATTTATTATATTATTCGAGGATTGTAATATTTTATTTTATACAATGGCATGAGACTTAGGGTTTTGATTTTATTTTGCATGACACTTAGTTTTTTTAGGGTAATAAGAGATGATTTAGTTTTTTAGGGTAATAAGAGATGATTATTAATAAGCTATGCATGAACCCCGATTTTTATCTAAAACAAACATTTATCATTTTTCTGCTGCTATATCTTAATTAAGGTTTTTAATATTAATAAAATGATATTTAACTAAGTTTTCTACTAAATTAAACAAATTGTTTTAAAATGACTGTTTTCAAAACCGTGGCTGCTCACTGATTCACTTCGATGGCTAATGTAATCTTCCAAATTCGGGTCTAACGTTTAGGCCAGATTGAGGAGCTTACAACTAAATCAAAATTTTATCATTTGGGGAGTACAATTTTACCATGTACTACTAACTTAAAAATTCATAAATTTTAAAGGACCAAAAATGAAACTTTTCATTTTTAGGGGTCAAGACCCCTGCTGATCCTCCTAGTGCCAACCCTGAATCAAGTTTGATATTTGTCTCTTTTTTTGTGTTTTTGAATTGTTTTATTTAAAGAGACAAAAATAATATTTATTATTTTTAAAAATAATTTATATTTAATTAGTCTTTAATTTACTCATAACATTAACTCAAGCAAAACATTATGCTAATAATCTCTCTCTATACATGTATATATTTATTGCCTACTTTTTTAACATGTAGAAAAAAAAATTATCTTTTAATTATTTTAGGGTAAATTACTATTATATCTCCCAAGAAACTTTTAACCCTTCTTTAAAAACAAATTAAAGACATCTAATCCTGATTAGATTCGCAACATATTTATTGTATCAATTATAATGTGTATTATATTTATATAAATTCAAATATATTAATATTTTATATATTATATTACCTATCTATATTATATATAATATGAATGATTAAATTAATATCACAAATCAATTCAACATCAATTTCATTTGTGGAATAAAAAATTTTTACTATCAATATATCAAATAACTATCTTTAATATAATGTTGTTATCTTTTATTATTTTATATGAAATGTTTAAATAAATAATTAAATATCAAATGCTTAAAGATTGAACTTAGAATTGATGAAGTTTTAATCATAAGTACTTTACCTGTCATGCCCCGAAATATAGGGGGTTAATTGTAATGAATAGATAAGAAATGAGCTAAAGGCTCCATGGTTAAGTGTTACTCTTCTATCTTAGAAGTCCTAGGTTCAAGCTACCTTCCCCCCATTTCTTTTCCTTTAATTTTCAATAACTTAGGGAAAAAGCCTCACCTAAAATATATACAGTTAGGAATAAAGGCTAAATAAGAAATAGGCTTTAGGCCTAATAGTTAAGAGTTAGCTTCTCCCCTTATGATCTTAAGTTCAAGCCACTCCTTCCCCAAATGCATCCTTTTTTTAATTTCGGCCAAGTATTGGGGATAATTACCCTTGCCACCCCTAGGGTTTACAAACCCTATCTATTCAGTCTTTCCTTTTCCTATTTTGATTAGGATTACCTCTTTTCACAATTTTAGTAAAATTCCTCTTCATCCTATTTTTTTTTATCTTTTCTTGTCCTCTTCTTTTCTCTCATATTTGTATCATATTTTCATTCTAATTGTTGATAAATATTTTACTTTCTCGAATCTAGTCATTATCCATTCAATCATTCTTTCTAATGGTTTTGTAATTGTCATCAATAGCATCCTTACTTTTGCCAAGAATTGGTAAGTACATCTCGTTTTTTATGTCTAGCTCCCGAATTTCCTTAATATTTTTATCTGACGCTAATTTTTCGTTCGATTAATCAATTATTTACGGTTCATGCCAAATCTTTTGTTAACCTTGACAAATCTTGAAATTAACTGTTAATTCATGTGTATATGTCATTTGAAGGATCGAATTTAAGTGAATCAGATCAAAATTGAGCATGAGGAACGTTGATCAAATCTCTAATGAAAGGTGTGTGTTCTTTACCAAGTGAATCGGGGCAAACCATGTGAAGGTTTTGGGCCACACAATCTCCCACACGGGCATGTGGGCCACACGACCATGTGCTACTGTTACTTTACGGTACTTCATTTTACACATGGCCAAGAACCTTCCACACGACTTTGTCTCTCCTGTAGGGTAATTTGAACTTTTACCACATGACCACAGTTTGTTACACGGTCATGTAACCCTTCCATACGACCATGTGACCTTTATTTTACAATTTTGCCCAGAAATTTGTGAATTATTTTGTTTAGTCCCTGTATAGTCCCCGTACTATTTTTAGAGTTTTATTTCACTCAAATGAATCCCTGATAATATGTATATTGGAACCTATGATTTGAGTGACTGAATTATTATTGTTATATGCATAATATGTGAACAATACATGCATGGTTCCTCTTATTACCGATTGCATGTTTAGCATGCCTTTTGATACTGTTAAACCGAATTCATGATAAGAATGACTTTTGCTATTGTATTGATCTGTTATAAGCATGTATATTGCTACTGTATTGATCTGTTATAAACATGCCATATTGCATTGCATGGGGTAGGACGGTATGAACGAAGGAAGTGTGAGCAGTTTATCTGCAACGATAAGTGGTTTATCCACATCGATGAGTGGTTTATCCACAACGTACTAGCAGCTTGTCTACAAACTTTTTATCTAAAAACTCTGGTGGTTCATCTACTATTTTTACTACGAGTAGTTCATCCACACTGATGAGCAGTTTATCTACAACGATGAGTGGTTCATCCACAACGATGAATAGTTTAACCACAACATGGTGTAAGGATGGAGGAGTTTTGGGGAACTCCTATTGTGGTGTGTAGCAGAGTTGGGTAGGATCTATTTTGATATATTGAAATTGCATTGTCATTCATGAGCATGTGCATACATAAGCTGTGAATGCTGAGATATTATTACATTGATGTGTTGATCTAAAGAACCGATACTCTAAATCACTATATAAGTGTGATTGTTCTGAGAATTGTTATTTTGTATGTGGCATCTACTGTTTGCACAAATTTTCTTGTGATTGGACTCACACCGAGCTTTATAGCTCACCCACTTAATTTTCCATCTTTTCAGATAACCCGCAAGGTTAGGGCACGGACTCGGCATCCGGAAGGTCTCAACTCGAATTGTCTTTTTATAAAAGTATTTTAGATTACTATTTGAAATTTCTATTATTCAGATACTGTACTGTTTTATTTTTGAACTGTGACATAGGACTTAGGTTTTTAGATTTATATTGCATGCATGACATTTAATTTGATTATGTGATGTTGAAATATGGATTTTAATTAATTATGCATGAAATTTAGTTTTTATTAAAACTATGATTAGATATCACTTTTCTGCTGTTTGACTATGTAAATGATGTTTGAACAATACATATATTTATAAAAAAATAGAATTCAACTTTTTGCGAAACAGTCATTAAGATCAACCGATTTTGAAACTAAATTGTAATCTTTTTGAAACATGCTAAGTTTTCTTCAGAAATTAAAGCAAACGTTTTAAACAACTTATTTTAAACTCCGATAGTTCTGCTAGGCCATTTCGGTGGCCAATGTAATTTTTCGAATTCGGGCTTAACGTTTAGGCCGGGTTGAAGAGGTTACATTACTGCTCTATACATGATTTAATTATTAAATATATTTTATTTTTTTATTTCACCTACATTGTAGGTGTGACATAACTTAGTTAAGTTATATTTAAAACCCTTCACCGAGTCTTAACTAATATGGAGCGTTGATTAAAGTTCTTGTCAAACACTCGTTTGGCAAGGGATCAAATTGTGTTACCCCATCCCCACCCTGAATATTGTATGTATAAAAAAACTCATTCACTGATTTGGTGTCACAAGTCAACCAGGCATAAATTTAGTTAGAAATAACTAAAAAGTCAATTTTTTTACAAAATAAATTATATTATTTAAGGATTTTTTATTAATTTTTTATATAGAATCAATAAAAAAAACACACATATGTGATATTTGAACTTGGAACACTATAGCTTTAAAACTCAATTTTACTATTTCAACAAAAGTTTCATTTTTTATTCTTACATAAAATTTTAATAAATATTTTTTACGTAACAAAATTTTAACCCACATAATAAGTGTATCATAATCTTGTTACTTATAACACCCTGTATAAAATTGATATCATGAATTAACTACTAAAAATCCAAAAAGTTTAAAACAATAAATTTTATTATAACAGTGTTTATGTTTTACAATTATATATATATATATATATATAAATCAAATTAGATGAATATAATTACATTAAGACATTTAAATTCAATTCTGTCCAAATTCAATCTTTTGAGTTAATTATATATTTTTATATAATTATTTTTTCACCTATAACGTATGACATAATTTATATATATTATTATGTTGGTATCTTATAAATTTCGAGGAAACTCAGTTAACTACCAATCCGGAGGCCATCAGCTTCACCACCTGTCCCACAACTCCACTTGGCCACCCATCTCATCACCTTATTTATATCTCATCAACCATTAACCTCCCTTCTTCACTTCTAAATCTATACCCCAAACCCACCCCAGCCATAGAGCTCCTCGACCGGGCGGGCGAGGTCCCCGTGGACCTCCTCGGGCCAGCTGAATCCATGTCCTATCCTGATCACACGCCGCCACCTCCTCCTCCCTTGCCAGCAGCACTGCAACCACCGCTTCCGGTTTATAAGCAGCGATCCTGGTCACCCGACATCATCCGTAACGAAGCATGGCTTAGAAGAAAAGGAAAGAGCAAGAACCGGCGAAGCAAGAGTGTAACAGACGAAGACCTTGATGAACTCAGGGCTTGTATTGAGTTAGGATTTGGGTTTGATTCCCTAGAGATAGATCAACGCTTGTCGAATACTTTGCCAGCTCTTGGTCTTTACCAAGCAGTTAACAAGAGCTACAACCACACCATCTCAAAGTATGCCTCGTCTCCTTCGGCTGCATCGGATTGTGATAGCATTTCATCCGCTATAGGTAGCCCCCACGCCATCTTTGGCCCTGGTAAGTAATAACTTGAAATTTAACTCAGATATGAGCCTGGTTTCGTTGGAATTTTTTTCTCTTCTGATTTTATTTATTTTTGTTGGTAAAGGTGATAAACCACAGATAGTGAAGACAAAGCTGAGGCAATGGGCGCAGGTGGTTGCTTGTTCCGTGAGGCAAAGTTCATGAGTATGTCATGGATGTTCGTTTCATGTTTAACTACTGAGAACGAGAGTTGTGTCTTCAATGTAACCGAACATAAAAAAAAAACAACAATCAGTATGATATTTGGTTAGAAATTTAAAAATGAAAGAAACCCAATTTTTACATTGTTTAAGGTATTTAGTTTCTGTTCTGTTGTAGCCCTGTACTAGCAACTTTTCTTTTTCTTTTGTTTCTTTAATGGAGAACCTTCATCTTGACGAAATTGAGCTTAACTTTCATTCATAGGCAGACAAATTAATCATTAGCTTTGGTGAAAGTGGAGTAAAAAGGGTTTTATGTTTATAATTTGCTTAAATGCATGACAGAATTAAAGACACTAAATTTGTTGAACATCAAACTGAGTACGGCACCTAACTTGTATTCTCTTTTTAGCTGTACCATTAATATCGCGGTTACGAGTTTAGTCACATATGCTTTTGTTTGTTCAAACCCAACAAATTAAATTTGCACTATGGAATATTTTCAATCACTAAGATCATAACACACTTTAGATGTTAACTTGTGAGGGTATACCTGTAATGATGGAAACTCAAACATTGTATTTATCAAGATTTAATTGTATTCCATCCTCCATTCGGACCTCATTCTTGAGACTCTCCTTTTCTAGTCTACACAATTACCGATTGTTTACACTGTAGTTGGAGAGTGAAGTCACTCAAATGTTGTAACAGTAGATGAATATGAAATGGGAGTAGACAACGTCATGTGACCATGTCGGAGGCAATCCACTGTGCTCCAATGTGAACCAATAATGGTTAGCTGAGAAATCCATAATCATAATTTAAATCCATGATGGAGATGCTAACAAACAACCGACATTCTCGAACCAAGTCAAACCACAGTGTTGCCTTGCAGGTCAACTAGCCCGGGACTCATTCATGAAACCAAAGTACATAGAAAATGACGGCGGAAGGTGAAAAGATGGTTACATAGAGGTAAAAGTATTACAGAAACTTTTATATTAAAAGTTATATTATATTTTTTTTTTATTTAAAAAATAAATAAATTAGTTCTTATATATTAGATAAAAGAGTAAATTGGTCCTTCTGTTAGAAATTTCATCTATTTTTACTGTTAAAAACTGGTCTCGTACGTCAAAATGAGGCACACGTGATCATGTGTAACTATCTGCTTATTCTGTCAGCTAAGCCAGTTTTTAACAACAAAAATAAATTATTTTTTTATAGAAATGACCACTTTGCTCTTTGATCTAATGTACATGGACTAATTTGCTCATTTTTTTTAGTAAAGTGGGTAAAATGCAATCTAACTCATAGTATAAGAGCCTCCATATTATTTTTACTAAGAGCAGACCAATTTTTAATAAAAAGACCAGTCTGCTCTTGGTAAAAGTACCATGAAGGCCCTTTACATCAACATAAAGTATTGATATGGACACATGCAGAACAGGATCGCAAGTTTGTCCTAGTCGCAGATTTGGCCTAGGGCTTGAGACGAATGAAGGAAAACTTAAAGTTTGACACAACCTGGAACACAAACAAATCCAAGTCAGATCTAAGAATTAAAAAAAGGCCGTATTTAAAACAAATAATTAAGATAGAAAAAGAACAAGGAGTCCAAATTAAAGATTAGAAACAATTAAACAAGAACAAAATATAATAACAAAGAAACAAAACAAGATAGATGGAAAAGATGGAAAGTGACGTGTAGAAGTCCTAAGAAGCCTTGGAAACCAGATGAATCCACAACCCCCTTCAAACGATTATAATTTCCCATCCAAGAAAAAAAACTTGGCAAGAAAAAACTTGAAGATAACCCCCACAATATGAAAACATTGTTAAAACTCTTTGTCGAAGCCATTTTTTTTTTAAAAGTCGACTTTTTGTTTGAAAACGAAAAAATGGGAGTCGCCACCAATCTTTTTTATGAGGTGTGATCGGATCACCTCGTAATTAATTTGATCGTTTTAATAAACGGTTTGATTTATTAAAACAATGTTTTTCGGTCCACAAAAATCCAGAAAATAGGTTCGGGAGTCGGTTACGCACGAGGAAGGATTAGCACCCCCGTGACGCCCAAAATTGGTACCTAATTGATTACTCGATGTTTTAGTGTCGAAAATTGAAAATTTGATGAGATTTTAAAATACGATCTTTTGCTAAAATATTACTTAATTGAATTTTTACAAAAAAGGGGTATATTTCACGTTAACCGAGGAAAAGGATTACGTCCCGTAAGTTAGGACACAATGCCTTAAATCTTCGAAACGAGAATAAACACCAAAAAAATTATTAATTTTAAAAGATATTTGATTATCTTGGTTTTTAGAAAGAAATCATATTCCGTAAGTTAGAACACGATTTTTGTAATTCCAAAATAATGAAAATTAATCTCGGTTTAAAAATCTCTTTTTTATATGCATTGTCCGAAAACAAATAACATTTGAAATATCGTGTAATTAATTTATTCGAGTATGGTAAAAAAGGCTGAAAGGATAAAAAATCATGTTTAGCAAATAATAATAATGCAACGTAAATTCGTAGTGATAATGGCATAACATGCTTAATAAAATACCAAAGATATGATAGTAATAATAAATCACGGTACTAATATGCATAACAGAAATATAATAAATGCGATAATATAAATAACAATAATAAGAGCAAAAAATAATCAATAAGATAAATAAATAAAAAACAAGCTAAAAAAAGTAAATAAACAAATAAAAACTAATAAAAAATTTAAATAAAAATTGAAAATAAGCAAATAAATAAGAGAATAAAAATATTAAATAAAAAATGATAATAATAGTAATAATAATCTAAATTTTTGAAAGTATATAAAAAGATATATATAAATGAATAAATAAATAATAAAATGACAATAATAGAAGTAATGATAAAAAAAATAAAACAAGTCTATTTAGAAAATAATAATAATAAGTAAATAAAAAAATATTAAATTAATTAGTTTAATAATACAATAATAATATTAACAAAAAAAGACTAAATTGAAATTAAAACGGAATTTTGGATAAAAATCAGGAATAAAAATAGGGTGAAGGACTGAGTTGTAACGCGCGAATAACAAAGAGGGATCAAATGGGAAATATTCCCTGTCCTGCAAAATGCGCAGTTCCAATATGGACTAAAATGAAACAGGCGCAAAAATTACGGAGTAAAATTGAAAAGAAAAAAGGAACAAACAGGATTAAATTAAACAACCCAAAAATACGGAAGGAACAAAAGGGTAAATAACCCTTTTTAAACAAAAACACGCGGATCCTCCAGGATCGGGTCGGGTCGCACTCGGGTCGGCCCCAAAACGACGTCGTTTTGGCTCCTGGAGCTATAGCCCAAAACGGCGTCGTTTTACATGTCTATATAAATCAAGTTTTTTTTTTCAAAAATTTCATTTTAACCTGTTTTCAAAAAAAAATTCAAAAAGTTTTTTTTCTCTCTCTACAACAAGCCTTGGCGGTGCAGGCTCACGGCTAACTTGTGTCAGTCGTCGGCCGTCGTGGCCGCCAGCATGACAGCGCCCTGAAGCCAAAAATCCCAAATTTTTTCAGTTTTCAACCTAGATTTTAGATCTAGGAGGCAAATGCCTAAAAAAATAAATAAAATAAAATAAAATAAAAAGGGGGAAAAAAAAAGAGAAAAGGTTCGGCCTTGGCCCCCTTTCTGTAGGTCTCGACGCAGGAGAAGAGATTCGACCGCCGTGGAGGGTTCCTCAACACAGGTAAAAAGATTTTTACTTTATTTTTGTTTATCCTCGAAAAAAAAAAGGAGAGAATCACCTATTTGATTTGCTGTTTGTTTTTATTTCTCTATGAATTTTTGTTTCTGATTTCATTCACTGTGTAAAAAAAGTTTACAATTTTTTAGGCTTTTATAGCCCGAATGCAATACATTATACATTGTTTATTATTGTTGGCTGTCACTTCTGCTATTGATTTTTGCAGGTGGCGGTGGCAAGGGCGGTGTGACAGTGGCGGTGGCAGGCTAGGCAAACCTAGGTGCGGTGCACCTAGGGTTTAATTTTCTGTTTTTGTTTCTATTGGGTTTGTAATGGGCTAGGGTTTAGGTTAATTGGGCTTTGCTGGACTATTTAATTTTTTTGTTTTTGGTTTTATTTTCTTATGGGCTTGGGCTAAAATTGGCCTGCTACACTCTTCTAAAAGAAAACTCAAGAAAAATTTTGAAAAACAAAACTCAAAGAGAATTTTATTAACTCAAAGAGAGAAGTTGTTGAATGAATTGATTTTGTACAATGACTTGGTCTTTATATAAGCTAGCTAAGTACATCCGAATAAAACTCTCAAGTCTACTGAAACTCTAATTAATCTAAACAAGAATCAATTTTAAACTAAATTTTCTTGTTGACATAAAACTCCTAAAAAATCCAAATTTCATAATAAATAAATAATAAAATAATAAAACTTAATAGATACAATATAGGTTAATATATAATAAAAACTTAAGCCTAAAAATTAAACCCAATATGATTTAAACTCAAATTAAAAGCCCGAAACTCGTAACTTCCGCAATAATTCCGTCCAGAAATTTAGCTTGCGCAGTTTTCATTAAAACAGTCATAACTTGAACTCCCGAACTCAAAATCGAGTGATTTACAGTGCATTTCAAAGATAAGAGAGAGATTTTCAAACACTATGTAGACACTTGAAATGTCTGAATCCTATCCAAAAAGTCGTTGCAAGTTGACTAAGTTTCCAAACTTAAAAATTGCAGCTTCAATGAATATAATTTAATAAATTTCATCACATCCGTGCATGTATCAAGTATACTTGACACACTACATATCACTATTTGGTTATTTCGTTAGTCACGCTAGTTTTTAACAATACAAATAGAAGAAATTTTTAACATAAATGGTCAATTTACTCTTTAAACTAATATACATAGATTAATTTACCAATTTCCTAATACAAGAAAAACTACAACAAAACATGCCTATCGCGACACTTTTTTTTTTTTTTACTTTAGACGGCGAAAAAAAAGGTTGGCATAGGTCATCCCGACGCTTCTAAAAACGTCGCCTATAGTGCAATTGGCATAGGTTTCACGACGCTTTTGAAAAAACGTCAGCACAATTCAACATAAGCCAATATTTATTGAAGGGTTGGCAAAAACCTAATCAATGCCAACATTTACAAAAGGTTAGGATAGACTCGTCTAAGGCAACCATAAAAAAATTAGGATAGACCTTATCTAAGGCATCCTTAAAAAGGTTGGGATAGACAGGTCTAAGGTAATTTTTTTTTCTATTTTTTATTATTTCAACATTAATATATTTTCATAAACATTTACAGTAAATAATGATAGAAATGGTGCTTTAAATACAACTAAAAAATAAAAAATTAAAATTAAAATAAAGGTTTAATATATATTTTCAAATACACATTCGAAGACTACAATCTTTTGAATCTCTTGAAATCATAAGACTCTCTTAGTTAAAAAGGCAATTAAACATATTTAATAGCATATATAGGAAGAAAGTAAATATATTAACATATATAGGAAGCAAGTTAATATATTAACCCAATGTACAGAAGTAAACAAATGAGTTTGAAAATTCTTGCAAGTGAAGATAACCCATGAATCATTCCAAATTTCTTGTTCATGGCTGCAAGCTTTGGATTAGTCTTTGCAGCTTCCTGAGTCTTCGAACATCCAATTTCGGCATAATGTTTGCTTCTCTCTCCACTTTGTGCCTTTGCTTCATCATCTGCAATATCATACATAATCATATCACAGAGGCATTGTATTTATCCAACTTCAATTGAGCAAATCAACAAGAAAGCCAAGCTAAAATAACAAAAGCTATATCCAAAACTGTAGCAATTAATTGACTTATTTCAAAGGTTCCTAATAAAATGTAAAACACAAACCAGAAAATGCTTAACGCTGTCAACTCTTGTGCATCGCATCATTTAACACAAGCATCCACTCCACTGAATTTTATACTATCATTCTCAAAAATTTATAAGCCTTAAACATTTTAGACTTGAAATTACAGGAAATAATTTTTTTTTTTTTCATTTGCCAACCAGCTGAACCCTAGAAATGAAATTGAATTTCACACATTTATATTAATTAACATGACAACTCAGAATTCAAATTTCTATGATGAATAGGAACTAGATAAACCCAATGATTCTTCTTTTTTCACTAGATGTGAAACCCTTGTGCTTGGAACTTTACTTAAAGATTGAAAGATCCAAAATCTTGTGTTTTATTCAGAGTGATTGAGCAACATTTTTGAATTCAGTTAAGCAAGATTGAAGTACCTTTTGGCGATTTTGAAGGGATTGTCTTTTGTGTTGCAGTACTTCAATGGCGGCAGGAGAAACAAACATGTACATGAATTTCTCATCATTTACAGCAAAGAGATCCAACCCAAGTTCCACCACCAGCTTGTCTCGGCTATACCATATAAAAAGTAAAGAATTAACAAAGTTTATTAGCTCCAACCTGAAGTGAAATGTTAATAAACTAAGACATGATTTTCCATGCAATTACATGCACATAAAAACACATTTCAAGCAACACGATATGCACAAACATAAAACCAAAATGGAAAAACTTTCCTATACCCTTACTGGCCAAACTAAAGCACAATCATACTTTCAACTAACTTACAAGTAAAATTTCAACATTAAGATAATAATTGGACCACAGATAAGGTAAATGAGACAATTTAACTAAATAAACATATATAAGGCATAAGAAAGGGTTGATAAACCTCAGGTTACCAACATAAATCGAGCGGGAATCCACTTCCTCCTTTTCAGCTTGACTTGTGGAAGCACTTGAGGAATCTTCATAGACATCCAGGAAAAAAGGTAAAAACAAATCAGTTTGCTAGACATAAACAATTCATAATGGTTGAGAATGGTTGAGCACGACAGTGAGCAGAGAAAGGGCTTGGCCCCTAGAATCTGCAACGTTCATGGCTATCGGCTTCCCCCACGAGATTTTTGATCGATTTTTGGGTCGGAATTGTAAGAAAGGGGATAGAGTTAGGGTTTTGAGGGATAAGGGCTTAGGAAGTGGAGAAAAGAGAAGAGGAAGGAGACAAATGAAAAAAAGGGAAGGAAGAGAAAATAAAGAAAAAGGAAAAACTCTATGGTTTAAGGATGACTATTTATTTAAACCTAAATTAAGCTAGATTATACGTAGATGAGAGAAAAATTATTTATAAAAAAATTGTTTATTGAATGTAATATAGATGAAATGGTTATAAATCCTGAATTTGATTCTTGGTTGCTCAGTTATTTTTACTTCTTTATTTAAAGATTTTATAGAAAAATATTGTAATAATATTTATTATCATTAAAAAGATTTTTTATTTTTTTCAATTAAATAATAATTTTTATTTTACGTAATTAATATGAAGCAATATTATTTAATCTTTTAATAAAATTAAATTATATAAATTATTTTTAATTAGAATTATAATAGTAAAATTTTAAACCATATTAAAGCGTGAAAGAAATTAATAATAGAAGCTGAACTTTATTTTTTGATTGTTTTTATCTTTTAGTTTAACAAAAATGCCTAAATATTTTATGCTAATACATTTATTTTATAGGAAAAATATTTATTAGAGAAATTTTTGTAACTTAATAATTATAATTGTTATATAGAGATATGTAAAATATAAAAAAAAAAAAAATTACTGTTCAACATCGCATCAAATTTTAAAGGTAATGGAAAAAGTGGATTTATTTTTGCCATGTGGGATGAGACTGCTATTGTAACCCTATATTTCAACATTTATAAATTTTGTTACAAGTCTTTATACTTTTTTATAGATTTAGAATTTAGTTTTTCCACGTTTTATATTTCAAAATAATATTTTAATGATTTATCTCGATAAACTTCTTCCGCTAAATTCATTGGTTTGATAGTTTGAAATATGCAAATACTCACTTTGATAGCCATGCAATAAGAAAAATGATGTTGTAATGATACTAAATTTAATATGATAATCTTAACAGTGTTAACAATTAGACTTGTATTTTTTAAATTCGAAAAGTAGATGGATTGAATTCCTTAAAATAAAAATAGACAATGGTTGAAGAGTGCACGGACCTGAATTATATTTTAACTATAATAATGTGATGATGTATCTTAAAAGATATAGGATGATGAAGAAAGGAAAAAAAAATAGAAATCTAGCAAAATCTAAAACAACATAGTTTAAAAAGGTTGGGATAAATCACAAATGTAACACAAAAAAGGTTGGATTAGATAAAATATTTGCTAACACATAAAAAAATGTTAGGATAGGTTATATTTTCCCAACTCTTTTTAAAAAGTCAGGATAATTTTGCCAATACCCAAACAGTTGCTTAAAGATACAAATTTAAACAACTCCAAAAAGGGTTGGATAGTCCAAAAAGAGTTGTCTTAAGCTTTTCATATGGCAATTTTATATAGTTGGGAAAGGTATAACAAATGTTGGCATAGTGTTGGGCAAAATCAACTCTTTTTTAAGCGTTGCCTTAGGCATGCATATCCCGACCCTTACACAAAAGTTGGCCAAAGCATATATAGACAAGTCTATCTCGACACTTAGGAAAGTGTCGGCTTAAAAGTGTTGCGATTGGTCTATTTTATTGTAGTGAAATAAAGTACAATCTAACTCTTAATGTAAGAACCTGCTTGATGCTTTTACCATACATAAAGTTAACAAACAAACAAGATTGAAACTAATTTGTTAGATTATAAACTAATAATAAGTATACACAAGAAATTGTTGTTGCAAATTAATCATGTTTGACTAAATGTTATAAAGTTGGAATTGATGAAATAATGTGTACACAAGAATTTTGGGGCATATCCGAAGGCAATAGTGAGGGTCGGCTTGGGACATAAAGTTAGGGTTTGATGTAGCATCCAGTTGGGAGATTATAGGCAGAGTGAGTAGTCCTGTCTTTGTTCCTAAGCGAGTACATAATCATCATTTAAATTCAGGTATTTTACCCATCTAACCCAAAAAAGATTAATATTTATAAAAATGACCCTGGTCCAAAAACATTCACCCAAATGACCTGAAATGAACAGTAAATTTGGGTTATGGGAACTCAATGGCCGGCACCCCCTTGTATTTTGACCCCATGATTGCCTGATGATTGTGTCAGGCTTTTAAAAAAGTTGATTTTGGGACATCAATGGCCAGCATCAGGGTATTTTTTTAAACTGTATCATACTGGTATACTCAAATACTAGTATTTGAAAAAAAATTGGGTTTTGGCCATCTAATGGTCTGCACCAAAGTACAATAAAGAAATGTTTTGGGTTCAGGCCAATAGATGGTCGGCACCAACACCTTTTCCGGATTCTGAGAATTTTTTTTTTTGTTTTCAGACACTGATTGTAACACCCCTAACCCGAAACCGTCGCCAGAATAGGGTTAAGAGGCATTACCGGACAATAGAATCATTTCACAACCCATTTACGACACAAAGTCAATCATCATCATAATACATCAAACATAAACAATTAGTCCCTTTTTAAGGCGTATAAGACCTTAAACACATGCTAGGGAGGGGTCAGGACTAAACCGAAACACATACAAAAACTTTTCAAAATTTAAAAACTTTTCTAGGTTTCAGGGGATACACGCCCGTGTGGGCAAACCGTGTGCCTCCCACGGCAGCGGGCACCCTCGTGTGTCCTCCCCGTGGTCGAATCTGACCTCACATCCACGGCCACCAAGCACGCCCGTGTGCCTTGGCCGTGGTCGAATCTGACTTCCCATCCACGGCCACCAAGCACGCCCGTGTGCCTTGGCCGTGGTCGAATCTGACTTTACACCCACGGCCACCCAGTACCCCGTGTGCTAAGGCCGTGTACTCTTAGGCCATATTCTGACTTTCTCACACGGCGACTAGGCACGCCCGTGTCTTGGCCGTGTGCTATTAGGCTAGCTACTGACTTAGCCTCACGGTCACTAGGCACGCCCGTGTGCCACAACCGTGTGGCTCAATTAGGCCATTTGCAAGGCCAAAATGCCACCCACATGGGTCAATTCTACAAGCACATTTGAGCATCTTTATACACACAATTTGGCAACCAAATTCATGTCCAACAATCATCATATCATCACATAGAATCTCATTTCTAAGCATGCCATTTTATACAACCAAATTACATGTAAATCTAGGTATAAATCATCCATAACCTCACTAAATCACTAAGGCATTAATTCATCATTGAATTCACCATTCATATGCTAATTCATTACCATCATGCCATATCAAAATATGCACCAAATACCATATTCACTCATGCACATTACCGACACTTAGCTAGCCACATCACATGGCTATTTACACATCTCAAATATGATTCAAAACAACTAGCCTATACATGTCATATTTCAACTATGTACATCTTTCCAAAAGTACCAAAATAGAATGCCGATAGTGTGATTGAGATACTGACGATTCCTGGATCCGAGCAAGCTTTACTGACACTGCAAAGCAGAGAAACAAATCACACAGTAAGCTTTCAAAGCTTAGTAAGTTCGTAACATGATACATTATAATAAAACAAATCATCACATAGATTATTCCATATATACATATATATATCATGCCATCCAAAACTAAAATGCTCATTTAACATTTTATAATCTCATTCATGGATTCATCAACCACATAGGTTCCGAGCGTACCTTAGTCAACACCTAGTAGTCAATTACATTTGCTACTCAATACTCACTTTTCCCTTTCGATCCACTTCCGTCTCTTCTTTAATTCAATCGCACACTTAGTGCCCCGATATTTAGCCGAAGCTTAATTATCATCGCACACATAGTGCATTTATATCAAACCGCTCTTCAATCGGTATCGCACACACAGTGCCAACCACAAATTCGAAGCTTATATTATTTCGCACACACAGTGCTGATCATCTTGATCACGTTTTCGAATACGCACACTTAGTGCCACATAACTCAAACTCAACTCTCACATAGCATCCACATTTCAATATCATTATAACATTCATTTCATAACATTTAACATAACTAAATGTTCGTATTGTGTCTGAACTTACCTCGGACGTTGAACTATCGAAACGGTCGGTCAATCGAGCACTTTATCTTTGCCTCGATCTCGATCTGAACCTCTCCTTTCTTTGTCTATACACATTCAAATTCAATCCATTCAATCATCAAATCATTCATTTTAGTCCAAACACTCATATTTAGGGCATTTTACAAAATAGCCCTCACATTTTCACATTTCGACACTTTAGTCCTTAATTCATAAAATCATCAAATTCACAAAATTTAAGCATGGGTTTTGTAGAGCACAAAGCAATGATTACAAAAACGTAGAAATTATCAAAAACCGACTCAAAATCATACATCAATCAAGATGAACAATGGCCGAATATCACAAAGCTTTTCTTCCTTCTTTTCTATTTGTGTTTTCGGTGGACAAAGATGAACACATTCATCTTATTTTCATGCTTTTGTTTTATTATTATTACTTTATTAAAAATTTTACACATTTGCCCTTTCATTAAACATATAAAACAAATAAATATTAAAGCTAATATGTCATTTAGCCATCCACTATCTTTAAAAAGGTTAAATTGCCTCATAAGGCCTCCACCTTAAAATCCAACAATAATTAAGTACTTAACAATCAAAGACTCAAAGATTTACACTTTATACAATTAAGTCCTTTCTCACAATTTGACACACAATCGATAAAATTATCACAATGAAATTTTCATACGAGACTATATCACACATAATCAACACCAAAAGTAATATTAAAATATATTTACGACCTCAGATTTGTGGTCTCGAAACCACTGTTCCGACTAGGGTCTAAACTGGGCTATTACAACTCTCCCCTCTTAGGATTTTCGTCCCCAAAATCTTACCATGAATAATTGTGGATGTTGCTCTCTCATAACGTTCTCGGGCTCTCCCACGTAGCCTCTTCAATTCCGTGTTTGTGCCATAATACTTTTACTAAAGAAATTTTCTTATTTCTCAACTCTTTGGTCTCCGTGCAAAATTTGGATCGGTTCTTCACTATACGACAAGTCCGATGAATCTCAATTTCAGTGGAGTAATCACATAAGACGGTCGATGCATGCACTCACAAAGCATTGACACATGATACACGTTATGAATCTTTTCTAACTCAGATGGCAATCTCAATTTATAAGCAACCGGTCCAACTCATTCAATAATCTCATACGGTCTGATGAACCTCGGACTCAGCTTGCCCTTTCAACCAAATTGAAGTATTTTCTTTCACGAAGACACTTTCAGAAACACTTTATCACCAATTTCGAATTTAATATCTTTTCTTTTCAAATCTGCATAAGACTTCTGACGATCTGAGGCTACTTTCAAATTGTCACGAATTACTTTCACTTTCTGTTCAGTCTCTTTTATCAGATCAACCCCGTGAATCTTATTCTCACTCAGCTCAGTCTAATACAATGGAGTTCGACACTTTCGACCATAAAGAGCCTCATATGGTGCCATTTTAATGCTAGATTGAAAAGCGTTGTTATACATAAACTCAATTAAAGATAAATGCTTTTCCCACGTACTTTCAAATTCAAGTATGCAACATCTCAAATGTCTTCAAGAATCGAATGATTCGCTTACGATTGACCATCTGTTTTGCGGATGAAAAGCGATACTAAAATGCAATTTCGTGCCTAAAGCATCTTGCAATTTCTTCCAAAATCGCGAGGTAAATCTCGGATCTCTATCGGACACTATAGATAATGGTACTCCGTGTAATCTCACAATCTCATCAATATACATTCATTAACTTATCTAAAGAATAATCGGTTCTCACCTAATGAAATGAAATGATTTTGTCAATCATCCACTATCACCCAGATTGCATCTTTCTTACTCGGAGATAAGGGCAAACCCGACACGAAGTCCATCGTGATTCTCTCCCATTTCCACTCAGGAATCATAATCGGTTGTAACAAACCAGACGAAACTTGATGTTCAGCTTTGACTTGCTGACAAACTAAAAATTTCGACATAAAGTCAGAAATATCTCTTTTCATGCCATGCCACAATTAAAACTGTTTCAAATCATTATACATCTTTGTACTCCCCTGATGCACAGTTAAATAACTATTGTGAGCTTCATTCAAAATCATCGAAATCAACTTTAAATTTCTCGGAACACAAATCCGATCTCTAAATCTCAAACAATCATCACTACCTACTCGAAATTCTGATTTAGCATTTAATTCACACAGAATTCGTTTAGCCATTATTTCAGCATCCCTTTTCTGGGCATCACAAATCTGCTGTACGAACATCGGCTTAACTTTCAACTCAGCTATAACTGCACTATCATCACACAGATCTATTTGAGTACTCATAGCTCGCAAAGCATATAACGATTTCTGACTCAAGGCATCAGCTACAACATTAGCTTTACCCGGGTGATAATCTTTCACAGGTTCATAGTATTTCAACAATTCTAACCATCTTCTCTGTCGTAAATTCAAATCTTTCTGAGTCATCAAATACTTTAAGCTCTTATGATCAGTATAGATGTGACATTTTTCCCCAAATAGATAGTGACGCCAAATTTTCAATGCGAACACAATTGCAGCCAATTCAAGGTCATGCGTCGGATAATTCTTTTCGTGCGGTTTTAACTGTCTCGAGGCGTAAGCAATGACTTTCCCCTCTTGCATCAGCACACAGCCCAAACCATTCAATGATGCATCACTGTAAACTATGAACTCTTTGCCTGATTTGGGTTGAATCAAAATTGGTGCTTCCGTCAACAACACTTTCAACTGCTCAAAACTCTACTGACACTTTTCTGACCACTCAAATCTAACATCTTTCTGTAACAACTTTGTCAACGGAGTCGCAATCATAGAGAAACCTTTCACAAACCGTTTATAATATCCCGCTAGTCCCAGAAAACTACAGACTTTAGACACATTTCTCGGAGGTTTCCACTCCAAAATAGCAGAGATTTTACTCGCATCAACTCTTATTCCCGCAGCTGGTACAATATGTCCCAGAAATCCAACCTCACGCAACCAAAATTCACATTTGTTAAACTTTGCATATAACTATTTCTCACGTAGAGTTTGTAGCACGATTCTCAAATGCTCAGCATGCTGCACCTCATCACACGAATAGATCAAAATATCATCAATGAATACCACAAAAAAGCGATCCAAATACGGTCTGAATATCCGATTCATTAGATCCATAAACACTGCAGGAGCATTTGTTAGTCCAAAAGGCATCACTAAGAATTCATAATGTTCATACCTCGTTCTGAAAGCGGTCTTCGGCACATCAGATTCTTTAACTCTTAACTGATAGCAACCAGATCTCAAGTCTATCTTTGAAAACATTGTAGCTCCCTTCAGCTGATCAAACAAATCATCAATACGAGGCAACGGATATTTGTTCTTTATCGTTACTTTATTCAATCGTCGATAATCAATACACATTTTCATAGTTCCATATTTCTTTTTCACAAATAACACAGGAGCTCCCCAAGGTGAGAAACTCGGTCGTGCAAATCCTCTATCAGTTAATTCTTGCAACTGCGACTTTAACTCTTTCAATTCTGTTGGTGCCATTCTATACGGAGCTATAGAAATGAGAGTGGTCCCCGGCACTAATTCAATACCAAATTCGACTTTCTGAATCGGAGGTAATCCCGGTAACTCTTCAGGAAACACATCTGGAAACTCACATACCACAGGCACAGATTCAACTTTCTTTTCCGACACTTTTGTATCAATCACGTACACCAAATAAGCTTCACAACTTTTTCTCACATAATTCATAGCTTTCATTGCAGATACAATAGCTGGTAATCCTTTCATATCATTGGATTCAATTCGAACTATCTCACCTTTTTGACTCTTCAACTCAATACTCTTTCTTTTACAATTCACGATGGCATTATGTAGAGTAAGCCAATCCATATCCAGAATTATGTCAAACTCATCGAATGATAGTAACATCAAATTGGCCAGAAAACATATATCACGAAACATCAATGGGCAATTCTTGTATATTTTATCCACCAAAACACACTTGCCTAAGGGGTTCGACACTCTAACCACAAATTCAGTAGACTCAACAGGTAGAGTCTTATTCAATACTAAGTTCATACACACATAGGAATGAGTCGATCCTGGATCTATTAATGCAATGTCATCAGTATCAAATAAAGTGAAAGTACCGGTGATAACGTCTGGAGATGATGCTTCTTCTCGTGCACGTATAGCATAGGCTCGGGCAGGTGCTCTTGCTTCTGATCTCACAGCTGTGTCATTTGTCCCCCTCTGACTTTCGCTCACATTTCTGTTTTTTCTGGGTGGTCTACCTCTAGCCGTCACATTACTTGGTCTTTCATTCTGAACATTTTCCTCTTCGACCATCTTCGGGGAATCTCGAATAAAATGATCTCTGGATCCACATTTATAACAAAATCTATTGTTATACTTGCCCCAGCATTCTCTCACATGTCGCCTTCCACACTGTCTACACTCAGGTTTATTGCTTTTGGCACTATCGATACTTGATTCCATTGGAGCTTAAATTCTCGGACCAACACTTAGTCTTGCGCGATCTCTACTCGGATGTCCAAACGAAGCATTTAATCGGTTGCTTGCATCTCTGAATCTCTTCATCGAAGGTTGAGAGAACCTATTCATCGATCTCTTCCTTTCATCACGAGCCTCAGAATCGGCTTTCTTCTTTTCTTTACTGAGCTCCTCAGCTTTGCATGCTCTTTCGACTAACACAACAAATTCATTTATATCAAGTATCCCAACCAAAAATTTTATGTCTTCATTCAATCCCTCTATGAAACGTTTGCACATAGTAGCTTCAGTCGAAACACATTCCCTCGCGTATTGACTCAGTCTTACGAATTCCCGTTCGTACTCAGTAACAGACAAACGGCCTTGTTTAAATTCTAGAAACTCTTTACATTTCGGATCATGAAGCATTGACTGATATACTTCTTTCTGAACTCAACTTGAAAGAAGTCCCAAGTAATTCTTTCTCTCGGAACCACAAATATCAATATTTTCCACCAGTTATAAGCCGTGTCTCTCAACAAGGAAACTGCACACTTAATACACTCATCAAGGTTTAATGACATCTCATCGAATACTCTGATTGTATTCTCAAGCCAAAACTCAGCTCGCTCAGCATCGTCATCAGATGTGGCCCTAAACTCCTCGGCCCCGTATTTCTGAATCTTGTCTACAAGTGGTTTATTCAATCTGATCGGATCTACAACTTGTGGCACAACAGGTACTTGTGGGGGTGGAGGTTGTGGAGCAGCCGGATTCATTCGAACGAACTCCGTAAACCACTCACTCATCATTCGGAAGAAGGCTTGCTTAGCCTCTCCTCCCTCACCACTTTCATTCGGCCTAGATGTGGCCGGTGCTGTCCCTTGAGCGGGAGCAGGTGCATTGCTTTTTACATCGTCAGCAACTGCTCGATCGGGATCCATTACTATATGAAAACACATTTTCAACTGTCAGAATTTATCACACTATCGCAATTTCATATATGGCATGTATAGCTAGACTCACACTTGTTACGTTAGTCTGAGAATCGGCTAAACTGTGGCTCTGATACCAAATAAATGTAACACCCCTAACCCAAAACCGTCGCCAGAATAGGGTTAAAAGGCTTTACCGGACAATAGAATCATTTCACAACCCATTTACGACACAAAGTCAATCATCATCATAATACATCAATCATAAACAATTAGTCCCTTTTTAAGGAGTATAAGTCCTTAAACACATGATAGGGAGGGGTCGGGACTAAACCGAAACACATACAAAAACTTTTCAAAATTTAAAAACTTTTCTAGGTTTCAGGGGATACATGCCCGTGTGGGCAAACTGTGTGCCTCCCACGGCAGCTGGACACCCCCGTGTGTCCTCCCCGTAGTAGAATCTGACCTCACATCCATGGCCACCAAGCACGCCTGTGTGCCTTGGCCGTGGTCGAATCTGACATCCCATCCACAGCCACCAAGCATGCTCGTGTGCCTTGGCCGTGGTCGAATCTGACTTTACACCCACGGCCACCCAGTACCCCGTGTGCTAAGGCCGTGTACTCTTAGGCCATATTCTGACTTTCTCACATGGCGACTAGGCACACCCGTGTCTTGGCCGTGTGCTATTAGGCTAGCTACTGACTTAGCCCCACGGTCATTAGGCACGCCCGTGTGCCACAACCGTGTGGCTCAATTAGGCCATTTGCAAGGCCAAAATGCCACCCACATGTGTCAATTCTACAAGCACATTTGAGCATCTTTGTACACACAATTTGGCAACCAAATTCATGTCCAACAATCATCATATCATCACATAGAATCTCATTTCTAAGCATGCCATTTTATACAACCAAATTACATGTAAATCTAGGTATAAATCATCCATAACCTCACAAATCACTAAGGCATTAATTCATCATTGAATTCACCATTCGTATGCTAATTCATTACCATCATGCCATATCAAAATATGCACCAAATACCATATTCACTCATGCACATTACCGACACTTAGCTAGACACATCACATGGCTATTTACACATCTCAAATATGATTCAAAACAACTAGCCTATACATGCCATATTTCAACTATGTACATCTTTCCAAAAGTACCAAAATAGAATGCCGATAGTGTGATTGAGATGTCGACGATTCTGGATCCGAGCAAGCTTTACCGACACTGCGCAGCGAGAGAAACAAATCACACAAGAAGCTTTCAAAGCTTAGTAAGTTCGTAACATGATACATTATAATAAAACAAATCATCACATAGATTATTCCACATATACATATATATATCATGCCATCCAAAACTAAAATGCTCATTTAACATTTCATAATCTCATTCATGGATTCATCAACCACATAGGTTCCGAGCGTACCTTAGTCAACACCTAGTAGTCAATTACATTTGCTACTCAATACTCACTTTTCCCTTTCGATCCACTTCTGTCTCTTCTTTAATTCAATCGCACACTTAGTGCCCCAATATTTAGCCGAAGCTTAATTATCATCGCACACATAGTGCATTTATATCAAACCGCTCTTCAATCGGTATCGTACACACAGTGCCAACAACAAAGTCGAAGCTTATATTATTTCGCACACACAGTGCTGATCATCTCGATCACGTTTTCGAATACGCACACTTAGTGCCACATAACTCAAACTCAACTCTCACATAGCATCCACATTTCAATATCATTATAACATTCATTTCATAACATTTAACATAACTAAATGTTTGTATTGTGTCCGAACTTACCTCGGACATAGAACTATCGAAACGGTCGGTCAATCGAGCACTTTATCTTTGCCTCGATCTCGATCCGAACCTCTCTTTTCTTGGTCTATACACATTCAAATTCAATCCATTCAATCACCAAATCATTCATTTTAGTCCAAACACTCATATTTAGGGCATTTTACAAAATAGCCCTCATATTTTCACATTTCGACACTTTAGTCCTTAATTCATAAAATCATCAAATTCACAAAATTTAAGCATGGGTTTTGTAGAGCACAAAGCAATGATTACAAAAACGTAGAAATTATCAAAAACTGACTCAAAATCATACCTCAATCAAGATGAACAATGGCCGAATGTCACAAAGCTTTTCTTCCTTCTTTTTTATTTGTGTTTTCGGTGGACAAAGATGAACACATTCATCTTATTTTCATGCTTTTGTTTTATTATTATTACTTTATTAAACATTTTACTCATTTGCCCTTTCATTAAACATATAAAACAAATAAATATTAAAGCTAATATGTCATTTAGCCATCCACTATCTTTAAAAAGGTTAAATTGCCTCATAAGGCCTCCACCTTAAAATCCAACAATAATTAAGTACTTAACAATCAGCACTCAGCATTTACACTTTATACAATTAAGTCCTTTCTCACAATTTGACACACAGTCGATAAAATTATCACACAGAATTTTCACACAGACTATATCATACATAATCAACACCAAAAGTAATATTAAAATATATTTACGACCTCAGATTTGTGGTCTCGAAACCACTGTTTCGACTAGGGTCTAAACCGGGCTGTTACACTGATGGCCGGTACCACCTTTTTCGAGTCCCAAATTCTTTTTTTGTTTTGAGACACTTATGGCTGGCATCAACTTTATTAGATTAAATTTTTTTTTTTATTTTGGGACACTGATGTCTGGCACCAACCTTATCAGATTTAAAAAAAATATTTTTGTTCTGGGACACTGAAGGCCGGCACCAACTTTATCATATATATTTATAGTTGTTTTGTCTTCCATTTAAGTTTTTGTTTCCTTTTTCTTTGGTTTATTAGTTGAAATCGAGATTAAAAATATCAGTTTTTTCTTTGTTGAGAAGAAGCAAAAAATTTTGAAGATGAGTTCCCAGATTTTGTTTGTTTATGTTCATTTCGATGGAGAAATGATAAATACAACTGAAGAAGGTTGTGTCTTTCAAAGTCGGAAAAAATTTGGAATGAGATTCAACAAGCGTGTTTCGGTGACGGATTTAAAATGAAAGGTCAGTACAAATACAGCTACTCGTTGCGGGAAGCAAATGTTGAAACTGTTTTACAAATTTTCAATTTCAACAGATCCGCTCAAGTTCTCGAAAATGGAGCTTGAAGATGATGATGATCTAGGGATAATGACAGCAATTTAATGCCCCCTAAGATGGATAATCTTAACCCGGTTGAGTTGTTCGAGGAGATAGCTGAACTGGATCCCTCTCAAGTTGTAATTTCAGCAAGTTAGCGTTTTGGAATTGATTTTTATCTTAACGTCTATTAGGAAGATCAGTCGGGTTGTGGAGGGTCAATGCCAACACCCGAAAATCCAAACATCGGTGGATGTTAGTATAATATCCCAAACTCGTGTACTTGTCTAGATATCCATCCAGAGGTGTTGTCTATCATAGAAGATGGTGATGAAGGGTTTGATAATGAAGATCAGCCCCACCGTGATCCTAACAATGATTTCAGTGACCCCGATTTGGATGGAATCCTTGAAGACATAGACAATAAGGGTCTGGTGGAAGATAAAAATGTAAAACCCCATTCGGCCGGGAACACGAGCCCCGATATAGTTATAAGGAATAATCCAGGGTCCTTTATGACCGACGTGGATCTTGATACGGCTTTTGCACGTGAGTTCATGGAATATACAAACATAGTGCCTGTTTACCTACTTGATGAAGAATTCGACAGTGAAGAGTTGTTCATAGGACAACAATTCGATAACAAGAAAGACTTTACATGCAATAAAGCAATACAGCTTGACTTTACATGCAATAAAACAATACAGCTTGAAGTTAGGTGTGGAGTATAAAGTAACAAAGTCGACCCAGTCTTTGTACGTCAGAGAATATTGAAAAGCCTCAAGTGGGTGTAACTGGTGTGTTCGAACCGCATTAATGCAACGAACTCAGATATGGACAATAAAGAAAATAAAAGGTCCATACACATGCACGTTTGCTCGTATGTTGAAATATCATAGAAAGTTAGATGCAAAAACCATATACAACTGCATAATCCCTTTGGTGAAAGAGTCACCCACCATTCAGGTGTCAGTCTTTATTGAGAACATGCAAGCTCGATTCAAGTACAAAGTGCCGTATCGAAAGGCATAGTGGGCGAAGTAAATGGTAATGCGGGAGTTGTATGGTGACTGGGATGCGTCATACAATGAGCTTCAAGGGTGGATAGCCGCGATGCATGAATATGTGCCGAGGACGGTGACTGATTTGCAAACACTACCGTATAAAGGCCCAGACAACGAGATACAACCAAGGAAATGAGTTTTTCATCGATTATTTTGGACGTTTGAGTCATATGTTAGGGCCTTCCCTCATCGCAAGTCGATGGTGCAGGTGGACGAAACTTGGTTGTACGACAAATACAGTAAATACTCTTGATTGTTGTTGCACAAGACGACAACCAAAATATGCTTTTGATTACTTTCGCCATCGTGGAGCGTGAGTGCTTCGAGTCCTGGGAATTTTTCCTCAGAAATCTGCGGAGGCACGTTGTCAAACAAGACAACATTTGCCTTATATCGACAGATCAAAGGGACTACTTGCTGCAATAAGGCGATCGGGGGTTTTGTGGAGGTCTATTTATTGCATCCGGCACATCGCGGCAAACTTCCACGGAGATTATAAGAATAAATAATGGAAAAAAAAACTCGTGAATATGGGTAAAAAATATTGTTTGTATTTATTTCAAAAATTCCTTTTCAAATTTTATCAGTCTGTAATTTTTTAAAATGCTTATTCCAAATTGCATATGCAGCTCATAAGTTAGAACCGCGGAGATTCAGGCTAAGGTTCGCAAGACTTGAATCTCAGATGTCATCTTTACCAACAGATCTCCGGACATGGTTGGGTAGCATGGAGAACTGGCAATGGACTCAAAGTTACGATGAGAAGTTTCGGTATGGCTAGATGATTGTGTCCAAACTAACTATGACAACGAAAAAGGCAAACGCACCTATCGTTCGGTAGTATAGCTATGGCAAGACCGGAAATATCGTATCCTCAATGACTAAGAGTACTAGTAGTTACCATCTTTTTATTATCTAGCCTAAGTATTAAGGGAATCGATGTTTAATTAACTAATTACTAAACTAAGGATGCTAAGACACAGAGAGTGAATTGGGAAAATACTTTTGGGAAAAACAGTTGACTAAGACAATACCCGGGAAGAATCCACCTAGACTTCACCTATTACTTAACTCGAACTGCATTTATTTATTCACTTGACTTGATCCGTAGGATTCCTAATTTATATTATTATCCCTTTCGAGACTAATAACATCTAACCCTAGGTTGATTAATTGAAATCTCTTTCTAATTAAAACCCCTAGTGTTGCATTAACTCGATCTATGGACTCCCATATTAGGTTTGACCCTAATCTGGCAGATTTTCGTCATCCTATCTCTAGGGTTACGATCAACTCTGCTTAACTATGCTAGATCTACTCTTAAATAGGGGCTTTTGCTCCACTGCCTAAGCACATTAATACTTGAATCAATATCCTGAAATATTAAAACAAGAATTAAGAACACATAATTAAGAGCAAATCAAGTATTTATCATACAGTTCAGAAAACAATAACAAGATCCATCTTAGGTTTCATCCTCCTCAGGTATTTGAGGGGTTTAGTTCATGTTTAATAAAGAATACATCTCAGAAGAAAGTAAATAACAAAACATAAGAAAAACCCTAAAACCCCCTGAAGGAAATTGAAGGGAAGATCCTCCGTCTTAAGTGTGATTCCGGCTTCTGGGATGAATCAACTAGCTGTGTTCGAGTAATTTCCCTGTGTTCAGCCCTCTCTAGCTTCGCCCTCCTCGTCAAAAGCCCTGACAGAAGGCTTCTGTCGAACTCCCCCTTTTAGGTTACACTTAGGGTGTTTATATAGACTTCAGAATGTCTTTCTTCACCCCTAAGTATCCTTTTCCGAGTGAAACTCATCTTGGCCACGGCAGGGACACGCCCGTGTGAATCGAGCCCAAGACCGTGTTCGAGTCTGCTAAAGTGGCACGGCCGTGTGGTGAACTCCAGGCTGTGTTGATTTCCTACTTTGGCCCATTTTCTCTATTTTCGGCCCGTTTCTCATTCTTTTCATCCTCCGATGCTCTCCTAAGTATAAAACATGAAATTAAAGGATTAGGAGCATCAAATTCCACAATTCAAGGGATTAATCATCCAAAAGTACGTTAAATGTGGGATTAAAATATGTTACTTTTATGGTTTATCATTAGATGACGACCAACCTCGTAGAGGCGGTTAACTCCGTCTTAAGACACACATGTCATCTTCCAATTTTTGTTGTTTTCTTGGCAACATCCTATATGGTGGCCACATTGATGCCTAGGATGGGGCTGAGACAAGCTAAGTAGATCGAGGCCGGGCACGTGTACGTTGAGGCTGTCCAAAAGGCCATGGCGTTAAACAGTCGAAGGGCACAAACGATGAACGCAGAATTGTATTCACGCGGCTTGGAGACTTTTCGGGTTCAAGAGTACATCGACCGTCGCTCGGGTCTTCTGCCTAGGTTGTACGTAGTTGATTTGCGAAACAGGCGTTGCGAGTGCAGGATATTTCAGAATTTTTGATATCCGTGTGCGTATGTTCATGCAGCGTGTGCGAGAGCAAACTTAAATGTTGAACAATTCATAAACGAGATCTACACGTTGCAACGCACATTGTGTATCTGGGGAAACGAATTTCCTGTAATCCCTGATGTCTCGAACTGGGAAGTTCCACCGCCTACTTTCGAGATGCTGCCTGACCGTAGTCTCCGTAGACATCCTAAAGGTCGAACACAATCGACGAGAATTCGAAATGACATGGATGTTAGGGAGACGGGCAAACCCCAACTGTGCACGGTGTGCCGAACATCCGGCCACAACTAATCAACTTGCCCACATCGTGTCTATGTTTTCGGTCAATCGTCTCGTAATGCCGGACTGAAAGATAACGAATAATTTATTATTGAGCGCATGTTCTTGTAAAAACGTTGTAAAAGTATACAAATTATACAAATGACATACTTTATTCAAATTATACAATTGATTAAATATATTAATTCATACATATTTTTAAAAAGAAAAAAATAATATACAAATTATAATACAATATACATACATATTTAACAAATTGAAAGTTCACCTTTAAAAAAGAAATTGAAATGAACAATATATTTAAAAAAGAAAAGAAATTGAAATGAAAATATAAAGATAAAGAAAGGTATATAAGTAAAATTATATTTAAAAAGAAATTGAAATGAAATGAAATTAAAATTGGAAATGAAATGAAATTAAAATGAAATTATATTTAAAAAAGATATATAAGTAAAAATTTTAAAAAGGAATTGAAATTTGTATTGAAAAGAAATTCAAATTGAAATGAAAATATAAAGATAAAGAAAGATATATAAGTAAAATTATATTTAAAAAGAAATTGAAATGAAATAAAATTAAAATTGGAATGAAATGAAATTCAAATTGAATAGAAATTGAAATGAAAATATAATTAAAGAAGGGAAAAAAATTTGATTTGAAATGAAAGTAGGCCAAAACTGGCCTTTGAATGGCCGGCACCAAGGCTGTCAAATCAGGCCCTATGGCCTTTGAATGGCCGGCACCAAGGACAAGGCCTAAGGCCTATCAGCAGCCTGCATACCAAGGCATGTTTTGGCTGAAGTGATTTTTTAATGAAGTTTAAAAAGAAATCAAATGAAATTCAAGTAAAATGAGATTGAAATGAAAAAAAAAAAGCGAAATGAAATTCAAATAAAATGAGAAAAAAATGAAATTTAAAAAGAAATTGAAATGAAAATAAAATTGACATGACAAAATGATTTTTTAATAAAAAAGGTGAAATGAAATTCAAATTGAAATGAAATTCAAATAAAATGAGAAAAAAAAAACAAAATTCAAATTAAGTTTTAATTAAAAAAGAAAAAAAGTGAAATGAAATTCAAATAAAATGAGAAAAAAAAATGAACTTCAAATGAAAATTAAAAAGAAATTGAAATGAAAAAAAAAATCGACATGAGAAAATGATTTTTTTTATTTGAAAAATAAAAAAAAATGAAATGAAATTCAAATTGAAATTGAAATGAAATTCAAATAACATGAGAACAAAAATTAAATTCAAATGAAATTTAAAAAGAAATTGAAATTACAAAATAAAATTGACATGAGAAATGAAGTTTTAATTTAAAAAAAAAAAGTGAAATGAAATTAAAATTGATATGAAATTCAAATGGCATGAGAAAACAATGAAATTCAAATGAAATTTGAAATGAATATGAAATGAAAAGAAAAATTAAATTCGAAATGAAAAAAAAAAGGTGACAAGACATGCCATGACAAGCCCGCGCCTATGTCAAGCCTGTATTAGACCTGTCAAAAAAGGCCATCCAATGGCCGACACCAGTAGGCTACAGCCCAGGTGTCAGACGACTAAACAATGGCCGACACTAGCAGGCTAGGCCTACTCCTGTAACAGCCCGATTTAGGGGCTAGTCGAAATAGTGATCTCGAAATCACTAATTCGAGGTTAGAGAAAATTATTTTCATGTTATGTTATGAGTTACAACATGTTTATGAGGATGCATGGAAATTTTGGTGCCTTAATTTTAGCTAATTCTAGCTAAATTGTGAAAAAGGACTAAATCGCATAAAGTGCGAAAGTTCTATTTTAATTGCTAGAGGTGCCAAATAGTCATAGAATATTAATTGGAGGTCCCAAATGTGCAATTTGGCCTTGTTAAATGTGTTGATCGGCCATAATAATGCATAGGGGACAAGTGCATTTATTATGATGTTTAGTTGGTGATATTAGTTGGAAAAAGAAATAAAATAAGATTATATAAGTAAAAGTTATCATCTTTTTATTTCTCTTTCTTCTCCAACCAAAAATATCAGCCATGAGAGGGGTTTGGAAGCTTAAAATTTCAGCAAGCATTTCTCCTCACAAATCAAAGAAAATGAGTTTCGGACCTAGAACGGATGAAAAGAGAAATGTGGGCAAAAAGTCCTTTTCGGCTCTTTCGACATCGAGGTAAGTTCATGTGAAAATGTTGAAATTACGTATGAGCTTATTTAGTATTTCAATGTTGTATGGAATGTATATTACTATATGAATATATGAAATGTCTCTTGATGAGACGTCAATGGAATTGAATTTAGAGTAATGGGAAAGGTGTATAACACGATAGGACGATGGGTAAAGGCTCGATTAAGATCATATTGGGATATGGCCTCGGTGTAAGAATTCGTATAAGACCATGTCAGGGACATGGCATCGATATGTTAGTGTATGTAAAACCCAATTGGGGTAGAGTGACAACGAGAACTATGTGCATGAGACTCAAGAGAGTTATTTAACAATTCGAATGATTCAGTGTATATGTGAATGTATGTGGTTGTACCATGAGTAGCACAAGTATGTGTAGAATTGAGTTGAGATGAATTCAATAAACGACGAACCCCTAGTGGGGTATGTGTATTTGATGCACAGTGTGAATGAGAACGAATATCGTAGAAAGTTAAGTAAAAATAGAAACATGTGAGGATGTTCTTGAATGAACATTTGAAATAGAGTTATACTTGTGAATTATTATCCATGAATGTAAATAACGGTAAGCTATGTGCGATATCACCTTATCGATTTTTGATCGATGGGCTAAGTGCGAAACCACCGAGATATTAGTAGCATGAGTGGCTTATTGAAAATGCTTGATGTGTTGTTATATATGATCTTGTGAAGATCAGTGCAGGAACGTATGCTAATTAAACAAACGAATTGGCTTGTGATATGGTAAGAAGGTGGTAAGAGATTGAATGAGTAAGTTTCAAGAATGGTTGAGTAAGTAACTATGAGTCGATGAGAAAAATTCAACATATTGCCTTGGGGATTGTGTATATTCAGTGAATATCAATATTTGTCAAATTATACAGATGAACTTACTAAGCATTATTGCTTACTCCTTTACTTTTTTTCATCTCTTATAGGTTATATTAACTAGCTTTCGGGGTTGGAGGCCACGGAGATGTTTTCACACTATCGAGCGCGACCCTTGGTATAAGGTATCAAGTCCTTAGAAGTCATGGCATGTATAGGGCTAGTACTTGAAGTTGATGAGGTTTAATTATTGTAGCCATATGTGTTGGCCTAAATGAGTTATGGGACCATTGTGTATAGCCATAGATGATGGCCTAAGTTGTTTGTAATAATATGGAAATTAGTTCTCCCTTGTGTATGGGATAAAGATCTTATTTCTTTTATAATCAAATGTCTATAGTTCAAGAGTAATGTTGATACTAGGTGTAGTTATGCGATGAGGTATGAATATATGCAAATGTGGGTGGAAAAAGGCTTGGTAGATAGCATCTAAGTGCCCACACGGATAGACACACGGGCGTGTGTCTAGGCCGTGTACATCCTGCATCTTAGTGCCTTAAGTTAGAATAGAACGCGGGCTGATCACACGGCCGTTTGTTCAAGCCGTGTGATACGCACGGCCGGCACATGGGCGTGTGCCCCCGCCGTGTGTAATAAGTCAGTATATCAAGGTATAGTACACGGTCTAAGTCCACGGGCGTGTCAAGGCCATGTGTAACTAGTCAGTGTCGACCACGGTCGGAAGACATGGGCGTGTAAAGGGGTGCACGGGCGTGTCCCAAATCGCATGGGCGTGTGCCTTAACCGTGGGGCATTTCGCAGAATGCTTGGGTTTTTAAGCACAATTGTTGAACATGGGCGTGTGTGTCTACACACGGGCGTGTCTCATTCTACACGGGCGTGTGGCCCCTGTTTCAAAGAAAAGTTTCTTTTAACTCGTAAAAGTTTCCAAACGCAAGCTTAAGGCCTCGTAGGCCCACAATACGAATGTCTTGACTAAGAAAGAGAAGTTTTTAAATTAAAACGAAATTTTACAGCCCGTAAGTGTATGATTAAGTAGTTAAAGCATAGTAATATCTCGTATCCGATCTAAGCCTCGGACTCGGGTATGGGGTGTTACAACTCTGACGTGACCCGAAGGGTCAGGGCCAAAATTGATTTTTTTCTTTTATTTTCCCTTTTTTAGCCCTGCTTAGCCACTACGGCCCCCCATTATAATTGGCATGCTACAACCCAAAACTCGATCACCACCGCCGATAACTATCATTCACCGTCGATCACTACCGTCGCTCACTGCCGATCACCTCCGATCACTACCGATCACCGTCATTCATCACCGATCACTCGATGGATCCTAATCCTAATTTTCTTTTAAATGATGACAACCACATTGCTAAAAATATGAATAAGGTAAACGAGAAAAAAAATGACCCGTTTAATTTGAATTCCTATGAACAATTATTTTTTAAACGAGAAATATAACATTTTATATTTACTATAAACGCAAGATCAGTATCGGATTGTGAGACCCCGATTGCATGATCTCGAATATTTTCCCGATCGAAGGGTTTTGTCATATTTGAATGTCGCGAGTTTTAGGGTAGCTGCGTACATTCAGATATCTGAGCTACGGACCGATTTAATATCGCGGCACTCATACCATCATGGGTTACCGAACAACAACATCTGTTCGTGTCAAATGTTCCGTTGATTCATTTCCATATGGTGGAGTGGCACGATGGGGGTCGGGTATTGAGACAGTTCGGTTGTGCGCAACCTATCTCGAACCCTCCCGTCGACATCAAATAAGTCCACAGAATGGACAAAAAGGGTTCAGGTCAGGACGCAATAAATTGGGTGGAAAAACATGAACCGTACATCTTTCTGCAGAATGATCGACATTTGAGGCGCCCTCCCTTGTATGTCTTAAAGGGAAGGTTCTCTCCTACGCGCGAGTACGCAAAATGATATATGGAAAATAGGAAGCCCTTTATATTCCAAGGTCGTTATATGCTGTTCCTAGAAGACGCGCAACTGAAATCTTCCCGATGGCAACGGACGAACGCACGACCGCACCGTAACCGAGTTCTGCCATTTGGGAACACCAATACCGATTTTGCCTCTAACTCCAATCCCAAGCCCCAATATGAAGCATCTGGCCCGTCACCATACCACTCGGAGCTCGAGCCCCAATTTCCTCCATCGTTGGAGGATATATTTGGGGATGACCCCGGGCCTTAATATTCAACACACTCTGGATCGTCCTCATACCACCCGGAACTCAATCGGCAAGCACGTACTGTAACATCCTGAAAAGGGCCTATGCATTTTTGGTTTAATTGTACGAAATGACATATCTTATGTGTTATGAATATATTTTGAACACTTTTCGAAACCTGGAAATGTATGGAAATGTTATGTTTAAAAGAGGAAAGTGAACATTTTTAGAACCTTGGAAATGTAAGGAAATGTCTTGTAAGAAAATGTCATGGAAATGTAAGGAAATGTCTTGGAAATGTAAGGAAATGTCTTGTAAGGAAATGTCATGGAAATGTAAGGAAATGTCAAGTTTACAGAGCCGATCGAAAATTTTTGGAAACTTAGAAATGACCTAGAAATGACGAGTTTTAAGGTTTAAAAGGGGAAATTAAGGCAAGGTGGCCTTAAAAGAAAAAGTTTGTGAAATTTGACACACAAACAGGCTTGGAAAGGTGATCTGAAGATGCCACTTAGGGCCTATGGAAATGGCGCCATATGCAAGAGGAATGGGCCTAAGTTCGAGTCACATGGGAAGCAAATAAAAGAAATTTTATTTTGCTACAAGGAGCAGAGAGGTGGACGGCACATGGCTATAAATTAGGAGCTTTTATTATTTTATAAATAGTGGATAAATAAGGAATTTATTTATCATTATTTTCAAGAGATAATTGTTGGATTAAATTCTTTTAATTTGAATAAAGAAATAAAGAGGAAAATAAGGGAGACGTGATGGTCAAGTAAGGGACTTTGAGTTTAATAATTTCGGCTAAGTAAGGATAGTTGCTGAATTATCTTTTATTTTAAGTGATAATTAAAGGATAAAGTTATCAGATAGAGGAGTGGTGGCCAAGTAAGGGACTCCTTAGATGATAATTTCGGCTATAAAAGGAAAAGAGAGGCCATTCTCGCATTATTATCTGTTTCTTTGAAAGCCTCTGCGAATTCTCTTCACCAAATCTTCTTCTTCTTTTATTTTTGCCAAGTTTAAAATACCTTGTGTTCTAGCCTAATCCTCCATCTTTATTCTTCCTTTTCTTTTCTTTCTAATCCATCAAAAGCCGAATCTTGGAAGGGCTTCAAGCATAGGTGTCTGTCGATTTCTTCAAAGGTAAGAACAAGTTTGATTCCCATTCTTTTCTTTTAGATTAGCCGAGAGATAATCTAACCCCATACATATTATGGTTGCCGAATATGGAAGGACCTTTCAGGATTATCGAGTAGTCGACTAAAAGGAGAAGTATTCGGGATTTCTAATATTAAGGTAAGACATGTGAATATTCGGCCAAAGGCCTTGATTTATGTTTGATGATTAAGATTAAGTCTAACGTAAGGTTTTAGGGATTTTGACATTCCTAGTGAAACAAGGAACAGCTTTCTGGATTTGTTGGTGTTCCAATCGGCAACAAGGTAAGAATACTAATCCTACTAGGATTTGGAGTTTTGGCCGAATGGCTTTTTATTAAGGTAATAAGTGATAAATCAATGTAGGGATTAAGGATCTAAGCATTAGATCAAGCTTTTCGATCTCAAGGAAATTTTAAGCGAATCGGTGTGTACCCCACACTAACTTTTAATAAGATTGATGGTAATATGTAATATATGCATGTTTATAAGAATGTGGCTAAGGTACCATAATATGGTACAAAGTACTCAGTATCGTTTCCTACTTCCACTAGGATTATGAAATATGTTATTTATAACATGTGAAAATTTATAAGAATGAGAATTTAAGTATGATATGCATGATATGAATAATATGGGTCATTCGGGATATATGAAAAGGGGAAGTGAAGGTGATGACTACGGTCTCACTATCCGAATGTGGTGACTTCGGTCACATTATCTCGAATGTGGTGACTTCGGTCACATTATCCGAATGTGGTAACTTCGGTTACATTATCTCAATGTGGTGTCTCATGACACAATTATCTGAGTGGCTATGCCACAAATTTTATATGGGCGATGAGCACGCCGATCGCAGCTGATCGCTTCCGATGGTGTGTAGCGGATGGAGGGTTGACTTAGTAGTCCCACGGTGTGACCCGCGGTGTGCGGGGGTGTGTAGCGGATGGACAACTAGGTTTGGGTTTGGGAATGCATCATAACTTTGTATTCTATGTTTTGAATGTGTAATATGTGATATGCCCGATTCTATTATGATTTAGTGTCGTGTACACATTGAGTCTGTTTGACTCACCCGTTGGGGAACATTTTTCAGTGATGAATGTTGATGGACCGGACTACAGAACTTGTGGTGGCCATGCTCAACATGAAGTTTATATTTTGAGGACTCTTGAATTTATTTTAGTACTTTGAATTATTTTGGGAATTATTTGATGTAATAAGGCCATAAGGCCATAGTTGAATTACTTTACACTTATTTTTATTTATTATGATTATGAATTTTATCTATTAAAATTTAATTAAAATTTCTTTTAAACTAAACCCTAAATATTTTGTCACTTAAGATAAAAGGGATTTCAATATAAAACGAACCTGTTTTCAACACAAGCCCAACCCAAAACAATATTTTTCTTAAAATCACACAAGTTTTCCTAAGAACAAAAGAATTTTGAACCGGTTTACTTGAGGAACATACCAAATCTGGTCAAAGCTCGTGGGCCGGGTTTGGGGTGTTTCACGTACACCTACTACTAAGGATATTTTTCCATCGGCACCTCCGGTCACGCAATACCCTTTAACTCACGATTATGGTGTATACAATTATACTACTTTCCTAAGTACACTGGACGGGACATCAGAGGCCAGATCGAGCAACTATGAAACGCCTCAGCAAGGCGCACGGCATTGTCGATGGACGAGACATCGAAGGCCGGGGATGTCGTCGGGATCACGACAATTTTGATTTTTATCTGTAAATATTTACTTTATTTTGTAATTATTCTGTTTTTCAATATAAATTTAATTTTTCTAAAATGATTATTTGTTTGGATAAATGACTTCAAAATATTTAATAAAACAAATATATAATTCGAAAAATTAATAATACCCAACAAATTAAATTTACAGATACAAGAAAATGCAAACATTCTAGAATATTAATACACGAAAATATAAAATTCAAATAACAAATAATACGGACTAAATAAAATTTATAGACCCAAACAAATACACGAAAATATAAAATTCAAAAAACAAATAATAGGAACTAATTAAATTTACAAATACAAAAAAATACAAACATTCTAAAAAATTAATACACGAAAATATAAAATTCGAACAACAAATAATACAGACTAAATTTGATTTACAGATACAAAAATAATATAAAAAATTTTAATAGCAGTTTCTTCACAATTAGTCGTCTTCTGCTTGAATCAGGTCTACGTTGCATCAGTACCCCACCTATAAGTTGCGGAATAAACGCTCTTGCAGCATAGATAATGTCCATCTACGTTGGAAATCTCGGTTAGTCATCTATGGCACAGAAAGTCATCCAACCCTTAATGGCATAACCTTTACGGTTGACATGACAGTATATAATTCAATTTTGTTAAAACATGATAGTATATAATTCAACCCCGAAATTCAGTTGTACACTACAAAACACTCCTATCTGCAATCCACTACAAAAAAACTCATTTGATGATACACTACAAAACACTCTCATTTTGATGGCTCTCTCAACAAATTTTTTCTCATCCAATAACAATATCAGAACCCAAACCAGCCCCTATATATAGAGTAAGGGGGTTCCGGCCATCTGATTCCCAAAATTAAGAGAAATAATTTTTAATACTTAGTGTCGGCCATCAGTGTTCCGAAACAAAAAAAAATTCTGGACTAGAAAAAGGTGCTGTCAACCACCAGTGTCCCAAAAAAAATTTTCTCGGGACCCAAAAAAGGTGTTGGTGCCGGCCATCTATTGGCCAGAACCCATAAAAAAATTTATTGTACTTTGGTGCCGGCCATTAGATGGCTAGAACCCAATTTTTTTTTTCAAATACTGGTATTTGAGTATACCAGTATGATATAGTTTAAAAAAATATATTGATGCCAGCCATTGATGTCCCAAAATAAAAAAAAAATTATTTTTTTAAAGTCTGACACAATTATTAGTCAATCATAGGATCAAAATACAAGGGGGTGCCGGCCATTGGATTCCCATAACTTAAATTTACTGTTTATTTCAGATAATTTGAGTGAATATTTTTAAATTAGGATCATTTTTATAAATATTAATTTTTTTAAGATTAGATGAGTAAAATAGCCTTTAAATCGAGGTTAAGAAACAACAGTCGACATTCAACGATGACGTTGCGTGTGAACTAGCAAAGTCAAAATATATAGAAATTGACAGCTGAAGCTGAAATGGTAAAGTGGCAAATGTTTGGTCAGCTGATGACGGTTAAAAAGGTAAGAGTACGATTAAGGTGTCTTGTGGGCTGTAAACTCAAATATATATAAGTTTTAATAAATTCCATAAATTACAAGTTAATAATAAAAATTTTAACAAATTCTTTTTTATAATTCTTCATAATTTTTTATTCTCATAATTTAGTGTAATTGATCGCTCCCCTCAAATAATTTTTGGAATAAAAAATATATTAACTTTGCATATTAAAAATTTTTATTGACAAACCAAAATTTGATACTTCTAAAATTATTAATATTTGGTCTAAAAATATTATATGTAAGGATAAATTTAAAAAATTGAAAAATTAAATAAATAAAACAATTGTAATTTTTGGAATTATGTCATATGTTTTGATAATCCTTATAATTTTTTATACACACGTCCTCAATTTTTTTTAATTCCTCCAAAAATTTGATACTCCATGTTTTTTAGTTTTCCCTTCATATTCTTTTGTATGCCTTCAGAGTTATTGGTATTCGTATTAAAAATATTTTTTTACATATTAAGAAAATTTATTAGGATTCTGTTTGTGAAACAAAATTTATTAATTTTGCATAGTAATATTTAGTACTAAAAGTATTATTTCTAAGAATAAATTTAAAAAAAAATGGAAAATTAAATAAATAAAGTAAATTTTATAAGATCAAACAATATTTGTAGTCCCTGTAATTTTTGGTAATCTCATAATTTTTTTTTTCCAATTCCTCCTACTTTTTATACTTTCTTAGAATTTTTGTACTCCATAATTTTTAATACTTCCTCATAATTTTTTTATACTTGTTCAGAATTTTTGGCATGCTTACAAAATTATGTTTTGGCATAAGAAATCAAATTTTAGTGTAAAATATTATTTTTGCATAATAAGAAATTTTGTTATTCATCGTAATTTTTTATTCTCCCTCATATTTTTTTGGTATACCTTTAGAATTTTTGTTATGTTTTCAAAATTATCTTTTGACATAAAAAATAAATTTTTGAAATAAAAAATATTACTTTTGCATACTAAAAAGTTTTGTTATTCCCTCGTATTTTTTTTATATTCCCTTAATAATTTATAATACTTCTTAATTCTCATATTTCCTCGTGACTTTTGGTATTCCGTCATAATTTTGGGTATTCCCTACCCTTTTAAAATTTTTAGTATGTTTTCAAAATTATGTTCTAGTATGAGAAATTAATTTTTGGTATAAAAAATATTATTTTTGCATAATAAGAAGTTTTGTGGGATGAATCAATATTTTATATTAAAATTTATTTTTGCAGGATAAATTTACAAATATTGAAAATTAATAGTTGTGATATTAAGATTTTCTTTTAATTATAGGATTTATTAATTTGATCTCTATGATTACGGAGGTAGGATGAAACTGATGTCAATGAGGGGAATAGAAAACTTGTCAACTATTATTCTTTTCTAGTTTTTCAGCTAAATTTTATTTGTAAATTCGGGTTTTTAACAATATAATTAACTTATCACTGCATTACTGATCCAAAAGCTTTTGACTTACTTCATGAATTGAAAGGTTTGGAGTGGACGGCCTTAATTGTTCAACCTCGTCTATTGCATTCTTTCCAAAATCAAATTTGAATTCCACTACATTACTGAAATACGTCCTATTCATTCCAGAATTTGAGAAAATAGATTTTGCATTCATGTAACAGGCGATGGTGCGCTGTCAAGCTCAAGCTGAGCCACCACGCTTTGTTCTCTGACTTCTCTCCAAGCCGCGTGTTGGGAAGAAGATGACGCAAGCGATAAGCTCATTGATCCAGGTGTCATTGCTGTAATAAATGTGTCTCGCCTCAATCCTGCGTGTGATATACTCACATCTGTCATCTCATATATTATTATATATAAGCCTCGCTTTGCTTCCCCTTCTCTTGGCTGACTGAGAGAAGCAAACAGGAATACAAATGTGGGTACAATTCGATTCCGAGAACACCCATTACGTCATGGATAATTACAACAGAAACCAATCAAGAGCCTTAACTTTGACCCGGGAGCAGGAGTATGATATCATGGTGTCCACCCTGTTGCACGTAATCAACGGAGGCCAACCTGCCACGTCAACCAATGGGTTTTGTTTCAACAGCCTTTTCCCGCCAATCCAACCAGCCAGGGTGCCACTGCCAACGACAACAAACAGGAAGCGTTACAGGGGAGTACGGCAAAGGCCGTGGGGGAAATGGGCTGCGGAGATCCGAGACCCGAAACGGGCGGCTCGGGTTTGGCTAGGGACGTTTGACACGGCGGAAGCTGCCGCCAGGGCTTATGACAGGGCTGCTATTAGATTCCGAGGAGATAAAGCCAAGATCAATTTCCCATTATCGGATTACGAAGAGAAGCAGAGTGGAGAAGAAGGAGAGAGTAGTAATGACAATGAAAATGGATGGAAAATATTTTCAGAGGAAGAGTTTAGAGAGCTAATGATGGTGGATTCATAATGTGAATCCACAGCTAGCTGCTTGCTGGATTTAATTAATTACCATATACCAATGTTTGTTTGCCGTTTCCTTTCTCATCCTGTATTAGAGAGATTATTTTCAAGAGATGCTGCTACGTTTTAAGCCCTTTTTTTTTTCCTTACTAAGTAGTGCAATAGTTAAAGGTTCAAAACATATTCCTATTTGTTTACTAACTCATTAAAGAACACATGTTCTAGATTTCTTCGAATAAAATGTATTGTTTCTTGAACAAGTGGGACGGTAACTTGCAAGAATGCCACGTTTAAAGGTGGGTGGGATTTGCTTCCTGAGCTTTCAAATGTTAGGTATCCAATTGGACTTTTCAAATTACGAATTATATTCAATTAAAAGCTTTTACATAATAATTTATTTATCCCTCCCATTCTATGAAAAGAGTCATTTTAGTCGTCTATTTAATAAATTGTCTCTTTTAGTTTTTGAGCATGCATTATTTGTCAAATTATCTTAAAATAGATAAAAATAGTTAACGTTTGTTAACTTTGCTGATGTGGCATACACATGAATTGCCATATGTACTCCATATTAGTAATTAATTAATTTTTAAATATTAAAAAAATCTTTATATGTTTTATAATTTTTTTAATTTTTTTAAAATTTTTTAAAAAATAATTAATTGTTAATATGGTATTCACATGGAAATTCATTTGTATGCCACATCAGCAAAGTTAAAAAATACTAACTTTTCTATCTTTTTTGGGTGATTTGACAAACAACGCAAGTTTAATGACTAAAAAAAAAAAGCAAAATATTAAATAGATGATTAAAATGACTTTTTTTTTGTAAGTTGGAGGGCTAAATAAGTCTTTATGTTTATAACTTTTTATTAGGATTAATATATCTTTTGCTCATGAACTAGAACTAGGCCATTTGTACTTAAATGGTAGATAAATTTTTAAGACCTAACTGGTACCTAAGCTTCAATTTCATCATAGATTTCGGCACCTCAACAACAACATCGTTAAAATACATTAACATAACATAGACGACCAATAACATGGTGACATGTAGCAACCCCATCTTTTGACACGTGGCAATATTTTTTTAAAAATATATAGAATATATAAAAATTATAAAATTTAAAAAAATTGTAATTTTTACACATAAGGAATGAACATGAAAAAATGTTTATTTAGATACATTTGAACCTAGACAACAATATGTCCAAATTCATTCTAGACATTTAAAAGTAATTTTATACATTTTTAATTTTTAATAAAATATTATATTTTTACATTATTATGATGGTTAATTTTGGAGTGGCACTATTAGTGGCCACTACTTACTGTGACAACTCAAGTGTGAATATATCAAAGAATCTTGTGATGCGCTCGAGGACTAAGCACATCAACATTAGGCACCATTTATTCTTGAACTTATGGAGAATGGCACGATTGAATTGCAGTGTGTAAATACTAAAGATCAACTTGTTGACTTGTTTACAAAGGCCCTGAATTCAACAAGGTTCAAAGTAGTGAGAAATTCAGTGGGAGTATACCAAGTTTAACACTTGGAAATCATCATAGAAGGCATCCTAACATTGATATTTGATGTTGTTTTTGTGATTTGAAATCTCGATTTTATAGTTGGTTCATTTACACACACAATTGTTTTTTTGGAGGGAAAGTTTATTAGTGGAGAATTTATTTCCTTATCTTAGAGGGAAATTTAATAGGGGTGGTACTTCAAGAGAACTATTGTATATATACTTAATTTGAGTTGTATCTTTACTCAACCATTTCTCGCTAATTTTTTAGTAACCTAGTTTCATTAAAGTTTTTGCTACTTCAGCAGCTCTTGCTTCTAAGTTTCTTTCTTGATCTTTGGTAATCTTGTTTCTTCTACTCCATGACTTGTGTAAAGATTACTCCCTATGAAGAATAAGAGAAAGCTCAACAAGTCAGTGAGTTGTCACACCAACCAAAGACTTCTATTGTTACATCAGTGCCACAACCAGTTGACATTGCTGCAAGCAATAGTGCTTTGAATCCATCTGATAAGGAAGTTCAATCAACCATTCATATTTTTGGTGATGATTAGGTCAATAAGGTTACTGAAACCATTAATAAAAAATTTCAAAGGGAAAGTAAAAAATGGTTCGATAACCCTAACATTGAAGTACATACTTTTAGCGTTGTGAAGGCAGTTGCTGAGATTAGTGATCTTCTAGCCAACCCTTCACTTCCTGAGTATGAGTCATTGCCCTTTGATTGAAATGAGTCTCTCATCCTTGATTCCTCATTCGTTCCTATCAATGTATCTGATGTTGATGTTGATCAATGAGAGGTCGATACTAGTCCCTCTTATTTAGTTGGTGAATATTACAAATATTTCTCAACCAACTCCTACAACTGCTAATATTTCCACTATGGTTGATGCTGAGAAAACTATTGTGCCTGTTAAGGCTGAGGAGGAAGATGTAGTGATCACATAAGTGACTATAGGACCTGAAATTATTTTTGCACAAGTTGGGCATAGAAAGACACGCTCTATGATTACCAAGGAGATTGAACAAATTCATAAGTCTACAAAGGGAAAAAAGTGTGAGACAAAAGGAAACCTTCTCTATTCCCTTTTTCCCCTAAAAGAAGATACAATATGGTGAAACAGAGCTAAATGATGATGTTCCTTTAAATAAACTATATCTTGGAGGCATGGCTCGCACCAAGAGGCCAAACATTCCCTTATCCAAAATCAAAGAAGACAATAGAGAAGAAATTTACTACGCTAGTGGGCTCTCAAACCAAGGCAAAAGAAGACCTTCATAAGAAAAAAGGACCAAACCTTTCTTTTAATTGTCTACATTAACAAGTATTTACTATTTGTAAAGAAGAAGTTTATTAAGAAACCAAACATTGATGAGTGGAGCTTTGGATATAGAGGAATTGATGTAATCCTTGAGAAGAATGACCTTCTGTAATTTGTTAATTTTGTACAACCTTATGTGAAAGAGGTTTTCGAATTCTATGCAAATCTTCTAAACACTGTAAATGAACCAAGCAACAAATTGTTCCACAAAGAATATGTCAAGGGTAGGTGGTACAATTTCAGTCCAACACCCTGCTCTACAAATTTTGAATTAGATGAGTCCTTACATTCAAGGCCAAAAGACTATCACCAATGGAGTTCATCTCACTTATCCTCAGGTAATTGAACTACAAGTATCAACCCTAGAACCCACATTTGTTGGACTCTTTGCTATTGACACTCGAAATTGGTTTCCAAGCAGCCAAAGTAATACAATTACCAAGAAGATGGAAACACTACTAAAGAAAACATGTGATGTTTTTTAGTTCGATTTAGGGGAGATTATTTTTCAAGAAATCATCAAGCATCCTAAACAAGTGTACCCCAACCTATGTATTCCCTTCCTTTATTTTAATTTTCAAAATATTTTTAAAAAGAATTCTTAACTTGTCAACGCCACTGAAAAATATGAACAGAAGCTTCCAAACTGAAATTTTCTTACAAGTGGCTAGAAGGAAGCATTTAGAGGCCAATCTAGGAATCATTTCTATTAATGAAGTTTAACCTTAAGAAGTAGTGTTTCTCTAGTTGGCACTGAGCTTGGCACTCATGGGCATTTATCATGTAACATCCCTCACCCGTATTCAATGCCGGAATAGGGTTACGGAGCATAAATGAACATATTATACAATTACATATACATTTTCAAATTTCATATAATCATCAATCAACAACATTCATATCCTCCCTAGTACGAGCCTACGAGGCCCAAAACATGCATTCGGGGTGGTTCAGGACTAAACTGATAACTTTAGAAACTTTTAAAATACTTAGAAAATTTTCCCAAAAACAGGGAACACAAGCCCGTGTGGCCCAGCCGTGTGTCTCACACGGCCAAAGACATGCCGTTGTCACAGGCCGTGTGGACATTCGAAATGGGATCACATGGCCGTGTCCTAGCCTGTGTCCGACCCCGTGTAACTCTCTGACTTGGGTCACACGGCCAACACACACACGCCCGTGTGCCCTAAAAATGGCCACACACGCCCGTGTACCAAGCCGTGTGCTAGGCCGTGCCAAACCTGTAAGGTATACTAACTTATACCACACGACCAAGTCACACGCCCGTGTGTGAGGCCGTGGGGAGCATGCTGACTTGATTTCTATTTTAGCACCAGGGGACACACGGTCGTGTAACATAACCGTGTATCACACATGGCTGAGACACACACCCGTGTCTCTGCCCGTGTGGACAAAAATAGGCTATTTACCAAGCCATTTTGCCACCCAATTTGCATGTACCTGCATCAACTCAATTGACACCAAAACATAACATATATAGGCATTCAAACTAACCAATTCAAGCCTAACTCATGCTAATTCTTTACCACCATTCACAACACACGCAAGTCACAAAAATAGACTATTTCATTTATTCCGAAATCATATATACAATTCAACTATTTAAAAAATTCAAACATGCATCATTATGCTCAAACTCACAAGCATATATCTTCCCTAATATCAATCATTTAACATCCACCATACCTATAATCCATAAACATCATATATCCATCAATAGAAGCTCACAGCATAAGCCATACACACATATATACACATAACCAAACCAAACAAATTAAGCCAATTCTCATGGCTATATACAAAACCAAACTCATATTATTTACAAGCCATTTCAAATGACTAAATTCATTAGCAACACATACACCAAAATGACCAAAGTCCCTATACATGCCATATACTCAAAATACTTAAGTTCAAAGGTACCAAGTGATAGTTGGATTGTGTGATGAAGTCTCAGATGATTCCCAAATCCGAGCTAGCTTTGAAATCACTATAAAACATGGAAAAGCTTAGTAAGCTCATATGATTAATAAGTATAATTTGCTAATTCATTCACTATTTAAAGAACATAAGTAAATATAAGTAACACATTCAATTTAACAATTTGCACATTGCCATAATTCTATGTATCATATATATGTTCATCAACTTTCACTTACTTTTCATATGAACTTATCAATTATCACTTACTTGTCAAACTTATCACGAGTACCTGAACTGATCCGTATCATTGCTTACATCCTCGTACCATCATCTTTTCTCATTGAACCATTCGGAATAATATCAGATACTCAGGAATCTCGCACCGAAGTGCCACATACATAGCCAAAGCTATCTCAATCTCATATCACATATATGCTCACTCTCGAGCTATCAACAGGCTTGCTCACACAAGCTGTCGGTCAAGACGTAGCTACACGGTGCTGCTCCCACAAGCTGTCAAGTAACCGCAACATATGCCGGCATACTCAGCCACCGGTAGGACGTACAGAACCAGCACTCGAATCACATAATCACAATAACCCCTAATGACATGTCACTAGTATCCTATCTATTCCTAAGGTTCAACCGGGATTCTCACTTTGTCAATGCTTTTTCGATAGATTCCACAATGTCATAATATCAAAATTATAATATTTAAGCATATAAACACATGCAACATTAAGCTTATTAATCATACAAACTTACCTCGATCGTAAAATCGACGAAATGGATCTACTAGTCAATTACTTTGTTTTTCCCCCGATCCAGATCCAAACTTTGTTTTTCTTGATCTATATAATGTCAAATTTAGCTTATTCAATCATCACTCTATTCAATTTAATGCACATTTCATATTATGGCAAAATTACACTTTTGCCCCTAATATTTTAATTTCTTTACAAATTAGTCTTTATATCATAAAAACACAATTTCATGCAATTCCACCTAAACCCATGCTAGCTGAATTACAAATAGGTCCCTAGTAGCCCATATTTTCCATTTATTTCACATTTTAACCACAAAGTTTCAAAATTTCACAATTTAATCCCTAATTTGCATTTTCACTAAAAATCACTTAACAAAACTTATATAACTATCATGAAACATTCATAATCTATCATCAATCATTAAAGATCATACATATTCATCAATGGAAACATCCTAAACCTTTAACAGTTTTGCAAATTAGTCCATGGGCTAGCTAGATTAAGCTGCAACGATCTCAAAAACATAGAAATTATTAAAAACATGACAAAATTCACTCACCTATTGAGCTAGAAAGCTTGGCCGATTATAAAGCCCTAACAATGGCTATTCTTCTTTGTGAAAATCGGTTAAGGAAGATGACAACCACAAATATTTGGTTTTTTTGTTTTATTTATTTTATCTTTATTTACTAATTTACTTATTTAACTTTTAAAACATTTATTAATTACACCAAATGCCATGCCACTATCATCCACTATGTTATAATTGGGCTAATATCCACAAAAGGACCTTTAATTTAAAGTTCTATAGTTATTAGACACTTCTAGCTAATAGAACTCAAGTTTTACACTTAACGCGATTTAGTCATTTTTATCAAATTAAACGCTCAAACGATAAAATTTCTGAACGAAACTTTCAAACAATCATAGTATCATGCTGTAGACATTAAAATATTAATAAGATAATTATTTTGACTTTGGATTTTTGGTCCCGAAACCACTATTTCGATTTGACTAAAAGCGGGCTGTTACAACTCTCCCCCCTTAGGGATTTTCGTCCCCAAAAATGTTACCAGAAAAGAGGTTAGTGTACTGTTTTCTCATAGCTTCCTCGAGTTCCCATGTAGCCTCTTCGACACCGTGCCGTTTCCATAAAACCTTCACCAAAGCTATGCATTTATTTCTCAATTCTTTAACCTCTCTAGCTAAAATTCTGATCGGTTTTTCGTTATACGTCATATTAGGTTGAATCTCAATCTCTGCTGGAGAAATTACGTGTGATGGATCTGATCTATATCTTCGCAACATCGACACATTAAATACATTGTGAATCTTTTCTAACTCTGACGGTAAAGCTAGCCAATAAGCCACTGGCACTATTCGTTCAATAACCTCATACGGTCCGATGAATCGAGGACTCAATTTACCTTTGCGACCAAAACAAAGTATTTTCTTCCACGGATATACTTTCAAAAATACTCTGTCTCCGATCTGAAATTCAATGTCTTTACGTTTTAAATTTGTGTACGATTTCTGTCGATCTGAAGCTGCTTTCAAACTGTCGCGAATTACTTTCACTTTTTCTTCAGTCTCTCTAATCAAATCAATCCCGTGAATCTTTTTCTCACTCAGCTCGGTCCAATATAATGGAGTTCGACATTTGCGACCATACAAAGCTTCGTGCGGTGCCATCATTATGCTCGATTGAAAGCTATTATTGTACGCGAAATGGCAAATATTTCTCCCAATTGCCTTCAAATTCTAAAACACAACAACGAAGCATATCTTCGAGAATCTGAATTACTCTCTCGAACTGACTGTCGGTTTGCAGATGAAATGCGGTGCTAAAATTCAACTTCGTACCCAGAGCTTCTTGTAATTTCTTTCAAAATCACGATGTAGACCTCGGATCTCTATCCGAAATAATCGAAACTGGCACCCCATGCAATTTAACGATTTCAGAAATATACAATTCAACCAATTTATCAAGCGAATAATCTGTACGTACCGGAATGAAATGTGCTGATTTTGTCAGTCGATCAACGATAACTCAAATATCATCTTTCTTTTTCGGAGACAAGGGCAAACCCGATACGAAATCCATTGTAACTCTATCTCATTTCTACTCTAGTTTCATCACAAGCTGTAGTAATCCTAAAGGTACTTGATGTTCAGCTTTAACTTGTTGACAAACCAAACATCTCGACAAGAACTCTGAAATGTCTCCCTTCATGCCCGACCACCAATACAACTGTTTCAAATCATTGTACATTTTAGTACTCCCCGGGTGAACAGATAAACAACTACTGTGTGCTTCATGTAGAATTTTCTGAATGAACTCATAATTCTTTGGTACGCAAATTCTATCTCAGAACATTAAACAATCATCGGATCCGATCTGATAGTCTGAATCACTAGTCGACTCACATTGCATTCTTTTGGCTTGCAATTCATTATCATACTTTTGAGCTTCGCAAATTTGATAGAGAAATACTGGTTTAGCTTTCAACTCTGCTAGAATAAAACCATAATCAGATAAGGTTAGTTGAGTATTCATCGCTCTCAAAGCAAATAAAGATTTTCTACTCAGTGCGTCAGCAACTACATTCGCTTTTCCCGGATGATAATCAATCACTAACTCATAGTCTTTTAGCAACTCTAGTCATCTTCGTTGTCGTAAATTCAAATCTTTCTGGGTCATTATATACTTCAAGCTCTTGTGATCGGTAAAGATATAGCATTTTTCACCGTATAAATGATGTCGCTAAATTTTTAATGCAAAAACAATAGCAGCTAATTCCAAACCGTGCGCCGGATAGTTCTTTTCATGCAGTTTCAACTGTCTAGAGGCATAAGCTATCACTTTACCCTCTTGCATCAAAACGCAACCCAAACCATTCAATGACGCGTCACTAAAAATCACGAATTCTTTACTCGACTCAGGTTGAACCAACACTGGTGCCTCAGTTAACAATGCTTTCAACTGTTCGAAACTCTGTTGACATTTCTCGGACCACTCAAATTTCACATCTTTTTGTAGCAATCTTGACATCGGTGTAGCAATCATTGAGAATCCTTTTACAAAACGCCGATAATAGCCAACTAAACCCAGAAAGCTTCTAACTTCGGATACATTTCTCGGTGGTTTCCAATCAACAACTACAAAAATCTTACTCGGATAAACTCGTATGCCTTCAGCTGAAACAATATGTCCCAAAAATCTGACTTTTCGAAGCCAAAACTCACATTTGCATAATTTAGCGAACAATTGCTTATCTCTCAAGTTTGTAACACAATCCTCAAATGCTCGACATGTTCAGACTCATCTCGTGAATAGATCAGAAGTCGTCAATAAATACAACAACAAATCTATCTAAATACGATCTAAAGATCCGATTCATCAAATCCATAAAAACTGCAGGAGCACTAGTTAATCCAAAAGGCATAAAAAGAAATTCATAATGCCCGTACCTCGTTCTGAACGCAGTTTTCGGCACATCCGAATCTTTAACTCGTAACTAATAATAACCAGATCTCAAATCAATCTTCGAGAACACTATTGCCCCTTTCAACTGATCGAACAAATCATCGATTCTCGCAAAGGATACTTGTTCTTTATCGTAACCTTGTTGAGCTGACGATAATCAATACATAGTCTCATTGATCCGTCTTTCTTCTTTACGAACAACACTGGTGCACCGCAGGGCGAAAAACTAGGTCGTGCAAAACTCTATCGGTTAACTCTTGCAACTGGGCTTTCAACTCTTTCAATTCTATCAGAGCCATTCTGTACGGAGCTATCGATATCAGTGATGTTTCTGGTACTAATTCAATAGCAAACTCAACTTCTCTGATCGGTGGCAACCCCGGTAACTCTTCTAGAAACACATTCGGATACTCACAAACTACTGGTACTGATTCAATTTTCGATTCGGACACTTTTGTATCTAAAACATAAGGAAGGTAAGCTTCACAACATTTTCTCACACATCTCTGAGCTGACAGAGACGAAATCACAACAGGCAATTCACTCGACTCATCTGAATCAATTCGAATGATTTCACTATTCAGACATTTCAATTTAATAGTCTTTCGTCTAAAATTCACAACAGCATCATGCAACATCAACCAATCCATACCCAGAATTACATGGAATTCATCAAACGGTAGTAGCATCAAATTAGCCAGAAAACAGTAGCCCCGAGTCATTAAAGGACAGTTCTTGCAAACTTTATCAACTAGAACATATTTGCCTAAGGGGTTCGATACTTTAATTATAAACTCAGTAGACTCAACAGGTAAACTCTTACTAGACACCAATTTCATACAAATATATGAATGAGTAGATCCAGGATCAATCAAAGCAATCACATTAGTGTCATGAAGAGAAAATATACCAGTGATAGCATCTGGTGATGACGCATCTTCGCGAGCATGAATAGCGTAAGCTCTGGCAGGTGCTCTAGCCTCTGATCTCACTGTAGAATCTCTCGTAGTACCGCGATTACCACTCATATTTCCAGTGTTTCGAGTTGGTCTCCCTCTAGCAGCTGTATTGCTTGGTTTTGCATTCTGAGATTTGTCTTTCTCATTTAACTCAGGACAATCCTGGATAAAGTGATTTTGCGAGCCACATCTGAAACAAGCCAGGTCATTCATTCTACATTCACTAGGATGTCGTCTTCCACATCGTTGACACTCGGGTTTGTTGTTCCTCACGCTGCCAACACTCAATATTGATGTAGCTTGAGTTTTAGAACTTGTATATTACTTTCCACGATCTCTGTTTGGATACCCGATAGAAGCATTCGAACGAGTATACAAATCTCGTGATTTCTTTGGTGAAGAGTGATAGGGTTTACTCATCGATCTCTTTCTCGAATCTCTAGCTTCAAAATCAGTTTTTCTCTTTTCTTTGCAGAGTTCTTTGGCTTTGCAAGCTCTGTCAAATAGTACCACAAATTCTTTCAACTCTAAAATCTCGACTAACAGTCTGATGTCTTCGTTTAACCCATCTTCAAATTATTTACACATAATTACTTCGGTTGAAACACATTCCCGAGCATATTTACTGAGTCTCACGAACTCTCGCTCATATTCAGTCACAGACATACGACCCTATTTCAATTCTAGAAAATCTTTTCTTTTTTTATCAATGAACCGTTAACTGATGTATTTCTTTTTGAACTCATCTTGAAAGAAATCCCAGGTAACTCTTTCTCTCGGTACCACTGACATTAGGGTATTCCACCACTGATACGTTGTGTCCCTCAGAAGTGATATGGCATATTTTAAACACTCAGACAGTGTGCAAGAAAGTTCATCAAATACCCGAATAATATTTTCAAGTCAAAACCCGGCTCTCTCAGGATCGTAATCAATAGTAGCTCTAAACTCTTTGGCCCTATATTTACGAATCTTATTAATTTGAGGCTTATTCAGTCATAAAAGTTCCACACCTTGAGGAGCTACAGGAACCGGTTGAGGATTAGGTGGGGGTGGAGGTTGTTGAGCAGTCAGATTTGTTCGAATAAATTCCGTGAACCACTTATTCATCATTTGGAAGAAGGCTTCTTTAGCCTCTCCTTCCTGGCTACCCGATACGGGTCTCGACTCAGATTGCGCTACTCTGTGAACGGAGGCAGGCACATTACTTTCGACATCATCAGCTACAGCTCGGTTAGGATCTATTACTATACGAAAACACGATTTAAATTGTCAAGAGGTATCACACTATCACAGATTATATATGGCATGTATAGCTAGACACTCACATACGCTATGTTAGCCCGAGAATCGACTAAACCGTAGCTCTGATACCAATAAATGTAACACCCCTCACCCGTATTCAATGCCGGAATAGGATTACAAAGCATTACCGAACATATTATGTAATTACACATACATTTTCAAATTTCATATAATCATCAATCAACAACATTCATATCGTCCCTAATACGAGCCTACGAGGCCCAAAACATGCATTCGGGCTAGTTCGAGACTAAACCGATAACTTTAGAAACTTTTAAAACACTTAGAAAATTTTCCCAAAAATAGGGAACACACGCCCCTGTGGCCCGACTGTGCGTCTCACACGGCTAAAGACACACCCGTGTCACAGGTTGTGTGGACATTCGAAATGGGATCACATGGCCGTGTCCCAGCCCGTGTCCGACCCCGTGTAACACTCTGACTTGGGTCACACGGCCAACACACACACGCCCATGTGGCCAACCCGTGTGCCCTAAAAATGGCCACACACGCCCGTGTACCAGGCTGTGTCCTAGGCCGTGCCAAACCTGTAGGGTATACTGACTTATACCACACGGCCAAGTCATACGCCCGTGTGTGAGGCCGTGTGGAGCATACTGACTTGATTTCTATTTCAACCCCAGGGGACACACGGTCGTGTAACATAATCGTGTATCACAAGCGACTGAGACACACGCCCGTGTGGACAAAAACATGCTATTTACCAAGCCATTTTGCCACCCAATTTGCATGTACCTACATCAACTCAATTGACACCAAAACATAACATATACAGGCATTCAAACTAACCAATTTAAGCCTAATTCATGCTAATTCTTTACCACCATTCACAACACACACAAGTCACAAAAATAGACCATTCCATTTATACCTAAATCACATATACAATTCAACTATTTAAACAATTCAAACATGCATCATTATGCTCAAACTCACAAGCATAAATCTTCCCTAATATTAATCATTTAACATCCACAATACCTATAATCCATAAGCATCATATATCCATCAATAGAAGCTCACAACATAAGCCATACACATGTATATACACGTAACCAAACCAAACAAATTAAGCCAATTCTCATGGCTATATACAAAACCAAACTCATATTATTTACAAGCCATTTCAAATGACTAAATTCATTAGCAACACATACACCAAAATGACCAAAGTCCCTATACATGCCATATACTCAAAATACTTAAGTTCAAAGGTACCAAGTGATAGTTGGATAGTGTGATGAAGTCTTCGACGATTCCCAAATTCGAGCTAGCTTTGAAATCACTATAAAACACGGAAAATAAACAAAGTAAGCTATAAAGCTTAGTAAGCTCATATGATTAATAATTATAATTTGCTAATTCATTTACTATTTAAAGAACATAAGTAAATATAAGTAATACATTCAATTTAACAATTTGCACATTGCCATAATTCTATGTATCATATATATATTCATTAACTTTCACTTACTTTTCATATGAACTTATCAATTATCACTTACTTGTCAAACTTATCACGAGTACCTGAACTGATTCGTATCATTGCTTACATCCTCGTACCATCATCTTTTCCTGTTGAACCATTTAGAATAATATCGGATACTCAGGAATCTCTCACCGAAGTGCCACATACATAGCCAAAGCTATCTCAATTTCATATCACATATATGCTCACACTCGAGCTATCAATGGGCCTACTCACACGAGCTATCAGTCAAGACGTAGCTACACGGTGCTGCTCACACAAGCTGTCAAGTAACCGCAACACATTGTAACGCCCCGAATTTGGGCCTAGAAGAATTGGGCCAATTGGGCTTTGGGTCTCAGAATTTTGTTTTTAAGTGAGCAAGAAAATGACAAATGACATGTTAGCTTTAAGGGTTTAATAAACTTGGAGTGTCTAGGGGTGTTGGAGAAGTGCTGGGTTCGACCTTTGAGGAGAAGGAATTTTTAGTTAATTATTAAAGGAACCAGGGCAGTGAGTAGTTGGGCTTTTAGATAAAAATAGGGAAAAATGGCATCAAAGAGCCTTGTGGTGGAGTGGCTAAGTGACGCCACTTAGGGTATAGGAAGGTGGTGTTATGGGCCAGCAAGGAGATCCTAGGTTCAAATCCCAGCTTAGTATTTTTTTTTTAGGTGTTTAATTTTGGCCTTCTAGAAGGTTGGAAGTGGTGTGATGATGGACTCTAAGGAGAGTGATCAGAAGAGAAAATTTAGGAAAAGGATTAGGGAGTTATCGTGGAGAAAAATTAGGAGATGAGATATGTGGAAGAAGTTGAGCCGAATTGGGAATTTGGGGATAGAAAATTCGGCTATAGGCTATAAATAGGTGTCAATTTTGGGGTTCTAGGCTAATGTCAAATTCTTTCTTTTTATTTTGCTGAAAACTACTTTTCTCTCCAAATACTTGAAAGCCGAAATCCCTTATTCTTCCTCTCCTATTTTGCGCCGATTTCTTCCCTTCCTTCTCATCAAACTCTTTTCTTTCATTTGCTTCTAGTCTAATTCTTTTGTTCCAAATATTCTTGGACCCTAAAGTCCAATATTTCTTTTTTGCCGAATCCCTTGTGTGCCACCCCTTTTCTTCCACAATTTGATCAAAGCAATCCTTTTTTTTTTTCAGTTACTTAACCGAATATTCATTCTCTCCCTCTTTCAAATCTTTTATTCTCCTCGCGTTGGCTAAATCTTCTGGGACTAGCTATTACATTCATTTGGCCGATTGATAAGAAATTTACGATGAGCAAATGGGGATCTAGTAAAGTGTCAGTAAAAATGCCGACTAAGTGTGAGCAAGTGACCACTACTCCTAAGTTTAAGCGACGTAAGGTGTCTGCGATTTGGGACTTTCTGCCTGGATGCGGACGGGGGACTACAACGAACCTCGGATTAAATAGGCAAATCGCAGTTGATCAAGGCAAGTATAGGTTGTCCTTCGGTGAGTGGTTGTAATGGATTTATTTTAATCTATTAAGTAAGTGACTAATGGAGTGTAATGTTTGAATATAGGTTCTAATGATTATGAGTACTTAGTACTCCTGGTGGTAAGGTGTGTACTTCTACCCTATGATTCGATAGTTTAATATAAAGCCGAAGGGGTGTACATACACTACACACACAATAGATCGGCAGATCCTGAAATGCCGAAAAGTCAAAAGTTTGGCTACGGTAGTCTTGTGAGTGCACGAACACTCGTAAGAGGGTATTCGATACGATACCAGAGACCCCATGAGCGATCTCATGGACTTGGGTCACGTTTTGGCCAACTGGCCAGAATAGGCCAAATGGGCCCGACGGGCCCATGAGCCTAAATAAGCAAATGTTGATAACTTGGTAATATGTGATGAGCTAATTAAGTTTATTGAATGATTTGGAATGGATTCGGGTCTAATGGGCCATATGAGTGTGACAGAGCCTAATGGGCCGTAAAGAAAAATGTGATTGGATCTGATGGGCTATATGAGTGTGTGAAAGCCTGTAGACTTGCTAGGGTTTTATAATGGACTTTTAGGCCTAGTTCTAATAAATCATTAAACATCATAAAACTTATTAATTTATCAAATTCATCTGTGGACAAGTCATAAGGTTAGAGTGTGGCAATGGGCATATGCATGTCTAGGATTGGATCTAGGGAGAGCTTGGTATTTAAGCGGTCTTAATGACTCACCTCCTCTTCTCTAGAATCCTACCTGGTGCATAGTATCTGATCACTTTAGCCAACGAGGACTTGATAACAGGCCAAGGTAAGTAATAGACCCATAACACTGAGAAATGGATAAAATGCCTCTAAGGGCGAAAATGACTAAAATGCCCCTATGTGTTGAATGTAAGACTTATGGATGTTACATGTACATTTACTGCATTCATATGATATTCTATTTAGGTTACATATGGGTGGGAATTATGGAACGGAGGAAGTATATGAGGATCGCATGGTTGCTTGACGACCATAGATCCACCGATGGCTTTTTAAGCCCATTATATGATTAGCAGCTTTGCTGCAACGTTAGGTAGTACCGCAATCGGGCTACCCTTGATGTGTATCAGATGGGTGGGTCGATTTAGAAATCCCCACAGAAGTGTTTCGGTTGGACGGAGATGATGTGTACCGGATGGATTATTTGGGGAGGGTTTGCATTGCATTGCATGTATGATATCGTTACGTTATTATTGTGATATTAATGTGATATGGGCTTTGGTCCAAAGGCCACCGCTGCTAAGTTGGGCTCAGGCCCCAAATGACTGATGATTGCTTTATACTCGTTGAGGGTTGTATACACTGAGTTTTTCGAAACTCACCCCCTCCTTTTCAAACTTTTCAGGTGACCCTCAATAGGCGGTTCGACGAGTGGTAGGACTCAGAGGTGGCCAGCTAGCAATATATTATTATTTGGATTTTCTTTAAAATTTCTAGTATTTTGAAATTATTTTGGTTTGGATTGTAAAAAGGGCATTGTATCTCCAATTTGACTTTACATTTGGTTTTTAGTATTGTTTCAACTACCTAGTTATTAAACTTGAATAAATTTCTAAAGTTTAACATGGTTTTCGAAATAACTATAACATATGAACATTTTCTTAAAACATGGACTTTCATCATAACTTAATAAGTTTTTCTTAAGCTAGGGTTGTTTTCAATTATTACGTTTCCGCAACTCCATTATTAAATACCAAGTTTTACAAATTGTTTATTTTTTTTAAAATAAAACTTCCGCAACTAAAAAGGGGTTTGTACTCAACATTTTACTTTATGAAGAGTTTTCAATGAAAACAAGGTTTTCGCTAAAACACTTCAATGTGACACGCCGGATTCAGGCCTAACTTCTAGGCTGGGTTTGGGGTGTTACACACATGCCGGTATACTCAGCCACCGGTAGGACATACAGAACCAACACCCAAATCACATAATCACAGTAACCCCTAATGACATGTCACTAGTATCCTATCTATTCCTAAGGTTCAACCGGGATTCTCACTTTGTCAATGCTTTGTCGATAGATTCCACAATGTCGTAATATCACAATTATAATATTTAAGCATATAAACACATACAACATTAAGATTATTAATCATACAAACTTACCTCGATCGTAAAATCGACGAAATGGATATACTAGTCAATTACTTTGTTTTTCCCCCGATCCAGATCCGAACTTTGTTTTTCTTGATCTATATAATGTCAAATTTAACTTATTCAATCATCACTCTATTCAATTTAATCCACATTTCACATTATGGAAAAATTACACTTTTTCCCCTAATATTTCAATTTGTTTACAAATTAGTCCTTATCTCATAAAAACACAATTTCATGCAATTCCACCTAAACCCATGCTAGCCGAATTACAAATAGGTCCCTAGCAGCCCATATTTTCCATTTATAAAAATGTCATATAAAATAATGTTCATTGATTGAAAACATAATAATCAGTTTCATAATAAATAATTTTAAAAAATGCACAAGCAACTAATAAAAATTAAAAATGATTTTTATATTTATAAATATTAAAATTTTCATATCATACATAATATCGTGATTATAAATTTGAGTTCTTCATGTTAATTCATGATTTACTCCACATGTTCAATAATTTTAAACTAAAAGTCTTAAATTAATAAAATATTTAGTAAATAATGAATATATTATAATATATAGCACAAGACTTTGCTACTCAAACTGGATTATATACCCATCACCCAGTGGCGGAGTCAGAATGTTAATCTTGGGGGGTCAAGCTAAAATTAGACATGCTACATAACAATCGATTTAAACATATAAACAATCGATTCAAAAGAAGAAGAAGAAGCAGTATTCCAACATAACAATCAATTTAGACATATAAACAATTGATTCAAAAGAATAAGAAGTAGTATTCCACCATAACAATCGATTCAAAAGAAGCAGTATTCCAACATGACAATTGATTTAAATATAAAAACAATCAATCCAAAAGAAACAATACTTTTAGAAAATTGAAAAAATCTTAAACCTTGGAGGGGACCTACTTGTATTTTTGAAAGGATCATAGTATACTTACAAAGGGCTAAATTACAAAAATTTTAAACCTTGGGATGACCATGACTCCCAGGCCACCATTGCCATCACCAATACATCACAAGATTCATCACAAGATTCATCATTAAAATATTAAAATTTACATGAGCTATTAATAAGGTTTTATAGATTTACCAATATTATCATTCTTGTAAAATTATATCAATTTTACAAGTAACTCGTAAATATTAAATTATTTATTTTCATGTTTCTAATATTGCAAACCTATTTATAATAAAAATTACTTGTTGATTTTGTAAATATAATAAAAAATATTGATAGTAAATTTTGTGTTTATAAAGATCAATCATCAATAATAATATTAATATTAAACCGCTGATAAATTTGAAGTATACAATTAATAACAAAAAGGTAAAGTATATATTTATCATTACGTGAGGTTTGATTTAACCATGTAACCATCATAATAATCAATTTAAGCTACAAAGTTTAAAATATTTGAAGTTTTTAATTAGTTGCTAAACAAAATCTTTCAAATGTTACATGACTTTGCCATAATATTTAACATTCATATGACAATTTCCATTTAATATCATGATATTTTAAAAAAAAATGATTTTTTTTTTTAAAATTATACTCTTGGTCACTTTATTTTTTTAAATTAGGGTAAATTATCTAGATGATCACTCTAAAATTACTTCATTCTTGTTTTTTTGTCAAATATAGCATTGCCGTTAATAAGTATTCTTGTTTTGATCACTGTTCCCTTAAAATCCGAACTGAAAATTGACTAGGATGCCACATATTGCTAACCGTTATGCCAATTGTATCAATATTTTTACAGGTCATAAAAGTAATTAAAAAAAAAACATTTAACATTAACTAAAAAATTTTACCATTTATAAAAGGACCCTTAATGGTAAAATCCCTAATTTTTTTTTCTTTCTATCGTGAATTCAAGGCAAAGAAGAAAGACAAAAATGGATGAAGCACATGCCAGCTCGATATGCTACTGTGGAATTCTGGCAGCATTATGGACATCTTGGTCAAACAATAAACTCGGAAGAAGGTTCTTTGGGTGTCAAAACTATGGTGATCGGAGATATTGCCGCTTCTTTGCTTGGTTTGATAATTTGATGAGTCCTCGTGCACGAATTGTAATAGCTGGGTTGTTAAGGAAAGTAAAAGCAATAGAGAGGGAAAGGAAGAAAGAATGAATAATGTGGGGTATTGGTATGATTGTTGCTGCATTTTTTGTTTGGGTATTGATAAATGAGATGATAAAGGGGGTTTAAAGTTTAATTTTGGGCTTAGGGATGATAGTGGGGGTTAGGGTTCAATGATTTTAGCTTTAAGGTGTTATTTGGGGTTTAGGGGTAGTAGTGAGGGCTAGGGTTTAATTAATTTTGATTTAGGTTTTAATTTGGGGTTTAAGGTTTAATTTAAGATTTAGGGTTTAAAATGATAATTAAGGTTTAAGGTTAAAGGATTTTGTAGAAGACTTAGATTATTGGCAGAAATGTGGTGCCCTAAACCCAGTCGGGATGGACCAACCCAAATCTGAAATGTCACATTAGCGATTTACGTGACTCTCCTTACTGACCTCCAAACAAACCATAAAACCATCAATCACACCACGAAATGCATGCTTAAATGTCAAACATTTAGTTCAAATTAACATGCAAACCCAAAATGATGCTTCCGTAGCGCTACTCTGATCAAAACTACATCAAGGGTAAATATGTCATTTAACATGCATCACACGAAACATTCATAAATTCCAAACTTTACTATACATACAGATCATAAAATTTATTTTAAGACAATATTTGAAAGAAACAATTCAAAATGACAAGCAAATCTCTTTTAATTTCGAAATGAAGGTTTAAAGACTAAATCATAAAGTTTTCAAAATTTCTGAAATTTATTTTTATAAAATTAAAAATAGATTTATGAAATTAAGCATATAAAACTCACTCATGCAAATTTTCAAAGCATTTTGTTAACATTTTGGACTCCAATTGCATCACTAAAATGTAAGGACTAAATTGCAAAGCTATGAAAATATGCCTTGGACAAGTCAGGCGCCACGTCGAGACGATGCGATGCAGCATGTCGAGACGAGCTCTGGAAGGGGTCTCTCATCGGGGCGATGCGATAAAGAACGTCACAATGACGATTTCTCGTCGAGACGATATCCAAATGATGTCGAGACGACGGCTGCAATTTTAGCCCAAAATCTGCACTTTTCAAGTTTAAACACTACACACCTACCATTTTGTGTTTTCATGCCAGTTCCCCTATTCTAACATATCATATAACATACATAGATAATATAAATCATGCTCAACTACTTTAGATCATGCGTTAACATACTTTGACATCTCAAGTAAATTGCTATACTATGATGCAATCCTAAAGTCACAATTCAATTACTTAACTTGTCAAATTTGCAGCTCATGCATTTCTAAGTGAAAAATAGGTATATTTCATACCAATATGACATTTAAAACTCGTCCAAATGTTTAGCATACCATTTGAGTATATATAACAACATTTCACTAGTAGACATACATACCATTCATCATGCATCTTCAACAAACATGTCATGCATATTCAATCACTAAATCCAATCAAACAATCAATCACAAACTAGATATAAAATCCTTAAAACAATACTTAAAAAGTCCATTACAACTAGTAATTAGTAAATTCTATAACCCTCAGTTTTGGTCTCATATTGCCTTCCTTATTGAAGTAGAAAACACAACCCATATTCAAGATAATTTGCCTTGCTTTGGATCACTTGGTAGCTCATTTCTCCTTCTTGTTTCAACTATATCTCTTCATAATTTACATAAGAGAGTTTGAGCTTTTTCAAGCTCAATGAGTGCTCAAATATTGCCACAAGTAAACACAATAACCATAGTTAAACGAAAGCATACTATCTCAATCAATCATGGCAAGTTATCAAGCATATCTCATAGCACTCATACTTGTGGTGGCCTAGAGACTTTAGCCTTGCCTTTCTTAGCGCGCTTTCCCTTCCCTTTTAAGGAAGAAACGATTACTATATTCGCTTCTGCTTTTCGGACCAACTGATGGTTGTTCAACATCAACTCATAGGATTATAACTCCTTCATGAGTTGTGTAAGCGTAAGGTTTTTGTTGCCAAGGTTATATGCGGCCCAAAAACCAGCAAAACCCTTTGACAAGCTTTTGAACACATCTTAATTTGAGTGTTTTGGTCCAGATTAGCCTCATTGTCCATAGCCTCGACAAAATAGCCCATAAGAGTGATCATATGGTCTTTGACCGGAGTGTCGGGTTCTTGCTGGGCATTCATCAAGCTAGTTATGAAAGAAAGACCGTCGAGCCAAGATAGCTTGGCCTCCGAACATGTCTTCTAGCTTATCTAAAATTTCTTTAGCAGTCTTACATCTCTCCAGTTGCTTATACAGAGTACTAGTCACACTTGCCAGCATATAACAACGAGCTATCTCATCAGACTCTTCCCAACGTAATCTAGCCTCAGCTTGAGTAGCCGATGGGTATTTTCCCATTTAAAAATTGGTCCTTGTTTCAATTAAAGCTTATTTTCTTAATTATTTTCAAATATGATCTTATTTTTTAAAAATCCGTTTTGAATTAATTAATTCCAAATCACCTAATTTTAATTTCCTTACCTAATTATTTAATCCCGAATATTATTTTAATATTTTATTCTATTTTTTAGGCACTTTTAACCTAATTCCAGTATCCAATTCTAACTCTCGATTCACTAACTCGATTATACCAACCCTGTTTTTGTGATGTGACATGAAATGTTAAAAAATTGAAAAAACTGTGTAACTTATTTTGGTCACTGTTTATTTTGATCATTGATATGAAAAATTAATTGATTTTTATTATTGTATGATAATTATAAATTTTAGTTATCTCTTTTTTATTATTGTTAGTTTGTTTTGCACACTTGAAGGATGTTTATGAAATTTATAAATTGAAAAATAAATATAGGAGGGAATAATATAAAAGCCAAAAGTAAGGAATATAAGAAAATTTCTTCTGAATCTTTGGACACTATGTCCCACTAACTATCTGAGCTTCTTCTTGTTTTTTAGCTATCCTTTGCATAATTTTTGTCCCTATCGTCTCCATCAATGTCAGGATAGGCTTATCCCTAGCATCCAGAATAAACTGTGGAAACAAAACAACCAGAACTATTAGATTAAGCAATCAAGTTAATTGATATAATCACATATGAAACACTTTGATACCTTGTTAGGATCGACCCGATTAAGCAACGAACAAGTAAAAGTAGCAGAATAAATTGAGAAATTGGACACACAAATTTAACGTGGAAAAACCCCTCCAAAGAGGATAAAAAACCACGGGCAAAGATAATTTTAATATAATGGCAACAGAACGAAGAGTACAAAAGATGGAGATAAAACTAAACCCCGAAAACCCGAAAACAAAGAACCCTCAAAACATAAACACAAAATTCTCTAAATGTGTTATGAGTTCTAATATCTAATGGGTGTTTTTCTAAGGTTGTAAAAGATCCTATTTATAGGCTAAATTCATAGGTCAAATAATAATAAAATAATCTAAACTAATCAGTGTTTGATTGAAACAAATAAATAGAGTTTAACTAGAAGATTACTTCTCAAATTTGACTGAAATAGGAGTCATAATTAACAAATCTCCACCTTGACTCATATTTCCATAATGCCATCTTTGCCAAAGCCCGCCACGAGCCTATCTTGAACAATGCGAGGAATTAAGCGAGTCGAATCAGGCTTAGAAACTGGAAGACTTCTAGCCTTCGACTTGTACAATCGCCAAATCAAAACTAACCCGGGTTTGATTTTCACGAACACAGTGCCCTAACTTTTCAAAACCTGCATCCAAAAGAGAACCTCTCTTCAATGAAACGGTCATACCTTTTTCCCTCCTATGACCAAGTTGCCTCCGCTCTGAATGAGTTGACTTCGACTTTGTAACGGACGAGGGACGTCCGATTTCACCGATCACTGTAGAACCTTCCAGAATATAAAGACTGCCAGTTCTTTTACCTTTTAACAAAATGAGAGCTCCACGAGATACTTTAATGCCGCTCAACTCGATGTTGATTCTGCATCCTTTCAAGTCTAAAATACTCAAGGAGATGAGATTCTTTCGTAAATCAGGTACATACCTGACATCTGAGAGTGTCCTAATCATCCCATCGTGTATCCTAATTTTAACAGTACCAATACCAATTACCTTACTAGATGAATCGTTTCCCATGCACACAACTCCACCTTCAACCGAACTGTATATGGAAAACCATTCTCTATTGGGACACATGTGGAAAGAACATCTCGAATCTAGGACCCACTCGGACGTGAGCTTGGAGTTATCGCTCGTTGACACTAACAAGAAATCATCACCGCTTTCATCGGCCAAATTAGCACCAGCTACATCTTCCTCGTTACTCTCAGCATCTCTTTTCTTTTGCAATTTATAACAATCTGACGTGACCTAACTTTTTACAATAGCGACACATTTTGTCTCGTTTCTTTGATGCTATCAAAACGGAAGCTTGCCTATCTGCCTTGCTATCCAAATGAAGCTCATTTTCGAGTTTGTCTTTACTCAACAAATGACCCTTCACATATTCGAGCGAGAGTTTGTCTCTGCCATAAATCAGGGTCTCCCTGAAAGACTTGTATGAAGGGGGTAAAGAGCACAATAATAGCATAGCCTGATCTTCATCGTCAATATAAACCTCAACATTCTTTAAATCATTTAAAAGAGTAATGAATTGACTGATGTGATCTCTAAGAAGCTCACCTTCGTTCATGCGAAACGTAAATAGACGTTGTTTCAACACTAAACGGTTAGCCAGTGACTTAGTCGCATAAAGAGTTTCTAACCTTTTCCACAAGGCAGATGAGGTCTTCTCCATCGAACTTCTCAATTTCAAACCTTGTTGCTGACATATCTGAATGGGCTGATCTATGAAACTTGAACTAGCTCTGATACCACTTGTTAGGATCGACCCGATTAAGCAACGAACAAGTAAAAGTAGCAGAATAAATTGAGAAATTGGACACACAAATTTAACGTGGAAAAACCCCTCCAAAGAGGATAAAAAACCACGGGCAAAGATAATTTTACTATAATGACAACAGAACGAAGAGTACAAAAGATGGAGATAAAACTAAACCCCGAAAACTCGAAAACAAAGAACCCTCAAAACGTAAACACAAAATTCTCTAAATGTGTTATGAGATCTAATATCTAATGGGTGTTTTTCTAAGGTTGTAAAAGAGCCTATTTATAGGCTAAATTCATAGGTCAAATATTAATAAAATAATCTAAACTAATCAGTGTTTGATTGAAACAAATAAGTAGAGTTTAACTAGAAGATTACTTCTCAAATTTGACTGAAATAGGAGTCATAATTAACATACCTTATTAAAACACTCTGACAGGTTATATATTAAGTAACATATCAGATTCGGCTCTTGAGGATAAATGTGATTTTGAACACTGTTTAGGGTATTTCCCTTCCAACCATTGGTGTGCAGGGACTGACAAATTCTTCAAGTCAGCCATTGCTTGATCAAAACCTCTGGCATAAGTTGCTTTGGCAACTTTCCATAGTGTATCTTTCAAAGCCTTTCCCTTGTGGTTGGCCTTGGTATATAAGTGTCTGAGACATGTTTTGTGCTCTGCATTAGGGAACAATTCAGCTATGGACTCCACCAAACCCTATACAAAATATATAAGTTAATGATTGGGAAAACTTGCAAAACAAAATATACAAATACAGCTTGAAACTTACCTTTTGTCTATCAGACATAAATATCTAATGATGGCTATTCTGAATCTCCAGATTAGCTGCCAAAAGTGCAAGGAACCAGAACCAAGAAGACTGATTCTCATTCTTTACTGCTGCATAAGCAATGGGATAGATGCAATCATTTATTTCATCTATCCCAACTGTAGACAGTAAATGTCCTCCATAATATCCTTTCAAGAAACAACCATCAAGGCTGATAATTGGCCTACACCTTGCATTAAACCCTTCCTTACATGGACCGAGACAAATATACATTCTCTGGAATAACCTCTCATTCAACTTACAAATGGTAGTGGTCCTAGGATTGTTGGCTCTAAGTTCACCAAGGTAGTCATATATAAACCCATATTGTCTATTATGATTACCCAGAACGATTTCAAGTTCCCTATTCTTTGCCCTAGCACATTTGGTATGGGTGACATGAATGAGGAAATCTCTCGTAACATCCTGTTGTAAACTACAAATGGAGTATGTAGGGTCAACTTGAAACTTCTCTGGATAGTGCACTGGTAACCGTTTTGCAGTAATATTCCTATTCTTATTGTCTTTCAAACAAGAATGTTGATTATTCAAAGTCTTGATCTGCCATGTATGATCTGATGGGTAGTATTCATCTTAGAACCCCACAAGACCGAACTACAACCTTGCCTACAAACAACCTTCACCCTTTGCCTATCATTCCTCTCAAGCTTTACGACATACCGGTTCAACCTATCATATTGCTTAATTGCTTCCATTAGAATCTCCCTATTAGCAAAGATCATCCTAACCTACAACTCAAGATTCCTCATATCTGTGCTTCTGTTGAATTCAGGGAACCTATTGCCCTCTGAGTCAGAAGAACGCACACTGTGCAATGACTTAGAGTTCCCACTTTCAGGGTCACTCTCAACCATCACACCATTAAACCCAAGACCCATTAGGTCTAATTCACTCCCTCAACAACATTTGCATTAAAAACATCCTCATCAGCACGACCTATGTCATTGTCACTATCACAAAAGTCAGACTCAAAATCTATTTCAGAAGCATTGTAAGTTGAATCTTCAAAATCAGACTCTGACAGCAATGGTGCCCTATATTCCCTACTTTCATTTCCTACTATCTCTGGTTGGGTACCAAATGTGTCATTAATTCTCTTCAACATAAACATGCATGTAATGATTCCTAGGAAGTAATGCAACCATATTCATTGCGTCATCATCAATTTTCAAAGGCCTAACACTTTAATATACCCCTTGAATCTTGCCAAAAAAGATCTACCTCATCATATTTCAGTCCTATTTCACTAACCATGTCAGTTATTTCAAGCATAGACATTCCTTCCATATGACAGTTATCAAAGTATGCTACCTTTATCCCACTGTATTTCAAAGTTGGTGACTAAAATAGGTAGCCACCATGATGCGTTACAATGGTGAAGTACTTCGATTTTGATTCTGTTAAAAGAATATTACCAATGTCAGCTCATAATTACACATTATAATAAGCAAAATCTTATATTAGTAGAAAATTTTGAAAGGAACTTGCACTTAAAAAGAATCTTAAATTTCTCAATTTATTCGCACACCCTGACTATTAAAATACCAACAAAAGGCCTTGAGTTAATATTATATATTATATAGTAACTCGTAATGAATAAATAGCAGGATTTTTAGGATTCAAAGATTAGGTGTCAGCGGTCGATCGAATCGTGTGAAAATTTCGAGTTAATTGAGTTCATGAGTCTTATTTTATCATCTTAATTCAATTTGAATTTTTTTTCAAATCGAATCTAGTCGAATCAAGTGAAATTGTTCGACTTAAATTAAAAAAAATTAAACATGTCAAATAAAAATATTGTTATAGTATAACTAATTCCATGTTAGAACACATAAATTTGAAATCATATATATTTGAAAAAAAAATCATAAAAAAATAAAAAAATAAGATACTTGATAAATTTGAATCATTAATTAGGTCCCAAAATTATTATTTTAGAAAATCTTTAAAATCTTTAACTTTTTTTATATGTTTTTTTAGATTTTTCAAAATTTTTATACTTTTTTAAAAATATAAAATTTAAAATTTTTATAAATATTTTGAATTTTAAAAATTATTTTGAATTATTTTGTTGAGAGAGTGACCAATTTACTTATTTTCAAAGTTGAAAGGGATCAAAAGGGTATTTACACAAATCTGTTATTCGAATTATTCGAGTTATTCGAATGATGAAATTCAAGTTGACTCGAATAATTCGATTCGATTAACTTGAAATCCGAAATTTTTTTCGAATCAAATTGAATTTTGCTCACCCCTATAAAAAACTATAAACCAAAAGAATAAAAAACTGTAAAGCTCTAGGTAGTAGTTTGTTTTGGGGGGTAACTTATAAATTCAATAATTAATTGGTTCAACTCAAGGAAGTAGTGGATAGGTTCAGCCATCCTATGACAACAATATACCTGATCTCAAGGCAAACCATGACCCTTGAGTTTATACTTTATGGGGACCAACTTCCCATCCAATTTAATGGCTATTTTCAGTTTATGTTTCAAAACTTTCCAACGTGATTGTAATAAAAATATTTCATCCACACTATCCCAAACAACTTGCATACCCCAAAAATGAAAACCCAAGTAATACAAACATTCAAACTAAATTTCATCAATTTCAACTCTACAAATCTTAAACCCTAAACCCAACCATATCTAAATTATTTTCAACGTGTCAACTAAAATTTTACAAAACCCATACCAATTTAACAAAAAATTTAATGCTAAAACTTATAAATTTCACACTTACCATATATAACCAATGCTTCCTCTTCAAACGCAGCTTTCTCCCATCTATGAACAGGGGCGAAGCCAGAACAAATTTTTAGGGGGGCCGGATGAAATTTTAATTTTTTATAGTTTATATCTTTATAATTTGTAAAGGATTAAATCAAATTTTTATAATTTTAGGGGGGGCAAAGTGTAATTTTACCTTTACTAATTTAAAATTTTTAAAAAAATTTAATGGCCTAAATAGTAATTTTACATTTTAGGGGGGCCGGGGCCCATGCCAGCCCCCTGGCTTCGCCCCTGTCTATGAACAACTTTATTCCACTCAATTAATGATTTCTAAGACTGATCTCTTTTCGTTTTATCTCAAATAATAAATTTCATTCAAAAAATTTCGCTATTAACAAACAATTCCAATGGTTTAGGGCTCTAAAACACCCAAATTTCCCCTAAAAAGTTATCTCTATGTTTTTACCCACTTCTTTTTTTTTTTTAATGTTTTCTTTTTTTTTAGTTGAAACATCATCATTCGACCATTGTAAACTTTTTCTTTTCTTATGTGTAAACTTTTATTTCAATGTTTATTTTTAATATATGGCATCGTAGGTAGCTTTCTGGGTAAATATCCCATATATACCTAAAAATTTAATTATTTACGGAAATGGGCCAGTTTGAAGAATATTTACGGAAAAGGGCCGTTTTCCCAAAAACGCGCGTCCGCGTCGGTAGCGTTTTGGGGAAGCAGCAGCAGAAAAGCGCGTCCTTAGGGCGCGCTTTCTTTCAGCGATTACTGAAAACGCTACCGACGTGGGCGCTGCGTTTTGCCCTCCCTTTCCGTCCACTTACGGTATGAAAAATTAATTGAATTTTTGGGCTAGGGAAAAAATTAATTGAATTTTTGTGTGATGAGTCTCCGGCAAAATTAATTTGAGGAGACGTTTCAACAACAAACGATGGCCAAAAACGCTTCCGGCGGTGCACCGCCGTCGGCGAGTGCGAAAAGAGCTCCCACGTGGGCGCTCTTTACTCTGATGAGTCTCGGCAAAATTAATTTGAGGAGACGTTTACGAACAAGCGATAGCCAAAAACGCTTCCAAGCGGGTGCACCGTCGGCAAGAGTGCGAAAAGAGCTCCCACGTGGGCGCTCTTTACGCACTGATAGTCTCCGGCAAAATTAATTTGAGAGACGTTTACGAACAAACAAGGCCAAAAACGCTTCCAGCAGGTGCACTGTCGCCAGAGTAATCTTGAAAAGAGCTCCCACGTGGGCGCTCTTTTTGCTACAAAGCGATCTCCGACAAAATTAAATTGAGAGACGTTTACGAACAAGCGGTGGCCAAAAATGCTTCCAGCGAGGTGCATTGTCGCCAGGAGTACGAAAAGAGCTCCCACATGGGCGATCTTTTGCTCTGAGTGAGTCTCGGCAAAATTAATTTGAGAGACGTTTACGAACAAACATGGCCAAAAACGATTCCAGCCGAGTGTCTTGTCGTGAGTGAGTAAAAAAGAGCTCCCACGTGGGCGCTCTTTTGCTCTGATGAGTCTCCGGCAAAATTAGGCTATAAATCGGCCAAATTTCATTCTCGGGTTGCATAAGGAAATTGAGGCAAAAGAAAAAAAAAAAAAATGAGTGAACGTATTAATCTTTGTTATTTACTATGATAGTGAAGTTCGTGACACCGAAATGGTGTTGTTTTCTTATCGAGAACACACATACGATCGAGTTTTAATCGAACGTCGATTTGGTAGAACTTCGTAAAAGAATTAGGCGTAAAATATTCAAACAACGCCAATGAAAGTTCAGTCTATTAAGTATAGATTTTGCGCTTCGGTTGATCCGGTGAGATATGACTCATTCGACATCAAAGGTCCTCGGAGCTTTGAGGCAATGGTGGAGACTCATCTTGCGATGGATCACCCTATATCGAGGTATATGTAGAATTTTCATCTCCAAGTGATCTTTCTGCGACCTCAACATCTACCGTCGTTCGAGGGGAGTACACGACCCCAAGCCGACACTCTGTAAGTGGGAGGCAAAACACGTATGCCCGTGTACACGGTGGTAGTATGGAAAACATAACCCCTGCACGACACTCGGTTGGTGGATGGGACATGCATATCCGTCCTTCGACGTCCGATGATAGAAATACGTATTGGGGGACGTCATCAACTTCTAGTGGTTGGCAATCCACATATGATTGGGATCTTTACGAAAGATGTTTAAGGAGGGATGATGTACTCCCGACGACATCCACCGGCGAGGGGCCCTCGTTTGTTGCAGGTTATGGAGGGTCGGACAATGAATCTGATGTGGATCCACCTCGGGAGCCAAGGCCCGACGGTGTAGAAGTTGGATTATTTTACGAGCGGGCCCGTCCAACTGTACTGAAGACGTTGAGGCGGTTTAGATGAAAAGAAGAAGATCCACCGTAACATCCTGAATAATTGGAGTGCATGCATTTTATGTGTTTGGATGCTTAAAATATTAATTTGAGAATTTGAGGTACAATTGGGGCTCAAATTTGGGTGAGGCCTTGTTTTAAATATTTTGTTTAGACACTCTAAGGGCTTAAATTGAAGTTGTAGTAGTTTAATTGACATATTGGGCTCGTGGCCCAAAGAGACTAGAAAGCACAATGGGTGAGCTATAAGTGGCGTCACTAGTGCATGAGGAAGGCCCAAATTTTTGGTTGCTTGAAGCCCAAGTTATAGGGCTAGATTTGGCACTTAATTGAGTAAGGGGGGACGGCACAAGGCTATTTTTTTGGAAATCTTATTATATTTATTTCATGTGGATAATAAGCAGATAAAGGCTATTATTTAGGGATTTAGTCTTTAAGGATAATAAGCAGATAAAGGCTATTTTTGAGGAGATAACAGATTAAGATAAGGGAAAAGGGATAGGAGCTATCATGTGTGGCAGTGTTGGCCGAAAATCAATATCTGCTAAAGGGAGGAATCGGTTTTCTATATAAAGAGGGGGTGTGCCGAAATTTTGAAGCCTCTCTTTTATTTTCTTTTCTCATATTCTTCCTCTCAAAAGCCGAAAATCACCATCTTCTTCACCCTTTCTTCCTCTCTAAAATTTCCTGGTTGGCCAAATCTTTTAACCTCTATTGTTATTCTTCTTTTAATCCCTAAAAGCTGAAATCACATCTCTATTATTCTATTCTTCTCCTTAATATTCATTGGCCGAATCTCTCTTAGCCATCTCTTCAATTCGTACATCTTCTAAAAGCCAAAATTCTTAGATCTCACTTCCTGAAGTTGCCGAATTCTCTTCAAAGAAGTTTGCTTGTGCCGAATCTTGAAGGAAACAATAGAAGGAGGCCAATCGCATAGATCTCTAAGTTATGGAATCGTGTTAATTTCGGGATTTCAAGGTAAGGAGATCTATTGATTTTAGTGTGAAAATTCGGGATTTACTAACCTTTGGCCAATTATAGGGGAGGTCAATTTTCGTGATTTTCCGGCTTTTGGTTGAACCAAGTTATAAATCCAGATAGCAAGGATACCGACTAAGAGTTTAGTACTTCGCGATAACAGGTGTGTAATACTTCCCCACCATCTAGATCTGATTATTAATGTATGCTCATAAGTTTATATGTTGGGATAAATACCGATATCTCGATTTAATGTTGGAAACCCGAAAAGGGTGAAGCAAATCACCAGGTCAGTGAATGTTTGACTTTATATGATAAAAGCATATTGATTTTATGACTGCATGGGTTGGGTTGATGAAAGGAGGAAGTTATACGTTTTATGTGTAGCGGTTTATACCGTGATCTGTTATATGTTGTAGCGGCTAATGCCGTGATGCATTATAAGGGCTTGGCCATAATATGTTGATGAGCAACATGATCGCCATCTTGGCGTGTAGCGGTGTGGGTCGATTGTAGAAATCCCCAATGGTGTGAATGGTGATGCGGGCGTGTAGCGGATGGAAACCTAGGCAAGCGGGTTGGGCCTTGCATATTATTTGTTATTTTTTTATAAATGGAATTATTAATTGCTTTATGGGCCTAAGGCCAAAATCTAGTGGTGCATGAGGGTTGCACACCGAGTCTCACGACTCACCCTATTAATTAACCTTTCGGGTGATACCTAGTGCTTGGACCGGGTGGAGAGGAACGCATGAGGTGGCCATGCAAAAGACCAACTAGATCCAAAAAAAGTCTCAAGTTAATACTTTATATTTTTAATTAATGGATTTTAAATCTCGTTGTAATAAGGCTATGGGCCACTAGTTTATGTTTTGTTTTATTTTGGGCTTTAATTACTTTTAGTTATTTAAATTCTTATTGAACTAATGTATCTATTTAAATTTGGGTTTTTAATTTATAAAGGCATATTTTGTTTAAACTATCAACTATTAAATTTCTCTCGAATAAGAAGATAAACTTTAGAAAAAAATATTTTTATGAAAATAAGACATGTTCTTCCAAAATTTTCTTAGTGACATACCAGATCCGGTGGTGGTGTTTGGGCCGGGTTTGGGGTGTTACATCCGCTATTCAGGGCGTACTCGCCTCCAGCCCACATGCATAATGTCGATCTATCTCAAGATGATGCATTGGAGTTTCCTGAACTACCACACCGGACGCGTGACCGTACAAATTCTTCGTTGGATTCGGACCAATTAGAAGTTGGTAACCAGTTTTCCAACAAGAATACTTTTCTTGCTGCATTGAAACAATACAGCATCAGAAACGGGGTTAACTACAATGTGGTTAAATCCAAGCTCGATAAGTATGAGGCGAAGTGTGCAGTGCAAGACGGCACATGTTCATGGAAAATCATGGCGTCGTTGAGGAAAAGGACAGGGTTGTGGGAGATCAAAAAGTACAAAGGTCCACATACATGTCTTGCCGGTACAGTACCACTATGTGTTCAATGATTTCGAATAACACTAAAATTATGTAATGTTGCATTATTTAACGTACTTTGTTGACAGGTGTAACACAAGATCATCCGAGGATGGATTCAGACATGTTGGCTGACTTAATAATCCCGACGGTGAAGGCCGATCCCAAGACTACGGTGCCGGCCTTAATTGGCAATATTCGTAGCCAATTAGGGTACACGCTCTCTTATAGAAAGGCTTGGATAGCCAAGCAGAAGGCGTTAGAAAAGTTGCACGGTCGGTGGGACGCTTCATATAATGAAGTGTGGCAGTGGTGTCAGGTGCTAGAGAGATATGTCCCAGGCAGCACAACAGACCTTGAAACGGAACCGGCGTACTACAACGATCGTCTGCTCCGCGGATGTGCAGTGTTCAAGCGTCTGTTCTGGATTGACCGTTGGGTTTTGACCGTTGGGTTTTGACCGTTGCAGGGCTAAAGCGCGCCCTTGAGGACGCGCTTTGTGCCACCTCAGCAAAAGCGCGCCCGCGTAAGCGCGCTTTGCTGAGGTGGCACAAAGCACGTCCTCAGGGGCGCGCTTTGCTGTTGTTTCCCCCCAAAAACGTGCTGACATGGACGCGTTTTTGGGGGAAACGGCCCTTTTCCGTAAATATTCTTCAAACTGGCCCATTTCCGTAAATAATCAAATTTTTTGGTATATATGGGATATTTACCCTAGCTTTCTGTTTGGTTTTTAACAAAATAGTGATAAAAACAGAAATACTTACTACCTTTAATGCTAAATTTTTTACCAAAACAAAAACTGATGAAAATATAAATGAAGTAATTTTAAGGTGATCATATCCAAATTTTTATTTACATAATATAAATGTAAAAAATATTACAATTTGATGACTAATATTTGTGAAATGATTAATATTTTATTTTAACATTACAATATTTTCATATTTTTGTTTGAATATCTTCATTGATTGATATGATTTCTAATAAGTAATTAAATTTATTTAAAAGAAATGGATATTATATATAAGTAAAGAATTTTAATAGTTTTGATAATTTTTTTTATTTATTAAAATTTTCAAATTTAAAAGAAATAATTACAATAAAGTAAAGTTTAAAATAAAACCTCGATTTTGTAGAATAAAATAGCAGAACTTTATTTCTTAATTTTATAAAAAGGTGACTGCTTATTTAAGTACTAACCCGACATATTTTAAAATAAATAAATAAATAAAAGATTATTCTAGGGAAATTAAAAAATATTGACAGTTCGATCAGTATAAAAGCCATATTGACAATCAACCACTAATTATGGAGATCAAATACTATTATACGTAAAATTTAAAGGCCAAATTATGGATTTTTAAAAGTTAAGTAATTAAACTAAAATTTCTTGATTAACTGATCTAGTTTAGAATAACTACTTTTTTCTTTTTTTTTTTTTTTTTTTTTTTTGTGAATGAACAAACTAACTATATTAAACTAGCATAATCGAAATTTGCTATTCTATCAATCTCAAGAATTGGTAATAACTATTCAGGAGTGTCTTCGAAGACTTGCATATCAATACTCCTTACTGTAGCCATCTTTGCAATACGATCCGCGGCTTGGTTTTATCTTCCAATGTTGTATAGCTTGTAGACTCGCCTGGATTCTTCGTAACAAAGTTGAGGATGAATCTATCAAGTGAACATTTTGAATAGCTTTGACTACTTGTAGATTATCTGTGTGGACCACAACTTTTTGGTATCCTCTCCCATGAATGAGGGTCAAACCATCTAGAATACTCAGAGTTTAGCATCGAAAACTGAGCAAAGCCCCAAATAGCGATTGAATCCAAAAATTCATTCCCCTTCTTGCTTAAACGTCACCCTAACAACCGCAATTCATGCATCCATCTTAACAACCCTGTTAGTGTACAAATGAATCCAATTATTTGTCATAAAAGAATCATAAGAAGCATCAATGTGTTCAGACGAATCACTCTTATGAGCTAAAAAAATATTGTTTTGCCCAACACATAGAAGACTTAATAGTTTTAGTGAAGTTCCAAGTGATTCCTTGGAAAATGAAAAGGTTCCTATTCTTCCATATGCGCCAAGTAATTAAACCAAAAAGGCTTGACCAAAGGCTTCCCACATTAGGCAACTATAAAGAAGAACATAGGTTCATCTCCATCCACTCAAACAAATCTCCCAAGAAGAATCTGCTTTGAAGCTTAGCAGGTACAACGCATTACCAAACTTCTCTAGCACCTGGACAATCCCTAAGGACGTGAATTAAAACCTCATCACCATGCCCACAAACCAAACACAAACCAATTTGGCCAATACCCTGCCTTACCTGTTCCATATTCGTTAGAAGGTGTTGCTTGAAGACTAACCATAAGAATAATCAAACGCGTTGAGGCCCTAGAAACTTCTAAGCAACCTTCCACCGTCCATCTTTAGAGTGCCAAGAACTTTCTCGAAGTGACCTATACATACTTTTCACCGAAAATGACCCAGTAGAGGTGTCAATCAAATGATTTCTATCTTTCCCTTCTGAAGGATGAGAAGGAGGGATGCTAACAATTCTTTTAATAATATCCTCCAACAACCAGACCCTAAACAAGTCCAAATTCCAAGTCCCATCACTAGAAACCATGTCACACAGCAAACAGTCTAACACAAGATTGTTATAGGAAGGTACATAACTAATAAAATGACCTACATTAGGAATACAAGGATCCTTCCTACATCTGATGGAATTCCCAGTCCCCACAAACCAACATAAGTTTTCTCGCAAAAGAGACCATACCTTAGCAAGGGCTCTCCAAACAGCTGAGCAATTTCCTTGCACTATACTATCAAACACCTTTTCCGTCATCTTGTACTTTTCTCGAAGAACTCGAACCCATAAGGCGTCATCTTTTGAAACAAGATTAAATCCCAGCTTTAATAAGAAAGAGGAATTTTGATCCTCTAAATGTCAAAATCTAAGTCCATCACAAGAACGGGGTTGGCAAATAGAATCCTAATCAACCAAGGACATCTTCATCGTCCCGTTAAAAGAACCCTATATGAACTGTCTTACCAAACATTCAATTTCGTCACAGACCTCTTTAGAATTCGCATAGATAGCATAAAGTAATTAGGGATAGAAAGAAGGACAGTTTGAGCTAGGTTGACTCTACCTGCTATCGGAAGCTGTTTAGTGTCCCAATTATTCAATTTTCTTCGTACCTTCTCCACCACAAACCTCAAAGTAGAACAGATAACTCTGTCATGAAATAATGGCATGCTTAAGTAGGTGCCAAAATTGTGTACCTTTTGAAAACCAAGCAAGTTACTCAATTTATCACTAAGTTCATCTTCCACTCCTTTAGAGAAAAGCATAATAGTTTTCTAAGCATTAACCTGATGGCCTAAGATAACAAAAAAATCAGTAAGAATTTCCTTGAGAACCATAGCATGCTTCAAGTCTGCCTTAGAGAAGATAACAAAGTCATCAGCAAAGAACAAATGAGATAAATCAGGTCCTGATCGAGATAATCTAATAGGATTCCATTTTCTACTAGCAATTGTCAACTGAATGCCATGTCCTAACCATTCCGTACAAAGCACAAACAAATATGGGGATAATATGCAGCCTTGTCGAACACCTCTTAGAGGCTAAAACTTTGGAGTTGGAACCCCATTCCACAAAATTTGCATGGTAGAATTCGAAATGGCTGACATGATCACTCTCCTAAGAAAATTCAGAATGCCAGCTGCTTGAAAGGAAACATCAATGAAGTCTCAGTGTAATCTGTCATAGGCCTTTTCAAGGTCAATTTTAACAACCATCCATCTTTTGTTCTTAGCCTTCATAGAGTGTATGACCTCTTGGACTATAAGGATATTGTCCGAAATGTTTTTTCCCGTAACAAAACCAGCTTGTTCATGAGATGATTTTAGGGAAGACCACCCTAAATCTATTGGCTATTACCTTCGTTACCAACTTGTATAAAATGAAGCAAAGGCCAATAGGTCGAAACTGAGAGAACTCTTCAAGATTAGCGACTTTAGGGATGAGAACCAAAAGAGTATTCTTAAGTCCTTGATTAATAGACCCACTATTAAAAATTTATTTAACCCAATCACAAATAGCCTCTCCAATATTGTCCTAATGGTTTTGAAAAAAGCAGGCATGGAAACCATCACTACCTGGGGCCTTTAGAGGAGCCATATCAAACAGAGCATTTTTAATTTCCTCATTAGATATTGTGCTCCCCAAAAGGTCCTTATCACATTGATCAATTTGAGGAAAAGAATTAGGAAGTAAAATGTAACAACCCAAACCCGGCCCAAACACTACGACCGAATTTGACTTGTTACCGAGTAAAACCTTGTGAACACCATTTCGAAAAACATTTTATTTTCATTGAAAACCCCTCGTTTTCGGTTGTCTTGTCAAAGCTACCCTTAGGTTTAATTTGGAATTTTAATTAAGTCCAATTATTATACCGGTTTCAAGTGCGCCCGATGGCACGAATAAACCTTTTCGTGTTAATAAAAAAAAAACATGTGATTTAATTCAATTTTAAAAGTATAGTCTTGAGTAAATATCCAACATAAAAAAAAAAATAACGCAACTATAGTTTATGGAGGCCTTATTACAACCCAAAATAAAATTAAACAAATTTAAAGCTCTGTAAATTAAAATCCTTTGCATGGCCGCCTCGAGTCCCACCGCTCTCTCAACCGCCATCTACGAGTCACTGAAAAATGTTAAGGAGAAGGTGAGTCACCAAGACTCGATATGTAACCCTTCCCCGGTTAATACAACATTTCATACACAACATATAACAGATTAATTAAGCAAAGTATCGTGTACCCAACCTAGCCAACCAAACACCTTTGCCTACCCCATGTGGTACCAAACCACCGGGTGACCGTAGTCACGATGTGTTACCAAAACACCGGTGGTGCCAAACCACTTTGGTGACGTATAGTCACAATGTGCTACCAAAGCACCGGTGTCCGTGAGACACAAATCGGGTGATGGGGCCAACCCATCGTGTGTGATACCAAATCACCGCGCATTTATCCCATATCTCAAGTGGGGCCAACCCACGGTGGTGTTAACCACGGGGACAAGTCGCTATGAGGTACCAAACCTCTGGAGGTACCAAACCTCTGGTGACATATAGTCACGAGTGTGCTACCAAAGCACTTTGGTGCTCGTCGACCGACGATATCACCGCCCCTCCTCTCATCAACCCATGTCAAGCGGCTAAAAACAGAACATACATATATCACATGTATCAAACAATCCATGCTTTCCAAAAGCATTATCATCAATCTCATACAAATAGAGACTTACCGGTATCCTCGCTTGTACCATTAAGGCACTAAAGCCGTATCTACATAAAGCGGTTTACCCATAACATATACTTAATACGCTTTATTAACTATTATACGTGTGTATGTACACACCTGTTACCACGTTAGCCTTAGATCCCGAAGTTAAACAATCGGCCACACTCTAAGTCCTTGCCCCTATATTCGGCCAACTATCAAGGTTAGTATTATGGCTTATTCGGCCAAACCAAAAGATTTAAAGGAATCATATTTTGTACCCGAATCTTTACCCAATCACTTTGAGTACTAGCCTTAGCGTCCGAATTGCGAATCTGGTTTACAAACTACACTTGGTCAATTAATAACACTAATACCCATAGCCTTCGGCTTTTAAACACCAATATAAGCCTTACCTATACTTACCAAATTCCGTTTGTCAGCGAATGCAAGATCTGATCTCACTGCTTTGAGATCCCGGAGTCCTTGGTGAAATCGGCTTCAATAGAAAGGTTAGCCAACCATTAGTACTTGCCAACTTTCGGCTTTTTCCTTTAATCCAAATCGCGAACATTAGAGATAAGGAAATTGACATTCGGCTATAGCCACTCACCTTTACCTAATCACCACAACAGTTATCTTGAAGAGGTCCAACCACCTTGGTATTCGGCCAAAAGAGATTCCAAATAAGAGAAGAGGATTTCGGTTCTACAAGGGAGTATAGGAGAATAGGGTCTTAGTTTACGAATAAAGAAGCTATGGAGATGTGAAGGGTTCGGCCAAGGAGTTTTAAGAAAGAAAATAAAGAGAAAACGAGGAGGAGGAAGAAATTAAACAACTGCGAAAAAGTCTAAAAGAGAAACCATGGTGATAGAGGGGTTTATAAAGAATTCGGCCTCCTCCCATTGCTTGCCGTCCACTCTTCATAGGAAGAGTTTGAATTTCGGCAAAACCCTTAATTTGCTCTGACCAATTATTTGATTTAATTCAAATAATTTTGAACACCCAAAATAATCAAATATTAATCCCTTTAATAATCCTTTATTATCTTAATATCCTGATAATAAAATCCCTTTTTAAAAGCTCATATTATCTCTAAATAATAATAAATAAAAGAGTTTGAAGAGAGGAAGACTCCCCCTCTGCATGCCGTCCCTAAAAAAAAAAAAAGAAAAAATGTTGCGACTCAGACCAAGGCTCTCCTTGTTCCCCTTGTGGCGTCACATGTAGCTCTTAAGTGGGCTTCTTTTGCCACTTTACCAAGGCCTAATTAGTGTTAATAATACCCACATTTATTCTTATAACACCACTTACCAAGGCTCCCTTCTTTTAAAATTAAAACTGAAATTTTTCTACCAAACCGGGCATACTCAAAGCCTTAAATTAAGTTCTATTCTTCCATTAACAATATCAAAAATAATTAAAATCCAAATAACCCCATATTTGGGATGTTACAGTTCTACCCCCCTTAAAATAAATTTCGTCCTCGAAATTTCTTGATCAAAAGAGATGGGGGTATTGCTGCCGCATCACCTCCTCGGGCTCCCACGTAGCTTCTTCCACTCCGTGGTTCCGCCATAGCACTTTTACTAAAGGCACTGCCTTCCTACGTAGAACTTTCACATCTCGGTCTACAATCTGAACCGGTTCTTCCTCAAAAGATAAATCCGTGTTCACCTCAATCTCTGCTACCGGCACAACGTGCGAAGGATCTGACCGATACCGTCTCAGCATTGATACATGGAATACGTCATGAATCTGACTCAGTTCTGCCGGCAACTCTAGCTGATAAGCCACTGGTCCTATTCGTTTCACAACAGTATATGGCCCAATAAACCTTGGGCTCAACTTCCCTTTCCGTCCAAATCTCAACACCTTTTTCCAAGGCGACACTTTCAGAAAGACTTTGTCTCCCACAGCATACTCCACTTCCTTGCGTTTGAGATCGGCATAAGACTTCTGCCTATCCGATGCTTCCTTGAGACGAGACCGAATCACCTTGACTTTGTCTTCCGTCTCAGCTACCAGTTCTGGACCCAGAACTTGTCTTTCTCCCAACTCCGTCCAACATGTAGGAGTACGACACTTTCGTCCATATAGGGCCTCGTATGGAGCCATTTGAATACTCGCTTGATAACTATTGTTATAGGCGAATTCCGCTAGTGGTAGGTACTCCTCCCAACTACCACTAAAATCCAAGACACAGCCTCTTAACATGTCTTCTAAAATCTGTATCACCCTTTCCGACTGTCCGTCAGACTGTGGATGGAAAGCCGTACTGAAATCTAACCGTGTACCCAAAGCTTGATGCAATGCTTTCCAAAACCTTGACGTAAATCTGGGATCCCTATCCGAGATAATCGACACTGGCACGCCATGCAACCTCACTATTTCACCCACATACAGCTTTGCTAGCTTCTGGAGAGAGTAATCCATTCTCACCGGCATGAAGTGAGCTGATTTAGTTAGGCGATCCACAATTACCCAAACTGCGTCCTTCTTGGTGGGCGTAAGGGGTAGCCCACTAACAAAATCCATGGTGATCCTCTCCCATTTCCATTGAGGGATCTTTATCGGTTGAAGTAGTCCCGATGGTGACTGATGTTCAGCCTTAACCTGCTGACACGTCAGACACTTCCCTACGAACTCCGTTATCTCACGCTTCAACCTGTGCCACCAAAATCAAGCTTTCGCAAATCTCCATACATCTTGCTTCCACCAGGATGCATAGCGTATGGGCTGCTATGTGCATCTTGGAGAATTTTCTGCCTTAATTCTGGATCCTTTGGCATACATACTCGTCCTTGAAAACAAAGCACTCCATCACTAGACAGACTGTACCCTTCCAAACCACCGTTTTGAACTTGTACCCTCTTAGAGCTCAAGCCTTCATCCACTAACTGCTTTTCTTTAACCTCCTCAATCCAAGTCGGCTTTACTTGAAGTTCTGCTAAGAGACTTCCATCATCATACAGACTTAACCGAGCGAACATTGCTCTTAAGTCCGTCACCACCTTCCGGCTCAATGCGTCAGCTACCACATTAGCCTTTCCCGGATGGTACTCGATTGAACAATCATAATCCTTTAGTAGTTCAATCCACCGGCGCTGTCTCAGATTTAGATCCTTCTGAGTCAGAAGATACCTCAAGCTTTTGTGATCCGTGTAGACCATCGACTTCTCTCCATACAGGTAATGTCTCCATATCTTCAGAGCGAAGACGACCGCTGCTAACTCCAAGTCGTGCGTTGGGTAGTTAACCTCATGCGATCTTAATTGACGGGATGCATAGGCTACTACCTTCCCATCCTGCATCAACACACATCCCAAACCGGTGTGAGATGCATCACAATAAACTGTGAATAACTTTCTGCTTGGTGCACCAAAACCGAGCTTCCGTCAAAATCTTCCTTAGCTTATTAAAGCTTTCTTGCTGCTTCTCCGTCCATACAAATGGGACACCTTTCCTTAGCAACTTAGTTAACGGCACTTTGCTATTAGAGAGAACCCTTCCACGAATCTCCGATAGTACCTGCTAAACCCGAAAACTTCGTATTTCACCCACCGTCCTAGGTGGTTTCCACTCCAATATTGCCTCAATCTTGCGGGGTCTACTCTAATTCCTTCACCGATACTACATGACCTAAGAAAGCCACCTCCTAAGCCAAAATTCACACTTACCGAATTTGGCATATAATCGCTTCCCCTCAATACTTGCGTAACTATCCGTAAATGCTTGTCATGCTCTTCCTCTGTCTTTGAGTAAACCAATATGTCGTCTATGAACACCACGACGAACTGGTCCAAGTACTGCTGGAATACTCTATTCATCAAGTCCATGAATGCTGCCGGTGCATTGGTCAACCCGAATGGCATTACCAAGAACTCAAAATGCCCATATCGAGTTCGAATGCCGTTTGTGAACATCAGCCTCTTTCACCCTTAATTGGTGATAACCTGACCTAAGGTCTATCTTCGAAAATACCGAGGCACCCTTCAGTTGATCGAACAAGTCGTCAATCCGAGGCAACGGATACTTGTTCTTGATCGTTAACTTGTTCAACGCGGTGATCGATGCACATCCGCATAGAACCGTCCTTCTTCTTGACAAACAACACAGTGCTCCCGGGGAGATATACTTGGTCGTATAAACCCTCTATCCAAGAGCTCCTGAATTTGAGCCTTTAGCTCCACCAATTCCTTTGGTGCCATTCGGTATGGTGCTATGGACACAGTGCCGCCTCGGTAGCAAGTCTATACCGAATTCGACTTCTCGATCCGGAGGCAAACCCGGAAGTTCTTCTGGGAACACATCAGCAAATTCCCCAACCGTTCGGACCTTTTCAACCACCAACTCCTTAGCTTCCAAAGCACAGATTTGAACCAAATACGCCTCACAACCCTTCTTGACCATCTTTTCAGCCTTCAAGGCAGTCACTACGTTGGATAGATAATTCCTTCTATCTCCTATCATAACCACTTCATCACCTTCAGTCGTCTTAAGGACCATGCGCTTGGCCGCGCAGTCCAACCTTGCTTGGTACTTAACCAACCAATCCATACCAAGGATCAAATCGAACTCCCCAAACGGTAGTTCCATTAGATCAGCTACAAATACTACCCCTTGGAGTTCTAGGGGTACGCCTCTATAGAGTTTATCTACGACTACGGAGTGACCTAAGGGGCTAACTACAGTCATCTCCCTAGAAGCAGTTTCAGAGTCTAGGTCCATTGTTCCTACCACACTACTAGCAATGTACGAGTGTGTCGAGCCCACATCAATCAATGCAATATAAGGAAAACCGAAAATTAGAAACGTACCGGTTATGACATCCGGTGCGTCACCTTCTTCTCGACACCTTGCTGCGTAAACTAAGCCAGGCTGCCTAGCCTCTGTGTTGCCTGCACCTCTGCCTTGAGTTCCACGACCTCGACTAGGACCGTTGTTTCCTCTACCATTACCACGACCCCTCTGTGGTCCTACATTTCTATCCTGAGCACGGTTCTGTCCTTCTGGCTGTTTCTTAGCTAGTTTTTGGGGACAATCTCTGACACGATGCTCCAAAGACCCACACTCAAAGCATCCTTTATCACCGGCCCAACAACCTCCCCAATGGGTCTTTCCACAAATGATTGCCCGAGTCGGCCTTTGATTAGCAGTTGTGGGCCTTGCTGCCTGATTGGGCCCACTTGGCCTAGCCTTTTTCTGAGCACTCCCGCTTGATCCAGCTGACCCAAAACTTCTCTTCTGATTGTTCTTACTATAGCTCTGCCTCACAGCCTCCTTGATTCCTTCGGCTACCTTAGCCTTCTCCACTAGAGATGAGAACTCACGAACCTCTTTGTGGGGCAATCGAGAACCTTAAGTCATCTCGAGTCCATCCTCGAAGCGGACACAGCGCTCATGTTCAGTAGCCACGATGCCTCTCGCATATCTACTCAGCCTTAAAAATTCCGCCTCATATTCCGACACGGACTTAGTTCCTTGAACTAATCCCAGAAAAGCCTTTCTCTGCGCGTCAGTGTAGCTAATGCCCACATACTTTTTCTGATAGGCGGTTCTGAAATACTCCCAAGTCAAATCATCTACTGTAGCCCCATCTCGAACCGTAAGCCACCACTGATACGCTTCATCCTTTAGAAGCGACACTGCCCCTTTCAGCTTCTCTTCTTCAGTCAGGTCAAGGTCATCCATGATCCTTTCAGTTGACTCTAGCCAGTATTCTGCTGCACTAGGTGCCACTCCTGACACACCTCGGAATACCTCCGCTCCGTTAGATCGGAGTCGCTCGGGAACAGATTTCCGAGCTCCAACATTTCCACCAGCCCCAGCCACCATCTCCAAGACTCGCAACACAGCTTGCGATACCGACTCGCCACCGGTCTGCTCCGGCTCCTCAGCTCTAAAAGTAGGAGGTGGTGGTGGCAGTGGTACTTCATTTTCCGAACCTTGTCCTGACCTGACGGGTTCAGACACCGTCATCCTACCCCTACCACGTCCACGGCGTCCACGTCCTCTAGAACTCATTCTATCTACCGTGCTTTTAATCTGATTAAGAAAAATTTTATGCGTTAGTACTTTTGTTCCACTTTATTACTCGCGAAGAAGTTTTATGGATGAGGTTTAATCAGAGATTCTTTCGAGCAAACAAGGTTTCAGTTTCCTATCCTAGTTCACACAAAGAAGTCCATGCATCCATTCCTTAATACTTTCCATACCTATTCACTCATCGGACATTTCGCCCATTTCTAACCTGAGGGTATTTTAGTCTTTTTCCCTACAGTGTATTTACGTAATTTTCCACAAGTCAAGGTTTCCGAAAAACTTCGTATACTAAGTGTTCTAGGGTTTGAGAGGGTTATTGGATAAGTTTTGAAAACATTAGGGCTTGTTGTCTCGTTCTATTTTGAAAAACAAGGCTAATTCCCTTTTTGGGTTTTAATCATTGTTTTTAGCCTATGACCGAGCCTTCTGGGTCGGGGTGAACCAAAGCTACGCACTGTGCGAAATTCAAGTGAAGAGGAGGTGAGTCACGAGGATCGCTTAAATACCAAGCTCCCACCGAACCTTTCTAGACATGCGCACGAGGTTACCACACCACCGAGCCTTCCGAGTTAGGGTGAACCAGAAGCTACGCACTGGTGGATACTGCGAAGAGGAGGTGAGTCACGAGGACTGCTTAAATACCAAGCTCTTCCGGGATCCAATCCTAGACATGCGTGCATGAGGGTTACCACACCCTAGCTCATTGACTAAGTCATAGGTTGGTTTAGTTCTTTAAGTCTTATGCTTCGTTGTGTTTAAGTAATCTAGCCTTAGGGTCCAAGTCCTATAAGTCTATCTACGTTCCATGCTTCCTACCCTTCTACAGAATATAATTCACGAGAAATGTTTAGATGTACTTACAGGCGGATCGGTGTGCGGAGACTCGGGCCATCTTTGTTCAAAAACCAGAAATCATTCATAAGGCCTTTTAAAACATTTTTGGGCCTTGGGCCCCACAAATGAGCTTTGAACTGGCTCGATACCAGTCAGTAACAACCCAAACCCGGCCCAAACACTACGACCGAATTTGACTTGTTACTGAGTAAAACCTTGTGAACACCATTTCGAAAAACATTTTATTTTCATTGAAAACCCTCGTTTTCGGTTGTCTTGTCAAAGCTACCCTTAGATTTAATTTGGAATTTTAATTAAGTCCAATTATTATACCGGTTTCAAGTGCGCCCATGGCACGCGAATAAACCTTTTCGTGTTAATAAAAAAAAAAACATGTGATTTAATTCAATTTTAAAAGTATAGTCTTGAGTAAATATCCAACATAAAAAAAAAACGCATAACTATAGTTTATGGAGGCCTTATTACAACCCAAAATAAAATTAAACAAATTTAAAGCTCAGTAAATTAAAATCCTTTGCATGGCCGCCTCGAGTCCCACCACTCTCAACAACCATCATCTACGAGTCACTGAAAAATGTTAAGGAGAAGGTGAGTCACCAAGACTCAGTATGTAACCCTTCCCCCGGTTAATACAACATTTCATACACAACATATAACAGTTAATTAAGCAAAGTATCGTGTACCCAACCTAGCCAACCAAACACCTTTGCCTACCCCATGTGGTACCAAACCACTGGTGACCGTAGTCACGATGTGTTACCAAAACACTGGTGGTGCCAAACCACTGGTGACGTATAGTCACAATGTGCTACCAAAGCACTGGTGTCCGTAGACACAAATCGGGTGATGGGGCCAACCCATCGTGTGATACCAAATCACTGGCAGACGATCCCATATCTCAAGTGGGGCCAACCCACGGTGGTGTTAACCACAGGGACAAGTCGCTATGAGGTACCAAACCTCTGGAGGTACCAAACCTCTGGTGACATATAGTCACAATGTGCTACCAAAGCAACTTTGTGCTCGTCGACCACGATATCACCCCTCCTCTCATCAACCCATGTCAAGCAGCTAAAAACAGAACATACATATATCACATGTATCAAACAATCCATGCTTCCCAAAAGCATTATCATCAATCTCATACAAATAGAGACTTACCGGTATCCTCGCTTGTACCATTAAGGCACTAAAGCCGTATCTACATAAAGCAGATTTACCCATAACATATACTTAATACGCTTTATTAACTATTATACGTGTGTATGTACACACCTGTTACCACGTTAGCCTTAGATCCCGAAGTTAAACAATCGGCCACACTCTAAGTCCTTGCCCCTATATTCGGCCAACTATCAAGGTTAGTATTATGGCTTATTCGGCCAAACCAAAAGATTTAAAGGAATCATATTTTGTACCCGAATCTTTACCCAATCACTTTGAGTACTAGCCTTAGCGTCCGAATTGCGAATCTGGTTTACAAACTACACTTGGTCAATTAATAACACTAATACCCATAGCCTTGGCTTTTAAACACCAATATAAGCCTTACCTATACTTACCAAATTCCGTTTGTCGTGAATGCAAGATCGATCTCACTTTGCTTTGAGATCCCGAGTCCTGGTGAAATCGGCTTCAATAGAAAGGTTAGCCAACCATTAGTACTTGCCAACTTTCGGCTTTTCCTTTAATCCAAATCGCGAAACATTAGAGATAAGGAAATTGACATTCGGCTATAGCCACTCACCTTTACCTAATCACCACAACAGTTATCTTGAAGAGGTCCAACCACCTTGGTATTCGGCCAAAAGAGATTCCAAATAAGAGAAGAGGATTTCGGTTCTACAAGGGAGTATAGGAGAATAGGGGTCTTAGTTTACGAATAAAGAAGCTATGGAGATGTGAAGGGTTCGGCCAAGGAGTTTTAAGAAAGAAAATAAAGAGAAAACGAGGAGGAGGAAGAAATTCGGCTGCTGCAGAAAAAGTCTAAAAGAGAAACCATGGTGATAGAGGGGGTTTATAAAGAATTCGGCACTCCCCCTCCCATTGCTTGCCGTCCACTCTTCATAGGAAGAGTTTGAATTTCGGCAAAACCCCTTAATTTGCTCCTGACCAATTATTTGATTTAATTCAAATAATTTTGAACACCCAAAATAATCAAATATTAATCCCTTTAATAATCCTTTATTATCTTAATATCCTGATAATAAAATCCCTTTTTTAAAAGCTCATATTATCTCTAAATAATAATAAATAAAAGAGTTTGAAGAGAGGAAGACTCCCCCCTCTGTGCCGTCCCTAAAAAAAACAAAAAGAGAAAATGTTGCGACTCGAACCAAGGCTCTCCTTGTTCCCCCTTGTGGCGTCACATGTAGCTCTTAAGTGGGCTTCTTTTTGCCACTTTACCAAGGCCTAATTAGTGTTAATAATACCCACATTTATTCTTATAACACCACTTACCAAGGCTCCCTTCTTTTAAAATTAAAACTGAAATTTTTCTACCAAACCGGGCATACTCAAAGCCTTAAATTAAGTTCTATTCTTCCATTAACAATATCAAAAATAATTAAAATCCAAATAACCCCATATTTGGGATGTTACATAAAATTCCCCCAGGATTCGATTGCTCCTCATATAATTTTTGGATGAAATTGACTGCCTCTTGCTGAATATCCTCTAGATCATAAATCCAATCCCCTACCTAATTTTGCAAGGCAGAGATGCGATTAGCCTTCCTCCATTGATTGTTCTTCAATGAAAGAATCTAGTATTCTGATCCCCAAAATTAATCCAGTCACATCGGGATTTCTGTTTCCATAACAATTCTTCATTGAGAAAAAACATATTCTAGACTCTCCCTAATCTCCATCTCCTTATGAACCAGATAATCCGAACCCAAATGTTCCAAAGCCCTGTGTATTACAGATAAGGAATGAATCAACTTCTTTTTGCGAGTTTCAATATGACCATAGACAGAGTTGTTTCAGACCTTGAGATTAGCAGTTAAATTGGAAAGGGACTCAAACATATCAGCATTATACTTCCAAGTCTCTTTGATGAAATTGGAGAAAGTTGGATGTTCGGTCCATCCCGCCAAAAATTAAAATGGCCGCCTTTTAGGGAAGGATAGAGTCGGATTAGAATTAAGAAGGGGTCGGTGATTCGATTTGAGCCTTGTCAGGTGAGTAACCATACAATTCGAAAATGCTTACGCCCAAGCTTCATTACCCAAAGCATGATCAAGTCTTTCAAAAGTCCCCCATATGCCAAGTACATAAAGACCCATGAACCCCAAATCATGTAACCCATTAGAATCCACAAATTCTCCAAAATAAGGACACGTTGCCCCACTAAAACTTCCTCCTTTTTTTTCCTCAGAGGAAAAAATGACATTAAAGTCACCAATTGCCAACCACGGAACCGAACCAGAAGGGATAGTCGCCATCAGTTTCTCCCAAAGTATTCTCCATTTCTTCATATTATGACTACCATAAACAAAGGCAATAAAAACGTATTGAGAGGAAATGCTACTGCAAACTCGAACCAAAATGAATTGAGGATGATTGCGAATAACCTCTAAATTAACTGTGTTTTTCCAACCAATCCATATGCCACCTTAAAACCCCACTGCTTCAACTCAGTGAGAGTAATGAAACCCCAGCTTGGGAATAACTCCATCAACTTTCCTTCCACTAACCCTTGGCTTCAACAAACTAACAATATCTGGTTTAAATTTCAGATAATACTCCTTATAAATATGGAGGAATTTTGTGTTTGCACACCCCAATAAATCAACTTACAAAAGAAATAAACTTACAAACAAGATGCCAACTCAACCATGGGTTACTTTCTTGGTTCCTTAGGGCAATCAATCGAAGCACCTTGCAAAGACTGGGATTTTATAAGCTCAACCATACTACTCATCGACTCGAATAGAGGAACCTGGGTACTAGAAATTTTAAAATATTTCTTGTCACGAATAGTCTTGTTATGATTCTTCCCTTTTCGTCCCCTACTAAACTTTCCTCCCGCAAGTCGTGCACTAGCACCCACAGTTCCTCCATCCACCTCCGAATTTTGCCCATCACCCATATCACCCAAAAAATTCGGTTACACATTTTCCTTGAAAGCAACAGCCGAGTGCTTATTGGAGTCCAAGATGCTCTTCTCCATAGACAATGGCACCTCTAGATTCCCTTCAAAATTTGGATTTAAATGGGAAGAAAGAGTGGAACTATTCATGGCGTAAGGAATAGTGTTCACCGATTTATTAACAATATTTTCCCACGGGCTTAGTAACGTCACAATGAACAACGATATTATCCTCCAAAGTGTTAAGCAGTTGGTGTTCTTTAGCTTGGCCCGACCTTGCTAGAATTTCAAGACCACCCAACCGGATAGGGCTTTTGCCCGAATCAGGCCTATTCACGAAATTGATACAACCCATTTCATTAGCTTGCAAAGAGGAGCTCATTTGGCCTATTGAAATCGATCCCTTCCCAGCCGAAGTATGACCTTGCCCAACCTTCTCCTTTCCTTTAGGATCTTTTGCCCCATTATTTATTTTGTGGCCTACAGAGTTCCTATGGCCCGAAGAAGTGGCCTACCCAGAAACTTTAACAAAAGGGGTTGAAGCTCTATTAGCGCCATTAGAATTCATTGAAGAGGAGCCCCCAGTTTGGTTAGGGCTTTTAACCAAATCACCTCCACGATTCTCCCCATGAATCTTCTCCATCTCATTTAGGGAATCCAGAACATTAAACCTTGATTTGCTAGCCAGACTTTCATGATTTTCGGCACCGATCTTTCTGGTGTCCCTGGAATTTCGCCTACTCCGTCTCTCTACAAGCATCCACGAACCATAGGTACTATTCTCATTTGTCAATCCCTCTCTCACCGGAATTGTATTCACCATTTGCTCTTCCTCACCATTCAGTTTTCCATTGGAAACATCGCCTGAGTTATTCACCTTTGATAAGTAGAAATCCTTTATATGACCATAGCAGCCACATGAAAAACACATAGTAAGTAAGTATTCGTACTCGATTCATTGGAGTATCCCATTTATCAGAATTTGTGAAACTAGCGGTTTATCCAAACTGATATAGACCGACATCCGCTCGAATCTACCCATTGTTCTGCTATCGGTGTTAAAATCTAACTTGACAACTTGTCTAACCAAGCCTCCAATCTCCCATAAAATCTTCTTTTTATACATGTAGCCCGGTAGTTCTGAGAATCTAATCCGGGATATAACCACACTAGGAAAAGGTTGTGCTAGGTCAAACTCAATGGACCATGGCTAAACAATCAAATATTGACCAAAAAATGATCCAAGGGCCTTCGGAGAGGACTCGTTCATAATCTTCCGAATTTTGAAATTTGGCCAAAAAATAGCCATTCACAATATCCATCAGGTTAAAGGGTTGACTAGGCTTCCATAGTGCATAGATTTTGTTTTGGAGCATAGCATGCCCAATACTCGTGCCTAATAGTTTGATTATAATAGTGTAGGTCATATCCTTGATTAACAACTGATTGATTCTCTCCGAGAACTTGATTAATGGAATACCATTGACAAAGGATCTCATGATGTCTCCTTCCACAAAGGCAAAGTCATCATCTTCATCGATGTTTGACCCACCAATCTCCCTTCTAAGTCTCGAGAGCTTTTCCCTAACAACCTCTTCTTCGATGATAGCAATGGATCCGGATCCAATTCCACCAACATCACCACATTTGAATCCGCTTTCTCATTCTGACAAGTCGTACCCTTATTGTCTTCGTTGGAAGAACCACTAGAATCTCCATGAGTTTGAGTTAAATAACTACTTTTAAGTAATGATTCCTAATAATCTTTATAATTTGATTTGTTCATCCAATTCTAGTTTTGTAAAATAAAGATACGGAAGGCTTATTTCACAAATTCTTTTGCAAAATTTGATATTATCTCAACATATTTTAATATAATAATAAGATAATTATTATAATGAATTTTAAAAAAAAATTGTTAGCAATTAAATCGTGCAAGAGTCGTGTTACAATGAAATGAAACTTTTATATCGCAAAGCGTGTATGATGTAGTCCTTAAGACTACAAAGGGCTGCTTTGATTATGAGGCATAAGAAACATGTATCTAACATTGAACTTACCCTCCAAATGGGGAATTCATAGACGTAAAATACCCAAGGCCCATATTATATTTAATTTTTTATATCATTAGTAAGAAGAAAAAAATATCAGCTGGATCCTTCATAATAAATGATCAAATCCCAAAGACATTTACGCACCATAACAAAGTGGAACATAAAAGAGTGACGGGGTTCATCCAGCTCCTTCACACAAAAACCACTGCATAGAGTCTTCTAGCAAAGGCCCAACTGAACCCCCAACTACACCCCATTTCTTCCTACATAGAAACCCAAAAACCAATACCAAAACTGCTATTCACCAACACCACTTGTGCAAACTTCAATCAGAAAAAACCAGCGGATATATAAAGTTCCAAAACCACTCACCAGTACAAGCGATACAACAAAAAATTTGCATTTGGTGAAAAGAAATGCTTCCCTATCAAGTCCGAGAAGCTTTATTTTCCTATCATCATGACGATGTTGACGTGCCATTATTGGTCTGTTTAGCCACATAAATTTGCTTCATCTTTGAAGTGGGAAAGTTCTTGTCTCCACCCATCGATTGGTTCCTTCCTTGGAAACCCATTCTACGATGGGTCCATTCACCTGACCCATTCTTTTGCGAGATTGCATTCCCTCTCGGATGATTATACCAGGAAGAGTTCCCGTAATGCTGAGAAGATATATTATTTTGCTGGGAAGAAGACTGAACAGACTTCAACGCAGAATTTGTGCTATGCCCACTACTTCTAATACCATCATTATTGAGGACATCATTCTTGGCAGCATCAGCAACTTTGATGAGGGACGGGCTCTTAGCATCTTGTGGTGCTGAAGCAGCAGGAATGGTGGAGGAGCTAGATGGTTCCACCAACCCTAGTTCATCAGGCAACTGGGTTATGGTTGCATCTGTTGCCACAGGAAATTTCCTAGAGCAGTCAGAGGATGTTGATGTTCGGGACTCTGGGAACCTATTGTTAGTCAATGACTGGTCCAAAGGAGGCCCCTGGCTGAACTGAGAACGTAGTACACCTTCTGCCTGTTGCTGCAATGGGATTGATGGTGTAGCAGACTGCATAGGTGAAGCAGGAACAGGAGACCAACGAGCTTGGACAGACACATCTGGGGTGGACTGAAGGAAGAGTTCCAAGATAAGCATTAGTTAGATCAGAGGAAAAACCGAGGAAAGCAAAAAAAGGAGAAGCAAAGACGGCATGGGGGTGGTAGTGAAACTGTCAAATAATCCAATAATGATAATTCTAATCATCCAGTAATAAACCTCAATAAAATCCAGTTTAAAAGCATTGATGACTACAGCTAGAACATCCATATAGGTACTCACTTTCAAGTAAACAATTTAATATTCTATAAACAAGTAAATTTGGAAGACTTTTACCTGGAAAGGAGAAACATCAAACATAGCGAGTGGAGATGCTATGGGCAGAAGAGGTGACCCAGGGCCAGGGGGAAGATGCTGCATTTGAGCAGGTATGTTGCTAGAATTACCCTGCGAAGCAGCCATATTCAAATTGTTCACATCACCTTCACCGACTGCAGAGGAACCAGGGTTGTGCTTCCAATCATGCTGTTTTCCAGATGGGATGTAGGTTGTACCCATGAAACTTAGTCCAAACTGTCCGACTGGAGCAAAATGGTTGTACACAACCATATGTGGTGGGCCTTGAACCCCAGGGATACCTCCAGGTGGAGTGATAAAATGGCCTGTGAATCCCGTTGGAGGACCATAGAATGAATCTACTCCAGAATGGCATTGTTGCCAGGTCCCTAAGGGACCTGAAGCTGGTGTGCTACTCTTCTGGGACTGCGATTGGGTAGACGATGATTCCTCATGTGGTCCAAAGGCAAAGATTGGACCCCCCATCATGGGATTCATGTCATAGAAGGGGAAGTGCGAAGGAGGGCCTCCAGGAAAATGAGAAATCATCTGGCTTGAAGAATTCTGTGGACTAGGTAAAGGCGGCCATAAAGAAATTGGTGGGTTCTCAATAGAAAGATCTGCAGGAAGAGAAACACTGAGAGACTCTTCAGCCTTTGATTGGCTTGCTAACTTCTGATCACCATCACCTGCAAAATAATGAGAAAAAGGCAACACAGGTTAAACTCCACACGAGTAAAACATACAGGGATCCTACAGTGATTGCAGATCCACCTGTATTAATAACATCAATAGCTGCGCCTCCAAAGCCTTTATTATCTGAAGCAGAAACGATGCAAGTACTCATCCCATTCCCCACAATCTCATCACTAGTTATGGCTGCAACAGCAACAGCTGAAGCAGCCGCTTCAGCTTCACAGTCTTCCATATGAACACAAGATTCACCTGGGTGTTTTTCTTTTTCAAAGAAAAGGGTGCAATCATTCTCGGCTGCAGAAAGATTGCGAGGGATTTGGATTTCTGATCGAGATGGACCTGGAGGGCCGATCCCATGTGAAACAGCACGGCTGCTAGGAGGAATAACTGTAGGTGATGTAACTGCTCCTGTAGAAAGCGAAGATATCCTTCAGATACAGGGCAATGGTAATTCCAAGAATGCAAATGATATCAGAAAGAATGAACCAACCAAATTGTATTTTCTCTCCAGCAAGCAAAGAATTTATTGGACTTGCAGCAGAAGAAAAGGACTTGTCCTTCAATAATAAGGATGATGATGGCATACTGGGGTCAGTAACTGAGCTATTGCTATCTCCAGCAGGAGCACAAGTATCGAACTGAACAGGCTTCATAGCATCATCAAGTTGGGTCTGTGTCAATGTCATTACCTATAAGATTCAACCAAATCAGTTTCAGACTTCCGCACAGATTTATTGTCCAATCATATTAGAAGAAAGAGTACCAGCATCCACAAGTACGGAAATTTAGAATACACTCAAACTAAAAGCATAAATAAATAAATAAAACTCAGATTAACAAGCCTAAAACAGTTCAATCATGATCAATCTAGAATGCAGAATATAAAGTAATGCTAAACATGTACAAAAAGATAAATCAGAGCACAATACATACTGAACTCTAGTCCAAGCTAAACATGTTGAAGAAAATCTGAGAAAGAAAGCAACCAATTAAAGTAAGAGCTGAGCATGTTTACGTGTCATGTATGTAAATCAACCTGATTCCAAAGATAAAGACAACAAAGGCAGCAGAAGCTACATTGTTAGATAGAAGTAAAAAATGTGGCAAAAAAAAGGACCGGTGGAAACCAATGTGAAGATGCACAAAAGGGCAAAACCGGTAAGCACCAGAACCTATGAGTCTTGCAGATCTACTAGAAACAAATGGCAAAGTTAAACTAGTAGAAGTAGTTAACAAGTCAGTAAATGCAGTTATTCATACCTTTTGATTAATGCATGAATTACCCCACGAACCCAAAGATGCCTGAACATTGTCAAAAATATTATTCTTGCTCTCAAACATCAATCCTGATACCAGGCTTGGTCCACCACCCGAGGTGGCTTGAAGAGAGCTTGTATGGAGTGACCTGTAGAAAATCATCAGAGTCAGCAATCTGTATGAATTCTTTTTTGAAGGTACATTAATTATTTTTAAGAGAGGTGTATACTTCACTGCCAGCATTCTTATATCAGCCTGTGCATCAGTTTTAGTCGCAGGAGTACCGATTGGAGCCAAGGGCTGGGATACTGTAGTTGCACTGAATGCAGCTGATAGTTCACTATTTGCCAGATTTCGTCCCTCAGTGGCAACAAGATCAGAGCGAACATTGTTCATTACTCCACTTGCTGAAGCAGAATTTCTATTTGAGCTTTGTGGGATTGAACGAGGTTTTCTTGGTGGCTGTCACAAATGAATAAATGATATTAACCTTGGTCTTATTGCACTGGACCAGAAAAAACAAAGCAAAAACACATGTTATTGTCAAGTGAAGAAAAGAGTTCAGTTCAAAGTTCATTACAACCTTTGCAACCCGAGACTTAGCCTTGATTTCTTTTTCTCTCTGCTCACGCCTGTCATTCAGCACTTGCCTCTTTGATCTGACCTCAATGAAATCATCTTCATCACTGGCTGCTTCTATTCCAGGCTGCTCATAAACACGCACTATGCCGCTTTGCAGAGGAGCATCCACATCTTCCTCAATATTCCTCTTAAGATTACCTTTCCCAGAGTGTGGGATATTCTGAATCCTCATCAAGGAATCTTTTCCCGATCCCTTTTCATTCCTGTTTCCAGAATCTATCTCCTGGGAACTGCTTGGAGCTGAATTTGAGCATTCAAATTCAATTGTCTGTTTTGACTTATTCACCACAACTTTCCTCATCCTATTTCTTGCAGTAAATCCAGTAACCCTTCCATTGGTACTTGAGTTTTCATTTGGCAACACTTGATTAGGGTGGTTCGCAGAAACCATTCCAGAAGAGTGCTTCTTGTCAGAATTCTCCCTAATTCTAAACTCTGTTCGAGCTCGTCGAGGCCTCCTTTGATATCCACTAGAGTCTTGGCGAGAGGCCTCGGAAGCCAAAAAAGCTGATCTTGAGTTAGAACCTTTAACCGTAAAGACATACTTTTTTCCCCTACTACTATAAGTTTGGCCCCTTAATCCACTTAAATCTTTCTCTTTTGCAGCTAAGTGAGATGATGTCAGAACAGTTTGAAGTTCACCTTCTGAGTGTTTATTTGACAATGCTTTGAAGTTTCTATGAACAGAATTCTTGTGCCCCTGGTCTTCCGAAGAGAAACCTGACTCAGACCTAGCTGCATTATCACCAATATTTGATATCTCAACATTTCCATGCTGTGTCACAACACTTTTTCTGCTTTCTCCGGCTGGTGTGGAACTTCCCTCATTCAACACATTCCCTTGTGATAAATCCAAGGACCTTGGAAGCCCTGACTGGTTATCCAAAGGAGATGAAACTTCACTTTTCATCATATTAAGCCCAGAAGTGTCTTGACTGGGCTGAACAGGCAGAGGAACTCCAGGGTTCAAGTTAAGGGAGAAGTTGCCTCGAACATTTGGCTGGACAAAAGACACAGATTGAGGAGCCAAAGGCAGCACTCCCTGGGAAATTGGAGATGTATACCTTAACTGACCAAATTGAAAGAGAGGAGGCTGTGTTGGGTGCATTTGGGTGAGGGATGGGGGGCAAACAGGAGGATGCAGATGAAGAGGCATCTGTATGGAACCAATTTGTATGGCCGGAACTGGAGATGGTATTAAAGAAGGACCTGAAAACAGTCCAAATTGGAGCTTAACAGGTACTTCAGCGTGATTAGGAACAGAAGTAGTGGTAGGCATGCTACTCTGACTAGAAGATGAATGAGAAGCCGTGTGGACAGAGTCGGGGAGATTATGCTCAGTCGACATACAACTGCTACCAGTAACATCCACATGATCAATGAGCTTAGATGCTGCTGATGCTTGCGGAGAGGTATTAGGCTGAATAACTAGATCCTGCACTTCGTTCTCAGTTTCTTGAAAGATTCTAGAAGAACTATCTAAACCCTCTTGACAAGGAGCATCCATGGACTGAAGGATTTTTGTATCACTATGCATACTGTCCAAAGATATATTTTCTTCAAGAAGGCCAATAGGAATCTGTTTTATTGTATACGAAGAGTCCTTCCTTGAACTTCTTTCAAATTCATCATTTGGCATGCCAACCTCAACCCCCTCATTGAAGCCTAAGACCAAGTTGTCCATCATGTCAGGGGTCTCCTTATCCTCTAGATGCAATTCGTCTAACTCTCGAGTCAGGTCAATATTGCCGTCATCTCCTTCATGCACTTCATCTTCTTCCTGGTATCCATCTTCATCCTCGTCATATTCTTCTTGCTCCTGCAATTGTTCATTGTTATCAACAGTCCATTCCTCATCATCACCAGCAGAAATAGAACTTGATGCAGTCCGGACATCCTGTTTCCCAGCTTCAGTAGGTAACACTAGCGGTTCTATTTCTGGCCTTGACAAGTTGACCTCTTTATTCTCTTCAGCTGATAACACTGTAGAACCTCCAGATTCATCCAAATCATCATGAGAAAGATGAATTGGAGAATCAGGAGGGCTTGAAACGGACAGAGATGACTGAGAGTCACACCTTGTGGCATTGCCATCCAATTTCTGAGCCTCATTATCAGTATTACCACGCTGATTATCTATAATTCCATGATGTCCAAGATCATCTTGCTGCCCACCATCATAAACGTTCTCCATGCTAGATCCACGTCTTGTTGCCTGATTGTACTGTATCTCATTTTCTAGAAAAGTTGATGGACCAGGATGCTCATTCTCACCTCTATATGAGGATTTCTGCATTGGGGACAAAGATGGAGGAGGTAAAACGCGAGGCTGCCTCACAGAATACCTTGACCTCCCAAAGGAATAAAGCCCATCATCCTCAGGGTTGTGATAGAATCTTTCAGGGTAAGGCGGATAAATATTACCACGAGATCGCTGCCCCCATGTCACATCACCATAATTATCAGAAAGATTCTCATGATATTCAGATCCAAACTCAGCACTTCTACCATAATGATCAACACCAGCCCCAGAAACATTCCACCTCTGACCTTTTGGCTGACCAAAATTATCTAAACTAGTTTCGGAAACCCCTGCTCTATAGTGAGGCCTGCAAGACATGTATGGAGGTGCACCCTGAAACTCTTTCCTTGAATATGGCCTACTTCCGGCAGATACATCTTGCCTGGGGCTATTGTGACCATTCTCTGTCTCCTGCCCGGTGAAGGCTGAACTGTTTCCGTACTCAAATACATCTCTCCTCCATGAATTAAAGGGCTTATCTCTATCTGAGAATGAAGAAGAAGCATTAGAGAAGTTAGGCCTGGAAGTCAGCTCAAAGGATCTATTCAGACCAGAAGAATCAGAGGAAGCTGAAGTTGTGATTCTTTCCACCATCCTTTCACCATTTTCCCAATCACCAACTGCCTTTGATACATCTCTTTCTTTGGCCATCCCTGGTAATTTCTCATCCACTTCGGTAGAAAAACTATTACCACCCTTCACTCCTTTAGCCTGCCTCTTGGCAATCCTTTCTTCCAACTCAATGAGTTTTTGTTTAGCAGCCTGTTTTCTTCTTTCCTCCTCCATAACTATCCTGCGTTTTTCCTCTTCTCTGGCTATTCTCAGTTCTTCTGCCCTTCGCAAAGCTTCCAACCTCTCTTGTTCAGCTCTCCATGCAGCTTCCCTAGCCTCTTCTTCTAACCTTCTCTGCTGCTCTTCTTGTTCCCTTGCCAACCGAAGTCTCTCCTCTTCTTCTCTACGAGCTTGCTCCAATGCTCTCTCCTGTTCCTCAATAATTCGCTGCCTCTCTTGTTCCTGCATTTTCTGCACTCTCTCAAGTTCAGCCTCAAATGATTCCCTGACAGGGTCATGAAAATCAGTTTGTTTAACTGTGTCTTTCTTCCTCTTAACAACCCCGACAAGGTTTGCAGAAAAAGGATCCCATCCATCAAATCTCGTAGCCCCAAAGTCGTTCATCAATGGGTCTTCTAGATAAGATTTTTCATTCTTGGACAAAGGACGTTTGTCTCTACTGAAATTTAGTATAGGATCATTAACAGGAAGTGCTTTACCACCCAAAGGAAAAGATGGTTTTGATAAAAAACTGTTCTGGAAAGCATCACCTTTGTGTCTATTGTATTGTTCATTGCCATAACGCTCCCTTGTATTCCGCTCTGACCCTCTACTACTAAAAGAATCTGCTGAATTGTTCCAAGCTTGTCTTCCTCCGTTTCCATAACCCAAATCCCTCCTTCCATTATCACCCTGAGCATTGTCCCGGAAAGGTGATGACATGTACTTATTTTCCTTTTCTCTGTTCATACTTGAAGGCCTTGTGCCAACACTATTTCTGTCTCTTGCAATCTCTTGAGACCCAATTCCATCTTTAGGAAGAGGAGAAGATGCTCTCCATGCATTTCCTTCCCGCACTTCTCTACTTGGTAGTTTTGCATCCATGCCATAAGGGTCCAATTTAGCGACTTCACTGGAAAGTGTTCTTCCAGTATCATTGTCATGCAGTCCCCTCCTGTCAAAAAGACCATGAGCTGGTTTATGTGGAAGTACACCAGCTCTTGGCATATCGAAATCTCTATCCCAGTACGCTTCAGTTTTCGAATAGCCCTGATCCCTCCTGTGGTCCGAAACATGACCTGTATCACGCTCATCATCAGCCCAATCAGATCTTGGATTCAAACTAACCAAAGGAAGTGGCCCCGGGAAGTACTCATCCTGCTTCCTGCCTTGTTCTAATAAACGAGAACCACTTGTACTACGAGCTTTTCCACCATTCTCACTCAATCCATTGTCAACGGCAATTCTCCCCGACTGCAATTGAGGAAGCATATCAATAGCTGAATTTGATTGTGATCCGTCCCCATGCTTATCAGACAACTCCTCCCCTGCCATCGCCAATTGCTTCTGCTTCTGATTCAAACCATCTGTCTGTTTCTTTTCAGCCCCTGATACAACAGGTAATGCTGCTTGCAATGAAGGAAATTCCTCTCTCTTCAAAACTGTAGCTTTATCCAAAGGCGGAAAACCTATCGCTGAAGCAGACGTGGAGGAAGTTGACCCTGACCTAACAGAAGGCGGCATATAAACACCACTACTTGCCTTTGTCATCCCATCATCAGCATTCAAACGATCAACCCCGTCATTCACGTGATCATCACCACCAACCAACCCTTCTTTCTCCTGCCAAGCAACTGAACCGGGTTTAGCCCATCCCATTCCGGACGAACCAGGCCTTGGCCCAGTGACGGAAACGCCTCCACTGGCAGGCACACCGCTGGATCCCAACGAATCAAATCGCTCATGTTCCTTTCGCAAGGATGGTAAATTCAAGGGGGGTGGAACAGATAACTTGGACCCAGTCTTTTGAGAGCTACGAGGACGCGAAAGAACCACCATTCCTCCACTGCCAGCACCAGTTCGTGTGCGATTTGAGACATAGGAACCCGAATGATGTGAATGGTAGTGCTGTTTAGATGGTTGTTGGCCATAAGACTTGTTCAGATTGACTGAAACAAACTTATTCCCGCCACCGGAATTTGCCATGGGAGGGTCCGACCCGAACTGCTAACCCGTTTGACGGATTCCGATGATCCCCGCCAAAGCATCAAAGTCCTAACCCTAGATTTCGCCTCCCTGAATATTCCCTAATTAAAATAATGATAAGAAACATAAAAGAAAAAAGAAAAACAAAACAGATCAATCTCACTGTAACTACGAAATGGGAAGGGGGGAAATGGCTCGAAAGTTTTATTCTACTTTCTAATTAGGGTTTCGGTTTTGTATGCTGATTTCTATATTTCACTTTAATTAAAAAAAGGGGAGAAAATGGAGCGTAGGTTTAGGACTTACCTCCGTGTGTGTAGGATAGAGACGAAGGAGGCTAACGTGCGCACTCCGAAACCAGAGAGCGAGAGAAGAATTAGAATAGGAGAAATGAGAAAGGAGTTAAAAAGCAAGAGAGAAGAAAAAATTAAAAAAGGAATGTCTATTTCTTTTGATCCACTCTATATATGTTTATTCATATTTTCTGCCCCAATTATTTGTTTTTTACATGTTTTTAACCCCTTTGAAAGTCTAGAACTGTAGATGTACTCTCTCTTTTTCTAATACTGCTTCTGCTTCTTACCTACCGTAGATTATAATTTTGGTTGTTTGGTAAGACTTCTGTCTGTTTTTAACCTTGAGATAAGAGTTATAGACTATGGTAATTCTATCTACTTGTTTTTTATTCTTACTATTATAAATATTCATTAGAAATAAAATTTTATTTTTTTATATCTATAAATATAAACTTAGGGAAGAATTATAGATATTCTTATTCATTTTATTTCTCTTTTGCTTTATCCAATTTTCTTGTTTCAAAAAAAAAAAAAAATGGCCACCTCCAAAAGATGTGCATCCCCAATTGCTTCTTTCATTATCTTTTTCTAATCTCATGTGAGAGGTTGAAGAACAAAAATAAAACTCACTTGTTGGATTTGATTTTAAAACCTTGAACAATATTTTAATTAACTTCAACCACTTCACTATCTTAAGATCTTTAAGGTTATATACCAAGATATTTATAAATTAAGTTTCCTCAAAATTATCGGGAAAATATTGAAGTTATGCAGAGATCTATAGGAAATATTTATTTAATGTTTTATATTGAAATTTTTTCATTCTATGATTAATTTGTTTTATTGCTATATTATTAAGGATATTGAAAGATTTAATCCCAGCATTGACTTTAGTTCTTAATTTTGAATTTATGGCTAATTTAGCAATGCTTTTGAAGAGTATTTTTAAAAATTTTGGTTTAATATTTGAATGCTTAGCATTGTGTCAAAAAGTAATTTTAAGAAATAAAATGTCTATTTTAGATATATTATTATCAAGTAATAAATATGCATTTAAATAATATTCAAATTAATTAATATTATTATATTTTAGTAAGAATATAAAAAAAAATTATTATAACTTGTTGTTAATATTTTAATATATGAAATATAACTTTTAAATATTTTTAAGTAATAAATATTAATTATTTATAAAATTTAATTAGAATATATAAACTATATTTTAAATATTTAAATATAACCATTAAATATTTGTAATTAGATATTAACATATTTGTATTATTTTAAAAATACTTTTTTTTATTTTTAATTAATGATTTTAATACATTTGTAATTAAGCATCAAGAAAAAAAAAAGATGGGAAAGTACTATGTTGTTGGAGGGGTAAAAAAGTAATTAAGCACCAAAAGTACTTTTGGAAGAGAAAAAATTAAAAATTTTAGCTTCTCCTTCTCAAAAGTGCTTTTGAAAAGCCAAAAATTTAAGCCAAAAGCAACTTGTTTAGTACAGCTATTCTTCTAAAAGTGTTTTTCAAGCCAAAAGTGTTTTTTTAAGCACTACTAAATAAGCCTTTATTAGACAAATTTTAGATTAATAAGGAGCTTCGATGTTTTTTTTTTAATTGAGGTATAACAGTGATTATTATTTATTTATTTTAAATCTAATTGAATTATTGAGTTAGATTATTAAATATTGATGGGTTTATAAAGTTTACCAATAATTCTTTGTAATATATTATTTTCAAGAGATTTTCTAATGTCCTATAATATTTGGAAAAAAAAAAGTCGAATCCTATTTTCTTATTTAATATTTTAAAAGAATGGGTTTTGGTAGGATATATTAATACCATGTTTCTTTATATTTGATTACATATTGTTTTCTTATCAAATATTTTTTGTTTAAATATATATTGATTGTCGACTCAAATATAAGTTTTTGTCATCATTCCCATAAAGGGTTGAAAGTAAAATATTTGATTGTGAAAGATTCACTTGAATTGTGAAATATTTTAAAAGAAATATATGAGTAACATAATATGATGATTCTATCTAAATCTCGTTATGATTGGATGCACCTAAAGTTGTAATATTTTAAAATTGTGAGTAAGTATAACTCTAAAGTATTGAGTTCTTAATTAAAATTATGTGAGGAAAATATTATTGATGAGGACTTGATAGAAAAAACTTTTTTTCAAATTTTTATGCTTCAAATGAACTATTAAATAAGAAGTTATTAAATAAAAAACCATAAATCACGTCATATTAGATTTGCTCCGTTCTTGAAGTGAATGTAGCAATATATAAAGATGTACTCTTTGACATGGATGTAGCAAGTGGCTATATAATAATCGTAAGAGGAATAGTCATACTAATTCTTCTCACCACCAGAAGTGGAAAAATGAAGATAAATAAGAAAAGAATAAGAATTCCTAAGAGAACCCTATAATGAGTGAAGATAACTTTTGTTATCGATATGGTATGAAAGGTCATTGGTTGTTTACCTACAGTATGCCTAAACATGGATTGTGGCACTAATTACTTAATCATTGGATTTCTTACTAATAATGATTCTTCTCAACACTAGAAGTGAAGTGTAACAACCCAATTTCAGTGAAGTTGGAACAGTGGTTTCGTAACCACAAATCCGAGCCAGAAAGATAAAATATTTTAATATTATGAAATGATTAGTAAAGTGATAGAAAGGTTGCATGAGAATTTTGATAAGAAAATTTTATCAATTATGTGCTTAATTGTAGAAAGGACTAAATTGCATAAAATGTCAAATTTGAATTCTAGTAGCTATATGGGTTAAATAGCTATGGAATTCAAAACTTGAGGTCCTTATTTGGTAATTAGACCATTGAAGAAAAATATGTAGATATTTTTTTGTGAATCATCCATGGAAAAATTAGAAAAGGCTAAGGACTAAATTGGAAAAGGGGAAAATTAAAAGATGATAATTAAATTAAAATGAAATAATATCATTTTATATCATCTTCAACCCCAAAATACATGGAAACCCTAGGAGAGAGAGAAGAAACTAATCAAGCTTGAAAAGGTATGAATTCATGTCCCGTTTTTAGTAATTTTTGTATTTTTGAGATCGGGGAAACTTAATTTACCTATTTGGGGAATTAATTTGAATAGATATCAAAGTATAGAAAATTTTCCATGGATGAATATGCTGAAATTTAAAAGTTTATGGTAGAAAATGAAAGGTTGTTGATAGATAAACAACTTTTACAAAGTGAATTTACATGAAAACATGATTTAGGGACTAAATTGAAAAATGGTGAAAACCCATGATAAAATTTTGATTTTTATGGAATTCATGGACTGTTATTATGGTATATGAAATTTGGCTAGGCTGGAAATAAGGATTAAATTGCATGAATTTCATTTTCCGAGCCTAGGGACGAAATTGGAATTTATGAAAAGTATGGGGCAAAATGGTAATTTTTCCTAGGGTGTAAATTGAGTTCAATGGAATATGAAATGTGTTAAATTGATGATTAAATTCAATTATATAGATCCGGAAAGATCGAACAAAGAGTTAGATCGTGGAAAGGAAAAGATTTCGGATTAGTAGATTTCAGTTACGAACAAATATCAAGGTAAGTTCGTATAACTTAAATGAGCATAGAAATGTGTTGTTTTGAATGCTATATTACATTAAATATGTTATATGAGATTGTATATATGAAATGTATGGAAATTGCAATGGAAGAAATGGTATATGTTGGAAATTTATTGAAAAGGGTTAAATTCCGTGTGAATATTGAATTCCGATGGATAAAGGTGATTTCCCTGATAAAACTGCATGTGTTGCAGAATGTATTTAGCCCAGACGGGTAATTTGAAATGAGCCTCTCGAGTATATGTTTCAATTAGGATTTAGCCTGAACTGATAATCCTAATTGACTGGATTTAGCCTGGACTGATAATCCTAATTGACTGGATTTAGCCTGGACTGGTAATCCAGAATAAACTCTATAGAGAATTCTTTGTCACTAAAAGGATTTAGCCTGGACTGGTAATCCTGACAAAGCTCTTAGAGTGTATGTTACAGATAGAATTTAGCTTGGACTGGTAATTTTGTTGTATGTTATGTGGCTCGAGAGTGTACCTTAATAGGTACTACTAGATATGAATTGACGGATAATGGAATTGTACACTTTGAATGTACTATCAGAAATATCCATCGGAAAATTCAATAGTTCAACGGATAAAATGATTAATGAGACATGAGGAATATGAAATGAAAAGAGGAAAACTTGATGGAATATGGCATGATGAGCTCATTAATGCATTATGGTATATTTGTGATTAACATGTTTGATTGTATGCATGTGGTTAGGAAAAATGCCAAATTGAATGGAAAGTATGCTTATGAATGGTTTAAATGTTAAATATGATTGGTAAGTTAAATTCTGGTTATACGAGCTTACTAAGCATATAATGCTTACTAGGTTTATTTTTCCCTGTTTTATAGTGCTCAAAGCTCGTGAAGGTTGGAGAACGGTCAGAGCATTCATCACACTATCCTCCCGTTAATTTTGGTATAAATGAAAATCTTGTTTTGGTATAATGGCATGTATAGGAAAATTTGACCAAATTATGGTTTGTATATGTTGAACCTAATCTAGCCATTGGAATGGCTAGAGAAACTTATTTTGATGTTATAGATGGATATGGAATAACACATGTTCATGTATATATATAAATATGAAATTATAATGAACAACTCAAGTTACATAAGAGGTAAGTAAAGTAAATAATTTAGGATGAAGGTAAGTGGTTTTATACAATAACAAATTGTATAATGGCTTTGTATTTATGCTTGAATTGGTTGGAAAATATTTGTAAGTGTTGATGCAGGAAAATGACAAAGTTTAGATGAGAAATGAGGCTAGGAAATTGTAACATCCCGAAATAGGGCCTAAACGAAACAATGGTTGCGAAACCATGAATCCGAGATAGAAAAGTTTATTTTGATTAATTTTTATGATTTACTAATTGATTGGATGCATGTGTTAGAGTATTGATAGAAAATTTTATGAAATTCATGTCTAATTTTATTAGGGTTAAATTGTAAAAGTTGATAAATGAGAGTTCTAGATACTAAAGGATTTAATTGAAGAGCATAATTGAAGTAGAGGTCCTTAAATGGTAATTATACCATTAGGCTTTCATGGACAAAAATGGACAAATATAGGTAGAAAGAACCAAAGTTTTTAATGAAGGGTAATTTAGTCATTTGGTAATAAAAAGAAATTAAAAGGGAAAAAGATGGCAAAATATACTCATCTTCTTCCTTAGGCCGAAACTTCAAGGGGGGGACTCCATAACTAGGGTTTCCAAGCTTCCAAGCTCCATAGTAAGTCAATCCAAGCCCCGTTTTTCATGTTCTTTACGTTTTTGGAATCCCGATAACTTGGTTTAGCTTATTCTAGCAATAATTTAACTTAGGGTTCATATTTGGAAAAATACCCATAGGTTAAATGTGTTTATTTTGATGTTTTATGATAGAATATGAAGGCTGAAATTATGTTAAACAACTTTTGCTAAGCGATTTTACGTGAAAACGAGTAAAACGACATAATCGGTAAAAATACCTAATGTTCATAAGTACATGTTAGAGTGAGAATTTGATGTTGCCATAGAAGGGAAAAATGATCAGCATGTTATAAAACATAAGAATAGGGGCTGAAGTTTAATTTTTAGTATTGGGGCAAAATTGTAAATATGTGAAATTTTAGGGGCGAAATTGTAATTTTTTCATAGTGTGATTTTTGGACTAAATTGAATAATATGAGTATTAAATGAGTTAAATGTGTTGTCATAGATCAAGAAAGACGAGGAATTGACCTTGATCGGGGAAAAGAAAATGTTGTGGACTAAATTGCAAATTTGTCATATTTTGTACCGAGGTAAGCTTGTATGTAAATAATACACTATTTTTATTTATGTTTTAATATTTTGGTTATATTATATGAGATATAGTTGAATATGGAGTAATTACTTGATGCAAATTATGAATTGTGATTGATTATGGATGAATTGGAAAAATGTTGAAAAGTGAGAATTCCCGGTTGAACCTTCGGAATAGAAAAGATACGAATGAGGTAGCTAGGTCACATGTGTGGTACTAAGTGTAGGCCACTATGTGTACAAGAGAGCTACAATATGGTTTTAGGTCACGTGTGTAGTACTAAGTGCAGACTACTACGTGTACCAGACGGATAGGTCGCATGTGTAGTACTAAGTGTAGGCTACTATGCGTACCCGATAGTTTCGATCACATGTGTGGTACTAAGTGCAGGCCACTATGTGTAAGTGATGGTTTTGGTCACAAGTGTAGTACTAAGTGCAGGCTACTATGTGCACCAGATAGCTTTGGCTACAAGGGTGGTACTATGTACAGGCCACCGTGTATCAGTTATTATTCTGATGAGTTCAACGGGAAATTGACTAAGTGAAAATACATGTGACTATGTAACGACTAAGTGTAATTGAATATGACTAAGTGATGGATAAGTGTGAAAATTTATGAACAATATGCTCGATATTTGAGCGAACTTTCGGTAAGAGGAAATGGAGTAAGTGAAATTATGAAAGAGTAAATTTAAAAATAAAACAGTTTTGGGCGTGAGCGTGAGAGAGTAACTTTGAAAAATCACAAAAATGGTAGAAATGGAATTAGTAGTTGAGTGAGATATGAACTTAAAGCTTATTGAGTCTATTTTCATATGAAAGAAACATAGAAAGCAAAAAAATTATTTATTTTGAGACATTTAGATTTTTGTGAGACTGGTTCAGAGTGATTTCGAGATCCCCTGTTCTGACTTGGAAAAATCATTGAAAATTGTACAAAAATAATTTTTGGACATAACTTATGTGGTTAGATTCCTTAATGAGTATATTTTTAGAAGAAACAAACTAGAACATCATTTGAATTCTTCACGAAAAGATAATTAAGTTTTAGTAAAGAATGGTTGGAATTGTCGGACAGCAGAACAGGGGAGAATTTGAAGAATAAATTGTACTAATTGGCTAAACCAAAAATTCTGAAAACTTTATGGTAACAAGATATGTGAGTCTAGTTTCAGGGAAAATTTACGGATCTTAATTTGGAGTTTTTTAGCTCCAGATGAAAATAATGTAGTATTGCGACTTAATAATAGACGACTTGCTCGAACTTGAATAAATAGTGACTTTGAATGTAGATATGATTGTGTTATTTTGTAAACATGTTAAATCCATTATTTATTATTTACATACTTACTTACTAAGCTATATGCTTACTCTCTTTTCTTTTCCTTGTCCTATAGTGTCATCAAGCTAGCTCGGGATTCGGTGATCGTCGGAGATCCATCCACACTATCAACCTTCTTTTGGTATTTTGAAAACAATATTTTGGGAATTATGGCATGCATAGAAGGCTTAATTGTTTTGTTACTTGTAGTAAAGAATTGGACTAAAATATTGGCATTTAAAAAAAAATTGATGGTTTATTTTGCTTATGGGTATTGATAATGTTCAATATTAATCAAGTTATATGTTTATGTTAATGCTTAAATTGGTCGAATGAGAATGTGATGATTATGTATGGAAAAATCTTAAGTTTATACGGATTTTACATATTAAATTTTGTACAATTGTGTGGATAATGTCCGTAATGCCTCGTTACTGTTCGTAAATGACGGAATCGGGTAAGGGGTGTTACATTTAGTGGTATCAGAGCTATAGTTTAGTCGGTTCTCGGACTAACATAGTGTGTGTAAAAGTCTAGCTATAAATGCCATAAATATACTGTGATAGTGTGATGACTCCTGACAAATTAAAATGTTTTTTTATATAGTAAATGGATCCCGACCGAGCTACTGCTGACGATGCTGAAAGTAATGCGCCGGCTCCCGCGCAAGGGACCGCGCCAGTAGAAGATAGATCTAAAACACGTGGGCAGGGAGAGAGGGCTCGGGAAGCCTTCCTCCAAATGATGAGTAACTGGTATACTGAGTTTATTCAAGCAAATCCGAATGCTCAACCTCCCCCACCCCCTCCTATACCTCAGACGGTTCCCGTAGCTCCTTAAGGCATGGATTTGGTAAGAATGAACAAGCCTCCGGTCGATAAAATTAGAAAGCAAGGAGCAGAAGAGTTTAGAGCAAATATTGATGATGATCCTGAGAAAGCGGAGTTTTGGCTCGAAAACTCTATCCGTGTGTTTGATGAGCTCTCGTGTACACCAGAGGAGTGTTTAAAATGTGATGTATCACTTCTGAGAGATTTGGCCTATCATTGGTGGAAGACTTTAGTAGCAGTGGTGCCAAAAGACAGGATTACTTGGGATTTCTTCCAGGAAGAATTTAGAAAGAAATACATAAGTCATCGATTTATTGATCAGAAACGGAAAGAGTTCCTTGAATTGAAGTAGGGCAAGATGTCTGTGGCAGAGTATGAACGCGAATTTGTTAGACTTAGTAAGTATGCCCAAGAGTGCGTGTCCACCCAGGCTATCATGTGTAAGAGATTCGAAAATGGGATTAATGAGGACATTAAAGTGTTTGTGGGAATTCTGGAATTAAAAGAATTCGTGGTATTGGTCGATCGAGCCCTTAAAGTTGAAGAATTAAGCAAAGAAAGAAAGAAAGCTACTATCGAGGCCCAATATATAAGAAAGAGACTGATGAGCAAGTCGTCCCAATCTCAATCAAAGAAGTTCAAAGAGATGAATCCTCGATTGACTATTTCAGCTGGATATTCACACCGAGACCGTGGGAGATCATATTCGGGTTCTAAAGCCCAAGCTACTTCAATGGCAAGTGTGGGTAATGTGAGGTCTAATAAACCCGAGTGTCAGCATTGTGGTAAGCAACATCACGGTGAGTGTTGGGCGGTTAGCCGAGCTTGTTTCAGGTGTGGTTCTCGCGAGCATTTTATTAAAGATTGTCCGGAGAAAGCTAAGGAAGAAAAATTTCAGAGTGCTAGACAGACCAACAGTGCTAATCGAGGTAGACCTTCGAGAAATACCGGAAGTGGAGCTAGCAGTAAAGGTGTGATGAGAGACCCAGCTGCGAGATCAGAAGCTAGAACACCTTCCAGGACATATGCCATCCGAGCTCGTGAAGAGGCATCCTCCCCCGATGTAATTACGAGTACATTTTCTCTACATGATATTAATGTTGTTGCTTTGATTGATCCGGGTTCGACCCATTCCTATGTTTGCTTGAAATTGATGCCTAGTATAAGTATGCCTATAGAATCTACAAAATTTGTGATTAAAGTATCGAATCCATTAGGCAAGCATGTGTTAGTAGATAAAGTATGTAGAAATTGCCCTTTAATGATTAGAGGTCATTATTTTCCGGCCGATCTCATGCTATTACCATTTGACGAGTTTGATGTGATCCTTGGCATGGATTGGCTGACTGCACATAATGTGATAGTGAATTGTGGGAAGAAATTCATCGAGCTAAAATGTGAAACTGGTGAAATTCTTCAGGTTAACTCAGATGAGTCAGATAGTTCAATTGCTATGATTTCTATTATGTCTGCTCAGAAATGTTTGAGAAAGGGGTATGAAGCTTATATTACTTTTTTGTTAAACACTAAAGATCCAGAGCTGAAAATTGAGTCAGTGCCAGTGGTATGCGAGTATCCAGATGTGTTTCCAGAAGAATTACCAGGTTTGCCTCCTGTTAGAGAAGTGGAGTTTGGTATTGAGTTGATTCCAAGTACCACACCCATTTCTATTGCTTCATATAGAATGGCCCCATTGGAATTGAAAGAATTGAAAGCTCAGCTGCAGGAATTAACTAATAAAGGCTTCGCAAGACCTAGTTATTCACCCTGGGGTGCACCAGTTCTATTTGTGAAAAAGAAAGACGGTTCGATGAGATTGTGCATAGATTATCGGCAACTTAACAAGGTAACAATTAAGAATAAGTATCCACTGCCTAGAATTGATGATTTATTTGATCAATTGAAGGGAGCCACTGTGTTCTCTAAGATAGATTTAAGATCCAGATACTACCAGTTGCGAGTTAAAGAGTCAGATGTTCCGAAGACTGCTTTCCGGACTAGGTATGGTCATTATGAGTTCCTTGTGATGCCATTTGGCTTGACTAATGCTCCTGCCATTTTCATGGACTTAATGAACTGAATTTTCAGACCTTACTTGGATAAGTTTGTAGTCGTGTTCATTGATGATATCTTGATTTATTCTCATGATGAGGCTGAGAATGCAGAGCATTTGAGAACTGTCTTACAGGCTTTAAGAGATAATCAGTTGTATGCCAAGTTTAGCAAAAGTGAGTTCTGGCTCCGAGAAGTCGGATTTCTTGGACACATTGTCTCAGGTGAAGGCATTAGAGTTGACCCGAGCAAGATCTCACCATTGTTGAGTGGAAGCCTCCCAGAATGTATCCGAGGTTAGAAGTTTTTGGGATTAGTGGTTATTACAGCATTTATTTGTAGAGGATTTTCCATGATAGCTACCCCATTGACGAGATTGCTACTGAAAAAGATGTCAAATTTGAATGGACTGAGAAGTGTTAGCAAAGTTTTGACAAGTTAAAGGCATTGTTGACTGAAGCTCCTGTCCTAGTACAATCGGAACCAGGTAAAGAGTTTGTGATTTATAGTGATGCATCCTTGAATGGATTGGGTTGTGTACTTATGCAGGAAGGCAAAGTAATTGCTTATGCCTCTAGACAGCTAAAACCACATGAGAAAAATTATCCGACGCATGATTTAGAGCTAGCTGCTATTGTATTTGCTCTGAAAATTTGGAGACATCACTTGTATGGCGAGAAGTGCCGAATATTCACTTATCATAAAAGCTTGAAATACTTGATGACTCAGAAAGACTTGAACCTCAGGCAAAGAAGATGGTTAGAGTTGATTAAAGATTATGAGTTAGTGATTGATTACCATCCAGGTAAAGCAAATGTTGTTGCTGATGCCTTGAGTAGAAAATTTTTATTTGCATTGAGAGCTTTGAATACTAACTTGGCTTTATCAGATGACGATTTCATTATAGCTGAGTTGAGAGCTAAACAGATGTTTCTTGAAGAAATCCGTGAAGCTCAGAAAGATGACAGTGAGTTGCAAGCTAAAAGAGCTCAGTGCGAGTCAGGTGTAGAGTCTGATTTTCAGATCGGTTCTGATGGTTGTTTATTTTTCAGAGACAGAGTATGTGTACCGAAGAATGACGAGCTTATTCAGAAGATCCTACAAGAAGCACATAGTAGTTCTTTTTCTATTCACCCAGGTAGTACAAAGATGTATAATGATTTGAAGAAAATGTATTGGTGGGTAGGAATGAAAAGAGATATTTGAGTTTGTTTCTAGATGCTTGATCATCGGCAAGTAAAAGGCCGAACATCAGTACCTTCGTGTTTATTACACTGTGTTAGTCCCCGAGTGGAAATGGGACCGAGTTACTATGGATTTTGTGATAGATCGCCGTTGACACCGAGAAAGAAAGATGCGATATGGGTTGTAATTGATAAGCTAACGAAGTCGGCTCATTTTATCCCGATTCGTATGGATTATTCACTAGATAAGTTGGCGAATTATATATCTTAGAGATAGTCAGATTACATGGGGTACCATTATCGATCATTTCAGAGAGATCCGAGATTTACTTCACGGTTTTGGAAGAAGTTACAGGAAGCTTTGGGCACAAAGTTGAGTTTTAGTACAGCTTTTCATCCTCAGACCGATGGTCAGTCAGAGAGAGTAATTCAGGTGCTTGAGGATATGCTTAGATGCTGTGTATTAGAATTTCAAGGCAATTGGGAAAAGTATTTACCATTAGTAGAGTTTGCCTACAATAATAGTTATCAGTCGAGTTTAAAGATGGCACCTTATGAGGCTTTGTATGGACGCAAATGTCGTACACCATTATATTGGATAGAGCTTAAGGAAAATCACATTCATGGGGTCGATTTAGTTAAAGAAATAGAAGAGAAAGTAAAAGTCATCGAGAGATTGCTTGAAAGCGACTTGAGATAGACCAAGTCATATCTGATTTGAAGAGAAAAGAGATTGAGTATCAAGTTGGTGACAAAGTTTTTTTAAAAGTATCCCCGTGGAAGAAAGTTCTCAGATTTGGCAAGAAAGGCAAACTAAGTCCACGATTTATTGGGCCATTTGAGGTTACAGAGAGAGTTGGGCCATTAGCATATCGGTTAGCTTTGCCAACTGAGTTAGAGAAAATTCATAATGTGTTCCATGTATCCATGTTATGTCGTTACCGTTCTGATCCGTCACATGTGATTCCTCAGACGGAGGTTGAGATTCAGCCATATATAACTTACGAAGAGGACCCAGTTAAGATTTTAGCTCGAGAGGTCAAGCAACTAAGGAACAAAAATATCACACTTGTGAAAGTATTATGGAATAGACATGGGGTAGACGAGGCTACATGGGATCCCAAAGAGGCTATGCGAAAACAGTACCCAAAACTCTTCACAGGTAAGATTTTCGGGGACGAAAATCCCTAAAGGGGGGAGAAATGTAACATCCCGAAATAGGGCCTAAACGGAACAATGGCTGCAAAACCACGAATCCAAGATAGAAAAGTTTATTTTGATTAATTTTTATGATTTACTAAATGATTGGATGCATGTGTTAGAGTATTGATAGAAAATTTTATGAAATTCATGTCTAATTTGCTTATTAGGGTTAAATTGTAAAAGTTGATAAATGAGAGTTCTAGATACTAAAGGATTTAATTGAAGAGCATAATTGAAGTAGAGGTCCTTAAATGGTAATTATACCATTAGGCTTTCATGGAAAAAAATGGACAAATATAGGTAGAAAGAACCAAAGTTTTTAATGAAGGGTAATTTAGTCATTTGGTAATAAAAAGAAATTAAAAGGGAAAAAGATGGCAAAATATGCTCATCTTCTTCCTTAGGCCGAAACTTCAAGGGGGGGACTCCATAGCTAGGGTTTCCAAGCTTCCAAGCTCCATAGTAAGTCAATCCAAGCCCCGTTTTTCATGTTCTTTACGTTTTTGGAATCCCGGTAACTTGGTTTAGCTTATTCTAGCAATAATTTAACTTAGGGTTCATATTTGGAAAAAAATACCCATAGGTTAAATGTGTTTATTTTGATGTTTTATGACAGAATATGAAGGCTGAAATTATGTTAAACAACTTTTGGTAAGCGATTTTACGTGAAAACGAGTAAAACGACATAATCGGTAAAAATACCTAATGTTCATAAGTACATGTTAGAGTGAGAATTTGATGTTGCCATAGAAGGGAAAAATGATCAGCACATTATAAAACATAAGAATAGGGGCTGAAGTTTAATTTTCGAGTATTGGGGCAAAATTGTAAATATGTGAAATTTTAGGGGGAAATTGTATTTTTTTCATAGTGTGATTTTTGGACTAAATTGAATAATATGAGTATTAAATGAGTTAAATGTGTTGTCATAGATCAAGAAAGACGAGGAATTGACCTTGATCGGGGAAAAGAAAAGGTTGTGGACTAAATTGCAAATTTGTCATATTTTGTACCGAGGTAAGCTTGTATGTAAATAATACACTATTTTTATTTATGTTTTAATATTTTGGTTATATTATATGAGATATAGTTGAATATGGAGTAATTACTTGATGCAAATTATGAATTGTGATTGATTATGGATGAATTGGAAAAATGTTAAAAAGTGAAAATTCCCGGTTGAACCTTCTGAATAGAAAAGATACGAATGAGGTAGCTAGGTCACATGTGTGGTACTAAGTGTAGGCCACTATGTGTACAAGAGAGCTACAATATGGTTTTAGGTCACGTGTGTAGTACTAAGTGCAGACTACTAGTGTACCAGATGGATAGGTCGCATGTGTAGTACTAAGTGTAGGCTACTATGCGTACCTGATTGTTTCGATCACATGTGTGGTACTAAGTGCAGGCCACTATGTGTAAGTGATGGTTTTGGTCACAAGTGTAGTACTAAGTGCAGGCTACTATATGCACCAGATAGCTTCGGCTACAAGGGTGGTACTATGTGCAGGCCACCGTGTATCAGTTATTATTCCGATGAGTTCAACGGGAATTTGACTAAGTGAAAATACATGTGACTATGTAACGACTAAGTGTAATTGAATATGACTAAGTGATGGATAAGTGCAGGTATAAGTTTGAAAATTTATGAACAATATGCTCGATATTTGAGCGAACTTTCGGTAAGAGGAAATGGAGTAAGTGAAATTATGAAAGAGTAAATTTAAAAATAAAACAGTTTTGGGCAGCAGCAGTAGAGTAACTTTGAAAAATCACTAAAAATGGTAGAAATGGAATTAGTAGTTGAGTGAGATATGAAATTAAAGCTTATTGAGTCTATTTTCATATGAAAAGAAACAGAGAAAGCAAAAAAATTATTTATTTTGATACATTTAGATTTTTGTGAGACTGGTTCAGAGTGATTTCGAGATCTCCTATTCTGATTTGGAAAAATCATTTAAAATTGTACAAAAATAATTTTGGGACATAACTTATGTGGTTAGATTCCTTAATGAGTCTATTTTTAGAAGAAATAAACTATAACATCATTTGAATTCTTTACGAAAAGATAATTAAATTTTAGCGAAGAATGGTTGGAATTGTCGGACAGCAGAACAGGGGAGAATTTGAAGAATAAACTGTACTAATTGGCTAAACCAAAAATTATAAAAACTTTATGGTAACAAGATATGTGAGTCTAGTTTTAGGTAAAATTTACAGATCTTAATTTGGAGTTTTTTAGCTCCAGATAAAAATAATGTAGTGACTGCGACTCGAATAGACAGCTTGCTCCGAACTTGAATAAATAGTGACTTTGAATGTAGATATGATTGTGTTATTTTGTAAACATGTTAAATCCATTATTTATTATTTACATACTTACTTACTAAGCTATATGCTTACTCTCTTTTCGTTTCCTTGTCCTATAGTGTCATCAAGCTAGCTCGGGATTCGGTGATTGTCGGAGATCCATCCACACTATCAGCCTTCTTTTGGTATTTTGAAAACAATATTTTGGGAATTATGGCATGTATAGAAGGCTTAATTGTTTTGTTACTTGTAGTAAAGAATTGGGCTAAAATACTGGCATTTAAAAAAAAAATTGATGGTTTATTTTGCTTATGAGTATTGATAATGTTCAATATTAATCAAGTTATATGTTTATGTTAATGCTTGAATTGGTCGAATGAGAATGTGATGATTATGTATGGAAAAATATTAAGTTTATACAGATTTTACACATTAAATTTTGTACAATTGTATGGATAATGTCTGGTAATGCCTCGTACCCTGTTCCGGTGACGGAATCGGGTAAGGGGTGTTACAGAAATGGCCTTTTTTCGTCCACACGGTCTACACCGTGTGTGACACACGGCCTGGTACATGGGCATGTGGTCTGGCCGTGTATCCCCTGTATTTCAAATTTGCAAAACAAAATGCTCAGAATTGAGCACACGAGCAAAGACATAGGCGTGTGTTTCAGCCGTGTGGATGACACGGCCTTGAACACGGGCGTGCGATACGGCCGTGTGAAAACTGCACCTAATTTGTAAAAATTAAATTAACCACACGGCCTAGCACACGGGCGTGTGACTTGGCCGTGTAACTTCAATTTCTTCATGCCTTATAAGTCAGAGAGTTACACGGGTTAGGGACACGGGCGTGTATAGCCATACGGCCTACAACATGGGCATGTCTTATGACCGTGTGAGTTACATGGCCTGATCTCACGAGCGTGTCCCTAGACCACACGAGCGTGTCGATATTGTTCATAAGAGAAATTTTGATATTTTGCGAAATTTTTTTTAGTAATCCTGATTTAGTCTCGATTCGATTCTAATGTTCATTTTGGGCCTCGAGGGTCCATTTAAGGGACGTTATGCATAATCTCGGAATATGAATAGTAAATTTCTTGAATTATTTGAAATTGTTCTGTAAACTCCGGTAATGCTCTGTAACCCTGTCCCGACGACGGATACGGGTTAGGGGTGTTACATTTGTTGGTATCAGAGCTATGGTTTAGCTGGTTCTCGGACTGACGTAGCAAGTATGAGTTTAGCTATACATGCCATTATATAAATTGTGATAGTGTGATATCTCCTGACCATTTTTAAATGTATTTTTCATATAGTAAATGTCTTCCAACTGAGCTAGAGCTGATTCTGAGGAAGCTGAGAGTACTGCTCAAGCTTCTGTACAAGGAGCTACATCTAGTAGTAGAAGGCCCGAGTCTGAGGGCCGAGATGATGAGGGTAAAGCTGCATTTTTTCAAATGATGAATGAGTGGTTTACAGAATATATAAGAACAAATCCTGCTGTTCAGCAACCTCCCCCACTTGCTCCTCAATCGATTCCCGAGATACCACAGGGTACTGAATCAGTTAGAATTGGTAAGACTCCGGTTGATAAAATCAGGAAATATAGGGTTGAGGAATTCAGAGCTACTACAGATGATGATGCAGAAAAGGCTAAGTTTTGGCTGGAGAATACTATCCGGGTATTAGATGAATTGTCTTGTTCACCAGCCGACTGTCTGAAATTTGTGGTTTCTTTATTGAAAGACACAACTTATCATTGGTGGAAAACTATAACTTTTGTTGTTCCGAGAGAAAACATTACATGGGAGTTCTTTCAAACAGAATCCAGAAAGAAATATATTAGTCAGAGATTCTTGGATCAGAAAAGAAAAGAATTCTTAGAACTTAAACAAGGGAACATGGCAGTGTCAGAATATGAACGAGAATTTGTTCGACTGAGTAAATATGCTCAAGAATGGGTTCAAACTGAGGCTGAAATGTGCAAACGATTTGAAGAAGGGTTGAATGAAGATATTAAGCTATTGATTGGTATTCTTGAAATAAGAGAATTTGCAGTACTGGCTGACTGAGCACTAAAAGCAGAAGAATTGAGCAAAGAAAAGAAACAAGCTGAAAGAGAAGCTCAGGTTTCCGGTAAGAGATCTATAGGAAAGTCCCAATCATCTGCTTCAAAGAAATTAAAGAAATACTCTGATCATTTTACCACATCTATGGGATATTCTGGTAAAGAACGAGGTTCTCAATGCTTTAATCCGAGATCATCGTCGCCATCAATAACCAGTGTTGGTAGTGTTGGCAATCCAAAACCAAAATGTAAACATTGTAATAAGTTTCATTTTGGGGAATGTCGTCTAAGAAGTGGGGCTTGCTATAGATGTGGTTCTTTTGATAATTTTCTCAGAGATTGTTCGGAAAGAGGGGAAAAAGAGGTTGAACACATTTCAAAGCCGAGTAATACTGTCTGTAGAGGTAGACCACCTCGACACCCTGCAAATGTTGGTGGTAGTCGAAGCGCTACAAAAGACTCAACAGTTAAATCTGAGGCACGAGCACCGGTAAGAACCTATGCTATACGTGCCAGAGAGGATACCTCTGCTCCAGACGTCATTACTGGTACATTTTCTTTACTTGTCACTGATATTATTGCTTTAATTGATCCCGGTTCCAGACACTCATACATATGCACAAAATTGGTATATGTTAAAAATTTACTGGTTGAATTCACTGAATTTGTGGTGGAAGTTTCAAATCCCTTAGGTCAATGTGTGATGATGGATAAAGTTTGTAAAAACTGTCCATTGATGGTAAAGGGTAAATGCTTCTCGGCTGATTTAATGTTACTGCCTTTTGATGAATTCGATGTAATTTTGGGAATGGATTGGTTAACTCAACATGATGCGGTAGTTAATTGTAAACAGAAATACATTATGCTTAAATGCCAAAATGGGGAATTACTTCATGTTGAATCTGATAAATTGGATGGGTTGTCTAATGTGATTTCAGCCATAACAGCACAAAATGTATCAGAAAGGGATATGATGCTTATCTTGCATATGTGTTAGATAGAAAGGTAACTGAGTCGAAGATTCAATTAGTGCCGGTAGTGTGTGAATTTCCTGATGTGTTTCCGGAAGAATTTCCTGGTTTGCCAACGGTTAGAGAAGTGGAGTTCTCTATAGACCTTATTCTAGGAACAACACCAATATCAATAGCACCTTATAGAATGGCTCCTGCTGAGTTGAAAGAGTTGAAAGCACAGTTACAAGAATTAATTGACAGAGGCTTTGCTCGACCCAGTTTTTCACCATGGGGTACACTGGTATTGTTTGTAAAGAAGAAGGATGGATCTTTGAGGCTATGTATTGATTACACACAACTTAATAAAGTTACAATAAAGAATAAGTATCTGTTTCCTCGTATAGATTATTTGTTTGATCAATTGAAGGGTGCCACTATATTTTCAAAAATTAATCTTCGTTCCGGTTACTACCAGCTACGAGTAAAAGATTCAGATGTTCCGAAGACAGCTTTCAGAACCAAGTATGGCCACTATAATTTTTAGTGATGCCATTTGGGTTGACTAATGCACCGACAGTGTTTATGGATTTGATGAACAAAATCTTCATACTGTACCTAGACAGGTTTGTGGTTGTATTCATTGATGATTTTCTGGTTTATTCTCGAGATGAAAATAAGCATGCTGATCATCTGAGAATTGTATTGCAAAATCTACGGGAGAAATAATTATATGCCAAGTTCAGTAAATGTGAATTTTAGCTATGGGAAGTAGGATTTCTTGGACATATTGTATCTGCTGAAGGAATCAGGGTAGACCTGAGTAAAATTTCAGCAATTGTTAATTAGAATCCACCAAAGAGTATGTCAGAAGTCAGAAGTTTCCTGGGTCTAGCTGGATATTATCGGAGATTTGTTAAAGGGTTTCGATGATAGCCTCTCCAATTACTCGACTGTTGTAGAAAGATGTGAAGTTCGAGTGGAATGATAAATGTCAGCAAAGTGTTGACAGGTTAAAAGCTCTATTGACTGAAGCACCTGTGTTGGTATAGCCTAAATCGGGTAAGGAATTTGTGATTTATAGTGATGCATCTTTGAATGGTTTAGGTTGTGTCTTGATGCAAGAATGTAAAGTAATTACCTATGCTTCAAGAAAACTGAAACCACATGAAAAGAATTACCCGATACATGATCTTGAATTAGCAGCTATTGTGTTTGCATTGAAAATATGGCGGCATTATTTATATGGTGAAAATTGTCATATCTTCACTGATCATAAAAGTTTGAAATATTTGATGACACAGAAAGATTTGAACTTGAGACAACGCAGGTGACTAGAATTATTGAAAGACTATTATTTTGTTATTGATTATCATCAGGGTAAAGCTAATGTAGTTGCAGATGCTTTGAGCAGAAAGTCTTTATTTGCTTTGCGAGTAATGAATACTCAGTTATCTTTATCTGATGATGGTTCTATCATAGCTGAATTGGAAGTTAGACCAACATTTTTGCAACAAATTTGTGAAGCTCAGAAGAATGATGTTGAGCTACAGGCAAAACAGGAACAATGTGAATTAAATTCTGACTCGGAATTTCAAATTGAGTCTGATGATTGTTTAATGTTCAGAGGTAGATTGTGTGTACCGAAGAATTCAGAGTTGGTACAGAAGATTTTACATGAAGCTCACAATGGTATAATGTCTATTCTTCCCTGTAGTAATAAAATGTACAATGATCTAAAAAAGATGTACTGGTGGGCGGGAATGAAACGAGATATTTCTGAATTTGTATCTAAATGTTTGATATGTCAGCAAGTGAAAGCTGAACATCAGGTGCCTTCGCGTTTGTTACAACCAGTGGTTATTCTGGAATGGAAATGGGAAAGAATTACAATGGATTTCGTATTGGGATTACCATTGACTCCGAGGAAGAAGAATGCTATTTGGGTAATTGTTGACCGGTTAACAAAGTCTACACACTTTATACCGGTACGTATGGATTTTTCCTTAGATAAATTGGCTGAATTATGTCTCTGATATTGTTAGATTACATGGGGTGCCAGTTTCTATTATTTCTAATAGAGATCCCCGGTTTACATCCCGATTTTAGAATAAATTACAAGAAGCACTGGGTACACGATTGCATTTCAGTACTGCATTTCATCCTCAGACAGATGGCCAATCTGAATGTGTTACACAAATTTTGGAGGATATGTTATGGTGTTGTGTACTTAAATTTGAAGGTAATTAGGAAACATAATTACCTTTGATTGAATTTGCTTATAACAACAGTTATCAATCTAGTATTAAAATGGCACCGTATGAAGCTCTATATGGTCGGAAATGTAGAACACCATTGCATTGGATAGAGCTCAGTGAAAATAAGATTCATGGAGCTGGTCTAATCCGTGAAACGGAAGATAAAGTAAAGGTGATATGAGACAGTTTGAAAGCAGCCTCAGATCGTCAAAAGTCTTATGCCGATTTAAAAAGAAAAGAAATAGAATTTGAGATCGGTGATAAGGTATTTTTGAAAGTGTCACCTTGGAAGAAAGTTCTTCGATTTGGTCGAAAAGGGAAATTGAGTCCAAGGTTCATCGGGCAATATGAAATTATTGAAAGAATGGACCGGTTGCATATCGGTTGGCATTACCACCAGAGCTTGATAAGATTCATAATGTCTTTCATGTGTCAATGTTGCGACGGTATCGATCAGATCCTTCACATGTTATTACTCCAACAGAAGTTGAGATTCAGCCTGACTTGATATATAATGAGAAACCGATCAAAATTATGGCACGGGAAACAAAAGAACTGAGAAATAAAAAGGTAGCATTGGTAAAATTTCTTTGGCAAAAACATGGAATAGAAGAAGCTACCTGGGAGCCGGAGGATACCATCAGAAAGTAGTACCCGAATCTTTTTACTGGTAAGATTTTCGAGGACGAAAATCCTTAAGGGGGGAGAGTTGTAACAGCCCAATTTCAGTGAAGTCGGAACAGTGGTTTCGTAATCACAAATTCGAGCTGAAAAGATAAAATATTTTTATATTATGAAATGATTAGTAATGTGATAGAAAGCTTACATGAGAATTTTGATAAGAAAATTTTATCAATTATGTGCTTAATTGTAGAAAGGACTAAATTGCATAAAATGTCAAATTTGAATTCTAGTAGTTATATGGGTTAAATAGCTATGGAATTCAAAACTTGAGGTCCTTATTTGGTAATTAGACCATTGAAGAAAAATTTGTAGATATTTTTGGTGAATCATCCATGGAAAAATTAGAAAAGACTAAGGACTAAATTGGAAAAGGGGAAAAATTTAAAAAATGATAATTAAATTAAAATGAAATAACATCATTTTATATCATCTTCAACCCCAAAATACATGGAAACCCTAGGAGAGAGAGAATAAACTAATCAAGCTTGAAAATGTATGAATTCATGTCTCGTTTTTAGTAATTTTTGTATTTTTGAGATCGGGGAAGCTTAATTTACCTATTTGGGGAATTGATTTGAATAGATATCAAAGTATAGAAAATTTTCCATGGATGAATATGCTAAAACTTAAAAGTTTATGGTAGAAAATGAAAGGTTGTTGATAGATAAATAACTTTTACAAAGTGAATTTACATAAAAACATGATTTATGGACTAAATTGAAAAATGGTGAAAACCCATGATAAAATTTTGATTTTTATGGAATTCATGGGCTGCTATTATGGTATACGAAATTCAGCTAGGCTGGAAAAAAGGATTAAATTGCATGAATTTCATTTTCCGAGCCTAGGGACGAAATTGGAATTTATGAAAAGTATGGGGGCAAAATGATAATTTTGCCTAGGGTGGAAATTGAGTTCAATGGAATATGAAATGTGTTAAATTGATGATTAAATTCAATTATATAGATCCGAAAAGATCGAATAAAGAGTTAGATCGTGGAAAGGAAAAGGTTTCGGATTAGTAGATTTTAGTTACGAACAAATATCAAGGTAAGTTCGTATAACTTAAATGAGCATAGAAATGTGTTGTTTTGAATGCTATATTACATTGAATATGTTATATGAGATTGTATATATGAAATGTATGGAAATTGCAATGAAAGAAATGGTATATGTTGGAAATTTATTGAAAAGGGTTAAATTCCGTGTGAATATTGAATTCCGATGGATAAAGGTGATTTCCCTGATAAAACTGCTTGTGTTGCAGAATGGATTTAGCCCGAACGGGTAATTTGAAATGAGCCTTTCGAGTATATGTTTCAATTAGGATTTAGCCTGGACTGGTAATCCAAATTGATTGGATTTAGCCTAGACTGGTAATCTAGAATAAACTCTATAGAGAATTCTTTGTCACTGAAAGGATTTAGCCTGGACTGGTAATTCTACTGTACGTTATGTGGCTCGAGAGTGTACCTTAATAGGTACTACTAGATATGAATTGACGGATAATGGAATTGTACACTTTGAATGTACTATCAGAAATATCCATCGAAAAATTCAATAGTTCAACGGATAAAATGATTAATGAGACATGAGGAATATGAAATGAAAAGAGGAAAACTTGATGGAATATGGCATGATGAGCTCATTAATGCATTATGGTATATTTGTGATTAACATGTTTGATTGTATGCATGTGGTTAGGCAAAATGGCAAATTGAATGGAAAGTATGCTTATGAATGGTTTAAATGTTAAATATGATTGGTAAGTTAAATTCTGGTTATACGAGCTTACTAAGCATATAATGCTTACTAGGTTTATTTTTCCCTGTTTTATAGTGCTCAAAGCTCGTGAAGGTTGGAGAACGGTCAGAGCATTCATCACACTATCCTCCCGTTAATTTTGGTATAAATGAAAATCTTGATTTGGTATAATGTCATGTATAAGAAAATTTGACCAAATTATGGTTTGTATATGTTGAACCAAATCTAGCCATTGGAATGGCTAGAGAAACTTGTTTTGATGTTATAGATGGATATGGAATAACACTTGTTCATATATATATAAGTATGAAATTATAATAAACAACTCAAGTTACATAAGAGGTAAGTAAAGTAAATAATTTGGGATGAACGTAAGTGATTTTATACATTAACAAATGGTATAATGGCTTTGTATTTAAGATTGAATTGGTTGGAAAATATTTGTAAGTGTTGGTGCAGGAAAATGGCAAAGTTTAGGTGAGAAATGAGGCTAGGAAATGACCTTATTTTGTCCACACGGGTAGACACACGAGCGTGTGTCTAGACCGTGTGTGACACACGGCCTAGTACATGGGCATGTGGTCTGGCTGTGTGTCCCCTGTATTTCAAATTTGCAAAGCAAAATGCTTATAATTGAGCACACGAGCAGAGACAAGGGCGTGTGTCTCAGCCGTGTGGATGACACGGCCTTCAACACGGGAGTGTGATATAGCCATGTGAAAACTTCACCTAATTTGTAAAAATTAAATTAACCACACGGCCTAGCACATGGGCGTGTGACTTCGCCGTGTGACTTCAATTTCTTCATGCCTTATAAGTCAGAGAGTTACACGGTTTAGGGACACGGACGTGTATAGCCACATGGCCTACAACATGGGCATGTCTTATGACCGTGTGAGTCACACGGCCTGATCTCACGGGCGTGTCCCTAGACCACATGGGCATGTGGATACTGTTCATAAGAGAAATTTTGATATTTTGCGAAAAATTTTTAGTGATCCGGATTTAGTCCCGATTCAATTCTAATGTTCATATTGGACCTCGAGGGTCCATTTAAGGGATGTTATGCATAATCTCAGAATATGAATAGTAAGTTTCTCGAATTATTTGAAATTGTTCTGTAAACTCTGGTAATGCTCCGTAACCCTGTCCCGTCGACGGATACGGGTTAGGGGTGTTACATGAAGATATAGAGTTAAATAATAGAACAGCAAGAGTTCTCAATATAACCATTCAAAGAACAGAAACAATTTATGAAAAGTTGTTGGTTATGTACCTATCGTATACTTGAAATTTTTATTATTTAATTAATATTCCTTAAAAGAAAGGAAACATATGTCCCGTAGACAATACAATAATGCATACTATCAATAGAATAAAAAAAAACATTTTTCTTGTTTGGTAATGAATGAACCAATCTTTGGTGGTACAAAATTAATTTAAGGCTCCAAAAGAGCTAATATATTGTTACCCTATGTTCAATGCGGTAATGGAATATGTTAACTCATAGTACAAAATTAATCAAGGCTCTAGAAGAACTATTACATTGTTATCCGAAGAAACAAAGTAATAATTAATGCACTATATTCTAGTTATTCTCAAATAAATTATTTTGTTTTAAAAGGATATACGTTTTAACGAATATCATATTGAGAATGTAGATAAGAAGACTATTAATTAAATATATTATATTGGGTATGGATTTTGTATTTGAAAACTATCGCATTTTCCTTTAGTTGGTACTATGTATAAATTAGTATAGTTAAAACATATGAGATGGTAAATCAGAAGTTTACATCTGGCTAATTTGGTCCTTTAAATCAGTTAATGTGTTACGGGTTAAGGTACACTCAAACTGTACCTGTTGGATATCCGTCTTCTTTGACTGCATTTCTCCCTCTATTCGATCTAGTCGTTGGCCACATACAGTGTAGTCATTCCTCATGGATCTGTCCTTAGATCGTTGCAAGTGTGGAGGTTGGTATAGAGGATTTGTTCAGTTTTGCACTGAGTCTCCACCTCCTTGGTTACCTCTCAAACTTTGGTTTGGGTGATCCTTTCAACCAAAATTGTACGCGTTCGAATAAGGATTTCCACCCCTATTACCCACGTAATTCACTTCATCCAGTTGGTTTTCCGAATTTTGTCCACAGCTTTGAGTTGGCTCCGTCATGGTTGGTTTAGATGCTGCTTCCAAACAGTTCAACTTCTCCAAATTTATTTGGTATGCATCAACCTTTTAGGTAGCTTTTTTCGTTGATGGTTTTGGGTTGTAGATGAACCTCTCGTTGGGCCACATATACGAGTTCATCGCCAAATTGTCAATTATTTGATAGGCTCGCTTGTATGTGTGGTTCATCAGGGCTCCTCCGAATGCGCCATCCAATCTGGACCTCAAACTACTATCCAAAACATTGTAGAATATTTTCAATTTGAGCCATTTTTACGTTCCGTAATGGGGACACTTCTTCAATAGTGACTTAAATTGATCCCAAGCCTCTTACAAATTTTTCACCTTTTAATTGCTTGAAATTTGTGATATCGCGTCTGAGCTGGATGCTTCAGCTTATGGGGAAAAGTTTGTGCATAAATTTTCTTGCAAGGTTGTCCCACATGGTTATGGTATCTATTTCTAATGAGTCTAACCAATTAGCGGCGTTGTCACATAAGGAAAAGGGGAATAACCAAAAATGAATGATGTCATCGGTTACCCCGTTGGACTTGAAAATGTCACACAACTGGATGAATCATTTTAGGTGCTGGTTTGGATCCTCTATCATGTTCCCTCGAAACTGCACGGTGTTTTGGATCATCTAAATTGTAGCCATCTTGATCTCAAAATTATTGGCATTGATCGTTGGTCGTTCAATGCTACCTTGCATGGCATCTAGCTTTGGTAGTGTATAATCGCGCAACATCCGTGAAGCCATAGTAACTCTCCACGGATTTGTACTTGTGGTTCAGGTGGATTTCCCCGAGGTAAGTCAGCTACCATGAGTGGATCGTTTTGCATTAACTGACGATTGTGTCTTAAAAATTGCTCCGAATCAAGATGTGGCTCGATTGAAGTGCTTCCACTTCGAGTCATAGACTTAAATCAGAGACAAAATAAAAATTTAGTAAACAAAATTCAAACAAAAAATAGAAAAAATAAACTAAAGTAAAAAATCGTATCTATAATTGCTTAAATTGATCCCAAGCCTCTTACAAATTTTTCACCTTTTAATTGCTTGAAATTTGTGATATCGCGTCTGAGCTGGATGCTTCAGCTTATGGGGAAAAGTTTGTGCATAAATTTTCTTGCAAGGTTGTCCCACATGGTTATGGTATCTATTTCTAATGAGTCTAACCAATTAGCGGCGTTGTCACATAAGGAAAAGGGGAATAACCAAAAATGAATGATGTCATCGGTTACCCCCGCTGGACTTGAAAATGTCACACAACCGGATGAATCATTTTAGGTCTTTGGTTTGGATCCTCTATCATGTTCCTCGAATCGCACGGTGTTTTGGATCATCTGAATTGTAGCCATCTTGATCTCAAAATTATTGGCATTGATCGTTGGTCGTTCAATGCTACCTTGCATGGCATCTAGCTTTGGTAGTGTATAATCGCGCAACATCCGTTAAGCCATGGTAACTCTCCACGGATTTGTACTTGTGGTTCAGGTGGATTTCCCCGAGGTAAGTCAGCTACCATGAGTGGATCGTTTTGCATTAACTGACGATTGTGTCTTAAAAATTGCTCCGAATCAAGATGTGGCTCGATTGAAGTGCTTCCACTTCGAGTCATAGACTTAAATCAGAGACAAAATAAAAATTTAGTAAACAATATTCAAACAAAAAATAGAAAAAATAAACTAAAGTAAAAAATCGTATCTATAATTTTTAATTTTCCTATTTATCCTACTAATTGCAAAAAATAAATTTAAATTTAATGCTGAAATCTCCCCGGCAACGATGCCAACAACTTGACCACTGCCAAACATGCTAATGTTTGGATAGAAAATACTGCAACAAAAGATAAGGAATTAAACAGTGGTGTCCACAAGTATACAAGGAAAATTGTAATATAAAAGTGTTACAACGAAACACCAGTAAGTATTCTAAGGATCGTACCCAAGGGAGGATGGATTACATTTAAAATTATTTCTATAGTAATAGGTCTAAACAGTAATCATCAAAAATCATATTACGATAAATAAGAATATTAAATTAATATTATGAAATAAAATAAAATAAAATAACTAGAAATAAATAAATCTACGAAGAAAGTCTCAATTAACAGACAAAAGATTAGCTCGCTTCAGTGATTGTAATTAAAATCAGAACTCGAGTTTTTTTAATGAATTAGTTATTAACTAACAATATTACTGATAAATCGTAAAAGTAATATATTTTAATCCCACATTTAGCATACTTTTGGATGATTTATCCCTTGATTTGTGTAAAAAGGTGCTCTTAATCCTTTCTTTTCATGTTTTATACTCAGGAAAGCACCGGAGGATGGAAAGAACGAGAAACAGGCTTAAAACGGACCAAATCGGGCCAAAGTGAAAATCGACACGGCCTCGACTTGAGCTAACATGGCCGTGTCTCCCTGATAGACTAGAACACGGCCTGATCACGATTTACATGGGCGTGTCACCTCCTTAAAAGTCTGAACACGGCCTAAAGACGATTCACACGGGCGTGTGCCATGGCCGCGTCCCTATCGTGGAAAAGAGCAATTTCACTCGGAAAAGGATACTTAGGGGCAAATAAACCTATTTCAAAAGCCTATATAAACACCCTAAGTATAACCTGGAAGGGGGAGGTGAGCTAGGCCAAGGAGCCGAGCCGAAAAGGTCAGATTTGTGGGAAACACGCGAAGATAGCCAGTTGATCCATCTCAAGAAGTCGGAATTCTACTCAAGACGGCGGATCTCTCCTTCAATTCCTTCAGGGGGTTTTAGGGATTTCTTATATTTTGTTTTATCTTTTATTCTGAGATGTTTTGTTTTATTGTTATGAACTAAACCCTTAGATACCTGAAGGGGGATGAAACTTAGATGAATCTTGTTATCGTTTGTTGAACTATATGATAAATATTTGACTTGTTCTTAATTATGTGTTCTTAATTCTTGTGTTGTTATTTCTGGGATATTGATTCAAGTTTGATGTGCTTAGGTGGAGGAGCAAAAGTCCCTGCTTAAGAGTAGATCTAGAATAATTAAGCGGAGTTAATCGCATGCCTAGAGATAGGGTGACGAGATTTTACCGGATTAGGGTGAAACCTAATATGGGAATCCATAGATCGAGTTAATGCAATTCTAGGGGTTTTAATTAGAAAGAGATTTCAATTAATCAACCTTGGGTTAGACATTATTCGCTTCGAGAGAGGGTTTAATATACATTAGGGAGTCTTACGGATCAAGTCAAGTGAATAAATCGTCTGGTTCAGAGTTAGATAACAAGTGAAGTCTAGGTGGATTCTTCCTAAGGGTATCGTCTTAATCAACTGAGTTTTTCCAACGGTATTTCCCCAATTCGTTCGTTTTTTCTTTGCGTCTTTAGCTTAGTAGTTAGTTAAATTTAGATTAAAAAACAACTTCACTTATTTTAGGCTAGATAATAAAAAGAAATTTAGTATTAGTACTTTTGGTTCCTTTGGGTTCGACAATCCGGTCTTGCCTAAGCTATACTACTGTTCGATAGGTGCGCTTGCCTCAAATCATTGTCATAGTTAGTTTCCAGGTTCGATCATTCTTTTTATAAATTTTAAGACTTTGACATCGCGAAAACAACGATCAAGTTTTTGGCGCCGTTGCCGGGGAACTAAAATATTAAGAAAGCTCTATTTTTATTACTTTAGCCATTATTTTCCGTAATTTTATTTTTATTTTTATTTTTATTTTGTTTTTTTTTTACTTTGCTAAAATTTTCTTTCTTTCTTTTCCTAGCAGGTACCTCTAGTTTATGACTAGAAGGAACCCGAGAGGACCACTAGTATACGACAGTGATATTGAAGCTACCGCTCGCAGGAATCGCAGAGAAATTAGGCGAGCCCTAAATTACATAGAAAAAGAGCGAGAAGGCAAATCCAATCCTACTGAAGGGATGGACGAGAATAATCCACCACCCCAAGATGGGGCAGAAAATAATGCTCCGCGTACTATATATGATTATGCTAAACCTCATTTAACAGGAGTAGAATCAAGTATTGTTAGGCCTGCTATAGCTGCTAATAATTTTGAATTAAAACCTAACACTATACAAATGATTCAACAATTTGTTCAATTTGATGGTTTACAGGACGAAGACCCAAATACTCATATAGCTAATTTTTTAGAGTTCTGTGATACCTTTAAAATAAATGGCGTTTCTGATGATGCCATCCGTCTTCGGTTATTTCCCTTTTCATTAAGGAATAAAGCTAAACAGTGGTTAAACTCATTACCGCGAGGGTCAATCACTACATGGGATCAAATGACCAAAATTTTTTTATTAAAATATTTCCCACCGGCCAAAACGGCCAAATTACGGAATGATATCTCTTCTTTTGTGCAGATGGATTTAGAGACATTATACGACGCATAGGAGAGGTACAAGGATCTCTTGAGAAGGTGTCCGTACCATGGTTTACCCTTGTGGCTCCAAGTCCAAACTTTCTATAACGGTGTAAACCCCTTAACGAGGCAACTAATTGATTCAGCTACCGGTGGAACCCTGAACAACATAACTCCTGAAGTAGCCTACGAGTTTATTGAAGAGATGTCACTGAATAACTATCAGTGGCAAGTTACAAGGACAAAACCAACAAAATTCGCCGGAGTTTTCAACCTCGACGCAGTAACTATGCTATCAACACAGGTAGAGATGATGAATAAAAAGCTTGATAGTTTGTGTTCTTCGTAGGTACATCCAGTAATGCAGTGCGACGGAAGTGGAACTGTGGAAAATCCTGAGTACCCACCCTACCAACCGGGCACAGAAAGCGAACAGATGAACTATATAGGTAATAATTTCAGATCTAATAATAACTCTTATAGTAATACTTATAATCTAGGTTGGAGGAACCACCCAAATTTTTCATGGGGAGGTCAAGGAAATCAAGGAATTCAGAGACAACAACCTCCTCAAAATTTCCAAAATCAGCCCTATCCACAAGGGAAGAAGCTGAACCTTGAAGAGATGTTGACAAAATTCATGGCAGCCACAGATAACCGTCTCCAAGACACTGAGACCACCCTTAAGAATCAACATGCATCAATTAAAGGGATCGAGAGCCAAGTTGGGAAACTCACTAAGACAGTTGGAAAACTTACTAACACAGTTCGACAACTCGCAAAGATAATTTCTGAACGACCACAAGGGCGTCTACCAAGCAACACTGAGATTAACCCAAAGGAGCAAATCCAAGCCTTATCAGCTCAAGAAAGTGAAGGGTTAGACAAGCCCAATTCAAAGCAAGAGAATGTGGTCAAAGAAGGTAAGGTTGAGGTAAGAATAATAAGCCAAAACTGGTAATCAAAGAGTACCAACCTCGCATACCATATCCCGAAGCATTAAGGACAGATGACACAGAGGAACAGTTCGGTAAGTTTCTTAAACTTTTAAAGAAATTACATATTAACTTACCGTTACTTGAAGCTCTTTCACAGATGCCAGATTCTAGAAAATTTTTAAAAGAGCTTTTGACGAACAAACGAAGGATAGACGAGGCATCACACGTGGAACTAAACGCAATGTGCTCGGCAATCTTGCAAAATAAATTACCACGAAAATTAAAAGATCCAGGGAGTTTTACGATTCCATTTTAATTGGTAGTTTACCTATTGATAATGCGTTAGCTGATTTAGGGGCAAGCATAAATGTCATGCCTTATAAATTGTTTAAACAACTAGGTCTAGGGAAACCCAAACAAACTAGGATGAGCATTCAACTAGCTGATAAAACTATTAGAATTCCTAGGGGTAATATCGAAGATGTTCTTGTAAAAATTGATAAATTCGTTTTCCCAGTAGATTTTGTTTTCTTAGACATGGATGAGGATAATTCGATTCCCTTAATTTTAGGAAGACCATTCTTAGCAACTGCTAGAACTAAAATTGACATTGATGTATGAGAACTAATACTTCGTGTAGGTAATGAGACAGTCACTCTCCAAGCTCTCGACTCGGCTAGAACATCGAGTCATCCAGGTGAGAAAACAAATTCTATTGATAACCATTTGGTTAACCCTTCTTTTCAGGAAACACCAGGAAAGAATACAACTGAACCCGATTCTATACCATGTGCCAACAAAGAAATAACACACGAAGAACAAGGGATTCAGATCGATGATCTAGACGAGTGGAAGACGCATTTCAAGGAAAAAATTAGGAATACACGAAGCAGAACCAGAGCCACTCCACGAAGCAAACAAGTTCAAAATCGGAGATCAGGTATTGATAGAAAAATTAGACCCTCGAACATCTCCTCCTGACCCTAACACAAACAAAGAAATACCGTTTAGGGTAACCAGTGTTTTCCCATACGGAACAGTCGAGGTAAGTAACCCTATTTTTGGTACTTTCAATATAAACTCTTCTCGACTTAAACTTTATCAAGGAAATAGAACTGATAGCATGAGGGAAGATATTTAATTTTTTAAACCACCCTGATTTGTTGCGAATATGAGGAAAGTCTAGCTTAAGACTTTAAACGAGCGCTTCTCGGGAGGTAACCCGAGCACTAACCCTAATTACTTTCGTATTTGTTTTCATTTTACTTTCTTCTCTTATCTTAGTCTTAAACACCTAGCTTTAAACTAACCAAAAGTGCATATTTCCACCCCACGGCCTTGCACACGGCGTGGCTGTGTGTGGCCGTGGAGAGTGCGAGAATCTCCGTCTTGACAATGGCGGAAGAGGTACAAGTCGAAAAGAATCAAATCTTCAGAGTCACGGACTCAAACCACCACCCCACAGGCACCGACAAACCACCACGGTCGTGTAACGCGGCCGTGGACGACACTGACTTATCACCAACGGGCGTGGCGACCTGAGCATGGGCGTGGGAGAAACGAAAGAAGCCCACCACGGCCGTACGATACGGCCGTGTAAGATGCCACGCCCACAAGACACAGGCGTGTGAATGTACCTGACTTGAGAATTTTATTTAAACCACCCACCCCTCTTTCTTCTCACCCATTCAGCCCATTTAGTTTTTCTTTTCTTTCTCAACCCTCTCCCTACTTTCCTTCTCCAATACATTCCCTTCTCTATACTCTTGAGCTACACCAAAACCATGCCGAAGAAGCGAAAGGAATCAAGCATAGTCTCCCAGAGGGAGACCAATCTATATAAGTTCATGCTGGCCGCTTCAATCATTAGACGAGCCAAGGATATTTGAGGCCATTTAGTTCTTATTTCATTTTTCTCTTTAGCTTCAATTTCCTTATCTTTACTTCTCTTCTGCTTAATTTAACTCATTTTATTTTAGTTTCTTGGTTTTAGGTTCTTCAGGCTGCTTGGGAATCACACCACGATCACCACCATATCCACAGCCTTAGAAATCACACCCAACAATAAGGACTCTACGGTCCATTTATCTTTTCTTTTAATTTTAGTTCACTTTTTATTTTTCTTCACTTTAGCTTGTTTTTCTTTAATTATTTAATTAGTATAGTTTTAATTATGATTATTATATCCTGGCTAATCCTCCATTAGCTACCCAATTGCTTTATCTAGCGCAGCAATAGTGGGAAACCACCACACCATGACAACTGCCAAATCCAGCTCGGGCTGAAATTCCAATGAATTTTCCACATCCTCCAAGGATTTCATCCATCATTTAGGGGGTTTCACTTCTCTCCATATCTTTTGAATTTAAACTTAATTGTCTATATATATCTTTGTACATTGAGGGCAATGTACATCTTAAGTGTGGGGGGTGAACAACCTAAAAAGGCGCCTAATTTTTTTCATTATTCTCAAATTCCTAAAATTAGGTGCCAAACTTTTTGCATTGTTCTCAAATCCCTGAATTATGCCTTGTCTTAAAGTAAATTTCTCATATTATCATTAGAATGAAATTCCCATAATTGATGATTTTTATTGACATGTTTTAGATTAAGTCATTGATAATTGTGCATTGATAATTGAATTATAAGAATACTAGAGAATCAAGCATGATAAGTCTATCTTTCAGAAATAATTTTTTTTTCTAGGTTGTCTACCTGAATTTGAATATTACTTTGAAATTTGAAATTTACGAGGTTGATATCAAAATACCCATAATTTTTTGTGAGATTTTGAGCCTTATAAGAGCATATATCTTTTTTCATGCTCACTTTTTGATTATGAGTGTGTCAACATTGATTTGTTATTCTAGAACTTGCATCGATTATACATGTTGAGACCACATCTTTGATTTGATATACAGAAATGATAAAGGCACCTAGGATTTAACCAACTTACTCCATAAAAAGCCTACCTTCATAATTAACCCCTAGTGAACCCCTTTGATACTAACAACCCTTTTTATTGACTCACCCACTAATATTAACCCAAAACCCTTTGTATTTGTTATCACCATTCTTCCTGACTACCCTTTTTGTCGAGATTTGATTTTGAGCAGTTGCCTAACTATGTTCTATATTTTAGTTGTTAAAGTACTTTCTTATTATTGTAAATATTTGATTATTTGTGTTGAAAAAAAATCGAAGTATATTTAGTATTAGTATGATGAAAAGCGAGCTTGTACAGTTAACGTCTATTTATTGAAGAAGAAGCTCGTATTATTAGTTTTAAAGTTTCAATTCATGTAATTATTTATTTTTCAGTTCGTTGTTTCTAGTTAGGTAATTTTTCAGGTCGATCTTGATTCTAACCCTCTAATTCAGCCTTTATCCACACCTTAACCCAAGCCACGTTACAACCCTGATAAAGACCTTTTGATTTGTGCATCATTTCATATTACAGTGGTGGAGATTCCATTTTCATGCAAGCCTATGGGATTAACTTTTCAGGTTTGACATTTGAGTGCTTAATTCTGAACCTTAAACACTTCGAGTGATTTGAGTGAATCTTTTGTGAGGATGTCAATCCTTGTAGGTTTTGGATCAGAGGTAATTATTTAGATAAGGGGAAACACCTATGTTTTGTGCTACAAATGTATGACTTATATTGTTTGAATATTTAGGATTATTTGAGTTAAATTATCCATGTATAAATTATCTATGAATTATGATGAGACATTGTTAATAGGAATATTGAATCATGGAAAGTTTGTTTTAATTGTAAGTTGAGAATTTTGCTTGAGGACAAGCAAAAGCTTAAGTGTGGGGGTATGTGATAAACCGTAAAAGTAACATATTTTAATCCCACATTTAGCATACTTTTGGATGATTTATCCCTTGATTTGTGTAAAAAGGTGCTCTTAATCCTTTCTTTTCATGTTTTATACTCAGGAAAGCACCGGAGGATGGAAAGAACGAGAAACGGGCTTAAAACAGACCAAATCGGGCCAAAGTGAAAATTGACACGACCTCGACTTGAGCCAACACGGCCGTGTCTCCCTGATAGACTAGAACATGGCCTGATTACAATTTACACGGGTGTGTCACCTCATTAAAAGTCCAAACACGGCCTAAAGACGATTCACACGGGCGTGTGCCATGGCCGTGTCCCTGTCGTGGAAAAGAGCAATTTCACTCGGAAAAGGATACTTAGGGGCAAAGAAACCTATTTCAAAAGCCTATATAAACACCCTAAGTATAACCTAGAAGGGGGCGGTGAGCTAGGCCAAGGAGCCGAGCCGAAAAGGTCAGATTTGTGGGAAACATGTAACACCCCAAACCCAAACCCGGCCCATGCGGTATGACCAGATCTGGCATGTCACATGAAGAAAATGAGTAAAGAACTTGTGATTCTTACTAAAGATGTTATTATTAGGTTATAATTTAAGAAAAACAAATTTGAATAGAAATATTTGATAAAAATACTACTAATCTTGAAAGGTTGATTGAAGAATCGATAATCAAACTAGTGATCTTTTAAAACCGTGACTTTTGAAAATATTGTTGATAATTCGAAAGAGAATTTTTGAGTTAAATTAATTGTACAAGTTTGTTATGAAATCCATTTGTAAATCAATTTTTTTTGGAAAACCGTTATTTATGATTTTAGAAAATCCCTATTTAAAACAATTCAAGAAAGATATTAAGTACGTCTAAACATAAAGCAAAATAAAACATATTCCAGAGGCCTTATTACAACTTTAAAACCCAAAATAGTAAAAGTAACGAAATAAAACAGAAAAGAAGTTTACTAATGTTCGAAAACATTATTTCCAAAGTATGGCCTCCATCGAGTCATCCATGGGCCCAAGTCCTCATTACTGAGCATTACCTGCAAAGATTAAGAAAGAAAAAAAGGGGGGGAGTTACAAGAACTCAGTGTATAATCCCCTTACCGTCATCCACTGGGTCTGAACCCGCATAGCATAATCTTGGGCCTAAGCCCATTTTACATAGTAGTATATAAATGAAAAATATGCAACCCAACCCATCCATCCATCACACCCCCGACCAGCCAATCACACCTGTGGGGATCAAGTCAACCCACCCCGCCGCTCACACCAATTTGTAGTCGAGCTGCTATAATATATTATTATTATGGCCATGCCACCGAAATCATAAGTAAGCATAATAATGAACAAGTTGTGGCTATGCCACCAGGCTACACTGCTCTCCATACAATTTTTCCCATCCCATGCAAAATGTAAAAAGAATGCAACATACATAATAAAATAAACTATCCACATATATATATAACCACCATTAATCTAGTGAATTATTACAGTGGATCGACCCATTGAAGCACTTTGATAGTTCGGCCCACTAAGGCATTCTAGCAATTCAGCCCACAGAGGCATTTTGGTAAATCAGCCCATAGGGGCATTTTGGTAAATCGGCCCATAGGGGCATTTTCGTAATTTAGTAAATTAATACCGATTTTGACAGATCTTTAGAAATAGTGTTGAATAAGCAAGTCACTCGATTCATGCCATATCACGGTTATTAGATTTGTAATTGACAACAATCTATTTTCCAACATAATAGTGAATCACGAATTTACGGGATTTCGGTGTGAGATTACACACCTGATTACGGTAAGAACTAAACCTTCTTGATCGTCGGCACCTATGACACCATAACATTCGATTAACTAACCAAAGAGATTTTCTTAATCCAAATCTAAATCAACGATCTAAAAATGCTTACCCTTAGAATCGTGAACGACCATAATTTGCATATTCTCACCGGATGATGGTCCACAACTCGGTGGGAAATCCCGAACTGCCGATACCGCCCTACGTTTGAACTTGGGAGTAGAGATTGCAAGTCCACTCCCTATTTTCCCTCCTATCAATTTTCTTTTAATAACGCTACCACTTGCCTCAGTTAGAATAATACTATGATGAGAGAATGTAATTGTTTAGGGAGAGGATTTCGGCTTACCACCACTTCCGAAGGAACAACGAGTGGATAAGAACAAGCGATCTAGTCCCTATAATAATCGATTAGTCAAATCCATCGATCCGTTTAGCAAACTAATCGAGCAATGAAATAGATCAAAATGAACCATGACGAAACTCCTTACCTTAACGATGATGGATCCGATTCCCACCGATTGACTTATGGCTATGGATGAGTCAAAGGTATAAGATTCGACTTTCCCACTATAACACTACAAAAAGAAAATGATTAAGATATGAGGGAGTAGGAGGAAACGCCATTTCGGTTTAGAAACAAGGTGAAACAACCGAATGGTGAGGGACACACATTCGGCTAGGGAGAAAAGAAAATGAAAAGAGGAGAATGAAACCACTTACCGATTCGATCAAAGAAGAGAGTGCTAACACGAAAGAGAAAGAAATAATGAAGAAGAGATTAAGGGTTAAAAGGTTCAGCTATTGGAGGGAAATGAACAAACAAGATTCGGCCACAAGGTAATGTCGATTTAAGAAAAGAGAGAAAGGTTAAAGAAATGATCAAAAAGAAAAGAAAAGATGAAAGAGAAATGTTAGAGGGTTTCGGCTAACACCAAGGAAGAATGAACAAAGTGGATTGAGTAATACGACAAAACAAGGAAAATAAAAGGTGAACAAATTGCTTGAGTGTTTCGGGAAAACAAAGAGAAAGGATCGGAAAAGAGAGCACCAAAATGTTACAAAGAAAACAAGCCTTTCATGCACAAACTTGCAAACTGACCAAAAGAATTTCGGCTCCCCTTTTCTCCCTACTAAAACCGTGTACCTCCTTTACCAAAAAGATGAGGGTTGACCAAATTTCTTTCCCAAGCTCCTTCCAAAAATTCGGCCAACATATCCCCCCTTATCTCTTTCCTTTATTTCTTTCCTTATTTTCTCCTTGATCTCCTCCTTACCTTCCTCCATAGTGTTCTTTCCATCAATAAAAAGTCTTCCTTTCCTTCTTTAAAGCTTGGCCGACACTTACCATCAATTACTTGAATAGCACAAAAAAATTAATCCCAAAATTTTGCATTAGGTGGGATTCAAACTCCATCCCTTAAGCCCCTTCATGTGACGCCACACCACTCTGCTACTAGCTCCACTTGTGCTAGCAAAATACACACTTATTCACTTAAGTCTTGGCGCCACTTTCCTTCACTCTTTTAAGTGCTTAAACACAAAAATTCTACTAAGGCCCAACTCAACCCCAAGCCTTCTTAGGGTCCCTAAACATACACAACTAACACTCTTAGCTAGCCTAACGCATGATATAATGTAAAACATATAATCCCGAATTTCAGGATGTTACAAAACACGCGAAGATAGCCAGTTGATCCATTTCAAGAAGTCGAAATTCTACTCAAGATGGCGGATCTCTCCTTCAATTCCTTCAGGGGGTTTTAGGGATTTCTTATGTTTTGTTTTATCTTTTCTTCTGAGATGTTTTCTTTTATTGTTATGAACTAAACCCTCAGATACCTGAAGGGGGATGAAACTTAGATGAATCTTGTTATCATTTGCTGAACTATATGATAAATATTTGACTTGTTCTTAATTATGTGTTCTTAATTCTTGTATTGATATTTTTGGGATATTAATTCAAGTTTGATGTGCTTAGGTGGAGGAGCAAAAGTCTCTGCTTAAGAGTAGATCTAGCATAATTAAGTGGAGTTGATCGCACGCCTAGAGATAGGGTGACGAGATTTTGCCGGATTAGGGTGAAACCTAATATGGGAGTCCATAGATCGAGTTAATGCAATTCTAGGGGTTTTAATTAGAAAGAGATTTCAATTAATCAACCTAGGGTTAGACGTTATTCGCTTGAGAGAGGGTTTAATATACATTAGGAGTCTTACGGATCAAGTCAAGTGAATAAATCGTCTGCAGTTCGAGTTAGATAACAAGTGAAGTCTAGGTGGATTCTTCCTAAGGGTATCGTCTTAATCAACTGAGTTTTTCCAATGGTATTTCCCCAATTCATTCATTTTGTCTTTGCGTCTTTAGCTTAGTAGTTAGTTAAATTTAGATTAAAAAAACAACATCACTTATTTTAGGCTAGATAATAAAAAGAAAGTTAGTATTAGTACTTTTGGTTTCTTTGGGTTCGACAATCCGGTCTTGCCTAAGCTATACTACTGTTCGATAGGTGCGCTTGCCTCAAATCATTGTCATAGTTAGTTTCCAGGTTCGATCATTCTTTTTATAAATTTTAAGACTTTGACATCGCGAAAACAACGATCAATTACCTTTTGACCTCTACTAATTAATTAATCGACCAGTACACACTTATCTTTCGACCTCACTTTTTTGACCGTGATAAATTACAATTTAATCAATAAACTTATCTTTCGACCTCGTTTAGCCTAGACTACTTCCTAGGGTCGTCAATCTTAGAGTTTAAGCACTCATAAATTTATTCCAACTAATTCGTATGAGAAACCCTCATCGATTCAATTACCATCTTCATCAGAATTAAATTAATCATGCAAAACACACAAATTAAATTAAAAAAAGAGAATGATAGAAATTGATCTGGTTGATTAAGTGGATGTATTCGGATCTGTGAAATCCTTTAACAGCTAGCGAGATATCGTCGTTTGCAAGAGAAGTGTAAAGGAAGATATGAAAATACTTAAGAACGAATACTTGGACTCCAATCGAATCCAAGTCGAAGAACAAGAAATAAAAAACTTTTTAAGAGAAAATAAAACCTAAATTAAAATCCTAAATCTACTAACTAAACCTTAAAAATGGCTTAGCAAAGAGCTCCCCAAACTTAACCTATGTTTAACTATATATGGGCAAAGTTAATTGTTCAATTAGGTCAAATACAAGCCTTAATCACACTAAATATGGGTTGTGCGGACGGAAACACCTTTAATGAAATTTTCCTTTTGTCAGACCTGTCTCATGACACATGCTTATGCGTGTCACAACACACAACTTCAAATGTTACTTCTTGAATTGGTTCGGTTGTGTTGCGGCCCAGAAAGTTTGTGTTGCAACTCGACTATCGTTTTCGTTGCTTATGCTTTTAGGCCTAAAAAAAGGTGTCTTGCACACTCAATGAAACTTATTAAAACTACCTTAAGGCCGGTATTGGCCCAATGGATCAACTAACTCAAAATATTGCCTAAAAACGCGTATTTTGCGATAAAATAAATCTAAGCTAAGAAAACTGAAAATGCAATAAAAGATACTAAAAGGGCTAGAAAACAAGCTCTTTAAGTGCCGAAAAGTACCTAAACCGCACTACGATTTGTGGCAGGTCAATGATTGTCCTCATATGGTTTTTGCACGCAAAGAAAAATGGAAGCAAATGTTGCTCATTGGTTGTTTAATGTTTAAACTAATACTAAGCGGTATTATGTGGTCGGATCGTAATATAGAAGGATAACTTTTATTAGTAGACGAACCTAACAAACCAACTAAAAGACTAATATGCCATCTATCAAGTCCAATTGGGGAGATGCTTTGTCTTGGGCATCAGAGCAGATCACTTGTGGCGTCCCAAACCCAGCTAGGAGGGTCCAACTTGAATCTGGAACGTCACATTAGCCACTTACGTAACTCTCCTTGCCGACCACCAAAACATGCCACGAAAACCACCATTCACACCATGCAATACATGCATATTGTTCAATTATCCATTAAGAATAAACATATAACCCTAAGTCATGTTTCATCCATCACAATACAACAAAATAAGAATAGGGGTAAAAACATCATTTTACAACTACCTTGCAGAATAACCATAATTTATCCCATTAAACCTACCTATAGTTAAGACACCTTATTTAAGACCATATTTGAAAATTTCAGTTCAAAATGATAAGTAAATCTCATTTAATTTTAAAACCAAGTTTAAAAGACTAAATCGTAAGTTTTGCAAAATATCTAAAAAAAACATTTTACAAAATTAAGAGTAAAATTATGAAATTAACCATATATGACTTAATCATGCATATTTTCAGATTATTTTAACGTGTTTAAAGACTCCAATTACATAATACAAAAATTAGGGTCAAATTGCAAAGATAACAAAACATGCCTAGGACACATGGTTTACCACGTCGTGATGAAGCAATTATTCACGTCACGACATTGCTTGGAAAGGGGATTTCATTGCGATGACGTGATAAATGGCGTCCAGACGATGATCCCTCGTCGTAATGTCGTTTATGGCTTGTCACGACGTCAATTGCAGTATTTGTAGAAAAATTACAACAACTTGCATATGACACTTTGACACTTTATTACACATATCAATTCATGTTTTCGTGCTCATTACCCTATTCTAACAAGTCATATGACATACATATATCATACAAGTCATGCTCATTTACATTAACTCATACAATAAAATACTTCAGCATTCAATCAAATTATCTATGCTAGCATGCATTTCTAAAGTCCCAATTCAATCTACTCAACATACCAACTTTGCATATAAGGAATTTTGAAGTGCAATATAGGTCCATACCTTAGCATTTATCATATTTCATTTTTCCAAGCATTCATCCAGTCATTTAAGCACCTATAACCATAATTCACTAAGGCACATGCATGTTAATCAACATATAACCTAGCCATTCATCTAGCATCATTAATGCCACAATCCCAACAATAAAAGCATTCAAAAACTAGTTATAAAAGTCCTTAAACAGTCCATGGAATGTCCATTTACAAACCAAAACAAAACTAAAGTCTAATCCCTTAAAATGAACCCACATTGTCATACTTTATTATCCAAAACAACCATCTCACATACACAATCAAGTTGCTTTGCCTTAGGATCACAAGCTTGATCACTTCACCACTCTGCACAAGCTATTTCTCTGCAAAAATAAACACAAGAGAGTGTGAGCTTAAACAAGCTCAGTGAGTGCTCAAGATGCTACAATAAACCACAATATTAAGGGTTCAAAGCAAGACTAGAAAGAAAATAAAACTTATCACCATTAATCATTTAATTATGTTGATACATTAACATCTTGTGATTATAAAATATGTATAAAAATATAGCACATCAGATACTCGGATTTCCCTCACACCAATGACTCATAGAGTCTAACATGTCCCAAGTGTAACATTAAGCTAACACTCTCCAACACACCAAACATGTCCCATGAATGAAGATTAGCTCACATTCCCTTATCCCTCCAACATGTTCCAATATCAAAACACATATATGAGTACTCAAATCCTATGGCATGTCAACTATAAACAATTATTTCAAGAGATCACAAGGCCAATATATCCATATTACACATTCATTTTCTGGTTTATGCATACTTACACTTATCATGCTTATCATGATCAAACACTTATCACATGGTCATGTAATGCACTTTCAAGTGCAAGAACTTTGCTCATTGAGCCACATACACTTTTATATCATATGTGTGTGCATAAAACCAGTTAATCATAAGGCATATTCAGACATGTACTCAACACATATACTCACATTACACACTTAAGCATATCACATCACATGTAAGCTTTATTTGCAAGGTATCATTGCTCAAGAAAAATTACTTTTAGAACTCAGGATAGGTGATTAGGCTACCTAAGCTCCCCTTTAACACTTTGATTTGTGCACTAATTATAGCACACCAGGTCACTCACCTTTGCAACCTTTGCTTTAATGACAAAAGCTCAAGTAAGCTTTTGTTTGCCTTTGTCCTTTCTTGAAAAAGCTCCCAATTGATTTTTCACTTTACATACATATAAAAAACAATGAAAATAAATTATAAATAGCAACAAGCACATTCAAATGACTCTAGAACCACAAATCTAAGCTTCTCATTCACAATACTGAAAATTGGCTAATTTTGCCAAAATAGAAGTTTTGACACTCAAATCTCATTTCTAAACCTTAAATAAGTTTCTAAACATCATAAATATGATTTAATTACAAATATAAACTATCAATTTTATTAAATTACTCAGATCTAACTTTTTCAGAAAATTAAGCTTGTATGAACATTAAAAAGGTGAAAACATCCAATTCCTTAAAATTCATTAAGGATTTATTAAATTAAGTTTAGAAACCTTTTAATTAGATCAAAATGAGTTGAAAATAACATTAAAATAGTAACTTAGCTTAGTATTACGAGATCTACCATTTTCAAGCCAAAAAATCGATTTAAAATCATTAGATCTATCAAGATCTTGATTAAATCAATTAAAACTCGAATTGAAATAACAACATACTTAGTTTGATCATAAGAAGTCAGAATGTTACCTCAATTCGAATAAATCAATGAGTTGAAGATCAAATTCGAGCTAAAACATGCTTAGAACAATGGTGAAATTGAAGGAGAAAAGATGAATTTTCTTTAAAATTGAAGAAGAAAACTGTGTTTGGATGGGTAGAAAATAAAAAAGGATGAATCAATTTGAGAGAGAAACATCAGATAGAAATTTGAGTGGATGTTGAAATAGGAGGGAAGAGACATGGGTGGTCTTTAAATAGCCAACTAATTTTTAAAAATTAGGCAATTGCTCTTTTGGCCACCTCCAATTTCTCCCCCTTTTTAAATTAGTCCCTGCTTTCAATTAAAACTTATTTTCTAAATTATTTTCAAAACTGATCTTGTTTTAAAAATCCATTTTAAGCAAATTAATTCTCGGACACTTAATTTTAATTTTTTAACCTAGGCTTTTAATTCTAATTATTTTAATATTTTATTTTATTTATTCCTATTTATTTTAACAATCTAACTTAATTACGGTTTCTGGTTCACTAACCCTCTATTTACTAACCTGATTCTACTAACCCAATTTTTGGGATGTGACATGACTCATAGAAGATAAAGATGTAGATGTGACCGACTAGATTGACAGTACATTAGACTAGACCCAAGAAGAATATATCCTAAATTGTTTAATATTTTATAAACTTGTGGCATTCATAGTGTGGCATACCTAAATGCTGAATGGATGACAAACTATGTATGCACTACTCGTACATTTTGATGTAATTAAAATCCTGAGTTTGAATAGATAAGGAACCGAAAGCTAGTATGTTGGGTGTATGACTTTTATAGTATGTAGCATCATTCACAATAGTGAAATTCATAGCCCAAGACATGGGTAAATGATATCCTCTCATTAGCATTACATGACTTATGAGAAGTAAACATGACCATGGGTCGTTCGTCTTTGTAATGGATAACTTGATTACTATTTGATAGTAATTGACTTTTCATGAAGAAAGATGTAATGGTTACCATGAGATAAAATAGAATTATATTGGGAGAACGAATATTATCCTAAAGAGATTAAGGATATCCTATGAGGGTAACACACTTATGACAAGGTCATTGGACGAGCACTGATTAAGTTCCTTTCGTAATGGTATGCTGTTGAGGAGAGCTCAATCACGATACTATAGTGGAATTACTTCGTGACTAAATGAGTTTATAATTAATAGGCAAAAAGTTGGAATTTAATTATAAATCATTTGAGCCTCAATTACATATGTCCAATCAATCCCTCCACTAGCTCGTTGAAAGCAGAAATGAAGTGCATGTTGAATCAAATGAATAGAAATGGTGAAAATGGAGAAATGAAAAAAAATTGGAAATGATTATGGTTTTCTCCAAAATGAAAATGAAAATGGAGAAATGAAATCATTTGGAAATGAATGTGGTTTTCTCCAAAATGAAAATGAAAAATGAAAAAGACCTAAAAAATGAATCTATGTTTTTCAAATTAAATGAAGTTTGAAAATGGAAATAAATCATATGGTCATAGTGAACCGTTGAATGAAGAAATGTTAAATATATGTTCTCATAGATACTTTTATGGTAAAGTCGTCATAATTTTAACGAAATTAGAATTGGGTTGAGGAAATTATTTAATTGGAAATATATAGAAGTTTATTTTTGAGAAATAGAAAAATAAATATTGGGTTAGATCAAATTATAAAGTATTGAGTTAAAAGCCTAAGAAATACTTATAATTGAACCCGATATGGAAGAGGCCCAAAAGCCCCTTATGTAAAAGGGTGGGATGACAAATGCTAATATTATTAACTAGGGTTGATGCTCCTATGTTCCTAGTTAGACTAGGAGTTCATTTTTCTAGTTGAAATAAACTTCTACAATTCAACAAGGTTCTACCTTTTCTCCCTATAAATACATGGCACCGGTTGGACTACACACACAACTTTCAGATATCATTATTCTGCCTGAAAATAGAGAGACTTTTATTCTCTAAGGATTAAATATATTTTTCGAAATAATGATTCTGTCGATTTCTATTTGAGAAGAGAATTTTTGTTTTCACATTAAAGAAAAGGAAACTATTTCTAGTTTTGTGTTTGATTCGAATTGTTCGAGCCCAAATTCGAAGCAATTCGTGGTACGAGAATAGTGGAGAAGGTCATTTGGTTGAAAGCCAGGTATGATAAGAATCCATCTATCCGAAAATATAGATGCAAATTTGGTCAAGGTTTTATTGCTATAAATATCACAAACTGGGTCGATTTTCAAAGTTTTATTTTTTGCTGTGCAAGAAAACTGTTTTCGAACCAGATTTTTTCCAACAATTGATATCAGAGCGCCAAGTTGTGCTCTATTTATAGTGTAAATCGAGACTGAAATTCTCTCTCTTCTTCATGTTTGATTATATTGGATAAGATGTGACATTCTTGTAATTTTATGCATGTTTAGGGGAGTTTATGCGAATGAATATATGATATTATTTTATTGTTATAGATGATAAAATAATTTTGTCAAAATTATGATTCCTAGAAATTTAATTGTAATTTATTAATTTATCGGGCATGTAAATTTTATATCATGGACTATCATCTTATCACAAAGTTTTATTTTATTATTTATTTAGAATAAAATATGTGAGTTGGAAACAGGCATAGGAATTTTGTAACCTTAATTTTTCGACGAAACTTAAAGAACTAAGACGTATTAAGAGTGATCGAGATGACGCAGACCTGACCTAGTCAAACCGGTAAGTGACCAACGGTGGTCCAACAGTAGGAGGCTGTCGGTGGTCTACCGAAGGCCCGACGACGGCAAGGACACGAAAATGGTGGTGGAAAGATAGGGATGACAAAAATGTGAACCAGAACCATAGTAGAAGTTCGTGGTGACAAAATTAAAGACCCAAAGTATGCTTTGGGGTGAATTTTGTAATTTTACAATTTTTATTTTTCTAGGATGGAATTATGGAAATTTTGGTCGGTTAAAGTCATTTAAATTTTATGCTTTTAATTTATGACATAAGCATGATGATATTTATTTGACTGCGAATGTATGTTCATGCATATATAAGGTATGCATGCCATATAGCTTAGTAAAAAATGTCACATGTACTTATCATGCATATAGTGATCATTCATGATTGAAACTAGACATTAAAAACCTTGCATGTTTTTTAAAAATATTGAGTGGAAGAAGGTCCCTAAACAAGACTTACGGCCTCCATTAATGGTCTCTTGTGATGGCATGAGACGGACCTGCCCCAAGGTAGATGTTTTCATGTGGATTTCACTGAGGAGATTTCCTAAAAGTAAGCAAAACTTTCTTATAATCATATCATAGTTGGACCAACCTCTGTGGTAGGTATTATCATGCGATATATCAAGAAGTTTTGTCTTCAAAGAGGACAACTAGTCACAACATGTTACTCGGTGAGATTATCACACAGTAACTCATTTTTGGTGCATGATGCGATAGGCGTTGAGTTGATGGTTATACATTCAAGATCTTCTAGTTAAGTAACTCCCTACAGAGCTCTACTTAAGTTAAAATGATGGTTAAACGTTACACGGTTATTAGTATGTGTAAATGCCTAAGTAATTAGGTTCATTTACTAATTGGATAGAAATCCATGCTCTTACTAGTTGTTCATGATCAACCCAGGGTGGCTTGATTTAATGGGTGTAGGAATTATCGTTGCAATGGCTTACAAATGTTTTCAAGGTTTAATGTAAGATGCATGCATCATCTTAATGCATATCGTAATGTTACAAAGTGTTTTCAAACATTTTCTTAATACAAAGATATTAATATATGAATGTTTTAGTTTCAGTTCGAAAATGACACCAACTCTCTTATTAAACATACTCACTGAAAACAAACTGAACAGAATTAACTATAAGGAATGAAAAAGGAACCTGATGATTGTCCTGAGCTATGAGAAACTTAAAATAGATGTTGATAACAATTTCCCTCTAGCCACTCATGTAACACCGCAAAATAGAGCCTAGGAGTTTTAGGGGTAATTTAGGAATTTTAGCTTTAGAGTGTTCGGAATTTTGTGACATGGTTTATCAGTAATATTTTTTACTATGGTTTTTAGAAAATTAAATCAATTTCTGAAAATGAGTTTTAAATTTCTTTAATTTTGAAAATAAGACTAATTTGTAAAAGAGTCAAAATTTAGAGTTTTTAAGAGGCAATTAGACCAGATTTTAAAATTGAACCTATTAAACCCCCACCTACAACTTGTTTTCACGTTAGCTTTCTTCATTCAATTGTTTTGCCGTCCCACACTCTCCCAAGACTCTCCCAATCGATTTTTTATTTCTAAACTATAATATCTTGATTTCCATCAACATTCAAGCCTTAAACCTCCATTAAAAACCAAGAAAAACACCCAAAATTACCATTGATTTCTCCATTGTCAAGCTTGTGAGTTCTTTGGGTTTTCGATCAAACTCTCAATTTTTGTCAAATAAGGTAACGATTCATCTTCCCATTAGTTTTAAATGTTGCCTAGTCTTTAAAACTAAGTTTTTAGCCATTAAATCGCATGTTTTAAATAAAAGCTGAAAATTGGGTCGTTAATGGTGGATTTTGGGATTTTGGGTAAAAATATGATTTCAAAGTATTTTTAAACTTGTTTTAACATGATTAGAAAGTTTCTAAACTTACTTTAAAGTTTCGTTAAGGATTTGTAGGGATTAAATGAATTTTCGTGAAAATAGCCATAAACATGTAAAAAATTTTGATACCATGATTTTAATAGTTTTGTATAATTTAAAGGTTGAGAATTTGTCGTAGGTGATTGGTTAGATGAAAGAAATCATTTTTAGGTGAAAATATTAAGTATAGAGGAAGATATTTGAGTTTTATGTTTGTTAGTCGAAATTTAAGTTTCATGAGGAATATAACTTAGACTTGCATTTTTGGTTGGTTTAAGTGAGTCTTTGGCTGAATATTGATAGTGTAAATTGTGTGGTTATTATCTGTGAAGTTCCGAAACTGTTGGAGCCTTCTTCGAGTAGAGATAAAGGCAAGGAAAAACTAGTTTAAGCTTTTAGCTTTTCGGTGAAAATGTAATCGGTGAGTGTTTGGAATCGTTGCTAGTAGACACAATTCATAGTGTTAATTGAGAGCTTAGGAATAACCTAAACCCTTATCCTATGTTCCGAGTGTAAGCTTTCTATTTCCCTTATCTTATTTTTACAAATTATGTGATTATGTGAATAATTGTGGATTGATTATTATGATGAGATATTATGTTATGAGACATGTGTGATGACTGTTGTGAATTGTGTGGTAGGCATCATATACATGCCAAATGAAAATGATAATGATATGCTAATAATGCAAATATGTAGCGAAAGCGAGCGGAATTTCGGTAAGTATATATTTGTTGAATTGTGGAATGTAATATTATTATGACAGGTAATATGTGGGAATACTTGTATGTGATATATGATGTACTGATTTTAATGCACACATATGTGTCATATATGTGATGGCTCAACGAGTATTATTGTGGCACTTTAAGTGCAATTAAATGTGAATTCGATAAGCATGCATTGTGTACAAGTTTGTGATGTGAATTGATGAACATAAACAGAGATGATGTGCATTAAATCAGTAATTAAAATTGTGTAATTATGGATATTTTGGCCTTGTGACCTTATGATACCGTTGGATATAGTTGGCATACCATAGGATTATAGTACTCACTTATATGTGTTTTGTGATTTGGGCGTTGAGGCCCTGGGACATGTTGGAGAGATAAGGGAATGTGAGCTAAGCTTCATTCAACGGAACATGTTTCGTGTGTTGGAGAGTGTTAGCTTTATGCTTCACTTTTGAGATATGTTCAACTCTATGAGTCATTTGGTGTGTTGGAGATCCGTGTATTCGATGTGTGGTGATAGAGCCCACTTTTATGTTTCATAGCCTCAAGTGTCAAATTATCTTAAAATGTACATGTGTAAAGTGATGTATGCCTAAATGAGTATGTGGTTGCTATGCAAATTATCGTTTAAATATGATCTTAATTGTTGTAGTAATACGATGTGAGATGGATGCTTAAACATGTGAATAATATGTTAAATGAGTTTATTTAAGCTTCATGAAAATGTTAGTATGTTCTTATAGTAAATTGTGTATGTAATTGTGGTTTGGATTGTTTCCATTTAACTTATGAATGCATGTGAACATATCAGCTAGACTTGTGGGTTATTAAAGCATGTATACGTTGTTTAGTCTTGATGAATTATTGTTAAATAAATTATATATAAGTGAGTTGAGTGTAATTGCATGTAGGAGTATATGTTGGTTTTATGACTTAATGAAATGTGAATATGTTATTTTGACTTAATTAGAATATGGTTGTGAACGTGTTGTAGTATGCTCTTATTTAACCTTTGATATTGTGTGTACATTGTGGTTATTCTGAGCATTCACTGAGCTGGTTAAGCTCACCCACTCCTTTCTTAAAACCATTGCAGATAAGTAGTGTTGGTGTGAGCGGTGTGGTCTCGAGGGGTGATCCAAGCCAGAAACTTTAGTTGCTATTGTAGGTGTTATTTGATTATTTTTGTTTTGGTAATAAAAGGCAATGCAGTAGATGTTATGTTGGGTTTGCTATGATTGTTTAGTTGTTTGCATGCCTATTATACTTGGAAATTGTGGAATTGAAATATGATGTTGAGATTGATATTTGGGACATTTTGGTGCTAAATTTATGTGGTATTTAATGCATGATGTTTTGAACTAGTTTGGAATAATCTATGTGATGATATATGTTGTGTTTTTAAGGTCTGGAACAGAAGTATCGATATTTGGGTTTTAAAAATGACACCTCTACAATTTTTGAAGTGCAGTAAGTCAGTTTGCTAGTTGGTATCGATATTTTGCCACGAGTATCGATACTCGAGGTAAAATTGTTGATACTGTTTTAGTGGTGCCAATATTTTCTGAAAGTTGGGTTTTTAAGACGAGAAATAGTAAGCTAATTTGGTATCAATTTTCCAAGCGGTATCGATACCACTTGAGATACCACTCTACCAATATTGATACCTATGTAACAGTTTTGGGATATTTTGCTAAGTGATCCTAATGTTTGTTTGGAGTTTATTTTATGATGGTAAAATGTATGTTAGCACGTTTTATAAACCCTAGAGTAAGTATGACGACAATTCGTATGAATGCCATAATAATAAAGAAAACAAAAATATGTATGTTTAATAATGTGTCGACTTATGTTATATGCGATGTGAGATGGTGGTGTAGCATCCTGTTCTCAGGCTCGGCGACCAGGCCGAGTATAGGGTGTTACATTTGGTGGTATCAAAACTTAGGTTATTTAACTCTCGGACCTATGTGATTGTTGTGTGTTGGAGTTTCGAAACTCATGAGTCTAAATTTCTCTGTTTTCTTCGAATTGTGATATAACTCTGTTTGAATTGCATGGATCTATTTGAAATGTCTTTGATTGAATTGCATGTGGGGTAGGAATGGGAACACATTGCCTTTAATCCTAAATTTTGCTTGTAGGAACGAGACTTGGACTATTTCCCCCGCCACTCACACCATTTATTTGTTTGTTTGTATGTTATATTAGATTAGATATGCCTCCTAGACGTGTTAATGTTAGAGCTAGTGCTCAAGAGGATGGTACATCTTTTGCACCTCCTGTGTAACATCCCCAAACCCGGCCCATTCACTACGACCGAATCTGGTTATGTCACTGGGAAAAGACGGTTGAAAATCTTCTTAATTTAAAATAAAACATCGTAGTTTGCTGAATTTTGGAAACATATCTTTGGAATAAAACTTTGCTATTAAACTCATTCATTTTTAAAACTTTAGTTTATAATATCCAATTTGAATAAATAGGTTGCAAACCATAAATCATTTTTACGTAGCAATTTAATTTAAATAAACCATAGTTAAAGTAATACCAAAAACATAAAATGGCCTTTATTACAACCCAACAATTCAAATAAAGTACTTATATCAAAATTAAGCATGGAATAATTGAACATCATCCTCGGCATGGGCCACCTTGTCCTCTCCGATCCCTGGTCGACTTTATGCACTACCTGCAATGGTTAATGAAAAGAGTGAGTCCACCGACTCAAAGCATAACCACAACACATATTTCCATCCGTATGGGCTTGGCCCATACCCACACAAACCATCGAAACAAATCATGCAAGAATGCATCTCACCCAACCCACTATCCAACCGTGACACCAACCTTAGCGGACTCCCGCCTAAGGCCGTGGCTAATCCACCGATCACAACCGAGTGATCCCACATATGTTACCTCGGCACTGCCGCACACAAGGCCGTGGTCGAGCCACCGATCACATCGTGATCCATAAATCTTACCTCGGCATTCTCGCCGCCGAGGCCGTGGTGGTCGAGCCACCGATCAACCAAAGTGATCCAAATATCGTAATCGTCTACGGTGATGCACATAGCAATCAACCGCCGAGATGGGCACCTAGCCAACACCTCCCTTGAGGTAGCACAAAGCTAACCTCAAGCGCTAATGTAGCCCGAGCTATCATTAGACCACGTACATCCTGTGTACACTTCTTCCTTCTTCAATCCAATCCCATGCCCATGTGTCAATAAATCATGCAAGAATATCATATAGAATGAGTATTTATCACTTATCACTACCACATTGTACATATATAAATGTATATCAAGATCAACTTACCATCACCAGATTATTCATCACTTATGCCATTATAAATGGCTATTACACATAATACACACATAAACATGTTAGCAAACCAAACCACGTAAATAGTGCGATGATTACGCACCTAAATGATACCAAAACCCAAACGCTATCACCTTCTCGCACCATGCAGACTAACGGACTTACAAAAGGTTCCCAAATGACAGTGCTCTTCTTCCCTACAATCGGCCTTGGCATAAAAACAATGAACACTTAGGCTATTTGGCCAAGACAAAAACTATAGCACAAAGAAAACTAACACGCCCTTACCTTGCTAATCAACCTTTAAGGGTAAAATCGTAATTTTACCTACTAAGGGCATTTTCGTAATTTACCCACCAAGGGTATATCGGTAATTTACCCTTCAAGGATATTTTGGTAATTTACCCACTAAGGGTATTTCAGTAATTTCGTACACCGGAATGGCCTTTCCAAAGGCCCGATGTCGCCGGAAGCGACCCAACTACCATTTCTCGGTCGAAATGGACTATTGGGCCTAAAGCCCAATTTCGGCCCATTCGGGCCCACACGCCGCGTGTGGCCCACCTAACACAAATCTAGCCACGTTTATGAGATTCACCTAGTCTAGTTCACTATATACTACACCATCATACATTTTACTAATAAGGGCCTCACGGGCCCATTGGGCCCACTTCGCCCATCGCAGCCTCAAGCGACCCCAACCCACAAGAGTACTACTTATGGCCTCAACTATCGCGTCGAAGCCCCACACGCGTGCGCCGCACGCTCGTGTAACTACTATTGCTGTGGACCGCACTTCGGCATTTGCCGCTCTACAACTAGAGTAGAGAGAGTTACACACCGATAGGACTGGGGGCTAATCCGCGCTCCGACCACTCCCGTGCCCAAACGCCTCCAAGATGTGTTTACTCTCCTCCTAGGATGCTCCTTATATAGCTAGCTCTTCACCTTCCTTCTTTGTATCTTTCCGATGTGGGATCCCTTCACGTCGAGTGAGTTTAAATTCAATCTGAAACTCTTCCCGTCCCGCATCATGAAAATAAATACTCCCTTGCTTCTCATGAGATTCGAACCCGGGCTCCCTTGCAACATAATCCACGCTGCTAGCCACTTGGCCACAAGCTCCTCTTGTGTCTTAAACCATGCGCAACTAAATATAAATCTATAGCCAAATTCCGAGGTCCAAGTAAAAGAAAACCAAAATGCAAAAGCCAAGACTTGAACCTTGGACCTCCTTCCTTCCCTTGTGGCGTCACCCCTTGTCTCTTAAGTGGCGTCACTTTGCCACTACACCACACACTCTACTTGTGTTATTTTTCCCCACATTTTATTCTTAAGGCCTACTTGCCAACTTCCAGGGTTTTTTTTTCACCTAAAACCAAAATTTCCCCAAAGCTAATATTTGATCCCGGGACTTCATAGAAGCCTTCTAACCTTCCAAAATCACTTATCCAATAGGTCCAACTTGCATTTAAGCCGGTCTCTTGTTCTCCAAAAATTTAAACGCTACTACGCCTAAGGCCCATTGGGCTCAATTCTCCTAGGCCCAATTCCTTTTTACCCTAAAAATCTAAATTTTCCAAAGCCTTCCCTTCTCATCCCAACATTCTTAGAGCCTCTAAAACTCAACCAAGCACTCCCAAAAACCTACTAATACTTGATTTATACCCCATATGCACAAAATTTCTAAACCAGGGTGTTACAATTCTACCCTCCTTAAAATAATTTCGTCCTCGAAATTACTTGTCTAAACTAACGATCCAATTCTCTCCACTACGCTATCATTGCAAGACTCGATCTCCAAAGCTAACATACTTTACGAGCAACAAAACAAACGAAATACCAAAATCGCCTCTACCACGTCCACGAGAAGTACGACCACGCCCCTAGAACTCATATCTAGCGTCGCGATTTAATCTGATTAAAGTTTTATGCATTGGAAATTTTGTTCCACTTATTTAATCCACGAGCAAATTTTATGAACAAGTTTCGGAAGTCGTTCTTTCGAGCAATCAAAGTTTCGCTTTCTAAAGTAATCCACTATTGCAATCATCCGATCACATCAATAACTCACAAGCAATATTAAGGGGTACTTACCGGTGGACTTCTGCCTGAGGTACAGTGCCATGCCACTCTAACTCAAAACCTTTCATAAAAACCCATTTTGAAACGTTTTTGGGCCCAAAACCCTCAAAGCCGAGTTTTGAACCGGCTCGATACCAAATCAGTAACATCCCCAAACCCGCCCATTCACTACGACCGAATCTGGTTTATGTCACCGAAAAGACGGTTGAAAATCTTCTTAATTTAAAATAAAACATCGTAGTTTGCTTGAATTTTGGAAACATATCTTTGGAATAAAACTTTGCTATTAAACTCATTCATTTTTAAAACTTTAGTTTATAATATCCAATTTGAATAAATAGGTTGCAAACCATAAATCATTTTTACGTAGCAATTTAATTTAAATAAACCATAGTTAAAGTAATACCAAAAACATAAAATGGCCTTTATTACAACCCAACAATTCAAATAAAGTACTTATATCAAAATTAAGCATGGAATAATTGAACATCATCCTCGGCATGGGCCACCTTGTCCTCTCCGATCCCGGTCCACTTTATGCACTACCGCAATGGTTAATGAAAAGAGTGAGTCCACCGACTCGATGCATAACCACAACACATATTTCCATCCGTATGGGCTTGGCCCATACCCACACAACCATCGAAACAAATCATGCAAGAATGCATCTCACCAACCCACTATCCAACCGTGACACCAACCTTAGCGGACTCCCGCCTAAGGCCGTGGCTAATCCACCGATCACAACCGAGTGATCCCACATATGTTACCTCGGCGGACTGGCCGACAAGGCCGTGGTGAGCCACCGATCACATCGTGATCCATAAATCTTACCTCGGCATTCTCGCCGCCGAGGCCGTGGGTGAGCCACCGATCAACCAAAGTGATCCAAATATCGTAATCGTCTCTGGTGATGCACATAGCAATCAACCGCCGAGATGGGCACCTAGCCAACACCTCCTTGAGGTAGCACAAAGCTAACCCTCAAGCGCTAATGTAGCCTGAGCTATCATTAGACCACGTACATCCTGTGTACACTTCTTCCTTCTTCAATCCAATCCCATGCCCATGTGTCAATAAATCATGCAAGAATATCATATAGAATGAGTATTTATCACTTATCACTACCACATTGTACATATATAAATGTATATCAAGATCAACTTACCATCACCAGTTATTCATCACTTATGCCATTATAAATGGCTATTACACATAATACACACATAAACATGTTAGCAAACCAAACCACAGAAATAGTGCGATGATTACGCACCTAAATGATACCAAAACTCGAAACGCTATCGCTTCTCACACCGCAGACTAACGGACTTACAAAAGGTTCCCAGCGACAGGCTCTTCTTCCCTACAATCGGCCTTGGCATAAAAACAATGAACACTTAGGCTATTTGGCCAAGACAAAAACTATAGCACAAAGAAAACTAACACGCCCTTACCTTGCTAATCAACCTTTAAGGGTAAAATCGTAATTTTACCTACTAAGGGCATTTTCGTAATTTACCCACCAAGGGTATATCGGTAATTTACCCTTCAAGGATATTTTGGTAATTTACCCACTAAGGGTATTTCAGTAATTTCGTACCTGGAATGGCCTTTCCAAAGGCCCAGTGTCGCCCCGAGCGACCCAACTACCATTTCTGGTCGAAATGGACTATTGGGCCTAAAGCCCAATTTCGGCCCATTCGGGCCCACACGCTCGTGTGGCCCACCTAACACAAATCTAGCCACGTTTATGAGATTCACCTAGTCTAGTTCACTATATACTACACCATCATACATTTTACTAATAAGGGCCTACGGGCCCATTGGGCCCACTTCGGCCCATCGCAGCCCAAGCAGCCCCAACCCACAAGAGTACTACTTATGGCCTCAACTATCGCGTCGAAGCCCCACACGTGCGCTCGCACGCTCGTGTGGCTACTATTGCCGTGTGATCGCACTTCCGGCATTTGCCGCTCTACAACTAGAGTAGAGAGTTACACACCGATAGGACTCAGGGCTAATCCGTTCTCCGACCACTCCTGTGCCCAAACGCCCTCCAAGATGTGTTTACTCTCCTCCTAGGATGCTCCTTATATAGCTAGCTCTTCACCTTCCTTCTTTGTATCTTTCCGATGTGGGATCCCTTCGTCAGTAGAGTTTAAATTCAACTGAAACTCTTCCCGTCCAGACCGCAAAATAAATACTCCCTTGCTTCTCATGAGATTCGAACCTGTGCTCCTTGCAACATAATCCACGCTGCTAGCCACTTGGCCACAAGCTCCTCTTGTGTCTTAAACCATGCGCAACTAAATATAAATCTATAGCCAAATTCTGAGGTCCAAGTAAAAAGAAAACCAAAATGCAAAAGCCAAGACTTGAACCTTGGACCTCCTTCCTTCCCTTGTGGCGTCACCCCTTGTCTCTTAAGTGGCGCTCACTTTGCCACTACACCACACACTCTACTTGTGTTATTTTTCCCACATTTTATTCTTAAGGCCTACCTGCCAACTTCCGGGTTTTTTTTCACCTAAAACCAAAATTTCCCCAAAGCTAATATTTGATCCCGGGACTTCATAGAAGCCTTCTAACCTTCCAAAATCACTTATCCAATAGGTCCAACTTGCATTTAAGCCGGTCTCTTGTTCTCCAAAAATTTAAACGCTACTACGCCTAAGGCCCATTGGGCTCAATTCTCCTAGGCCCAATTCCTTTTTACCCTAAAAATCTAAATTTTCCAAAGCCTTCCCTTCTCATCCCAACATTCTTAGAGCCTCTAAAACTCAACCAAGCACTCCCAAAAACCTACTAATACTTGATTTATACCCCATATGCACAGCCCCTAAACCAGGGTGTTACATCCTGTACATCCGTGATAAACCGTAAAAGTAACATATTTTAATCCCACACTTAGCATACTTTTGGATGATTTATCCCTTGATTTATGTAAAAAGGTGCTCTTGATCCTTTCTTTTCATGTTTTATACTCAGGAAAGCACCGGAGGATGGAAAGAACGAGAAACGGGCTCAAAACGGACCAAATTGGGCCAAAGTGAAAATCGACACGGCCTGGACTTGAGCCAACACGACCGTGTCTCCTTGATAGACTAGAACACGGCCTGATCATGATTTACACGGGCGTGTCACCTCATTAAAAGTCCGAACATGGCCTAAAGACGATTCACACGGGCATGTGCCATGGCCGTGCCCCTGTCATGGAGAAGAGTAATTTCACTCGAAAAAGGATACTTAGGGGCAAAGAAACCTATTTCAAAAGCCTATATAAACACTCTAAGTATAACCTAGAAGGGGGCGGTGAGCTAGGCCAAGGAGCCGAGCCGAAAAGGTCAGATTTGTGGGAAACACTCGAAGATAGCCAGTTGATCCATCTCAAGAAGCCGAAATTCTACTCAAGACGGCGGATCTCTCCTTCAATTCCTTCAGGGGGTTTTAGAGATTTCTTATGTTTTTTTTATCTTTTCTTCTGAGATGTTTTCTTTTACTATTATTATGAACTAAACCCTCCAGATACCTGAAGGGGATGAAACTTAGATGAATCTTGTTATTGTTTGCTGAACTATATGATAAATACTTGATTTGTTCTTAATTATGTGTTCTTAATTCTTGTGTTGATATTTCCGGGATATTGATTCAAGTTTGATGTGCTTAGGTGGAGGAGCAAAAGTCCCTGCTTAAGAGTAGATCTAGCATAATTAAGCGGAGTTGATCGCTCGCTTAGAGATAGGGTGACGAGATTTTGCCGGATTAGGGTGAAACCTAATATGGGAGTCCATAGATCGAGTTAATACAATTCTAGGGGTTTTAATTAGAAAGAGATTTCAATTAATCAACCTAGGATTAGACGTTATTCACTTCGAGAGAGGGTTTAATATACATTAGGGAGTCTTACGGATCAAGTCAAGTGAATAAATCTTCTAGTTCAGAGTTAGATAACAAGTGAAGTCTAGGTGGATTCTTCCTAAGGGTATCGTCTTAATCAATTGAGTTTTTCCAACAGTATTTCCCCAATTCATTCTTTTTGTCTTTGCGTCTTTAGCTTAGTAGTTAGTTAAATTTAGATTAAATAACAACTTCACTTATTTTAGGCTAGATAATAAAAAGAAAGTTAGTGTTAGTACTTTTGGTTCCTTTGGGTTCGACAATCCGGTCTTACCTAAGCTATACTACTGTTCGATAGGTGCACTTACCTCAATCGTTGTTATAGTTAGTTCCAGTTTCGATCATTATAAATTTAAAACTCACGAAATCACAAATGATCAAGTTTTTGGCGCCGTTCTTGTTTGAAACTAAAATATTAAGAAAGCTCTGTTTTTATTACTTTAGACATTATTTTCCGCAATTTACTTTTATTTATTTTTTATTTTGTTTTTAACTTTGCTAAATTTTGTTTCTTTCTTTTCCTAGCAGGTACCTCTAGTTTATGACTAGAAGGAACCCGAGAGGACCACTAGTATCTGACAGTGATATTTAAGCTACCGCTCATAGAACCATGAGAGAAATTAGGCGAGCCCTAAATTACATAGAAAAAGAGCGAGAAGGCAGATCCAATCCTACTGAAGGGATGGACGAGAATAATCCACCACCACAAGATGTGGCAGAAAATAATGCTCCGCGTACTATGTATGATTATGCTAAACCTCATTTAACGGAGAGCGAGAATCAAGTATTGTTAGGCTCACTATAGGCTGCTAATAATTTTGAACTAAAGCCTAACACTATACAAATGATTCAACAATTTGTTCAATTTGATGGTTTACAGGATTTAAGACCCAAATACTCATATAGCTAATTTTTTAGAGTTCTGTGATACCTTCAAAATAAATGGCGTTTCTGCTGATGCCATCTGTATTCGGTTATTTCCCTTTTCATTAAGGAATAAAGCCAAACAGTGGTTAAACTCGTTACCACGAGGGTCAATCACTACATGGGATCAAATGACCAAAATTTTTTTATTAAAATATTTCCCACCGGCCAAAACGGCCAAATTACGGAATGATATCTCTTCTTTTGTGCAGATGGATTTAGAGACATTATACGATGCATGGGAGAGATACAAGGATATCTTGAGAAGGTGTCCGCACCATGGTTTACCCTTGTGGCTCCAAGTCCAAACTTTCTATAACGGTGTAAACCCCTCAACGAGGAAACTAATTGATTCAGCCGCCGATGGAACCCTGAACAACGTAACTCCTCGAAGCGACATACGAGTTTATTAAAGAGATGTCACCAATAACTATCGCTGGCGGGTTACAAGAGACAAAACCAACAAAATCAGCCGGAGTTTTCAACCTCGACAGCAGAACCATGCTATCAACACGGTAGAGATGATGAATAAAAAGCCCGATAGTTTGTGTTCTTCGCAGTACATCCAAGAATGCAATGCGACGCGCAAGTGGAACGTGGCGAATCCACGAGTACCCACCCTACCAACCGGCACACGAAGCGAAACAGATGAACTATATAGGTAATAATTTCAGATCTAATAATAACTCTTATAGTAATACTTATAATCCAGGTTGGAGGAACCACCCAAATTTTTCATGAGGAGGATAAGGAAATCAAGGAATTCAAAGACAACAACCTCCTTAAAATTTCCAAAATTAGCCCTATCCACAGGAAAAGAGGCCGAACCTTGAAGAGATGCTGACAAAATTCATGGTAGCCACAGATAACCGTCTCCAAGACACTGAAACCACCCTTAAGAATCAACAGGCATCAATTAAGGGGATCGAAAGTCAAGTTGGGGAACTTACTAAGTCAGTTGGACAACTTACTAAGATGGTTTCTGAAATTCGATCGAGAGATTTTTCTAAAGGAATAGAACAGTAAAGGCGGTTACACTGAGAAAGTGGGAAGGAGTTAGTCGAACCAAAGAAAAAATACCACATGAAGATGACAAAGCAAAGGATGAGGGAGTTGAGGATGTAACTCCAGGTCGCAAAGAAAAGTAAACCACCAATCCCATACCCAAAGAAGTTGAAGAAAGACCGATTAGATGCCCAATACGGTAAATTTCTTGAACTTTTAAACAAATACATATTAACTTACCCTTTGTTGAAGCCATTTCACGGATGCTTGACGCGTCATAAAATTCTTAAAAGAACTTCCGATTTAATAAAAGGAAGCTCGAAGAAATATCAACAGTGGAGCTTTATGAAGAATGTTCACCATCCTCCAAAAAAGTTACCAACCAAATTAAAAGACCCGGGAAGTTTTACTATTCCTCTGTTTAATTGGTAGTTTAAATATTAAGAAAGCATTAGCTGATCTAGGTGCCAATATTAATTTAATGCCTTATAAAATGTTTAAACAACTAGATCTAGGGGAACCAAAACCCACTAGGATGAGTATTCAGTTAGCTGATAGATCTATTAAATATCCTAGAGGAGTTATCGAAGATGTCTTGGTAAAAATTGATAAATTTATTTTCCCTGTTGATTTTGTTGTGCTTGACATGGATGAGGACATTGAGGTTCCCTTAATTTTAGGGCGCCCTTTTTTAGCTACTACTAGGGCTGTTATCGATGTAGGTGACGGTAAACTTGCATTAAGGATAGGCGATGAGGAAATTATTTTTCAAATTTATGATGCCATGCGATATTCTAGAGAACAAGATGATTCCTGTTATTTTGTTGATACCACTAATCATATCATTCAAAACTCATTACAGTAAATTATACATGATGACACGATGGAACTGTGCCTGACTCAAGAAGAGGGGGACGAAGATGAAGTTGACGAGCTGAATTTGAATACATCTTCATCTAGACATACGAAAGAAGAGAGCATTAAAGTCAATGACGAACTAAAACAAAAACCCTCCATTAAGGAGCCGCCCAAATTAGAATTAAAATAGTTGCCGAAACACTTAGAATATGCATTCCTCGGGGACAATTCTACGCTACCGGTAATTATCTCTTCAGAATTAGAACCCAAGGAAAAAGAGGATTTTATACAGGTACTAAGAGAACATAAAAGAGCCATAGCTTGGAAAATCTCTGACATTAAGGGAATAAGCACATCGTTTTGCACCCACAAAATTTTAATGGAAGAGGAATACAAGCCATGTGTGCAACCTCAAAGACGATTGAATCCCAACGTAAAAGAAGTCGTGAAAGCTGAGGTAATTAAACTTCTAGATGCTGGAATAATTTATCCTATTTTTGACAGTAATTGGGTAAGTCCTATGCAGGTTGTTCCAAACAAAGGAGGCATGACGGTGGTAGCCAACGAAAAGAATAAACTAATTCCCACCAGAACAGTCACAGGTTGGAGAGTTTGCATTGATTACAGGAAGCTGAACGACGCCACTAGAAAAGATCACTTTCCTTTACCCTTCATTGATCAAATGTTAGAAAGGTTATCTGGGCATATGTACTATTGCTTCCTAGATGGACTCTCCGGCTATTTCCAAATCCCAATAGCACCTGAAGATCAAGAGAAAATAACATTCACATGCCCATACGGTACGTTTGCTTATCGTAGAATGCCTTTTGGATTATGTAATGCTCCTGCTACTTTTCAGCGTTGCATGTTGGCAATCTTTGATGAACTTGTAGAAGACATTATGGAGGTATTTATGGACAATTTCTCGGTATTCGGTAATTCTTTCCATCTTTGCCTTAAAAATTTAAAACGAGTTCTAATGAGATGCGAGGAAACAAACCTTGTTTTAAATTAGGAAAAATGCCACTTTATGGTACAAGAGGGAATTGTATTGGGACATAAAATTTCTAGTAAGGGAATCGAGGTAGATAAAGCAAAGGTCGAAACCATAGAAAAATTACCTCCTCCTAGTTCAGTTAAGGCTATTAGAAGCTTTTTAGGACATGTAGGATTTTATAGAAAATTTATTAAAGATTTTTCTAAAATAGCTGAGCCTCTAACGAAATTGCTAGAAAAAGATGTACCTTTTAATTTTAATCAGGAATGTTTAGATGCATTTAATATTCTTAAAGAGAAATTAATAAATGCCCCAATTATATTTGCCCCTGATTGGAATCTCCCTTTTGAACTAATATGTGATGCAAGTGATTTTGCAGTAGGTGCAGTTTTAGGACAGCGAAGAGACAAGCACTTCCAGCCGATCTATTACGCCAGCAAGACATTAACACTCACGCAAGAAAATTATACCACCACTGAAAAAGAATTACTAGCTGTGGTCTTTGCATTTGATAAATTCAGACAATATTTAGTATTATCTAAAGTTGTCGTTTACACTTGACCACTCCGCTCTTCGTTATCTTTTAACTAAACTTTGATGCAAAACCTCGACTCATAAGATGGATTTTACTTTTACAGAATTTGATTTGGAAATACAGAGGATAAGAAGGGAGCTAAAAACCTTGCAAAGAGATCACCTCTCGGGCTTGAGAACCCAAATATCGAAGAGCTCAACGAAGAGAGATAAACGACTGCTCTCACTGAAGAACAACTCTTTTCTATAACCAACTTCGAGGTACCATGGTTTGTAGATATTGCGAATTATTTAGCGGCTAACATCTTACCAAAAAGGTTAACACATCATCAAAAGAAACGATTCTTTGCTGATGCAAAAAACTATTTTTGGGAAGATCCTTTTCTTTTTCGCATATGTGCAGATCAAGTAATTCGGAGATGCGTTACAAGGGAAGAAGCAAGCAAAATCCTGGAACATTGCCATTCAGGACCTTCAGGAGGACACTACAGTGGCATTAAGACAACACATAAAATACTCGAATCAGGTTTTTATTGGCCCACTCTATTCAAAGATGCCAACAGGTATGTCGCTTCGTGTGATAAATGCCAAAGAACAGGTAATGCTTCTAAACGTGATAAAATGCCTCAAACATATATGCTATCATGTCAAATATTTGATGTATGGGGTATTGATTTTATGGATCCATTCCCTAGCTCATTTGGAAATAAATACATCCTAGTGGCAGTTGATTACATGTCAAAATGGGTGGAAACTGAAGCTTTACCTACCAATGATGCTAGAGTAGTAGTTAAGTTTCTCAAGAAAATGTTCTCTCGATTTGGAACACCTAGAGCTATCATTAGTGATAGGGGCACTCATTTCTGTAATACTCAATTTGACAAAGTCTTAAAAAAATATGGAGTACACTACAGGATAGCTACCCCATATCACCCTCAAACCAGTGGGCAAGTTGAAGTAGCAAACCGAGAACTTAAACGCATCCTAGAAAAAATGGTTGAATCAAACAGAAAAGATTGGGCAATAAAAGTAGATGACGTTTTATGGGCCTATAGAACAGCCTTTAAAACCCCTTTAGGAACATCCCCATACAAACTTGTCTACGGGAAAAGCTGTCATCTACCATTCGAGTTAGAACACAAAGCTTTTTGGGCTATAAAATTTTTAAATTACGATCTTAAAGTCTGCAGGAAAGAAAAGAATGATGCAAATGAACGCAGCTAAACGAATGGAGAGCGATGCCTCACGAGAACTCGAAGCTATACAAGGAGGCAACAAAGCGGCGCCATGATGCTCGTCTAAAGAAATCGAAACAATTCAAGTAGGGGACTTGGTCTGCTATACAACTTAAGGCTTAAATTGTTTCTGAGGAAGCTGAAATCAAGATGGTCGGGCCCATTCATGATTAAAACAATCTTTCCCTATGGCACAATAGAGGTAACTCATCCCACTCAAGGCACATTCAAGGTAAATGGTCACCGACTCAAAATCTATAATGGTGAAGATTTTAGGGATATGAGAGAGGAGCTTCAGCTCCGTGAACTTTCTTCTAAAAATGAAAACAGGGTAAGTCTAGCTTAAGACTTTAAACAAGCGCTTCTCGGGAGGCAACCTAAGTACTAACCTCACTAACATTAGATTCTTAATTTTTAGCATGTAATCCCATACTAATTAATCCAATAAAGCGCATGTTTTAGACCACACGGCCTTGCACACGGGCGTGCCCGTGGCCGTGTGGAAGCCAGGGGACAAACCACGGGCGTGCTAGTAGCCGTGCACGGCAAAGAAGAAATTTTTTCCCAACACGGGCTGCGATAATAGTCCACGCCCGTGCCGAGTTTCCGTGGACTATACTAACTTACCAAACACGGGCTGCGATAATAGCCCCACGCCCGTGCTGAGCAACCGTGGACTGTTTTGACTTGCCAAACATGGGCTGCACACGCCCGTGCTACACAACCGTGTGAAGATACTGGCTTGTCGAACATGGGCGAAACACGCCCGTTCTGAACAACCGTGTGAAGAAGAACACGGGCGTGTCACTTTAACCACGGCCGTTGCCAAGCACCCTGAACGCGCCCAAAATTCAAAATCACGAAAAGCACGGGCTGATTAAAATTGAGCACGGGCGTGGCCCCTGCCTGTGCTCCCACCCCTATTTAAGGAACATAAACTCTCATCCCCCCAAACCCCAACCCTAACTAATTCTCTCAATAGTCTCCCTCCCTAATCCGGCCACCACAAAGAAATCACCACCATTTTGACCCCATAACTCTTCCACCTTCCCTCCTCTCAAATACCCATACAAAACACACACACGCCAGTGTCAAACAGAGCCACGCTTTCGCCAACTGCTGCGTGCGTATCCGAAAAATTCGCGAAGACACGACCAGTGCACCACCGAGTCACGACCGTGCTCGCGTTCACGTCGCCACACACCCCAAAACACTGCTGGTCACCCTTCAATATTTCATTTTTCTATCTATTTAACGATTGATTGATTAAATTTTCATATTATTTAGTTTCTTTTTACTATTAGTATTATTTATTTTTTTAGAATAATTCCTTGAATTTTAGAACTAATTAACTATTTAAAATTTCATGTTATTTAGTTCCCTTTTCCTATTATTGTTATTAACTCTTAAGTTTAAATTCCTTGCAATTTTAGAATTCATTCAATTATTATTTTTCTTTAGATATTTAATTAGAATTAGATAGAATTAATAACTAACAAATTGGTTGCTCATGGTTAAAATAGTCGTATTTAGCCTTTGAATATTTCAGGTTTAGATAAAAGTACTTGAAAATTTTTTTACTTGAATATTAATTATTTTCAGGTACAATGTCATCGTCAAGAGGAAAGCGAACCGCAGCCGCCACTTCCAAGAAACAAAAGGGACTCGGCTCATCCTCTGCCAGTGCCTCCTCCGAAGTGCGCCACCGGTTTCTTCAATTTACTCAAGAGGCACAAGAGGAATGATATAAGACACTACGGGCACGACCTCTCGGCACCGATAGATGCATCGATTGGGTCGCATTAGAGCAGGTTCGGCTCACAGACGATGTCTGAGCACTTCTTACAACCGAGCCGTGGGACCAATTCTTTACCATCATCGAGCCCACATATTTGGAGCTTACCTTAGAGTTTTGCACTACTTTTCAACTACAGACGGTGATGGCGCAATATGATGATCCGGGCACGATTCAATTCCGTCTAAGAGGCACTGTACGACGACTAAACATACCACAATTTGGGGCCGCACTCAGACTGTATACGGATGCCTTCGTAGCAGAGAATGATCTTTCCGAGCTACACCGCCACATCCATCGTACCCCGTGTGAGTCTTTGGTACAACTTAGCCCCTGACAAGGGCAATTACGACCCCAGTCGGTCCAAGGCGACAGCCCTTGTCCCGTCCTTGCGGTACATCCATGCCATTTTGGCTCACACTATTACAGGATGACGCGAGAGCACCGACGTGGTGAATACTCATGACGTCTACTACCTGTGGTGCATGTCGAACGGGCACATTTTTGATCTTGTATATTTCATAGCCCGTGCGATTCAGCACCAGGCGGAGCCACACAGGAGGGGGATTCTATCGATGGGTCCATACATCACACGGTTGGCTCGATACTTTGGCCTCCTCAACACCGACGCCCAGAGTTCCTCCCTCACACTGATTGGGCAAATGGCACCCCAGGGCATCCAGACGATGCTGCACATGAGGATGATCAAATATCGTCGTGGGACTGATCCTCCTCAATACCGATTAGCCCTCCCACCGACGAGGAGGAGCCCGAGGACATGCGATGATGTCCCACCACCACGAGGCACCACTCTCGAGCCAGCGGCCCTCCCATGCAGCAGCTTCACTTTCGGACATTTTTGCACGCCTTACTCAGTTCGAGTAGTAGCATCAGACTCGACAATTCAACGACCATACTCGACGTTTGACGGCATCGAGGCCACCCTCCAGCAGATTTGTCATCACTTCCACATTTCTTCACCGACACCACCGCAGGACCCACTGATGATGAGGACCTCTGAGTCCTTTTATTTTTCTTATTTTTAGTTTTCTTTTCTTTTTAGTTATTTCGTTTTAATTTTTATTTGTCTTAATTTAAACCCTTTTGCCTTTTATGTTTCATACATTTGTTCATGTTATCATTGGCTATCTAACCTTAGAGTATTACTAACAAAAACTTGTTTAATTGCGCTTTGAGACATCTAACCGATGACTCATGCTTTCAATTGTACACTCAAAAATAACGAACAAATCACTAGGAGTAACTCATCGCTACATAAGTCATCCATACCTCCGACTCAAGGAATCCATCCAAAATTCGGAAGTGTCACTTCTCCTCTTCTCTTTTGGTTTAAGTATTACATGCTTATTTATCTATCTTTATACATTGAGGGCAATGTACATCTTAAGTGTGGGGGGTAAAAGTGCCAAACTTTTTGCATTGTTCTCAAATCCTTGAATTATGTCTTGTTTCTAAAGTAAGTTTCTCATATTATCATTAGAATGAAATTTCCATGAATTATGATCTTTATTGATATGTTTTAGATTAAGTCATTGATAATTGTGCATTGATAATTAAATTCTAAGATACTAGAGAATCAAGCATGATAAGTCTAGTTTTTTTTTAGAAATTAAAATTTTTTCTAGGTTGTCTACCTAAATTTGAATATTACTTTGAAATTTGAAATTTACGAGGTTGATATCAAAATACCCATAATTTTTGTGAGATTTTGAGCCTTATAAGAGCATATATCCTTTTTCATGCTCACTTTTTAATTATGAGTGTGTCAACATTGATTAGTTATTCTAGAACTTGCCTCGATTATAAATGTCGAGACCAAATCTTTGATTTGATATACAAAAATGATAAAGGCACCTAGGATTTAACCCACTTACTCCATAAAAAGCCTACCTTCATAATTAACCCCTAGTGAACCCCTTTGATCCTAACAACCCTTTTTATTGACTCACCCACTAATATTAACCCAAAACCCTTTGTATTTGTTATCACCATTCTTCTTGACTACCATTTTTTGTCGAGATTTGATTTTGAGCAGTTACCTAACTATGTTCTATATTTCAGTTGTTAAAGTTCTTTATTTTTATTTGTGATTTGTTCTTAAAAAAATATCGAAGTATATTCATTATTAGTTTTGTGATTAGGTAAGCTTATAAGTTAAATTCCAATTATTGAAGAAGAAGATCGTATTATTAGTTTTCAATTGATGTAATTACTTTTATTCAGTTCATTGTTTCTAGTTAGGTAATTTGTCAATTCGATCTCGATTCTAACCCTCTAATTCAGCCTTTATCCACACCTTAACCCAAGCCTCAAGTTACAACCCTTTTCAAAGACCTTTTGATTTGTGCATCATCTCATATTACAGATGGTGGAGATTTGATTTTCATGCAAGCCTATGGGATTAACTTTTGGGTTTGACATTTGAGTGCTTAATTCTGAACTTAAACACTTGAGTGATTTGAGTGAATCTTTTGTGAGGATGTCAATCCTTGTAAGTTTTGGATCGAGAGGTAATTATTTAGATGAGGGGAAACACCTATGTTTTGTGCTACAAATGTGTGACTTATATTGTTTGAATCTTTAGGACTCTTTGAGTTAAATTATCCATGTATAAATTATCTATGAATTATGATGAGACATTGTTGATAGAAATATTGAATTATGGAAAGTTCGTTTTAATTGTAAGTTGAGAATTTTGCTTGAGGACAAGTAAAAGCTTAAGTGTGGGGGTATTTGATAAACCGTAAAAGTAACATGTTTTAATCCCACATTTAGCATACTTTTGGATGATTTATCCCTTGATTTATGTAAAAAGGTGCTCTTAATCCTTTCTTTTCATGTTTTATACTCAGGAAAGCACCGGAGGATGGAAAGAACGAGAAACGGGCTCAAAACGGACCAAATTGGGCCAAAGTGAAAATCGACACGGCCTAGACTTGAGCCAACACGGCCGTGTCTCCTTAATAGACTAGAACACGGCCTGGTCACGATTTATACGGGCGTGTCACCTCATTAAAAGGCTGAACACGGCCTAAAGACGATTCACACGGGCGTGTGCCATGGCCGTGCCCCTGTCGTGGAGAAGAGCAATTTCACTCGGAAAAGGATACTTAGGGGCAAAAAAACCTATTTCAAAAGCCTATATAAACACTCTAAGTATAACCTAGAAGGGGGCGGTGAGCTAGGCCAAGGAGCCGAGCCGAAAAGGTCAGATTTGTGGAAAACACTCGAAGATAGCCAGTTGATCCATCTCAAGAAGCCGGAATTCTACTCAAGACGGCAGATCTCTCCTTCAATTCCTTCAGGGGGTTTTAGGGATTTCTTATGTTTTGTTTTATCTTTTCTTTTGAGATGTTTTCTTTTATTATTATTATGAACTAAACCCTTCAGACACCTGAAGGGGATGAAACTTAGATGAATCTTGTTATCGTTTACTGAACTATATGATAAATACTTGATTTTTTCTTAATTATGTGTTCTTAATTCTTATGTTGATATTTCCGGGATATTGATTCAAGTTTGATGTGCTTAGGTGGAGGAGCAAAAGTCTCTGCTTAAGAGTAGATCTAGCATAATTAAGCGGAGTTGATCGCGCGCTAGAGATAGGGTGATTTGAGATTTTGCCGCATTTAGGGTGAAACCTAATATGGGAGTCCATAGATCGAGTTAATGCAATTCTAGGGGTTTTAATTAGAAAGAGATTTCAATTAATCAACCTAGGATTAGAAGTTATTCGCTTCGAGAGAGGATTTAATATATATTAGGGAGTCTTACGGATCAAGTCAAGTGAATAAATCGTCTGGTTCAGAGTTAGATAACAAGTGAAGTCTAGGTGGATTCTTCCTAAGGGTACCGTCTTAATCAACTGAGTTTTTCCAACAGTATTTCCCCAATTCATTCTTTTTGTCTTTGCGTCTTTAGGTTAGTAGTTAGTTAAATTTAGATTAAATAACAACTTCACTTATTTTAGGCTAGATAATAAAAAGAAAGTTAGTATTAGTACTTTTGGTTCCTTTGGGTTCGATAATCCTGGTCTTGCCTAAGCTATACTCTTTGCTCGATAGGTGCACTTGCCTCAATCGTTGTTATAGTTAGTTCCAGGTTCGATCATTATAAATTTAATACTCTGAAATCACAGCGATCAGTCCGCTCTGAGTGAACATACATGATGAGGGTGTAGGCCATTTTATGAAAGCTATGATTGGAGCGTTTCAGCGGATTGCTAGTGCTAACCCTGCTCCTACATCTGCCAATCTCGTGGTCTCATTGGTGGGGGTTGCCTCTTGAACTCTACGGCGTTGGGTGGGAAAGAATTTTCTGGGTTAAATGTACTCATTTGAACGTAGTTGAGTACTGGTTCGAGGGAGTTAAAAGGATCCACGAGCATATGTCATGTACTAACTTGGAGAAGTTGGGTTGTGCTGTGTCTTTACTCGACGGTGAAGCTCAACGTCGGTGGAGTACGGTTAGGAGTGTTCTGTTTCTGATAGATTGACTTGGAATTACTTTCTTGAGGTTTGTAAAAGGAACTTTATGGGTGAGCAGTATATGGAGGCTCATAAGCGTGAGTTTCTGGATTTGGTTCGAGGTGATTTGTTAGTGGCTGATTATGAGGCTGAGTTTGTGCGACTTAGTTAGTATGCTCCGGAGATGATTCCTTATAAGAGGGACACATTTAAGATGTTCCATTTTGGACTTAATCATGAGATTCGAGTTTATTTGGTAGTTCAAAATGTAGTAGCTCAGAATGCAGAGATGTTCAATGAGCTAGTTGAGAGAGCTAAAGTAGTTGAGGAGACTTTAGTTGAGCCACCTTATTCTATGGTAACTGAATCAGGTAAGAGGACTTCTGATGGTGCATCTGTACGGCTGTTTAAGAAAAAATGTTTTATCCAAGGTTCTGATAGGAGTACACGGCATGAGTTTCAACCAAGTCAGTCTAAGCAGCAGAGTAGTGTTGTGGTTAGTGCTGGAGGTTTGATGGGTTGTTCTGGATGGCCGCTTTGTGTACATTGTGAGCATAGGCATCCTGGAGAGTGCCGTAAGTTGAAAAGTGGTTGTTTTAAGTGTGGTTCAAAGGAACACTTTCTGAGGGATTTCCCAAATAGAGTTGAAATGTCGCAGACTTAGAGTTCTGCATCTGTATCTGCGCCTACTAGAGGCCATGGTTGCAGTAGAGGTAATGCGAGACTGGTTGGGTAGCGAATTGTTGCTCATACTATTGCTTCATAGGTTGAGTCTGGAGGTCTAGCTCGGGTTTATGCTATTAGGGAACCGCGAGATCAAGATTCAAATGTCAAGATTGAGAGTATTTTTGCCTTGTAATCACTTCATTAATTTTCGTTGGTAGATTTAGGTTCTACGCCTTAGTAAATTAAGAGTGATTTAGCTTCAAAATTTGGGATTTATTAGGGAATTTATTATTAGCTAACTAGTATTACCTCCCGGCCTCTACTAATTAATTAATCGACCAGCACAAGTTTATCTCTCGACCTCACTTTCCTGACTGGATAAATCCACAAGTTTTTCAGTAAACTTATCTCTTGACCTCGTATATCCTAGATTACTTCCTAGGGTCGTCAATCCTAAGGTTTAAACACACATGAATTTATATCAACTAACTCTACTCGAAAAACCCTAATTCCTTCGTTAATCATTCCCACATCCGCTCGCTAGCCACTCATTGACTCAACAATCATATTTTCCACAATTAAATTAATCATTCAATAATGCAAATTAATGTAAAAGAGAAAGAGATAGAAATTGTTTGTTTGATGAACTTAATGTGCTCGAAATCGTGAAATCCTTTAACAGTGATTGAGATCTTGTCGGTTGCAAACAAGAAGAGAAATAAAATTGCGAAAATCTAAAATAACAATGACTTGGACTCAAATCTAATCCAAGCCGAAGAACACGAAATAAAACTATTTTAAAATAAAAATAAACCTAAACTAAAAACCTAAATCTACTAAACTAAAACCTAAAGATGGCTTGGCAAAAGCTCCCTAAGCTTTGCCTTAACTTAACTATTTATAGGTAGAGTTTAGTAGCCTTAATTAGGTCAAATACAAGCCTTAATCACATAAAATATGATTCGTGCAGACGGAAACACCCTTGCTTAATTTCTACCCAATGTCACACCTATGTTGCGACATAGACTAAGGCATGTCGTGACACACAACTTCGAGTGTAAAATTTTGAATTGGCTCTATTGTGTTTGCGATTCAGCTATCATTCCTGATGCTTTTAGATCTCAAAATAAGTATCCTACTCACTCAATTAAAGTGTTAAAACCACCTTAAGGTCGGTATTGACCCAATAGTTCAACTGAAGATCCTAGATTGCACTTGAGACTTTTCTTGGAGTTCTACTATTCTTTCAAACAGCAAGGTGTCCCTGAAGATGCCTTAAAACTCAAGTTGTTTCCCTATTATTTAAGAGATCGTGCTAGAACATGGCTCAACACTTTGCCATATGGAATAGCAGAATCATGGAATGATCTTTGTCAAAGATTCCTGTTGCAATATAACCCATGCAATATGAATGCTAAACTGAGTAATGACATAACATCGTTCAGGCAACTAGAGGATGAGACACTGTATGAAATGTGGGACAGGTTTAAGGACTTGGTTAGGAAATGTCCTATGCATGGATTTCAGTACCGGAGCCAAATGGAGATGTTCGACAATGGTTTGAATGCACAGACATGAATAGTGGTTGGATAAGTCCTACAATGAAACATATGAGATTTTGGAGAGAATCACTAATAACGATTATCAATACCCCACAAAAAGAGTTGGAACTTGTAGGAGAGTAGCTGGATCATTTGAATTGGATGTAATTACATCACTTACTGCTCATGTATCTTCTTTAGCCAACATGATAAAGACCATGTAGAAGCCTAGTAAGGTGAAAAAGCTGAAAGCAGCTGGGTTATCTTGTGTTTACTGTGGTAAAGATCACGTGTTTGAATAGTGTCCCTCAAACCCATCATCTTTCTACTATATGGGCAAATTCAATATGAACAACAACCCTTATTCCAACACATATAACCCTGGTTGGAAGCAACACCCAAATTTTAGGTGGAGCAATCAAGGAGCTGGAAATTCCAACACAGCTGTCAAACCCAATGCCATGAATTTCACATCTGGTGTCCATCAGTCTGTACCGCCTCAACAATGAGTTTAGCAGGGTCAGACATCATCTTCATCCTTATCTATTGAATCTCTATTGAAGGAGTATATGAACAAGAACAATTGTGTGATCTAGAGCAAAGTGTCATCTTTACGAGCTTTAGAGAACCAAGTAGGATAGATAGCTAATGCTTTGAACTCAAGAACACAAGGAACTTTGCTTAGTGATACCGAGAATGCAAGACCACATGGGAAAGAACATTGTAAAGAAAATACTCCTAGAAGTGGCATATAACTAGATAGAGTTGACAAGAGTGTTGTTGCTGAAACATCAAATTCAAAATCTGATAAAAGCAAAACTCTGAACAACAAAGAAGAGCACCAAAAATGAGAAAACTGACCAAGCAATGCCAAAGCAAATTTAGATAGCACTGCTAAACACAATGCCCGGGTAAAACAATCACTGCAACCTGAAGTTCGCCCACCCAACCATTTCCCTAATGATTTTAGAATCACAGACAAGACCAATAATTCAGGCAATTCTTGGATGTCCTTTTGCAACTTCACATCAATATACCTTTAGTGGAAGCCTTGGAACATTTCCGAATTATTTGATCTGTACAATGTTTAAATAAAAATATCTCATCCCAATAATATTGCTTGGCATCATGGAGAAATTTCCTTTGTCTTTTACTGTTGAGCTCAAGTGGCAGCAATCCACTTACTAGGAAATTGGCGATATTGGCATACCAAGGTAAAGCCATGGAAACCAGGAGTCGCTCATTTGGGAAATCCTCCTTAATGAGTTGAATATTGCCGTCTTCATTGCCTGCTTCAAGTCTCGACAAGTGATCAACCACTTGATTCTCTGTGCCTTTCCTATCTCAAATTTCAAGATCAAATTCTTGTAGCAGTAATATCCACCGAATTAACGTTGACTTGGCGTTTTTCTTGGTCACCAAATACTTAATTGCGGAATGATCCGTATAAACTGTAACTTTGGTGCCAACTAAATAGGATCTGAATTTGTTAAATGCAAATACCACAGCCAATAGTTCCTTCTCAGTAGTAGTGTAGTTCAACTGCATATCTGTTAGTGTCCGGCTTGCATAATAGATGGCATGAAACACTTTATCCTTCATTTGCCCAATCACTACTCCTACAGCGAAATCAGTAGCATTACACATAAGTTTAAAAGGTAATGTCCAGTCCGGTGCTATGATAATTGGTGCTGTTTGTAACACCTCTTACCCGCGTTCAACGCCGGAACCAGGTACGAGGCATTACCGGACTTAACTTGCTTAAACATACAACGTAAATTTCATTTCAACTTAAAATTTTTTCATTCATATTCATAACGTCCTTATTATGGGTCTACGAGACCCTAAACATACAATCGGAATGGTTCAGAACCAAACCGGAAACTTTTACGCACTTAGAAAATTTTTGCTTAAAATAGGGCTACACGCCCGTGTGAAATGGAACACGCCCGTGTGGGCAGGCCGTGTGGTCACACACGCCCATGTTCCCAGCCCGTGTGGATTTTATTTTCATTTCGAACCTACAGGGGTTTTTACACAGCCTAGCACACGCACTTGCCTATGGCGTGTCCCTCACACGGCCTAGACACGCCCGTGTCCTCACCCGTGTGTGAAAACCCTGGGTATTCTGTTTATGACGTCAGCAAACACTTAAGGTGCACACGGCCTAGTCACACGCCCGTGTGCTGGCCCGTGTGACGAATTGAATTTTTGCAAATTTGATGCAGGGGACACACGGCCTATTAACACACCCACGGGCAGGCCGTGTGTCACACATAGCCTAGACACACGCCCGTGTGTCTACCCGTGTGGACAATTAGAAGGCTATTTACCAAGCCTATTTCCACCCTGAAACAAACACACTTATACCACCACAAGCAACACATAACATAGCAAGAATACACTACGAAAAATCTCTAATTCATCATGCATGCACTTCACATTTTACTCGATCAATAGCATGAACTTGTACTTCATGAATATCATCATCATTTGATATATATATATATAAAACTTAATAAGTGTTGGCCAATTCCCAATGGCCATTTACAAAATGAATAAGTGGCAGACATAACCAACACTTTGGCTAACAAATATGACATAACAAAATGACCAAGTTCCTATACATGCCATACTCAAAATAAATCAACTTTACTATACCAAAAGAATAGTTGATAGTGTGATCCGAGCTCCGACGTTCTACGATCCCTGAGTTAGCTTGGCGATACTACAAGGAAAAGGGAAAAGAGAGGGGTAAGCATATAGCTTAGTAAGTTTGCATGAAATAAATAGCAACATTAAAACTTATAATAACATCCATTTATCTCATCGAATGATACACAAGTTCTCAAATACCTCAACATAACTTACTCATGTATTCTCTTACCAAATTACATATCACATATTGCATGCATTTCTCGTAAATTACTCATAGGTACCTGTAACACTTCATCACATAACTTTAGCACTTTTATACTATTTAAACATAGACTTAGCTCTTTGTCATCTTTACATAAACATAACTCTTTGTCATCTTTACTTAACTTAGCTCTTTGCCCGTTGAACTACTCGGAATGTCAAAGGATACACAATCTCATCATACATGTATCACGATGCCAATGCCATATCCCAGATATGGTCTTACATGGGGATCACCTCTTGACGCCGATGCCATATCCCAGATATGGTCTTCTACAGGATCTCATATCTCGATGTCGATGCCATATCCCAAATATGGTCTTATACGAGATCGTATATAGATGTCGATGCCATGTCCCAGACATGGTCTTACACGAGATCTTCCTTTGGTGTCGAGGCCATATCCCAGACATGGTCTTATACGGGACCTTCTTTATTCAGTGCCGATGCCATGTCCCAGATATGGTCTTATAAGGGACCTACATTCGGTGCCGATGCCATGTCCAGACATGGTCTTATACGGGACCTTCCTTATCTCATGTTGTGACATAGGTATCCTTGTTATTCCGAAATGTTCAACCGGGACCTTAACTTAACATATTCTCATCATATTCTCATCAAGCCTTCCTTAGTCGATTTTCATAGAAATGATATTCATTTGTCATAATATCAAGTAAATTTAAAATATAAAAACATTATGTAGCTTTAATTTCACACAAACTTACCTCGATACTCAAAATGTGTGTAGATATTCGATTTAGTCCACAACCTTGTTCTTGCCTCGGTTTCAGTCTAGGCTTCGTGTTTCTTGATCTATAATAGCAATTTCACTTGTTTAATACTGACATTGACTAAATTAACCCATGACTCATATTTTGGCAAAATTATGATTTTGCCCTTAAACTTTCACATAATTACACTTTGCCCCTAGGCTCGTAGAATGATTTTCATTCAATTTATTTGCATTTTAAGCCTAGCTGAACCATTTTCATAACTATAATAGCCCTCAATTTCCACTAATTCACTCATGTATGACCATTTTTATGACTTTTACAATTTAGTCCTTTTTATGCATTTTTCATGAAAATCACTTAGAAAAAGATGTTTATCATACATCAAACTTTCATATTCTTCCATAAATCATCAAAATACATGCATGTCATACATGGGTAAATTTTTGAACATAAACCCTAGCTCAAAATATAGCTAGAAATAGCTAAATCGAGCTACGAGGATCTCAAAAATACGAAGAACATTAAAAACGGGGCTAGAATGCACTTACTATCAAGCTTGGAAATTGAAGGAACCCTAGCTATGGTGCTCTTGTGATTTTCGGCCAAGCTTAGAGAAGATGGACACCATTTTTGACTTATTTTTCCCTTTTTAATTCATTAATTAACCAAATGACAAAAATGCCCTTGAGGCCCTTTCTTAAGATTTTTCCTTCCCATGTCTATTTTTGTCCATCTTGACATATATTGGTCTAATTGCTAAATAAGGACTTTTAATAATTTTTATAATGCTATTTCATACTTAAACCTTCTAGAATCTCATATTTTCTAATCTTGCAATTTAGTCCTAATAGACAAATTGATCACTAATTAATAAAATTTCCTCATGAAATTTTCACATAATCATGCAAGCATATCATAAGCCTCTTAAAAATCATAAAACACATATTTCTACTTCGGACTTGTGGTCTCCCAACCACTATTCTGACTAGGCCCTAAATCGGGCTGTTACACTGTTACCAGTTACTTTTTCAATTCCTCAAATGCTTACACACAAGGCTTATCAAAATTGAAAGCTCTATTATGTTCTAACAATGCACATAAGGGTTTGGATATCTTTTAAAAATCATTCATAAATCGTCGATAGAATCCTGTATGGCCAAGGAAACTTCGAATACCTTTAATTGTAGTGGGTAGTGGCAATTTCTCAATAACCTTAATCTTTGCTTTGTTTATGGAAATCCCTTGTTGTGAAATTTTATGTCCTAGAACAATGCCTTCACAGACCATGAAATTGCATTTTCCTAAATTTAGAACAAGGTTAGTTTCTTCACAATGACAAAGAAGTAGCTCCAGATTTTATAAACAACTCTCAAAAGTATCGCCAAACACCGAGAATTCATCCATAAAAACTTTCAAAAATTTCTCCACCATGTCCGAAAACATTGCAATCATGCAACACTGAAATTTTGCAGGGGCATTATACAATCCAAACAACATTCGTCTGAAAGCAAATGTTCCATAAGGACACATTAACGTCGTCTTCTCTTGGTCAGTGGGAGCTATGGCAATCTAGTTATACCCTTAATAACCATCCAAGAAGTAATAAAAGGCTTTCCCTGCTAATCTATCTAGCATTTGATCAATGAATGGAAAAGGAAAATGGTCCTTTCGAGTTTCTTTGTTAAGTTTTCGATAGTCTATGCAAAATCTCCATCCCGTAATAGTACGAGTTGGAATGAGCTCGTTGTTGTCATTGCTCACGATAGTGACAACCCCTTTCTTGGGTACACATTGAACAGGGCTCATCGATGAACTATAAAAAATAGGGTATATTATTCTAGCATCGAGCCATTTGATAATCTCCTACTTGACGACTACCTTCATAATGAGGTTCAGTCTTCTCTACTGCTTAATAGAATTGCCATTGCAATCCTTGAATAAAATCTTATGCACGTAGATGGTAGGACTGATTCCCTTGATATCATCACTTGTACACCCCAGTGCCTTCTTAGATCTCTTCAAGACTTCTAACAATTTAGCCTCTTGATTAAATGTTAACTCTATAGAGATGACTACTGGCAAAGTGTTGTTGTCTCCCAAGTAGCCGTACTTTAAATGTAGTGGCAAAAGCTTTAACTCCAAAGTAGAAGGGTCCTCTATGAAAGGTCGAGGAGGCTTAAAAGAACGATCTGATAAATCTAAAGATTCAAAACTCATCATTGATCTATTATCAAGTTACTTGGTCTCCATCAATTCACCACGTTCTTCAATTATTTCCACTTCAGGTAACTTAAATAGGTCTACTTCATTGTCATAATTGTTGTGACAAAATTTTGTCAATTCTTTCTCTACTACTGTGTCTATAAACCCAATTGCGTGACATTCTTCATTGTCATCTACACACTTCATAGCATCGAAAACATTAAAAGTTATTTATTGGTCATTAACCCTCATTGTTAATTCACCTTTCTGCACATCAATTAATGTTCTACCAGTGGCTAGAAAAGGTCTTCCAAGAATAATTGGTACCTTTTTATTAGCTTCACATTCTAGAATAATAAAATCTGCTGGAAAAATAAATTTGTCAACTCTTACCAACACATCTTCAATTTTACCTTTTAGATGTGCATAAGAGCAATCAACTAGCTACAGCGTTACTGTTGTGGGTCTTGCCTTTCCAATTCCTAGCTTCCTAAAAACAGACATAGGCATTAAATTTATACTTGCACCTAAATCACATAATGCTTTGCCTACATAATGATTTTCGATTGAGTAAGGAATAGTAAAACTCCCTGGGTCCTTCAGTTTTAGTGGCAATTTGTTCATCAACATTGCTATGTACCCTTCAGCTTTAGACTGCTCTTCTACTGGTTCTGAATTCTTGTTATGTGTGAAATCTAAGCTATCTTCTTTAACAGTGGCATCATTAACAACTCTAGGTAAGTAAGAACCACTTCTGAGTGTAATGGCTTTGCAATGCTCCTTCCCTTGAGATCTTGAATTTTTAGTATCACTCGAAAATGCTCCTTGCGGTCTTAAGCTTAATGCATTGGCAATTTGTCCCACTAATTTTCTAAAGCTCTTAGAGATGTAACTTAACTCTGAATTACAACATCATTCTTGGCCATGTATTCCTTTAACAATGCTTCCATAGATGAAGAAGATTATGCTAAACTTTGCTGAACATTTTTTTATGGCATGGCTTGATTATATCCAAGTGGTGTACTTCTGACATTCTGTCGAACAACATTACTGGAATTTCCTACCCCTTGATTACTCAAATTGAAATTAGGATGTTGTTTCCATATTGGATTATATGTATTGGAATATGGGTTATTATTTTGATTGAAATTTCCCATGTAATATACTAAGGCTGGGTTCGATGGGCATTTATTAAATACATGATCTTCTCCACAATAAACACATGTTAGCTCGGTTGCTTTCATTTTTTACATTACAGCTGGTCTCTTCATTGTTTTAATCATATTAGTTAGGGATGATACCTGAGCTGTTAATGAAGTGATCGCATCAAGCTCCATAGCTTCAACAACTCTTCTACTAGTCCCTACTCTTATAGTTAGATATTGATAATCATTGTTGGCTATCCTTTCCAGAACCTCATATGCCTCATTATAAGATTTATCCAGCAAAGTGCCATTGGCAGATGCATCAATTACCATTCTTGTATGTGCATTTAATCCATTGTAAAACATTTCTATCTGCATCCAGTCTTGGAAACCATGCATCGAGCATTTTTTAATTAATTCTTTGAATCACTCCCAAGCTTCATATAATATCTTATCCTCAGATTGTCGAAAAGAGGTAATATCATTCCTTAATTTGACATTCATATTTGGAGGATTGTACCTTAACAAAAACCTCTAAAAAAGTTCATTCTAAGATGCCACTGTTCCTGACGGTAAAGCATTCAACCATGCTCTGTCACGATCTCGCAATGGATAAGGAAATAGCTTGAGTCTCAGGGCATCTTCAGGAACACCCTGTTGCCTGAATGACTCATAGACCTCCAAAAAGAGTCTTAAATGCAGCCATGGATCTTCAGTAGGTAATCCATTAAACTGTCCTACTGTTTGTAGCATTTGAAACATCACTGGTTTCAACTCAAAATGCTAAGCTTGAATACGTGACCTGACAATTCCTAGATTCAAATCATCCAAGATTGGTACTACATGTTCTTTAATGGGTTTGTCTCTATCATCTATCACACGAAGAATATCAGCATCCCTACCATTCGGATGTAATAGATCTTCTCTGCATAGATCATTTCCAATCCTTGCTATTTCTTGCAATTTTTTTCTCCTTCTCCTCAAAGTTCTCTCAATTTTTTGGGCAAAAGAATACTTTTCGTTCTCGGGAATACCTCTACTCATAAACTAGCAACAAACCTAAAATAGAATAAAAAACAACTAAGTAAGCTAAAACTAACAAAATTAAATAGATAATAACAACCAAATTTCACCAAGTTGCCGATCCCTGGCAATGGCACCAAAAACTTGTCGCGTGTGAATATGTAATGCGAATGTGCAAGTATACACGTCAAATCAAGTAATAAAGTGATAAGTGAGATCGTCTCCACAGGGATAAGAATGGATTAAAATGGTTGAGTTATCACTATGAACTATACTAATTAAGCTATAGCAAAATGAGCAAAATAACAATTTGATGAGGAGTATTAATGTATGAAATATTAAGATCAATTACTGAATAAATTGCTGTGGCAAATCTATGAGACAAAGTTGGGAGGATTTATGCTGTAGAAAGGGAAGGTTGGAATTACTCAGATTATATCTTTATAACATATAATGCCATGGCAAAACCTTAACCAAAATACTGTTCAGAGTATAACTACTGCAGTCTACTTCTTTCAAGAGATAGACTTTAAGCTACCATTCCAAGACTTTGTATGTCTACAAGTCTCAAGAATGATACCTAACACTATCCTTCCTTTCTCTGTACAGAACGCAGCTCTATGTCTAGAGTGCTACGAGTATTTGTTTGAGTACTTGCTTGTATCATTCGATTACGATCCAACTCACTTAACCTTTTCAAAATTAAATCAAGTCTAAGAACATGCCATGCATTCATCTATGTCTAGAGCTTGCATGCATGTATTTAAGATAACTTAAATCGAATGAAATAGTAGACCTAATCAAGATAATATCATGGTTATTAAAAGTAATAAAAATTCATCTAGTAATTCCAATCTGATGAGATTAGCTCATGGGTTGGGAATTAAAATCCAAAATATCAACATTATTCAACATTATCATCCATAGTTTAAAAAATAAAGAAATCAATTAATAGAATGAAGGTAGAATTGCAGGAAGCTTTCACCACTCCAGCTTTAACTCCGATGCTACCAAATCTTGCAAGACCCAAGGTTGAATGTGTTGTCCCCTTCCTTGCATTTTTGCTCTCTTCTTAAGCTGCTACCCTCTTCCCTTTTTTTCTGAAATTTCCACGAGATTTTTTCTGGAGAGAAAAAAACTCCTCTTCTTCTCTTTCTCTTTCTTCTTTTATAGGGTAGGTCCTACTTCTCTCAACTCACACATTTTCTCCCTCTTTTTTACGTGAATTTATCTGGTACACGTACAGCTGGCTGAGAGTGACAAGGACTGAATGTTGTGTCAGCATCTTCCTGGAATTGCCATGGCATTTTTGTTGGCAATCTGTCCAACCTTTTGCCATGGCAATATTTCAATTCCTTCATTTCCTTCCTCCCTTTTCTCATTCTCTTTGTCCTTCTTGCACCTGCTGCTTACAACAACCAATTCCTTTCTTCCCAACAATAAAAGTAACATATAATAACATTCAAGGCACAATCCAAGCTTTATTATGCAATATTCTAATAATAACCTAGAAATGCAAATATATCCACTTAAGTACAGGAAATTCATCAAGTTTAGAGGCTTGAGATATAACTCTTGTCAAGAGTTATCAGTGGACACATCAAAACAACCTTAGCACAGTAAGGCACCCACCTCCTCTGCCAAACACTTTCCCACAAGAGAAGCCTCACCATATCAGAGCACTTTTAAAAAAAAGTATTGCAATCGTTAAAGCAAATGGAGCGGCGAATGTCCCTATTTGAGATTCAAAAATTTGAACTTGCTGAAGAGATGAAAAAGGCCCAGGAACAGCAGGCATGCTACTGGTCCTATGTGAGGGACAGAGATGTTACTCTAAAACGGTACTTGCAGAAGAACTTCACCAAGCCTATGCTTGACTTCCCAAATTTCCCTAAAGCTTTGCTACCATTTTCCAAGGCTAAGGAGGAACAAGTTGAAATCCAATATAACAAGGCCGAATTAGCGAACATGAGAGCTACTCATGACATAGTGAAAGCAGCTTAGGAGGAGCCTGAGAAAACAAAATCTCTTAATATTAAGAGTGACGAAGATGAGTAAAATGAACCCACACCTACCGCTAAAGCCACCGAGAAGGGCAAAAAAATTGTTCCACCCACACCACCTGAAGCCATGACTGCCTAAGACCATGAAATTGATTGCATCATTAATGAGATCACTGAGTCTGATAAAGAAGGGAAGGATGTGCTACTACATTCAATGAAAAGGAAGCTACGTTATAAGCACAGTGCATGCAAATCCACCTGCAGACAATAAAGAAATAATTACCAACATCTAAGTTAGGGGTGTTCCCTTCCTCTTATATATTCATGCATTCATATAGATATAGTTTACTATGACATTTTTTGTATATATATATATTCCTACATTCATATTACATAGATGTTCATGCATTGAGGACAATGAATCCCTTAGATTTGGGGGTGTATTGAGCATTTAGGATACATCATGTATTTAGTAAGCACGCTCATTTTAGTATAGGCATTCTAGTATAGCCAAATTTGTTTTGGCACATAACTGCCAAGAACTGGTTAGACTATTATAAGTATAATTTTTACTTGTGATGTTCGATGATGAGCTTAATTCTTCAATAAACCTAGAACATGTGACAGTGGATTAGATGAATTTAGTTTAGGTTAGGTTGCTTGAGAATCAAATCCTAAAAACGAGATATCCTAACCTCAATTACAATTGGACTATAGTGAGTTTCTTTTAATGAATTTAGAGATTTTTAAAGCTAAACTTAGTAAAATTGCTAAATCATTACTTAAAGAATTACAAGTAGACACTCCAATGCTTAGAATTGCCAAATAGGCCAGCAACACTTTGTTTGCTCCATCGTGCTGTAGGCTGGAAAAGCGAGCTTAAGCAAGAGTGTGTCATAAAGAAAAAGGACAATTAGGGGCACTCCAGTGTAGTAATAGGCTGAGTAGCTAAGGAGGTAGTTGTTTGCTTCATCTATCTTCTAAGTTAAAAGCCTTAGCTTCATAAGTGAATTCCATTCAAATCGTGACATGACTGAGTACCCGGTAATTCAGTGTATGCTCTATTTTAATTGTCGAGTCAAAGAATTGTGTGACGAGCTGAGCTCCTATTACTGCTTAAAAAAACCGAGTTTAGATAAAAGACGAGCTAAGTAAATTAGGAGATACTAGCTATAGCCAAAATAAACAAATGTGCACTTAGGATTTTTTTTGGTGAGATTCTCTGCACTACTTTTGCTAAGTAAACCTTTGAAACTTGAACAAGTGTTTAGACAAAAAAGATTGCTGAGAACTGATGTATAAATTGTTCTTCGAATGGACTGGCAGTACAAGGTGGTTATGTATAATGACAATTTTTACATTCATGCATTCATGCATATTTACTTGAGGGCAAGCAATGATTCAGGTTTGGGGCTGTGATAACTCTTGAAAAGAGTTATAATTCATGCTTTTAGACTTAGTTAACTGCTTGTACTTAAGTAAAATTAGTTTCATTTTTAGGTAATTGCGTGATTATTTTTAGTTAATCGAGCATTGCATGTAAAGACTTAGGATGGTGATTACTTTAGTGCATCTATACTTTTAATTGTAGGTGGAAAGGCTTTGTGGTGGTTGAATGACAGGTTTGAAGAAGAAAGATAGCAAAGGATGGAGATTTTTTGATGCATTATGAGAGATTTCCATGGCAATGCTGGTGAAGAAAACGACAACCCCCCAGTCAGAAATGAGAGCACTCAGTTGCTGGTCCCCCCACATGCACGTGTAATGGAAAATATCCACCTCAAAATTAGGGAAAAAGCAATCATTGGCTGACGACTTTTACCCTAAAGAAGGACTCAAGTATAAAAGAAAAAAAAGAAGAAAAAAAGGGGAATGGGAGAAAAATAATTGGCGGCCACAAGAGAGGTTTGCCATTAATACGAACTGAAGGTACGACTGATTACAAATACGAAGCTTCGATAGAGGTCTCTTTGTGACAAGGAGGATAATTTGAGCATCTGGGAGCTTGGGTGAAGATGCGCACCAGACGCCAAGTTGGGGAATTCATGTTCTGAACCCAGATTTCTTCCTCTGCAATTTGTTCTAAATCTGTTGATTTAAACTGTTATTTTGGGATGTTGATAATATCAAAATACTTGAATTTGCATAGCCCAGTCATGAGCTAACTTAGCACAGTTGCGGAATACTTTTGATGATGTTTTAACTCTAATGAATGTTTATGGATGAATATGATTCAGTTTACTGCTTTACCCAATGTTTATTTCTGTTTATATGCTTATTAGGGTATTGATAAATGCTTGATAAGTTTGAAAGTAGCTTAATATCGATAGAGTTAGGTTGCTTGGACCAAAATTGGGTAATAGAAGAGAGCGTTGAGTGAAATGCTCGTGTAAACTCTAGACATAGAGCTTTACCTTATACAATTTAGAGGATTGTGCTTCAGTCATGGTTGCTAATTCTTAGCCTATAGATGTATAGTGTCTTAAGAGTGAGCAGCTTTAGGTCTTACTTTTGACAGAGGTAGACCATGTTAGTACCCAATCAAGCAGTAGGTTACCGTATTTTTGTCATGGCATTATTCCTGGGTTATAACTAATTCATTAGTAATCCCAGTCTTTTCAATCAATATTCCAATCTTACTAGAATCCTTAGCGCTTTTATTCGATTTGTTGTAATTGTAGTCTACGATAGTACATTTTATTACTTTCATTTTTAGTGTATTAATTGCATTTTTATTTCTCAAAATGTCAATCAATTCATTTATCTTTTCTACTCAATTGTGATAATTTAGACAAAGAATACTAATCCAATCCTCGTGGGAACGATTGATAACTCTTAAAAAGAGTTATATTTCAGGCCTCTAAACTGAAGTATTTGCTTGTAATTAAGAAAATATGTTTGCATCTTATACTTATTACTAGAGCATTACATACTAAAGCTTGGATTGTGTTTTAACTATAAATTTATGTTACTTTTAATTGTTAGAAAAGAGGTTTGGTAGTCTTTGGTAGTAGGTACAGGTAGGATGAAAGAGGTAAGAAGAAGGAAAGAGGAAGAGGAAAAGAGAATGAAGGAAGTGAAACATTGCCATGGAAAATAGTGGGATAGATTGCCAATAGAAATGCCATGGTAATTCCGGGAATATGAAGCAGCACTCGATCCACGTCCCTCTCAGCCAGCTATACATGTACTAGATAAATCACCCTGAAAAAGAGGAGCACAATATATGTGCTGAGAGGGATGGGTTTACCCTATAAAAGGAGGAAAGAGAAGAGAAGAAGGACACACAGATTGTGAGGAAAAAAAAAGAAAGAGAAAAGTTTCTCTCTCTGCAATAGAATCCTGTGGGAAAATTGTGTGGAAAATTTAAAAGAGAAGAAGAGGGTAGCAGCTAAAAAGAATAGATCATATACGCGAAAAGGGGAAGAGAAATCTGCCTTGGGTTTTGTGTAACAAGAACTTCCTGCAGTCTGCCTTTGTTCCATTTTTCTTGGTTTTAATTTCTGTGATTCGTAAACTTGTAGAATGTTGATGAATGATTTAATTTTGGATTTCATTGCCCAACCCATGAGCTAATTTTCTTTGGGTTGGAATTATTTGGGTGAATATTGAATTATCTGTAATGCCCATGATATGATTTTGATTAGAGTTACTATTTCATTCGATTCTTGTTTATTTGGAATGCATGCATGCAAGCTCTAGACATAGTTAACTGCGTGTTATGTTCTTAGATGGATTTGAATCTGAAAGGATTAAATACATTAGATTATTAATCGATTGATACAGGCGAGTACTCGAAAGAATATTTGCAGCACTCTAGACATAAAAGGTACGATTTATATATGTCAAGAACGTTAGTGTGGTTATCATTCATGAGTCTTGTAGACATACAGAGACTCAGAATAATAACTAAAGTCTACCTCTCGAAAGAAATAGATTGCAGTAGTAATTTTCTGGGCAGTAGTTTAGTCAAATTTTGCATGGCATTATTATGTTATGAAAATATTTCCCTGACTAATTCAAACCTTTATCAATCAACAACAAAAATACTCTTTACTTTTTCTTTGTGAATTGCCACGACATTTAGATTGTTTTGTCATTTATCAGTTATAATTGATATTAATAGTTCATTCATTCATTCCCTTCACCAATTTATACTTTGTTTCTTTTGCATAAATTCATTAGTTAAATCTACAGTAATATTTACCAATTCTAATCAATTTCTGATCCCTGTGGAGACGATACTCACTCATCAGTATATTACTTGGATCAACGTGTACACTTGCACATTTTCATTACACATTTACAAGCAACAACGATACTCACTCATCACTTTATTACTTGATTCAAGGTGTATACTTGCACAATTCGCACATCATATTTGTAACAGCCCGATTTTGGGGTTAGTCGGAACAGTGGTTTTGAAACACCCCACACCCGGCCCACGAGCCTGGACCGGATCTGGTATGTTCCTTAAGTAAACTGGTTACAAAATTCTTTTATTACCAGAGGAAAACTTGTGCGATTTTTAAAAACTATTGTTTTGGGTTGGGCTTGAGTTAAAAACCCATTGATCTTATTTTAAAGTCCAATTAATTAAGATGAAAAAAACAATTAGGGTTTATTTTTAAAGAAATAAATTTTACTTAACTTTAATTGAAAATAATTCGTAACATAGTAATTAAAAATAAAAGTAAAGAAATGTAACTTATGGCCTTATTACATCAAGTAAAATCCCAAAATAAAATTAAAATACTTAAATAAATTTAAATATCCATATTGAATAAAACTTCATGTCGTGAGAGCATGGCCATCCCTAAGCTACTACTGAACCCGGTCCATTATTGATCGTCACTGAAAAATAGTCCCACAACGGGGGTGAGTCAATGAGACTCATTGTGTACACAACACTAAAATTCAATAGATCGAGCATACATTTTTCATATCCAATACTTATTCATATAATAGATAAAAATGATGATGCAACCCAAACCCAAACCTAGGTGCCATCCGCTACACATCCCCGTACCAACCTGCACACCGTGGGGACTACTAAGTCAACCCTCCATCCGCTACACACCATCGAAGGCGCTTCTTTGCGATCGACGTGCTCATCGCCCATATAAAATTTTGTGGCATAGCCACTGATAATTGTGTCATGAGACACCACATTCGATAATGTAACCGAAGTTACCACATTCGATAATGTGACCAAAGTCACCACATTCGAGATAGTGAGACCGTAGTCATCACATTCACTTCCCCTTTTTCATATATCCCGAATGACCCATATTATTCATATCATGCATATCATACTTAAATTCTCATTCTTATAAATTTTCACATGTTATAAATAACATATTTCATAATCCTAGTGGAAGTAGGAAATGTACCTGAGTACTTTGTACCATATTATGGTACCTTAGCCACATTCTTATAAACATGCATATTTTACATATTACCATCAATCTTATTAAAAGTTAGTGTGGGGTACACACCTGATTCGTTTAACGAAGTCCTTGAAATCTCGAAGAACCGATCTACTGATTTGGATCCTTAACTCCTATATTCGGCCAATCATTTAAACACATTAATAAACCTTTTTGGCTTTAAAACCAAATCCTAGTAGGATTTGTTTCATCAAAAACCTACCTTGTTGCCGATTGACTTAAGAATCAAGTCCCAAAACTTTGTTGTATTCCTTCTTGCATTCGGCCAACATTAAAACACATCATAGGTTAGTTTCGGCTTTTGGGAATAAATCCAAATACTTAAAATAGGCTTTGGCCGAATGTCTTAAACACATACCTTTGTGATCTCAAATCCCGAAAAGTATCCTTGCTTTCCTAGGGATGTCGAAATTCCTATAATCACATGTTAGGTTTAATCTAACATTAAAACTTAAAACAAGACCTTTGGATCTTATAGTTTCTTACCTTAGATCCCGAAATATTCCTTCTTGTAGTCGACAGTTGTAGAAACCCGAGAGATCCCCTTAATACTTCAGTCGACTACTTCCTTGCTTAGATTCACAGGGAGATTCGGCTATGGCTTCTAATGGAGAGGAAAATATTCGGCTAGGTTCCAACAATTACCTAATTTCGGCTTGACAAAAGAAAAGAAAGCAAAGAAGAGAAGAGAGCACTAAGAATTCGGCAGAGAAAGGAGGAAGTAAAAATTGATGAGTAGCCCTCCTTCCTTTTATAGCCAAAATTATCATCTAAGGAGTCCCTTACTTGGCCACCACTCCTCTATCTGATAACTTTATCCTTTAATTATCATAAATAAAAGAGTTTAAATCCAACATTTATCTCTTCATAATAATCCAATTTAAAAATCCTTTATCACCCTTTTTAATCGAATATTTATGAAAATAAAACACCTCCTTTCTAGAAGCTTGTGCCATCCACCTCAGTGTTCTGGAAGAAAAAATAAAACCTCCTTTATTTGCTTCCCAAGTGACTCGAACTCAGGCCCATTCCTCTTGCATATGGCGCCATTTCCATAGGCCCTAAGTGGCATCTTCTGGACCACTTTTCCAAGCTTTGTTTATGTGTCAAATTCCACAAACTTTTTCTTTTAAGGCCACCTTGCCTTAATTTCCCCTTTAAAACCTTAAAACTCGTCATTTCTAGGTCATTTCTAAGTTTCCAAAAATTTTCGTTCGCTCAGTAAACTTGACATTTTCTTACATTTCCAAGTTTCCAGAAATGTTCACTTTCCTATTTTGAATCATTTACAAATCATTTCCACCCATTTTCATACATTTTCAGGTTTCCAAAAATGTTCATTTCTAACTCATTTTCATTCATTTCCGGGTTTCCAAAAATATTCAAAATTTATTCTTAGTACATAAAACATGTCACTTCGTAGAACTAAACCGAAAATGCATAGGCCCTTTCCAGGATGTTACAGTTCTACCCCCTTAAAAAAAAAATTCGTCCTCGAAATTTCCTAACTAAAATAATTGAAGGTATTGCTGTCGCATCGTCTCTTCTGGTTCCCACGAAGCTTCCTCCGATCCATGGTTGCGCCATAACACTTTGACTAGAGGAACTGACTTCCTACGTAGCACTTTCACATCACGTTCCAATATTTGAATCGGCTCTTCCTCATACGATAAGTCTGGCCTTAGCTCTACTTCTTCGACAGGTACCACATGAGACGGATCCGATCGGTAACGACGTAGCATGGATACATGGAATACGTCGTGCATCTGCCGCAACTCTGGTGGCAACTCCAATTGGTATGCCACTGCTCCAACTCGCTTCAGTACTCGATAGGGCCCTATAAACCTTGGGCTTAACTTCCCCTTGCGACCAAACCTCATTACCTTTTTCCAAGGCGATACTTTTAGAAACACTTGGTCTCCCACTTCAAACTCTATTTCCTTCCGCTTAAGGTCTGCGCAGACGACTTACGCCTATCGAGGCTTCCTTTAACCGTGCTCGAATCATCTCAACCTTCTCTTGATTTGACCACTAACTCGGACCAAAAACTCGACGTTGTCCTAACTCACCCAACAAGTAGGAGTTCGACACTTCCGACCATACAATGCTTCATATGGTGCCATCCGAATGCTAGCCCGATAGTCGTTGTTGTTGTAGGCGAACTCGGCTAAAGGCAAATAGTCTTCCCAACTTCCTCGTAAATCCATCACACGACCTCTCAACATATCCTCCAACACTTGTATAACTCGCGTTGGATCGCCTGTCCGATTGTGGATGAAAAGCCGTAGTGAAGTCCAACTTAGTGCCTAAAGCTTGATGAAGTGCCCTCTAGAACCGAGACGTGAACCTTGGGTCTCTATCGGAGATGATCGATACTGGTACTCCATGTAACCTCATAATTTCCGCCACATATAACTTGGCCAACTTCTGAAGAGAATAGTCTACTCTTACCGGAATGAAATGCGCGGACTTGGTCAAACGGTCCACTATTACTCATACCGAGTCCTTCTTAGTAGGCGTAAGGGGAAGCCCACTAACGAAGTCCATGGCAATTCTCTCCCACTTCCATTGGGGAATCTCGATTGGTTGAAGCAATCCCGATGGAACTTGGTGTTCACCTTAACTTGCGACCACGTCGGACATTTTCCCACGAATTTAGTAACTTCCCGTTTAAGATCAGACCACCAAAATTGTTCCCTTAGATCTCTGTACAGCTTAATACCTCCGGGATGCATAGCATAAGGGCTACTATGCGCCTCCCGAAGAATCCTTTGTCTTAACTCCTCGTCTCTCGGCATACAGACTTTACCCTTGTAGCACAATACTCCTTCATCATTGATGCCATAGTCCTTTAATTCTCCATTCTGTACTTGCTGAAACTTAGCACTTAGGTCCTTATCAGCCAACTGTCCCCTTTTCACCTCATTCAGCCATGTGGGCTTGATTTGTAATTCTGCCAACAGGCTTCCATCATCATATAAACTCAAGTGAGCGAATGTAGCCCTTAGATCCGACACAACCTTCCGACTTAGGGCATCAGCTACCACATTCGCCTTACCCGGATGATATTCTATCGAACAGTCGTAGTCCTTCAACAACTCCACCCACCTTCGTTGCCTCAAGTTCAACTCCTTCTGAGTCAACAGATACTTAAGGCTCTTGTGGTCTGTATAGATCACTGACCTTTCTCCATAGAGGTAGTGCCTCCAAACCTTAAGGGTGAAAACCACTGCTGCCAACTCTAAGTCATGAGTTGGGTAGTTAACCTCATGAGGCCTTAGTTGCCGAGACGCATAAGCGACTACTTTTCCTTCTTGCATTAGCACACATCCTAATCCCGTATGCGAAGCGTCACAGTACACCACAAAATCCTTCCCAGCCTCTGGCTAAATTAACACTGGAGCCTCCGTCAACACCTTCTTAAGGTTGTCAAAGCTCTTCTGTTGCTTATTAGACCATTCAAAGGGTACTTCCTTCCTTAGTAACTTTGTCAAAGACGCGGCTATTGACAAGAACCCTTCCACAAACCTTCTGTAATAGCCTGCCAAACCTAAGAAACTTCGGATCTCAGCCACGGACCTAGGTGGTTTCCAATCTAACACTGCCTCGATCTTCCTAGGATCCACTCTTATTCCTTCTGCGGATACCACATGCCCTAAGAATGCCACCTCCTTAAGCCAAAATTCACACTTGCTGAATTTGGCATAGAGCTTCTTCTCCCTTAATACTTGCAATACCACTCGGAGATGTTCATCATGCTCCTCTTTAGACTTAGAATACACCAAAATATCGTCGATGAACACAACAAAGAACCTATCCAATTAGGGTTGAAAAACTCGGTTCATCATATCCATGAACGCGGCTGGAGCGTTTGTCAATCCAAACGGCATCACCACAAACTCATAATGGCCATATCTTGTCCTAAAAGCGGTCTTATGGATATCTGCCTCATTCACCTTCAACTGGTGATATCCCGACCTTAAGTCTATCTTTGAGAATACTGCGGCCCCCTTCAGCTGATCGAACAAGTCATCGATCCTTGGCAAAGGATACTTGTTCTTGATGGTCAGCTTATTCAACTGACGGTAATCTATGCACATACGCATAGTTCCGTCCTTCTTCTTTACAAATGTAAATCGGTGCTCCCCATGGAGACACACTGGGTCGTATGAACCCACGATCCAACAATTCTTGGATTTGAGCCTTGAGCTCAACTAACTCCTTTGGCGCCATTCGGTATGGAGCGATTGACACAGGAGCTGTTCCTGGCAGCAAGTCTATTCCAAATTCCACCTCCCTATCTGGGGGTATTCTGTAATTCTTCCGAAATACATCTTCAAAGTCTCTTACGCTTCTAACTCCACCGACACCTTCTTCCTTTCCACCCAACGCACTTACGAAGGCTAAGAACGCCTTGCACCCTTTCTTAACCATTTTCTCACCTTCAACGCCGAAACTACGTTGGACAGTAGTTTCTTCTCTCTCCGATCATTACTACTACTTCAACCTCTGGGGTCCTTAGTTCCATTCATTTAGTTGCACAATCCAACACGGCTCGGTGCTCTACTAGCCATCCATTCCAAGTATAAGTTCAAACTCCCGAAGGTAGTTCCATTAAGTCACCCAGAAAGTTCACTCCACCGAATCTCTGGGGTACATTCCGAAAGATCTTATCCACCACTACGCTTTGGCCTAATGGGCTTACTACGCTTATCTCCCTATCGAAAAGTTCGAGTCTAGGCCTAGTGTTTCCACTACACTACATGCGACATATGAATGGGTCGAGCCCACATCAATTAAGGCATAATAAGGCTTGCCATAAATAAGGAACGTACCGGTTATAACATCCGGTGCATCTCCGTCCTCCCTACGGTGAACCGCATAAACCAAACCCGGTTGCCTTGCCTCAAAGATTAGCGGTGCCTGCGCCTGTGCTCCACGTCCTCTACCGGCACCGCTACCTCGACACTCAAACCACGACCTCGTTGAGGTTGCTTTGTCCTCCTCTACCAACCCGACTAACATTCTCGAGTGGCTGGTCGACTTTCATCTGGTTTCTTAGGACAATCCTTGAGCATATGGTCCTTGGACCCACACCAAAAACATCCTCCCGTCTTTTTCCAGCACTCCCCTAAGTGCTTCTTCCCACAATGTTCACAAGGACGACATCGCCATCCTGCACTGGCTTTGCGATTTTGCGCCCATCAACTCCAGTCCTCTTTTGAGCCTTCCCGGATGATCCAAAACCTCTTTTGGGCCTATTTCGATCCACGATGCGCTTTGTAGAATCCTTGATTCCTTCACCCACTTTGGCCTTTTCTACCAAAGCGAAAACTCCCGCTCTCGATGCGGTGCTATCAACGATCTCGAGATCATCCCTTAGCCCGTCCTCAAAATGACACACGAGCTCATGCTCGGTTGCCACTACTCCTCGAGCATATCGGCTCAACCTCGTGAATTCACCCTCATACTCCGCCACGGACTTGTTCCCTTGAACCACTTCTAAAATGCCTTCCTTTGCTCATCGGTATACCTGGTTCCCACATACTTCTTCCTCAAATGCTTCCTTAACATATTCCCGTGTCGATCCTCAGCCGTGGCACCATCCCGAATAGTTAACCACCACTGATACGCTTCATCGCGTAACAGTGCCTCCATCCCTTTCAACTTTTCCTCAGGGGTCAGATCCTTGACCCGATCTAACGGGTTCTGACACCGTCATCCTTCCTCTACCTCGTCCACGACGACCACGTCCTCTAGAGCTCATTTCTAACGTCGTAATCTGATTAAGAAGTTTTATGAATTAGATTTTCTTTCACTTGTTTACCCGCGAAGAAGTTTTATTAAAAAGAATTTAGGAGTGGTTCTTTCGTATTCATACATGCACACAGTCTTTCCATTCATTCATACACCCATCAAACAATTATGAACTTTCGTTCATTCAGAGAAAGGTTGTAGTTTTCATTGTTATTGTTTCTCCACTACCCAGGAGTATTTTCGTAATTTTGTCCTACAGGGGTATTTTCGAATTTTTTTTCCAAAAGAAAGAGTTCTTGGGTGATTTCGTCACAAATTATTTTGGTATTTTTAAATTCTGGGGTATTTTGAAAAATTTTGAAATCCAGGGGTATTTCGGTGATTTTGGACCTCGAGGGTATTTTGGTAATTTTTTTTTCCAAGCCGGGGTAAATTTGTAAAATCTTATAAATCAGGGATATTTCAAAGGTTGCAAAACTTTGAGGGTTCTTTTTTAGAATTGTACTTTTCAAAACGGTGATGTTGCAAAAATTTTGGAAATCAGGGTCATTTTGGTAATTTTATAAGTTAGGGGCATTTTTGTATAAATCAGAAATCTTTCGGAAAATTTTGTAAAGATGGTTTTCATGAATTTAGAAGAAAGTTTTAAGAGTTCTAAAATTAGGGTTTTGTTGTTTTTATGGAAACACGGCTAGTTCCCTTTCGGGTTTTAATCATTGTGTTTAGCCTATGACCGAGCCCTCTTGGTCAGGGTGAACCAAAGCTACGCACCAGGCAGGATTCGAGTGGAGAGGAGGTGAGTCACGCGGACTGCTTAAATACCAAGCTCCCACCGAAACCATTCCTAGACATGCGCACAGAGGTTGCCACACCTACTGAGCCCTCTGGGTTAGGGTGAACCGAAGCTACGCACTGCAGGGATTCTGCGAAGAGAAGGTGAGTCACTAGGGCTCGCTTAAATACCGTGCTCTTTCGGATCCAATCCTAGACATGCGCATGTGGGTTACCACACCCTAACTTAGTGACTTAGCCATGGGTTTGTTTAACGTTCCTTAAGTCTTATGTGTTTGTGTTTGAGTAGACTAGTCCTAGGGTTCAAGTTCCTATCATGCTATTCTACGTTCCATTCCTTTTCTACCCTTCTAATATTCATTACACATAATCACACAAATGGTTAGGGGTACTTACACGTGGATCATGGTCGGAGACTTAGGAGCCATGCCGAAAACCTGTTTATTTCATAAAATCCTTTCAAAAAGCTTACTTGGCTCGATTTGAAAATGTTTTGGGCCTTAGCCCACAGTAGGAGAGTTTAAAACTAGGCTCGATACAAAATCTGAAACACCCCACACCCGGCCCACGAGCCCGGGCCGGATCTGTATGTTCCTTAAGTAAATCGGTTACAAAATTCTTTTATTACGGAGGAAAACTTGTGCGATTTTTAAAAACTATTGTTTTGGGTTGGGCTTGAGTTAAAACCCATTGATCTTATTTTAAAGTCCAATTAATTAAGATGAAAAAAACAATTAGGGTTTAATTTTAAAGAAATAAATTTTACTTAACTTTAATTGAAAATAATTCGTAACATAGCAATTAAAAATAAAAGTAAAGAAATGTAACTTATGGCCTTATTACATCAAGTAAAATCCCAAAATAAAATTAAAATACTTAAATAAATTTAAATATCCATATTGAATAAAACTTCAAGCTGAGCATGGCCATCCCTAAGCTACCGCCAACCCCGTCCCATTATTGATCGTCACCAAAAAATAGTCCCACAACGGGTGAGTCAACAGACTCAATGTGTACACAACACTAAAATTCAATAGATCGAGCATACATTTTTCATATCCAATACTTATTCATATAATAGATAAAAATGATGATGCAACCCAAACCCAAACCTAGGTGCCATCCGCTACACATCCCCGTACCAACCTGCACACCGTGGGGACTACTAAGTCAACCCTTCATCCGCTACACACCATCGAAGCGATCATCTGCGATCGACGTGCTCATCGCCCATATAAAATTTTGTGGCATAGCCACGGATAATTGTGTCATGAGACACCACATTCGAATAATGTAACCGGTTACCACATTCGGATAATGTGACCGAAGTCACCACATTTAGATAGTGAGACCGTAGTCATCACATTCACTTCCCCTTTTCATATATCCCGAATGACCCATATTATTCATATCATGCATATCATACTTAAATTCTCATTCTTATAAATTTTCACATGTTATAAATAACATATTTCATAATCCTAGTGGAAGTAGGAAACGCGTGCTGAGTACTTTGTACCATATTATGGTACCTTAGCCACATTCTTATAAACATGCATATTTTACATATTACCATCAATGTTATTAAAAGTTAGTGTAGGGTACACACACGATTCGTTTAACGAAGTCCTTGAAATCTGAAGAACCGATCTGTGATTTAGATCCTTAACTCCTATATTCGGCCAATCATTTAAACACATTAATAAACCTTTTTGGCTTTAAAACCAAATCCTAGTAGGATTTGTATACTCAAAAACCTACCTTGTTGCCGATTGACTTAAGAATCAAGTCCCAAAACTTTGTTGTATTCCTTCTTGCATTCGGCCAACATTAAAACACATCATAGGTTAGTTTCGACTTTTGGGAATAAATCCAAATACTTAAAATAGGCTTTGGCCGAATGTCTTAAACACATACCTTTGTGATCTCAAATCCCGAAAAGTATCCTTGCTTTCCTAGGGATGTCGAAATTCCTATAATCACATGTTAGGTTTAATCTAACATTAAAACTTAAAACAAGACCTTTGGATCTTATAGTTTCTTACCTTAGATCCCGAAATATTCCTCCTTGTAGTCGACAGTTGTAGAAACCCGAGAGATCCCCTTAATACTTCAGTCGACTACTTCCTTACTTAGATTCACAGGGAGATTCGGCAATGGCTTCTAATGGAGAGGAAAATATTCGGCTAGGTTCCAACAATTACTTAATTTCAGCTTGACAAAAGAAAAGAAAGCAAAGAAGAGAAGAGAGCACTAAGAATTCGGCAGAGAAAGGAGGAAGCAAAAATTGATGAGTAGCCCTCCTTCCTTTTATAGCCGAAATTATCATCTAAGGAGTCCCTTACTTGGCCACCACTCCTCTATCTGATAACTTTATCCTTTAATTATCATAAATAAAAGAGTTTAAATCCAACATTTATCTCTTCATAATAATCCAATTTAAAAATCCTTTATCACCCTTTTTAATCGAATATTTATGAAAATAAAACACCTCCTTTCTAGAAGCTTGTGCCGTCCACCTCAGTCTTCTGGAAGCAAAAATAAAACCTCCTTTATTTGCTTCCCAAGTGACTCGAACTCAGGCCCATTCCTCTTACATATGGCGCCATTTCCATAGGCCCTAAGTGGCATCTTCAGACCACTTTTCCAGGCCTGTTTGTGTGTCAAATTCCACAAACTTTTTCTTTTAAGGCCACCTTGCCTTAATTTCCCCTTTTAAATCTTAAAACTCGTCATTTCTAGGTCATTTCTAAGTTTCCAAAAATTTTCGTTCGGCTCTGTAAACTTGACATTTTCTTACATTTCCAAGTTTCCAGAAATGTTCACTTTCCTATTTTGAATCATTTCCAAATCATTTCCACCCATTTTCATACACTTTCAGGTTTCCAAAAATGTTCATTTCTAACTCATTTTCATTCATTTCCAGGTTTCCAAAAATATTCAAAATTTATTCTTAGTACATAAAACATGTCACTTCGTAGAACTAAACCGAAAATGCATAGGCCCTTGCCAGGATGTTACAGGTTTCGAGACCACTAATCCGAGGTTGAAGAAAATTATTTTGACATTATTTTATGTATTTTGGTATAATTATATGGATGTATGAAAATTTTAGTGCATTAATTTTAGCAATTGCATGCTTAATTGTGAAAAAGGACTAAATCGCATAAAGTGCGAAAGTTCTATTTTTCAAGGTAGAGGTGTCTAATAGCCATAGAATATTAAATTGGAGGTCCTTAAAGTGAAATTAGGCCATTAAGGGTGTGTTGGCCGGCCATATAGACTAGGGAGACAAGAGCAATAAATTTTGGTCAAATTTGGTGGAATTGGGTGATATAAAAATGAATAAAATAAGATGAATAAAAGAGATATCATCTTCTACTATTCATGCTTCTTCTACCACCAAAAATTTAGAGTAAATAAGGGTTCTTGGAGTTCAAATTTTCAGCAAAACAAATCTCTTGCAAGTTAGTGAATCTAGGGGTCTTTCTTGATAATTTTTGTACTTTTGGAATCCCCAAAGCTTAAGCTAGCTAATGAGGGGACTATTTTGCAAAATGGTTGAAAGTTTAGGGACTTGCCATGAGAGTGTTCATGTTGTTTGCTGAGTTTTTATGGAAGAAAATGAATGTTAGTGAGTTAAGAAACAACTTTTGTGAAGGGTGTTATCATGAAAACACCTAAATAGGACCTATTTGTAAAAGTGGTAATTGTGTAATAAATGCATGAAATAATTGGTGTTGTGATTTGTTGTAAGAGAAGTAAATGTTCAGCTAGGCTTGTTTAATGAGAAAATATGATGAAAAATGATTTACGAGCCTAGGGGCAAAATCGTAATTTTGCCAAAGTATAAGGGCAAAATAGTCATTTTTCTAAGTAGAAATTTTGGTGTATCATGCATTATAAAGTGATTAAAGAGTGAATTTCATTATTATAGATCAAGAAGAGCGCGGAAACAACCTTGACTGGGGAAAGGGCAAGGTTACGGATTAAGTCGTCGACTTATACATTTTGCACCGAGGTAAGTTTATGTGTAAACGATACATCTATAATATATATGTTGTTACTTATTGGTGCATTGTATGAATGAGATCATTTATGATTGAGATTGATTGAAATTTATAAATAGTGAGTAATTCCTTATGAACCTCGGAATAGATATGTAAGTGCGGAAAAATATCCGTAATTATTCTTTTGGTGGGCTGTGTGCGATACCACCTTATTACTTACTCACGATGGGCTGTGTGCGATACCATCGTTTATTTTATCATTTCGTGGGCTATGTGCAAAACCATAGTAAATATTCTAGTGGTGAGCTATGTGCGATACCACCTTATTATTGATTAATGGTGGGCTGTATGCAAAACCACTGGGTATTTAGTATTATTCTGAGAGGTTCATCGAGAATTTGTATAATTGAATGTTTCATGTTGCCTTGAGGTATTGAGCGCAAGGAATGTGTACAAGTGAATGTGAGCAATATAATTGTTATGTGGTGGGATTGTGGTAAGAAATGAAATGAGTAAGCATGATTGTGGAATTTTGAATTGTTCTTGCTTAGTATATGATGTTATTGGTTGTTTATCATATGTTATGATGCTTATTGTTACATGTAAACTTACTAAGCTTAAAGCTTACTCCCTTTCTTTTCCCTTGTTTTATAGTGTCAAAGAGCTAGTTCGGGATTCAAAGATAATCGGAAGATCATCCACACTATCGACTCATCTCGGTATATTTAGACTTAGTATTTTGAGTATGGCATGTATAGGGGCTAGGCTTAATGAAATGTTTTGTTGTTTTGGCCAAGAGTGTTGACTCTTTTAGAGATGAACTCTTTTGTATACTGCCATAATGGATGGCTCATTAATGCTAAATTATGAAAATAAGAGGTTATTCATGAATGTGTTAGATGCTTGATTGGGTTGCTTGATAAATGGTTGAATGATATTTTATGTTATGTGAATTAGGGTGATAAAAGAGCTTGGCAAATAGTCTTGCTCTTGTCCACACGGGTAGGCACACAGCGCGTGTCTAGGCGTGTGTGTGACACCTGATCGATCTCATGGGCGTGTGACCAAGCCGTGTGTCCCCTGCATGCTAGTGTTTCAAGTCAGTGTCGACCACGGGCTAGACACACGGGCGTGTGCCTAGGCCGTGTGCCCCTTATAAGGTTGCTGATGTCATAAACAGAATACCCAAGTTTTCACACACGGTGAGGACACGGGTGTGTCTAGGCCGTGTGAAGGACATGGGCCAAAGACACGGGCGTGTGTCCGGCCATGTGAAAACCCCTGTAGGTCGAAATGAAAAATTAATCCCACACGGGCTGGGGACATGGGCGTGTGCGACCACACGGCCTGCCCACACGGGCGTGTGGCCCTGTTAAGGCAAATTTTTTCTAAGTATATCAAAGTTCCCTGTTTAATCTCGAGACCTTCCGTTTGCATGTTTAAGGCCTCGTAGGCCCATAATGAGGGTGTTATGTATATGAATTGGAAAGTTATAATTTGGAATGAAATTCTATAGTTCAAAGTTGTACGTTCAAGTGAGTTATGTACGGGAATGCCTCGTACCCGGTTCCGGCGATGAATATGGGTAAGGGGTGTTACAATATTCACACGCGACACTTTCGTAGGTGTTGGTTTTGGATTGCAAGTGAACCTTTTGTTCGGCCACATATATGAGTTCATAGCCATGTCGTCACTTATTTGACAAGCTCGCTCGTACGTGTGGTTCATCAAGGCTCCTCCGGATATGCCATATAGTACGGACCTCAAATTGTTTTCTAAACCATTATAAAATATCTGCATCTGGAGCCACTCTTGTATTCCGTGATGGGGACACTTCCTCAATAGTGACTTAAATAGATCCTAAGCTTCATATAATTTTTTGCATTCAAATTGCTTGAAGTTGGCAATTTCACTGAGGAACTGAATCGATTTGCTTATCGGGAAAAATTTGTGTAGAAATTTTCCTGCTAATTTGTCCCAAGTGGTTATAGAACCTGGTTCTAATGAATCCAACCAGTTAATAGGGTGGTCACATAAGGAAAAGGGAGATAACTGAAGACAAACAGCATCATGGGTTACCCCATTGTACTTGAAAGTATCGCACAACTGGAGGAACCATTTTAGGTGTTAGTTTGGATCCACCATCATGTTCCCTTGGAACTGTAAGATATTTTGGATCACTTGTCCCGTAACTGTATTGATCTCAAAATTATTGGCGTTGATTGTCAGTCGTTCAATACTGCCTCGCACAACATCTAGTTTGGTAATGCGTACTCACGCAACGTCCTTTGAGCCATCAATAGCTCTCCACAGATCTTTGCTTGTGGTTCAGGTGGATTATCAAATAGTGGATTTTCTCGAGGCAATTCAACTACAACGAGTGGATCGTTCTTCATCAAGTGATGGTTACATCTCATAATTCGCTCCGGATCAAGATATGGCTCAATTGGAATGATTCCACTTCATATCATAAACTAAAATCAGATACGGAAAAAACAAAATCAGAACTTAATAGTAATAAAAATGAAAAAGATAAAATAAAATAAAAATAATATCTATAATTTTTAATTTCCCATTTATCCTACTAATTACAGAAAATAAATTTAAATTTAATGTCGAAACCTTGTAACACCCCTTACCCGTATTTTACGCCGGAACTGGGTCCGAGGCATTACCGGAGTAAAACCACTTGATCGCCACTTAGGCTCAACGTGACTACTCTCCTTAAGTCACCAAAACAACCTTATTCTCGACTTACGAGGCCTCATTCATACACACGAGGGCTCTCGAGACCATATCGGAAACTCTTACGAATTTAAAATTTTTCCATCCCAACAGGGCCACACGCCCGTGTAAGATGACACACGCCCGTGTGTAGTCACACACGCCCATGTCCACAAACCGTGCACAAAACTCAAGCATTCTACCAAAGTCCCACGGCTAGGGCACACGCCCGTGCTCTCCACCCGTGGTGAACACTGACTACTTTACACGGCCTAAAGCCTAGACACACGCCCGTGTGGCTAGCCCGTGGCCTATAACACTCGAATCTGCCAAAGTGACACGGCCAAGTCACACGCCCGTGGGCTGGCCGTGTGTCACACATGGCCTAGACACATGCCCGTGTGTCTATCCACATGGACAAGAACAAAGCTATTTGCTAAGCTCTTCTCACCCTTCTAACTCATACAACATGTATACATTCAACTCATCCACAATCAACTCATATTGTAACATAATCTTACATGGATAACTACATCTTTTCATATAATAAGTTAGCCATCAACCATGGAATTATACAAAATAGATTATCCATCTAAAGGCCAACACATCTTAGCCATTACAACAAAACTCACTAACTTGTCTAGCCTCTATACATGCCATATACAAAACATTAAGTCCAATGTACCAGAGTGTGCTGATAGTGTGGGCGATCTTCCGATTAATCCGCGTATCACGATTCAATCCTTTTTCTCTATAAGACAAGGGAAAAGAAAGGAGTAAGCTTTGAGCTTAGTAAGTTTACACATAAAAAATTTAAGCATTCTAGTATAAGCTAAACAACAATTAGCATTATACTAACTTATGTAATTCACATCCACCACTATGCTTACTCTTTCTATCTGTTACCACATCTCCAACACATCATGAGTCACATACTCATAATCATTGTCATGCACCCCTGCACTCAATATCACATTTACTCAAAATACAACACATCATTATTTCTCAATAATACATCCACACAACTTAATTACTCGGTGGTTTCGCACTTAGCCCACCACAATCAGATCATGAGGTAGTATCGCACATAGCCTACCACAAGGGGTAATTATAGTGATTCCGCACATAGCTCACTAAATAATATGCTTAACAATAGTATCGCACACAGCCCATCATTGTTAAGTATCAAGGTGGTATCGCACTTAGCCCACCATCAAGCATTATCACTCTGCAGATCCACATGTCTACTTTGTAATACATTCATCCATTCACAACTACTATCTCATTCATTCCACTAGAACCGAATAGGTTCTCAATCATGCTACACACTAGCTAGCATTAACAATGTATACGCATAAATGCATCGTTTATACGTAAACTTACCTCGGTACTCAAAAGTACGGAGGTGTGCAATTTAGTCCACGACCTTGCCCTTGCCTCGGTTATGATCCGAGCTTCGTCTTTCTTGATCTATAATGATAAATCAGCCCATTCAATACACACATTGACTAAATTGACCCTTATCTCATACTTTAGCAAAATTACCATTTTGCCCCTAAACTTTCTCATATTTACACTTTTGTCCCAAGGCTCGTAAAGTGATTTTCATTCAACTTTCTAGCCTTTCATGCTTAGCCGAATCATTTACTCAACTAAAGAAATCATCAATTCTCACTAAATCATTCATGTATGACCAATCTCAAGACTTTCACAATCTAGTCCCTACATGCATTTTTCATGAAATTCACTTAGCAAAAGATGTTTCTACTACATCAAGCTTTCATAATCTTCCATAAAACATCAAAATACATGCATGTCATACATGGGTACATTTTTGAACATCAAACCTAGCTCAACATATAGCTAAAAATAGCTTACTCATGTTACTAGGACTTCAAAAATACGAAGAATATCAAAAACGGGGCTTGGATGGACTTACTAGCAAGCTTGAAAAATTGAAGAGCCCTAACAATGGCTTCTTGAAAGTTCCGGCAACTTGGAGAAGAAGATGAATGAAATTTTGTCATCTTTTTCTCTTTTAATCACTTAATTGATAAATGACCAAAATGCCCCTTTGTCAAACTTTTCCAATTTCATCCACTCATGCCCATTTTTTGTCCAAAAACTAGAATTTGGGAAAATTACTATTTAAGGACCTCAAATTGATAATCCAAAGTTATTTCATACAAATAGCTTCTAGAATCTCACATTTTGCAACTTTTGCAATTTAGTCCTTTTGGACCATTCAACCACAATTTAACAAAAATTGCTTCATGAAACTTTCACACTAACATGCAAACATAGCATAAACCTCAAAACTCATACATATACCTCGGATTTGTGGTCTCGTACCATTATTCTGACTAGGCCCTAAATCGGGATGTTACAACTCTCCCCTCCTTTAGAGATTTTTGCCCTCGAAAATCTTACCGGTAAAAAGGTTTGGATGTTGCTCTCTCATGCTTTCTTCCAGTTCCCACGTAGCCTCTTCCACACTGTGTTTCTGCCATAACACTTTCACTAGGGCTATGCTCTTATTCCTCAATTGTTTCACTTCTCGAGCCAAGATCTTAATTGGCTCCTCTTCATAAGACATATCCGGTCTTATCTCAATTCCTATTGAAGGAATCACATGCGAAGGATCGGAGCGATACCGTCGCAACATAGACACATGGAACACATTATGGATCTTGTCCAATTCTACCGGCAAAGCCAATCGATATGCTACTGGCCCAACTCTATCTGTAATCTCATACGGCCCTATGAATCTCAGACTCAATTTCCCCTTTCGTCTGAATCTCATGATTTTCTTCCACGGGGACACTTTTAAAAACACTTTGTCACCCACCTCAAACTCAATTTCTTTTCTTTTGAAATCCGCGTACGACTTCTGCCGGTCCGAAGCAACTTTCAGACTATTATGGATTACTTTCACTTTCTCCTCAGTCTCTTTTACTAGATCGACCCCATGGATCCGCTTCTCACTAAGCTCAGTCCAATAAAGAGGAGTCTGACACTTACGACCATACAAAGCTTCATACGGTGCCATCTGTATACTCGACTGATAACTGTTGTTGTAGGCAAACTCGACCAAAGGTAGATACCTCTCTGAACTACCTTCGAATTCTAACACACAACATCGAAGCATATCTTTGAGAACTTGAATCACTCTTTCAGACTGACCATCTGTTTGTGGATGGAATGCGGTACTAAAGTTCAACTTTGTACCCAAAGCCTCTTGCAACTTCTTCCAAAACCTCGAAGTAAACCTCGGATCTCTATCCGATATTATAGACACAGGCACACCATGTAACCTCACTATCTCTGCAACATACAATTCGGCTAACTTTTCCAGTGAATAATCAACACGCACCGAAATAAAATGAGCCGACTTTGTCAATCTATCCACAACAACCCACACAGCATCTCTCTTTTTCGGAGTCATAGGCAACCCCGTCACAAAATCCATGGTAATTTGATCCCATTTCCATTCGGGAACCATCACTGGCTGAAGCAATCCCGAAGGCACTTGATGCTCAGCTTTCACTTGTTGACAAATCAGACACCTTGCCACATACTCAGAGATGTCTCTTTTCATACCCGGCCACCAATAAAACTTCCTCAAGTCATTGTACATTTTCGTACTGCCTAGATGTACTGACAAATAACCACTATGTGCCTCATGCAAAACCTTTTGGATCAACTCTTCATTTCTAGGTACACAAATTCTGTCATGGTACAACAAACAACCATTCGAATCCATTCAAAAATCAGAATCACTTTCTGATCCACACTTAGCTCTCTTAACTTGCATCTCACTATAATTTCTCTGAGCCTCACATATCTGTTGAACAAATAGTGGCTTAGCTCTCAATTCTTCCAATATAGCACCATCATCAGACAATGCTAAACTCGTGCTCATAACTTTTAGAGCATACAAGGATTTCCTACTCAAGGCATCCGCAACCACATTCGCTTTTCCCGGGTGGTAATCAATGACTAACTCATATTCTTTCAATTAACTCGAGCCACCGCCTCTGTCGCAAATTCAAATCCTTTTGATTCATCAAATACCTCAAACTCTTATGATCCGTAAAGTTTCGACACTTTTCATCATATAAGTAATGTCGCCAAATCTTTAATGCAAAAATAATTGCAGCCAACTCTAAATCATGAGTCGGATAATTCTTCTCGTGCGGTTTCAACTGCCTCGAGGCGTAAGCGACTACCTTACCCTATTGCATCAACACACAATCGAGACCATTAAATGATGCGTCACTATAAACCACGAACTCTTTCCCCGATTCTGGTTGAACCAAAACCGGTGCCTCAGTCAACAACGCTTTCAATCTCTCGAAACTCTGTTGACATGTCTCAGTCCATTCAAACTTGACATCCTTATGCAACAGTTTCGCCATCGGGGTAGCAATCACAGAGAACCCCTTTACAAAACGTCTATAATATCCTGCCAAACCTAAAAAGCTTCTAACTTCTGACACGTTCCTCGACAGTTTGCAATCTACAACAGCCGATATCTTACTCGGGTCAACTCTGACATCATCACCCGACACAATGTGTCCTAGGAATCCGACCTCTCGGAGGCAAAACTCACTCTTGCTAAACTTAGCATGTAACTGCTTATCTCTTAAAGTTTGAAAGACAATTCTCAAATGCTCTTCATGGTCATTCTCATCCCGAGAATAGATCAATATGTCGTCAATGAAGACAACCTCAAACTTATCCACATACGGTCGGAAGACACAGTTCATAAAATCCATAAAAATTGCAGTTGTATTCGTTAAACCAAACGACATAACTAAAAACTCATAATGGCCATACCTTGTTCGAAATGAAGTTTTCAACACATCTTGCTCTTTCACTCTCAACTGGTAATAACCAGACCTCAGGTCGATCTTGGAGAACATCAGAGCTCCTTCGGGTTGATCAAAAGATCATCAATCCTTGGTAAAGGATACTTATTCTTCACCGTCACTTTGTTAAGTTGCCTATAGTCTATACACAACCTTATAGACCCATCTTTCTTTTTCACAAATAGTACCGGAGCACCCCACGGTGAGTAGCTCGGTCTTGTAAAACCCTTATCTATCAACTCTTGCAACTGAACCTTCAGTTCTCTCAACTCTAAAGGTGCCATCCTATACGGAGCAATTGAAATAGGTGTCGTTCCTGGAACTAACTCAATCCCAAACTCGACCTCTCTCACTGGAGGTAATCCGGGTAACTCTTCCGGGAATACATCCAGATAGTCACATACCACCGGCACGGTATCAAACTTTACTCCAACCTCTTGAGTATTCAAAACAAAGGCGAGATAGGACTCACACCCTTTTCTCAAACATTTCTCAGCCACTAGGGAAGAAATCATCACTGGTAGACTATCTGATCCACCTGATTCAACCCGAACAACATCTCCATTCTCACATTTCAATTCGATAAACTTACTACCACAGTTTACTAAGACATCATGGGTAGTCAACCAATCCATGCCAAGAATTAAGTCAAACTCATCAAACGACAACAACATAAGGTTTTCCGGAAAACAATGACTCATAATTAACAAAGGACAATTCTTACACACCTTGTCCACTAACACATGCTTACCTAACGGGTTTGACACCTTAACCACAATATCCGTAAACTCAACGGTCATACTCAAACTAGATGCCAATCTCATGCAAATATAAGAATGAGTAGACCCTGGATCTATTAAAATAATAACAAAGGTGTCAAAAAGAGAAAAAGTACCTGTTATCACATATAGGGATGATGCCTCTTCGCGGGCGCGAATGGCATACGTTCTCGCAGGTGCCCAACCCTCCGGTCTCACAGCAGAGTCTTTGGATGCACCTCTACCACTAGTCCCACCTCTCGGGTTCCTTGGTGGTCTACCCCTTGCAAACACATCGCTAGGTCTTGTCTCTTGCATCTCTTCCTTGTCATCCCTCTCGGGGCAATTTCGGATAAAGTGGTCGGGGGAACCACACTTATAACAACTTCAGTTATTTCCCCAACACTCTCCGGTATGATACCTACCACAACTTGGACACTCCGGTTTGTTCTTCGGATTGCCCACACTTTCCATCGAGCTGGCTTGAACTCTCGAACCCGAACGAGTTTTGTCTAAGTCTCGATGTGGATATCCCACTGATTTTGTCGTCTGAGGATTCACTTCCTTGGATCTTTTCGACTGGGCTTGATATGATTTTCCCATCGGTCGTTTCCTCGCATCTCGGGCTTCACTCACAACCCTTTTTTTTTCCTTATTCAACTCCTCGGCCTTACTTGCCCTTTCAACCAACACCACAAACTCTTCCAACTCCAAAATACCCACTAGGAGCTTAATATCCTTGTTCAGTCCATCTTCGAACCTTTTACACAAGATGGTCTCCGTCGACACACATTCTTCCGCTACTAAACTTCATTCCAACTTAAAACTTTTCTTTCTCATTCACAACATTCATATTATGGGCCTACGAGGCCTTAAACATACACTCGAAAGATTTCAGGATTCAATTGAAAACTTAAACGCTCTTTGAAATTTTTTACCTAGACAGGGGCCACACGCCCGTGTTGTCCTAGGGACACGCCCGTGTGCCCCTAAGATATGCCCGTGTTCAACACCCGTGGTCGACACTAACTTATTTCACACGGCTGAGCACACCCCCGTGTCTATAACTCGTGTCCTTCACACGGCCTAGACACACCCGTGTCTCCTGCCCGTGGAGTTCTCTGACTATGACGTCACCAAATTCTTAATGTCACACGGCCAAGGCACACGCCCGTGTGCTGGCCCGTGTGACGAAACACATTCTCGTAATTAAGTGCCGGGGACACACAGCCTATCAACACACCCATATGGGTTGACCTTGTGTCACACACAGCCTAGACACACGCCCGTGTGTTTACCCGTGTGGACAACTATAGGCTATTTTCCAAGCCTTTTTGCCACCATGAAATGAAGACTCATTCATATAGCCACAATTAGCACATGACATAGCAATGTTAAGCTATTAACAATCCTTAAACTAACATTCAATCTAACCACATTCATACTTAATAACTTGCATGGATATTCACTTCATTATACTCATCAATCTCATAACATGTACTTGACAACTTTGGCCAATTCACCATGACCATGTACAAAATGAGTGTGAAACATTGTTAATTAATCCCTTTGGCCTTTACACTTAACACAACACAAAATGCTCCAATTTCTATACATGCCATACTCAAAATGAATTAACTTTACTATACCAAAAGAGCGGTTGATAGTGTGATTCCGAGCTCCGACGTTCGGTAATCCCCGAGCTAACTTGGCAAAACTATAAGGAACATGGAAAAGAGAGGGATAAGCATACAGCTTAGTAAGTTTGCATGAAACTCTAGGATAACATATTTACTCAAACTATAATCATTCATATCATGAAACAATGGCAATATAGTCTCAAATGAATAAAAGTACTTACTCATACTTATTCACACTTATTCTTACCCATCTCATGTCAATATGATCTAGTAACTTTTACTTACTCGTAGTAACTTTTACTTACTCGTGTTACCTGTATCACTAAATCACGTGGTTTAGCACATATGCTAACATAACCATAAACTCACATCTTTATCATTCATATCATGAACATTACTCAAGGCCATCCATAAATAGATTTGGATCTAGGCCAACTCACGTACTTAACTCTTTTGCTTATGAATAAATCGGATCATCATGAATTATTCAAACTTATCATGCATAAGTTTTGATGCCAACGCCATATCCCGGATATGGTCTTACATGGGATCATTCCTTGATTAACGATGCCATATCCCAGATATGGTCTTATACGGGATCTCATAACTCGATGTCGATGCCATGTCCCAGACATGGTCTTATACGAGATTATACATAGGTGTTGATGCCATATCCCAGATATGGTCTTACACGAGATCATTCTTTGGTGCCGAAGCCATGTCCCTAACATGGTCTTATACGGGACCTTTCTTATCTCATATGAATACATAATGTCATCCTTACCTTAGAAATTATTCCAGGACTTAAGCTTAACTTATTCTCACCATTCTCTTACCGAGACTTCATCGCTCAATTTTTATAACCATAACATGCATTTGTCATATTATTAGGTAATTTCAACATCGTAAGTTATGAAACTCTAATTTCATACAAACTTACCTCGATTCTCAAAATGTGCCTCAATGCTCGATTTAGTCCTCGATTTTGTTCTTACCTCGGTTTTGATCCGGGCTTCGTGTTTCTTGATCTATAATAATAAATTTATCTTGTTAAACAAATGCATTGACTAAATCGACTCATAATTCATAGTTTGGCAAAATTACAATTTTGCCCTTAAACTTTTACATAATTACACTTTTGCCCCTAGGCTCGTAAAATGAGTTTTATTCAACTTTCTTACTTTTCAAGCCTAGCCGAATCATATTCTTAACTATAACAACCTCTAATTTCCACTTTTTCACTCATGTATGACGATTTCTACAACTTTTACAATTTGGCCCATTTTATGCATTTTTCATGAAAATCACTTAGAAAAAGATGTTTATCATACATCAAACTTTCATATTCTCCCATAAAAAATCAAAATACATGCATGTCATACATGGGTAAATTTTTTAATATGAACCCTAGCTCAAAATATAGCTAGAAATAGCTAAACCGAGCTACGAGGGTTTCAAAAATATAAAGAATATTAAAAACGGGGCTAGGGTGTACTTACAATCAAGCGTGAAAGATGAAAAAACCCTAGCTATGGAGAGCTTGAAATTTTCGGCACATAGGAAGAAGATGAACATGAATTTGAGTTCTCTTTCCCTTTTAATTCTTTTATTTACCAAAGGACAAAAATACCCTTAATGGTTCTTTCTTGAGATTTTTCCTTCCCATGTCCACTTTTGTCCATCATCAAATATAATGGTCTAATTGCTAAATAAGGACCTCTAGAAATTTTCCTAATTCAATTTCATACATGAATCTTCTAGAATCTCACATTTTCTATTCTTTGCAATTTAGTCCTAATGGACAATTTATTCACTAATTAATAAAATTTCTTCATGAGATTTTCACACAATCATGCAATTACCTCATAAGCCTTGTAAAATCATTTAAACACATATTTTTATTTTGGATTTGTGGTCTCACACCACTATTCTGACCAGCCCCTAAGTCGAGCTGTTACAATTCTCCCCCCTTAGGGATTTTCATCCCCGAAAATCTTACCAGTGAAAAGGTTTGGGTACTGGTTCCTTATAGCCTCCTTGGGCTCCTATGTAGCCTCTTCTACCCCATGTCTCTGCCATAGGATTTTCACTAGAGCTATACTTTTATTTCTCAACTGTTTGACTTCCCGTGCTAGAATCTTAACTGGTTCCTCACCATATGTCATGTCGGGTTGAATCTCAAACTCAGTCGGTGTGATTACATGTGATGGGTCTGATCGGTAGCGTCGCAACATCAACACGTGAAACACATCATGAATCTTTTCTAACTCAGTCGGCAAAGCCAACTGATAGGCTACCGGCCCAATCCTCTCGGTGATCTCATATGGTCTGATGAAACGTGAACTCAACTTTCCTTTCCGGCCAAACCTAAGAACTTTCCTCCATGGCGACACTTTTAAGAATACTCTATCACCGACTTGATACTCAATATCTTTCTTTTTTAAATCCGAGTAGGATTTTTGTCTATTAGAAGCAGCTTTTAAATAGTCTCGAATCACCTTTACTTTCTCTTCGGTTTCTCAAACCAAGTCAACCCCGTGAATCTGGATTTCCTTAAGCTCAGTCCAGTATAAAGGCGTTCGGCACTTACTGATGTGTCTCTAACTAACTATGATCACAATAAAGGCAAGCGCACTTATCGTTTAATAATATAGTTATGGTAAGACCAGAAATATCGTATCCACAAGGACCAAGAGTACTAGTAATTACTATCTTCCTATTATCTAGCCTAAGAATTGGAGTGGTTTCTTTTAAACTAAAATTAATTAAAAACACGACAGAGAATGAATTGGGAAAATACTTTTAGACAACTTTATAAAAGAGGCAATACCCAAGGAAGAATCCACCTAGACTTCACTTATTACTTCTGATTCATACGATTTATTCACTTGACTTAATCTGTAGAAATCCCTAAATTATGTTAATATCTCTTTCGAGACCAAAAACAACTGACTCTAGGTTGATTAATTGAAATCTCTTTCTAATTAAAACCCATATTGTCGCATTAACTCGATCTATGAATTCCCTTATTAGATTTGACTCTAATCCGACAGATTTATGTCGCCCTATTTCTAGGGTTGCAATCAACTCCGCTTAATTGTGTTGATCTACTCTTAAACAGGGACTTTTGCTCCTCTGAATAAGCACATTCGACTTGAATCAATAACCTGAATTATCAAAACAAGAATAAGAACTCACAATTAAGAATAAGAACAAGTACTTATCTTATAAATCAAATAGTAATAAGATGCATCTTGTAACAGCCCGATTTAGGGGCTAGTCAGAATAGTGATCTCGGGGTCACTAATCTGATACTTGAGAAATTTATTTTCATGTTATATTATGAGTCAGAGCATGATAGTATATGTGCATGAGAATTTTGGTGCTTTAATTTTAGTGATTTCATGCTTAATCGCGAAAAAATGACTAAATCGCATAAAGTGCGAAAGTTCCATTCTATAAGCTAAAGGTACCAAATAGCCTTAGAATGCAAATTGGAGGTCTTTAAAAGGCAATTAGACCCCCAATATGTGCTTGGCCGGCCATAGGGGACAAGGATTGACCATGTTGGTCAAAGTTGGTGAGTAGGTGGACTTAATTGATAGTTTAATATTAGAATAAGGAGAGAAAAGATATCATCTTTCTCCTTCATCTCTTCCACCAGAAATTTCAGCAAATAAGGGGTAGAAAGCTTCCAAAAATTTTAGCACACTCATCCCTTCACAAGTAAGTGTTCTAGTGAACTTTTCTTAAAAATAATTGTACTTTTGAGATCCCTAAAGCTTAAGCTTTCAAATGAGGGGACTATTGTGAAATATAGTGAAAAGTTACGAGTTTTTCCATGAGAGCTATCATAGTTATTTGCTGCACTTTTATGGAAGAAATTGAGTTTTAGTTGTTAGATGAACAACTTTTGTGAAAGGTGTTGTCTTGAAAACACCTAATTGGACCTTGATGAAAACACCTAATCGCGAAAAAAGGACTAAATCGCATAAAGTGCGAAAGTTCTATTCTATAAGCTAAAGGTAACAAATAGCCTTAGAATGCAAATTGGAGGTCTTTAAAAGGCAATTAGACCCCCAATATGTGCTTGGCTGGCCATAGGGGACAAGGATTGACCATGTTGGTCAAAGTTGGTGAGTAGGTGGACTTAATTGATAGTTTAATATTAGAATAAGGAGAGAAAAGATATCATCTTTCTCCTTCATCTCTTCCACCGAAAATTTTAGCAAATAAGGGGTAAAAAGCTTCCAAAAATTTCAGCACACTCATCCCTTCACAAGTAAGTGTTCTAGTGAACTTTTCTTGAAAATAATTGTACTTTTGAGATCCCTAAAGCTTAAGCTTTCAAATCAGGGGACTATTGTGAAATATAGTGAAAAGTTAAGAGTTTTTCCATGAGAGCTATCATAGTTATTTGCTGCACTTTTATGGAAGAAATTGAGTTTTAGTTGTTAGATGAACAACTTTTGCGAAAGGTGTTGTCTTGAAAACACCTAATTGGACCTTGATGAAAAGGTTACAAATTTGTAGTTACCATGTGAAATGTTGAGTTTTAATGATAGCTATAAGAGTATTAATTGTTCACCTAGGCTTGTTGAAGGTAGAAATGTGATTAGAATTTATTTCCGAGCCTAGGGGCAAAATGGTCATTTTGCCAAAGTCTAGGGGCAAAATAGTAATTTTGCCTAAGCATGATTATTGAAATGCTTTTATTAATGAGATGATTAAAATGAGCTAAATTGCTATTATAGAGCAAGAAGAACCGAGAATCTGCCTCGATCAGGGAAAGAACAAAGTCTCAGACTAAATCGTCGAGCTAGCTCATTTTGAAAACGAGGTAAGTTTGTATGTGATTAATGAAATATTTATGTTAGCATAATTGAAAATGCTTGGTATCACATTGATGTATGATACTTCATTGAAATGAGAAATTGATGTTGAATATGAATATGGGACTATATTGAATATGGGATTGCTATCATCGAGATGTGAATTAGATAAGGTCCCGTATAAGACCATGTTCGGGACATGGCCTCGGCACTGAGTTAAGATCTCGTATAAGACCATATCCGGGATATGGCTTCGGAAAAGAATAAGAAACTTGTTAAGACCACATCCGAGATGTGGCATCGATAATTGATGTGAAAGTCCATATAAGACCATATCCGGGATATGGCATTGGCATTTAGAAGTAACTCCATGTAAGACCACCTCGGGGATGTGGCATTGGCTTTGTCTCTACATGAACAATGTCGAATATGTGTCTTTGACTATCCCTAGTGATTAAAGGGATAAGTAGATGAGTTTAGAAGTAGAAATGAGATTTGCACTAAAGTCATATGAATGAGTGAATACAGGTACTCGTGAATGAGTCACGAAGAAACGTTTACAACATGTGGCATGGTATGTGCTAAATAAGGGCAATTGTGAGTAAGTATGGCAAGATGTCTATGACTTGTGTATGGTTAGTTAATATCATGGATGGATTATTTTATGAGCTTATTGTTGCTATTTATATTCATGCAAACTTACTAAGCTTTATGCTTACCCCTTTCATTGCCCTTCTTCCTTGTAGTATTGCCAAGATAACTCGAGGATCGTGGATGTAGGAGTTCAGAAATCACACTATCGACATCACTTTGGTATAACAATTTAGACTTATTTTGAGTATGGCATGTATATGACTCGAGTATTTTGTTAAGTTGTAATTGTTAGCCAAAGTGTTGGCTATGTATGTTACTAAAGTCATTTTGTAAATGGCCTTAAGTTAGGCAAATACTTGGCAAATTCTTTTGCTTAATGAAAGTGATTTTCTTGAAGTGTATGCCATTGTGTATGAATGTTGAATTGAGTATTTAGATGTGTCTTTGGGTCATGAATTACGTTGAATGGAATTGTTGTTTGCAATGTAGGGTGGCAAAGGGCTTGGTAGATAGCCTTCTAATTTTCCACATGGGTAGACACACGGGCATGTGTCTAGACCGTGTGAGCGGCACGGCTAGCACATGGGCATGTGCCCAGGCCGTGTGAAGTCTGCACCATGCACTTGGAATTTAAATTGCCACACGGTTGAAAAACATGGGCGTGTGTGTGGGCCGTGTGGATTAGTCAGAATGCCAAAGTTTGGCACACGGGCCAAGGCCACGGGTGTGTCAAGGTCGTGTGAAATTAGTCAGTTTCGACCATGGGTGGTAGACACAGGCATGTCTTAGGGGCACACGGGCGTGTCCCTAGACTCACACGGGCGTGTGACCCCTATTTTGTTGAAAAGTTTCTCAAACTCATAAATGTCCCCGGAATAGTCCCGATACCTCTCGGAAGTATGTTTAGGGCCTCTTGGGCCAAGTATAAATAAGTGATGGGTTTAAACGAGACTTTGTAACCCTATTCGAGATGTTTTAGTAAGATTAGTTAGGTAATGCCTCGAACCCTGTCCCGACTTGAAGACGGGTAAGGGGTGTTACACATCTTAGGTTTCATCCCCTCAGGTATTTAAGGGATTTAGTTCATACTGATAGAGGGAAACATCTTAAAATAAGGAAAACAACAAAACATAAGAAAACCCAAAAACTTCAAGAGAAATTGATAGGAGATCTTCAGTCTTGATGGAGATCCTTCTTCCGAGCTGCTCCCGATGGCTGTCTCCGAGTATTTTCTGCCTTCCACTCTGCGTGTCTTTTTAGGTCCTCCCCTAGGGTGTTTATATAGGCTTTGGAGCACCTTTCTTGGCCTACAAGTAGCCTTTTCCGAATAGAATTAGACTTGGGTTCAGCAGGGACACGCCCGTGTGACACGCCCGTGTACGATAATCCAGGCCGTGTTCACTTCTGCTCATCACACACGGCCGTGTGGTCTGCCCGCGTGAGGTAGTCCAGGCTGTGTTGATTTTCGAGGTAGGCCTATTTTGTACCTTTTTGGCCCGTTTCTCGTTCTTTTCGACTCCCTAAGCTCTCCTGAGTGTAAAACATGAAATTCAAGGATTAGGAGCATCAAATTCATCAAATCTAATGAAAATTCATCCAAAAATAAGCCAAGCATGGGGTCAAAATATGTATAAATTATGGTTTATCAAATATCCCCACACTTAAGCCTTTGCTTGTCCTCAAGCAAAATCCTCAACTCACAATTAAAATTAACTTCCTCTATTCATAATTCTCATCAATAATGTCTCATCATAATTCACAGATAATTCATACATTGATAATTTAACTAAAATGGTGCTAAAGATTTAAACAATCCAAGTCACAAATTTTTATAGCACGAAAACATAGGTGTTTTCCCTTACCTAAATAATCACCTTTAATTCAAAATCAACAAGAATTGACATCCTCACTAAAGATTCACTCAAATCACTCAACGTGTTTAAGGTTCAAATTAAGCACTCAAAAGTCAAACATGAAAAGTTATTACCATAGGCTTGCATGAAAACCAAATCTCCACCACTATAAAATGAGATGATACACAAATCAAAAAGTCTTAAAAAGGGTTGTAACGGGGCTTGGGTTAAAGGTGTGGATAAAGGCTGAATTAGAGGGTTAGAATCGAGATTGAATTGACAATTTACCTAACTAGAAAAATGGACTAATACTGAATAATTACAACAAACACGAGCTTCTTCTCAAAATGTGGAATTAATCGCTTAAGCTTAAATAACATAGAACTAATAATGAATAAATTTCCAACTTTTTTTTTAAGAATAAGAAATTAAAAACTGAAATAGAGAACATAGTCAGGCAACTGATCAAATCAAATCTCGACAAAAAGGAGTTAATACAATAGGGAAAATTCTTAATGAATAAAAAAGAATGAGTTTTGGGTTAATATTAAGGGTGTATTAAGAAACAGTTTATTAGGATCAAAGGGGTTCACTAGGGGTTAATTATGAAGGTAGGCTTTTTAGGGTAAGTGGGTTAAAACCTAGGTGCCTTTATCATCTCAGTATATCAAATCAAAGGTGTGGTCTCGACCTGCATAATCGAAGCAAGTTCTAGAATAACAAATCAATATTGACACACTCATAATCAATAAAGTGAGCAAGAAAGGAATATGCTCTAAAAGGCTCAAAATCTCACATAAATTATGGTTTTTGATGTCAACCTTGCAAATTTCAAACTTCAAAGTAATATTTAAATTTAGGGAAACAACCTAACTAATTTTTAATTCTGAAAATAGACTTATCATGCTTTATTCTCTAATATCTTAGAGTTTAAACCATCACTGCACAATTACCTATGACTTAATCCAAAACATATCAATGAAAGTCATAAGTCAATAGAAGTTTCATTCTAATAGTAATGTGAGAAAATTACTTAAGATTAAGACATAATTCAGGGATTTTCTAATAATACTATAATTAACCTCCCCACACTTAAGCTGTACATTGTCCTCAATGTACAAAGATAGATAATAGCAATGTAAGCAGAAATTCATAAGAGAGGGAAGGAGATGAAACTTCCTGAATTATGGATGAAATCCTTAGGGAGTGAAAATTGTAGAAATAGATCCAATGATAAGCATGATGAACTAGGAAGTGGTGAAGGTGGGGGAGAATACTCTGGTAGTTTGTTCATTCCTTAATAGCACCTTGAACCTTTTGAAACTGCGGAGTCATTAGTAAAGTTTTAGGGAGTTTTATTAATGGACTTTGTTATGGTTACTCGATAATAAACAGCCAGAGATATAAAGGAATCAAAATATACTAATATAAACTAAAGACAAGAAAGATAAAGAGAAGGAGTTTAAAAATTAAATTAAAATAAAATGAAAAAATAACTGGACTCAAAGGTCCTCATCGGCAGATGGGTCGTGAGGTGGGGGTGGTGGTGATATGTGAAAATGATGACAAATCTGTTGCAGAGTCGCCTCGATGCCGTTGAATCGTCGAGCGTTGTCATTAAATTGTTGAGTGCAGTACTGCTCGAAACGAGTGAGGCACTCAGAGATGTCAGTCAGTGAAGCAGCCGCATGAACTGGTCGGTGAGGTGGTGATGGTGCAGAAGGTGGCTCCTCGTGATGGAGAGGGACATCATCAGTAATGTCCTCTAGGTCGTCCTGATCGGTAGCTCATGAGAGACGGTACTGAGGAGGATCAAACCCACGATGACACTCAGTCATCCTCATATGAAGCATCGTCGGGATGCCCTGTGGGGACATCTGCCCAATAAGCGTGAGCGAGGAGGACTGAGCTGCGGTGTTGCGGAGGCCAAAGTGTCAAGCCAGGCGCGTCACAAAGGGGCCAATGGAGAGGATTCCTTTCCTATGTCGCTCCCTCTGATGCTGAATGGCGAGGGCGATGAAGTAAGCTAAATCAAATACGTGCCCATGCACCATGCACCATAAAAAATAGGAGTCGTGAGTGTTGACGACGCCGGTGCTCTCTCGCCTACCTGTCAAAGTAAGAGCCAGGATGGCGTGTAAGTACCTCAAGGATGGGGCGAGAGCTGATGCCTTGGAGCGACTGGGATCGTAGGTAGCCGAGGCAGGGGCTAAATCTCTCCAACAGGACGAAGGGGAGTAGTGGATATGGCAATGGAGGTTTTCAAAGTCGTCGTCCTCCATGAATTCCTCGATATAAAGTCCCAAGGCGACCCCAAACTCTAGGATGCTCATCTCTCGTACGAGGCCTCCAAGGCGGAACTGGACTGTTCCTGGGTCGTTGAAATTTGACATAACTGTCTGAAGGTGGAAGGTGGAACAGAGCTCCAAAGTAAGCTCTAGATAGGTTGGCTCGACAATCTCGAAAAAGTGTCCCCATGGGTCAATAGTCAATAGGGCTCAGATTGCGTCAGGTAGTTGGACCTACTCCAAGGCAGCCCAATCAATGCATCTCCCCACGCCGAGCGGTCGTGCACGAAGTATCTGAAAAAGTTCCTCCTGGGGTCTTAAAGGAAACTGTAGAAAAGGGTGGCGCACTTCGGTGGATGCACTCGCGGAGGTAGCTCTAGATCCCTTCCGCTTTTTTGAAGTGGGGATAGCAGTCTTTTTCCCACGTGGGGGAGTCATTACGTACCTAAAAATGCAAAAGATTTTCAATAAATCAAGTATCATTGCCAGCCAAAAAAATATTATCCTGGTAGTCCTAAAAAGTATAATCCTATAATAGTGAATTAGATTATCATGTAATGCTAAAATCAGATACTGAAATTTAACAGTACGAATTTATGGTAGGCTTAATACAATAGCATTAATAATGGAATTTGAAACGGAAAAACTAGAATAAAATTAAGTAGATTAACAAGAGCAATAAGAAGTAGTATCAAAATAATCATTAAACTTAGTAATGGAATAAAATCAAAATAAACATGTAACACCCCTTACCCGTATTCAACGCCGGAACCGGGCACGAGGCATTACCGCATTAAAATCCTCAAGATCGCCACTTAGGCACAACATGACCACTCTCTTTGGCCATCACAACAACCTCAATCCCGACTTACGAGGCCTCTCTCAAACACACGAGGGCTCTCGAGACCATATCGAAAACTCTTACGATCTCAAAATTTTTCCATCTATACATCATTGGATTTCATCTCTAGCTTCTCTTCCTTATCATCCCTCTCGGGGCAATTTCAGATAAAATGGTCGGGGGAACCACACTTATAACAGTTTCGACTGCTACCCCAACACTCTCCGGTGTGATATCTACCACAACTTGGACACTCCGGTTTGTTCTTTGGATTGCCCACACTTTCCATCGAAGTAGCTTGGACTCTCGAACCCGAACGAGTATTTCCCAAGTCTCGATGCGAATAACCCACTGGTGCTGTCGTCCTAGGACTCACTTCCTTGGACCTTTTCGACTGGGCTTGATACGACTTGCCCATCGGCCTCTTTCTAGCATCTCGGGCCTCACTCACAGCCCTTTTCTTTTCTGTACTCGACTCTTCGGCCTTACTTTCCCTTTCGACCAACACAACAAATTCTTTCAACTCCAAAATACCCACTAGGAGTTTGATGTCCTCATTCAGTCCGTCTTCGAACCTCTTACACAATATGGTCTCTGTCAACACACATTTTTGAGCGTATTTGCTAAGCCTAACAAACTCACGCTCATATTCCGCTACTGACATTCTTCCTTGCTTCAGCTCAAGGAATTCCTTCCTTTTCCGATCAGGAAATCGTTGGCTTATATACTTCTTCCGGAACTCTTCCAGAAAGAAGTACCACGTCACCCGCTCTCTCGGGACTACTAACGTCAACGTCTTCCACCAATGGTATGCTGAGTCCCTCAGCAAGGATACGACACACTTCAAGCTCTCTTCAGGAGTACAAGAGAGTTCCTCAAACACTCTCATTGAGTTCTCTAACAAGAACTCTTCCTTCTCAGGGTCATCATCAACCTCAGCTCTAAACTCCTCAGCCCCGTGTTTTCTAATCTTATCTACCGGAGGTTTTGATATCCTCACTACATCAATACCTTGAGGAGCCACAGGAATTGGCTGAGGTATAGGAAGAGGAGGTGGAGGAGGTTGAGCATTAGGGTTCGCTCGAACATAATCCGAGTACTAATTGCTCATCATCTGGAGAAAGGCTTCTCGTGCCCCTTCGCCTTGACCCCTAGCCTCGGGTCCACTTTGAACAGGCACGATTCCTTGTGCAGGAGCCGGCGCATTACTAGCTGCTTCATCAGCAGTCAATGGATCAGAATCCATATTCTATATAAAACAAGATTTAAAATCATCAGAAGCCACCAAACTATCATTGTACACTTATGGCATGTATAGCTAGACTCTTACACCCGCTACGGTAGTCCTAGAACTGACTAAACCATAGCTACGATACCACAAAATGTAACACCCTTTACCCGTATTCAATGCCAGAACCGAGCACGAGGCGTTATCGCATTAAAATCCTCAAGATCGCCACTTAGGCACAACATGACCACTCTCTTTGGCCATCACAACAACCTAAATCCTGACTTACGAAGCCTCTCTCAAACACACGAGAGCTCTCGAGACCATATCGAAAACTCTTACGATCTTAAAAGTTTTCCATCTATAAAGGGCTCACACGCCCGTGTAAGATTTGGCACGCCCGTGGATGTCACACACGCCCATGGTCACTACCCGTGCATGAAAACTCAAGCATTCTGCCAATGCCCCACGGTTAGGGCACACGCCCGTGCCCTCCACCCGTGGTGCACCCTGACTACCTTAACACGGCCTAGATTCTAGACACATACCCGTGTGGCTAGCCCATGGCCAACACTGATTAACACACACGTTCTAGGCACACGCCCGTGTGACTAGTCCGTGGTCTATTCTGACTTAAAATACTAACATGCAGGGGACACACGGCCAAGTCACACGCCCATGGGCTGACCGTGTGTCACACATGGCCTAGACACACGCCTGTGTGTCTACCCACATGGACAAGAACAAAGCTATTTGCCAAGTTCTTTTCACCCTCCTAGCATACACAATCATGCACTCATTCAACACATCCATAATCAACTCAAAATCTTACAATCTCACTTAGATAACTACATCTTTTCATATAATAAAGTGCCAAAAACTATGTCATTATACAAAATAAATTATCCATCTAAAGGCCAACACATCATAGCCATATACAACAAAATTCACTAAGTTGTCTAGCCCCTATACATGCCATAAACAAAATATTGAGTCTCATGTACCAGAGTGTGCTGATAGTGTGGGCGATCTTCCAATTGATCCCCGTATCTCGATTCAACACTTTTGCTCTATAAGACAAGGGAAAAAAAAGGGAGTAAGCTTTGAGCTTAGTAAGTTTACACATAAACAATTAAGCAACATAGTATAAGCTAAACAACAATTTGTATTATACTAACATATAATGTACAACTATGCTTACTCTTTCTATCCCTTACCACATTTCCAACACATCATAAGTCACTTAATCGTAACCATTGACATGCACCCCTGCATTCAATATCACATTTACACAATATTCAACACATTATTATTTCTCGATAATACATCCACACAGCTAATCCATACAGCTAATGTCTCGGTGGTTTCGCACTTAGCCCACCACAATCAATTAATAAGGTAGTATCGCACTTAGCCTACCATAAAGGTAATCGTAGTGGTTTCGCATATAGCCCACTAGACAATATACCTAACGATAGCATCGTACATAGCCAGCTCATCGTCAATATGTATTAGGATGGTATCGCACTTAGCCCATCTTTTAGCATTATCACTACACATTCACATGTCTATTTACATTCATTCTACTTAAAACAAATAGGTTCTCAATCATTCTCAACCATGCTATACACTAGCTAGCATTGACAAATTGTAAGTATGAATGCATTGTTTATGCATAGACTTACCTCGATGCTCAAAAGTATAGAAACGTGCAATTTAGTCCACCACTTTGCTCTTGCCTCGGTTTCGATCCGGGCTTTGTCTTTCTTGATCTATAATGAATAAATCAGCTTATTCAATACACATATTGACCAAATTGACCCACATCTCATACTTTGGTAAAATTACTCTTTTGCCCCAAATCTTTCTCATAATTACACTATTGCCTCAAGGCTCGTAAAGTGATTTTTATTCAACTTCCTAGCCTTTCATACTTAGCCAAATCACCTACTCAACTAAAGTAATCATCAATTCTCATTACATCACACATGTATGACCAAACTCAAGATTTTTACAAACTAGTCCCTACATGCATTTTCTATAGAAACTCATTTAGCAAAAGATGTTTCTACTACATCAAGCTTTCATAATCTTCCATACAACATCAAAATACATGCATGTCATACATGGCCACATTTTTGAACATCCATCATAGCTCCTCAAATAGCTAAAAATAGCTTACTCATGCAACAAGTACTTCAAAAATACAAAGAATATCAAAAACGAGGCTAGATGCACTTACTAGCAAGCTTGAAATTTTTGAAGAACCCTAACAATGGCTCTCTCAAATTTTCGGCAGCCTTGGAGAAGAAGATGAATGAATTTTGTCATGTTTTCTCCTATTTTAATCACTTAATTGTTAAATGACTAAAATGCCCTTTTTGATAAACTTTCTATTTTAACTCATCCATGCCCAATTTTGTCCAAAAATTGGGAAAATTACTATTTAAGGACCTCTAATTAATATTCTAAAGCTATTTCACACAAATAGCTTCTAGAATCTCACATTTTGCAACTTTTACAATTTAGTCCTTTTGGACAATTTAAAATCAATTTCACAAAATTGCTTCATGAAGGGTTGAACAAAGCACGAAGAATAAAATAATATCAAGAACAAATAATAAAATAAATAAATAAAAATGAAAGCACGAAGCAAAAGTGGAAGAAGGTTGAACCGACGGGAGGCGGTGCACGGACGTGGCGGTGGCGCACGGGCGTGGTGGTTGCGCACGGGCGTGTACTTCGGGGGCTGGTGCGTCGGGGAAAGAAAAGGAGAAGAGGAGAAAAAGGAAAAGGGAGGGAGAGTTTCGAGTTGGGGAAGAAGAGAGAAAGGAGAAAAGTGGAGGAGGAGGGCGGTGGCCGGAAAGGGGTGCGGCGGCTAGGGTTTGGGAGGGGAAATTTTGGGGAAGAAAGTGAACAGGAGATGGGGTTTAAATAGGGATTGGGGCACACGGTCAACGGCCACGCCCGTGTGCCCTGTTTTTAGCCCGTGTGTTTCGAAAATTTTGGTTTAGGGCGTGTCTGAGTCTTGACCCATGCCCGTGTTCCCTGGGCGTGTTGGGTTACACGGCCAAATCGCATGGCCGTGTACTACTTCGTTCATTTCTCCCACGCCCGTGTAGAGGTTCATACGCCCGTGTTAATTAGATAGTATTGACCACGGCCTATAGGCACGGGCGTGTCGCACGCCCGTGTGACTTACTCAGTTTCAACCACGGTTTCTGGGCACGGGCATATCGCACGCCCGTGTCATTTACTCAGTATTGCCCACGGTTTTAAGGCACGCCCGTGTGGATTCATCGCGTCCTGTGTTCTTTAGTCAGTTTCGACCACGGTCACATCACACGACCGTGGTATTTTATCGCAGTCCGTGTTTTGGGGAAAATTTTTATTTTGTTTTCGCACGTTCTCCGCCATACTGATGTACCTACTCGTGGTGTTCACACAGCCACGGCCACGCCTGTGTGCAAGGCCGTGTGGGTACGAAAACATGTGCTTATTAATTTGGTTAGTTTTTAGTTAGGTGCTAAGAATCGAAAATATGGGCATTAATGAGGTTAGTGCTCGGGTTGCCTCCCGAGAAGCACTTATTTAGAGTCTAAGCTCGACTCACCTTTCATTTGCATAATCATGGTGGTTCGAGGAGATGAAACTCCTCATTCCTGCTATCAATTTTGTTAAAATAGGGTTTTAGACGAGTACTATTTACCTTAAAGGTGCCAAATTTGGAATGAGTTACCTCGACTGTACTGTATGGGAAAATATTAAGTACTGTGAAAGGGGTTGTTCCATTAGGTTCAGAAATGGCAACACGAGGATCTGCATTATCCATTAGAACTCGGTCTCCAACCTTAATTTGACTCATTTTATTTTTAAGCTCGTCATGGCTCTGCTTTGGTTCATCGTGTACTTTCAATTTCTCCTTAAACTGTGTTCGCCATTCATCTAGTTCCTTGATCTGGAGCCTTTGTTCCTTAGGAACAGTTCTGTTCTCAATATGAGAGCTAGACCATGGCTCCGTCATATTTTTCTGAGGAATTTCCTACAAAGAAGATTGAACTTTAAGTTCACTTACATTAACAGGACTTGTATCATCTTGATCACTAGATATTCTGACAGAATCACGTGCTTGGAGTTTAATCATGTCATCACCTACACAAAGTATTAATTCCCCTGTACCAACATCAATAATGGTCCTAGCAGTTTCTAAAAAGGGTCGTCCTAAAATTAAAGGAACATCACTATCCTCATCCATGTCTAAAACAACAAAGTCTACTGGGAATACGAATTTATCAATTTTGACTAGCACATCTTCAATTATACCCCTAGGAAATCTAATGGTTTTATCAGCCAGTTGAATGCTCATCCTAGTTTATTTGGGTTTCCCAAAACCTAGCTGTTTAAACATTTTATAAGGAATAACATTGATACTTGCCCCTAAATTAGCTAAAGCGTTATTAACAGATAAACCACCAATTAAGCAAGGAATCGTAAAACTCCCTAGATCTTTTAATTTGCGGGGTAGTTTATTCTGTAAAATTGCTGAGCAAATTGCATTTAGCTCCACATGCGATGCATCGTCTAGCTTCCATTTGTTTGCCAAAAGCTCTTTTAAAAATTTTACTGAATTGGGCATCTGCGAAAGAGCTTCAATAAACGGTAAGTTAATATGTAATTTTTTAAAAAGTTTAAGAAATTTACCGAATTGTTTATCTGTGCGGTCTTTCTTTATCTCATTGGGATATGACACACGAGGTTTATACTCTGTACTTACCAGTTTTGGTTTATTATGGCTTACCTCAACCTTACCTTTATCTACCACATTTTCTTGCCTCAGTTTTGGTTCGTCTAACCCCTCACTATCGTGAGCAGTAATGGCATGAAGTTGCTCCTTTGGGTTAGTTTCAGTGTTACTTGGCAAGCTGCCTTGTGGTCGTTCAGAGATCAGCTTAGCAAGCTAACCTATTTGGTTTTCGAGCCCTTGAATTGATGCCTGCTGGTTTTTGAGTGCTGTTTCGGTGTTTTGAAAACGAGTTTCTAACACCGAGATTAATTTTGTTAGCATCTCCTCAAGGTTCGGCTTCTTCTCCTGTGGGTAGGGTTACTGTTGAAAGCCTGGAGGAGGTTGTGGTCTTTGATTCCCTTGTCCTCCTCATGAAAAGTTTGGGTGGTTCTTCCAACTTGGATTGTAAGTGTTACTATAGGGATTATTCTGAGGTCTAGAATTATTACCCATATAGTTCATCTATTCACTTTCTATGCCAGAGTTATAGGATGGATATTCTGTATTGCCCATTCCTCCTCCATTCATATCGCACTGCATCACTGGATGTACCTACGAAGAACTACACAAACCATCAATCTTTTTATTTAAAAGCTCTACCTGGTTTGAGAGCATGGTAACCGCGTCGAGGTTGAAAACACCGGCTGCCTTTGTTGGCTTCGTCCTCATAACTTGTCACTTATAGTTATTCAGTGACATCTCTTCAATGAATTTATAAGCAGCCTCAGGTGTTTTTTTGTTTAGTGTACCGCCGGCGGCTGCATCAATCAATTGCCTAGTTGAGGAGTTCACACCATTGTAAAAGGTTTGAACCTGTAGCCATAATGGTAACCCATGGTGAGGGCATCTTCTCAGTAGGTCCTTGTATCTCTCCCATGCATCGTAAAGTGTTTCTAAATCCATCTACACAAAAGAAGAGATATCATTCCTCAATTTAGCTGTTTTAGCCGGCGGAAAATATTTAAGTAAAAATTTTTCAGTCATTTGTTCCCATGTAGTGATTGATCCTCATGTTAACGAGTTCAAGCACTGTTTAGCTTTGTTCCTCAACGAGAAGGGAAACAACCGAAGGAAAATGGCATCATCAGAAATGCCATTAATCTTAAAAGTGTCGCAGAATTCCAAAAAATTTGCCAATTGATTGTTTGGATCCTCATCATGCAAACCATCAAACTGAACAAACTGCTGAATCATCTGAATAGTGTTAGGTTTTAGTTCAAAATTATTTGCAGCAACAGCAGGTCTAACAATACTAGATTCAGTTCCTATTAAATTAGGCTTAGCAAAATCATACATAGTTCGAGGAGCAGGATTCTAATTTACTAGATCTGTAGTGACTACAGGAGGTAGCGGATTATTATCGGTCATCTCTTCGGTAGTATTAGTATCGTCCTCTTGCTCTTCATTGTATGTATTGTAGGCTTCGCCTTATCTCTCTTCGGTTTCTGCTAGCTGTACTTTCAATCTCACTGTCGTAAAGCAAAGGTCCTGACGGGTTTCTTCTAGTCCTAAACTAGAAACACCTGCCAGAAGCAAAGAAAGAGAAAAATTAGAAAAGTAACAATAAAATAGAAATAAATTGCAATAAAACAAAATTGGCTAAAGTAATAAAAATTCAGTGTTCCTAATATCTTAGTCCCCGGCAACGGCGCCAAAAACTTGATGTGCCTCTAACTAAATATGATCACAATAAAGGCAAGCGCACCTATCGTTTAATAGTATATTTATGGTAAGACCGGAAATATCGTATCCACAAGGACCAAGAGTACTAGTAATTACTATCTTCCTATTATCTAGCCTAAGAATTGGAGTGGTTTATTTTAAACTAAAATTAATTAAAAACACGACAGAGAATGAATTGGGAAAATACTTTTAGACAACTTTATAAAAGAGGCAGTACCCAAGGAAGAATCCACCTAGACTTCACTTATTACTTCTGATTCATACGATGTATTCACTTAACTTAATCCTTATAAATCCCTAAATTATGTTAATATCTCTTTCGAGACTAAAAACAACTGACTCTAGGTTGATTAATTGAAATCTCTTTCTAATTAAAACCCCTATTGTCGCATTAACTCGATCTATGGATTCCCTTATTAGATTTGACTCTAATCCGCAGATTTTTGTCGCCCCTATTTCTAGGGTTGCAATCAACTCCGCTTAATTGTGTTGATCTACTCTTAAACAGGGACTTTTGCTCCTCTGAATAAGCACATTCGACTTGAATCAATAACCTGAATTATCAAAACAAGAATAAGAACTCACAATTAAGAATAAGAACAAGTATTTATCTTATAAATCAAATAGTAATAAGATCCATCTTAGGTTTCATCCCCTCAGGTATTTAAGGGATTTAGTTCATACTGATAGAGGGAAACATCTTAAAATAAGGAAAACAACAAAACATAAGAAAACCTAAAAACTTCAAGAGAAATTGATAGGAGATCTTCAGTCTTGATGGAGATCCTTCTTCCGAGCTGCTCTCGATGGCTGTCTCCGAGTATTTTCTGCCTTCTACTCTGCGTGTCTTTTTAGGTCCTCCCCTAGGGTGTTTATATAGGCTTTGGAGCACCTTTCTTGGCCCACAAGTAGCCTTTTCCGAATAGAATTAGACTTGGGTTCGGCAGGGACACGCCCGTGTTATACGCTCGTGTACGATAATCTAGGCCGTGTTTGCTTCTGCTCGTCACACACGGCCGTGTAGTCTGCCCGTGTGAGGTAGTCCAGGCCGTGTTGATTTCCGAGGTAGGCCTATTTTGTCTTTTTTTTATCCCGTTTCTCATTCTTTTCGACTCCCTAAGCTCTCCTGAGTGTAAAACATGAAATTCAAGGATTAGGAGCATCGAATTCATCAAATCTAATGAAAATTCATCCAAAAATAAGCCAAGCATGGGGTCAAAATATGTATAAATTGTGGTTTATCACTTATGCCCATATAAAGCCTCATAAGGCGCCATCTTTAAACTTGACTGAAAACTATTATTATAAGCAAACTTTACCAACGGTAGATACTTTTCCCAACTGCCTTGAAATTCAAGAACACAACACTGAAGCATATCCTCCAGTACTTGTATTAACCTCTCCGACTATCCGTCGGTTTGGGGGTGAAAGGCTGTACTAAATTTCAACTTTGTGCCCAAGGCCTCTTGCAACTTTTTCCAAAACCTGAAGGTGAATCTCGGATCTCTATCCGATATAATCGATAAGGGCACTCCGTGAAGTCTCACAATCTCAGAGATGTACAAGTTTGCTAACTTATCCAGTGAATAGTCGACACGCACTGGTATAAAATGGGCTGACTTCGTCAGTCTATCGACTTCGACCCATACAGCATCTTTCTTGCTCGGTGTCAATGGTAAACCTGTTACAAAGTCCATGGTAACTCGGTCCCACTTCCACTCGGGCACCATAATAGGTTGAAGTAAACCCGAGGGTACTTGATGTTCGGCCTTTACCTGCTGACAAATCAAGCATCCTGAGACAAATTCGGAAATATCTTTCTTCATACTCGGCCACTAGTACCATTTCTTTAGATCATTATACATCTTGGTACTACCCGAATGCACAGATAAACATCTGCTATGTGCCTCATGCAAAACTTTACGAATAAGCTCATCGTTCCTCGGACTCAACACCTGACTCTCATTGAGCTTTTCTAGCTTGTAGGTCGCTTTCATCTTTCTGAGCCTCACAGATCTCTTGAAGAAACATTGGTCTAGCCCTCAACTCAGCTAGAATAGAACCATCATCTGACAAACTCACCCGTGTATTCATAGCCTTCAAGGCAAATAAGGATTTTCTACTTAAAGCATCGGCGACTACATTCGCCTTTCCCGGGTGGTAGTAAATGACTAGCTCATAATCTTTTATCAACTCCAACCATCTTCGTTGCCTTAAATTCAATTCTTTCTGAGTCATCAAATACTTTAGACTTTTGTGATCGGTGAATATCCAACATCTCTCACCATATAAATGGTGTCTCCATATCTTTAATTCAAACACGATGGCAGCCAATTCTAAATCGTGCGTAGGGAAAATCTTCTCGTGTGGCTTTAACTATCTGGAGGCATATGCTATCACCTTGCCTTCTTGCATAAGTACGCAACCTAACCCATTCAAGGATGCATCACTGTAAATCACAAATTCTTTTCCCGGCTCGGGTTGTAATAGCACTGGAGCCTCTGTCAACATTGCCTTTAATCTCTCAAAACTGTGTTGGCACTTTTCCGTCCACTCAAACTTTACATTTTTTCTATAATCTCGTCATCAGTGTGGCTATCATGGAGAATCCTTTAACGAATCATCGATAATAGACAGCTAGGCCTAGAAAACTTCTAACCTCAGACAGATTTTTTGGTGATTTCCAATCAACAATAGCCGAAATTTTACTTGGGTCAACTCGGACTCCATCTCTTGAGACAATGTGTCCCAAGAACCCAACTTCCTTGAGCCAAAACTCACTTTTACTAAACTTGGCATACAGCTAATTATCTAGCAAAATCTGCAAAACTATTCTTAAGTGCTCGGCATGCTCATGTTCATCCCGAGAATATATCAGTATGTCATTAATAAAAACAACAACAAACTTGTCCAGTAATGGCCGAAAAATGCGGTTCATTAGATCCATGAACACCGTAGGGGCATTTTTCAAACCGAATGGCATGACTAAAAATTCATAGTGCCCATACCTTGTTCGAAAAGCTGTCTTAGGCACATCTGAGTCTTTTACTCCCAACTGGTAATACCCCGATCTCAAATCTATTTTAGAGAACATAGTGGCTCCCCTCAATTGATCAAACAAATCATCGATCCTTGGCAACGGATACTTGTTTTTCACTGTTACCTTATTAAGCTGCCGGTAATCTATACATAGCCTCATGGAACCATCTTTCTTTTTCACAAATAGCACTAGAGCACCCCATGGAGAACTACTAAGTCTTGCAAAACCTTTATCCGTTAACTTTTGTAACTGTTCCTTTAATTCTTTCAACTCCATTGGAGCCATTCTGTATGGTGCAATTGATATGGGTGCAGTGCCGGGGACTAACTCAATACCGAACTCGACCTCTCTAATCGAGGGTAGTCCTGGCAGTTCCTCTGGAAAAACATCTGGGTACTCACATACTACCGAAACTGATTCAATCTTTAATTCAGTTTCTTTAGCATTCATCACGAAAGCTAGATAAGCCTCATACCCTTTTCTTACATACTTCTGAGCGGTCAAATGAGAGATCGCAACCGGCGATCTATCTTGTTTATCTGATTCAACACGAAGAGTGTCCCCATTTTCACATCTTAACTCAATATATTTCTTTCCACAGTTTACAGTCACACCATGGGTGGTTAACCAGTCCATACCCAGAACTATATCAAATTCATCAAACGGCAATAGCATAAGATTTGCCTTAAAATAATGACCTCTAATCATCAATGGACAATCTTTGCATACTTTATCAACTAGCACACTTTTGCCTAGAAAATTAGAAACCTTTATCACAAATTCTGTAGACTCTACGGGCATACTCATTCTAGACACTAATTTCATGCATATATATGAATGGGTAGATCCCGGATCTATTAAAGCAATAACTTTAGTATTATAGAGAGAAAATGTACCCGTAATCACATCAGAAGATGATGCCTCTTCGCGAGCGCGAATGGCATAGGTCCTCGCAGGTGCTCTGCCCTCAGGTCTCGCAGCCTGCTCTTTGTGCGTATTCTTACTACTTGCCCCGCTTCTCGAGTTTCTCTGTGATCTTCCTCTGACAGTGCCTCCTGGTCTAGCATCCTAAGGCTTCTCTTTCTCGTCCCCCTCTGAGCAATCTCTAATAAAATGGTCTAGAGATCCACACCTGAAACAAGCCTTCTCATTGGCTCGACATTCACCAGAATGACGTCTGCCACACTGCGGGTACTCCGGTCTACTCGGTCGGACGTTGCCGACACTAGCAACTGGTGGTCTAGGCTTTAGACCCTGAGTACTGCTTGCTTTTTCCTCTACTCGAAAACCCGGCTAAAGTAGTTGATCGGGTAGGAAAGTCTCTTGACTTCTTAGATAAAGATTGATATGACTTGCTCATCTGCCTCTTTCTCGAGTCACGAGACTCCATCTCGGCTTTCCTTTTCTTTTTCACTAATTCTTTGGCCTTACAAGCCCGATCCACTAACACCACAAATTCTTTCAACTCGAGGACACCAACAAATAACTTGATATCTTCATTTAGTCCGTCCTCAAACCTCTTACACATGATGGCTTCCAAGGACACACACTCTCGAGCGTACTTACTGAGTCCCACAAACTCGCGCTCGTATTCAATTACTGTCATCTTTCCTTGCTTCAGTTTAAGGAATTCCTTTCTCTTATGATCAATGAATCCTTGGCTTATGTATTTCTTTTGAAATTCTTCTTGGAAAAACTCCCACGAAATTCTTTCCCTTGGCACAACCGACACAAGGGTATTCCACCACTGGTAAGCGGAATCTCTCAAAAGAGAAACCACACACTTCATGCACTCTTCAGGTGTGCACGATAACTCATCAAATACCCTGATGGTATTTTCAAGCCAAAATTTGGCTCTTTCCGGATCATCGTCTTTACTAGCCCTAAATTCCTCGGCTCCTTGCTTCTGGATTCTATCAACCGGAGGCTTTTCTCTTCTTACAACTTCTACCACTTGAGGAGCTACAGGGGTAGGTTTAGGAATAGGCGGGGGTGGAGCCTTCGAATTTGCTCGTATATACTCTGTATACCAATTACTCATCATTAGGAGAAAGGCTTCTCGAGCCTCTTCTCCCTGACCCAAAGTCTCAGGTCTACTTTCAATTGGCGCGATCCCTTGCGTGGGAGCCGGTGCATTACTTGCAGCAGCATCAGCTGCAGCTCGGTCAGGATCAGTATCCATCAACTATAAAAAAATATACAATTCAAATCGTCAGGAGTCGTCACACTATCATTACACAAAGACTCTTACGTATGGCATGTACAGCTAGACTCATACTCACGCTACATTAGTCCGAGAATCGACTAAACCGTAGCTCTGATACCACTAAATGTAACACCCCTTACCCGAGTCCAACGTCGGAAACAGATACGAGGTATTACCGTACTTGACTTTGCTTAAACCTGTAATTACCGCTACAAAACTTCATTCCAACTTAAAACTTTTCTTTCTTATTCACAACATTCATATTATGGGCCTACGAGGCCTTAAAAATACACCCGGAAGATTTCGGGATTCAACCGGAAACTTAAACGCTCTTTGAAAATTTTTACCTAGACAGGGGCCACACGTCCGTGTTGTCCTAGGGACACGCCTGTGTGCCCCTAAGACATGCCAGTGTTCAACACCCGTGGTCGACACTGACTCATTTCACATGGCTGAGCACACGCCCGTGTCTATAACTCATGTCCTTCACACGACCTAGACACGCCCGTGTCTCCTGCCCGTGGAGCTCTCTGACTATGACATCACCAAATCCTTAATGTCACATGGCCAAGGCACACGCCCGTGTGCTGGCCCGTGTGACGAATCACATTCTCGTAATTAAGTGCAGGGGACACACGACCTATCAACACCCCATATGGGTTGACCGTGTGTCACACACGGCCTAGACACACGCCCGTGTGTCTACCCGTGTGGACAACTATAGGCTATTTTCCAAGCCTTTTTGCCACCCTGAAACGAAGACTCATTCATATAGCCACAATTAGCACATGACATAGCAATGTTAAGCTATTAATAATCCTTAAACTAACATTCAATCTAACCACATTCATTAAACTAACATTCAATCTAACCACATTCATACTTAATAACTTGCATGGATATTCACTTCATTATACTCATCAATCTTATAACATGTACTTGACAACTTTGGCCAGTTCACCATGACCATATACAAAATGAGTGTGAAACATTGTTAATTAATCCCTTTGGCCTTTACACTTGACACAACACAAAATGCTCCAATTTCTATACATGCCATACTCAAAATGAATTAACTTTACTATACCAAAAGAGTGGTTGATAGTGTGATTCTGAGCTCCGATGTTCGGTAATCCCTGAGCTAACTTGGAAAAACTACAAGGAACAAGGAAAAGAGAGGGATAAGCATATAGCTTAATAAGTTTGCATGAAACTCTAGGATAACATATTTACTCAAACTATAATCATTCATATCATGAAACAATGGCAACATAGTCTCAAATGAATAAAAGTACTTATTCGTACTTATTCACACTTATTCTTACTTATTCTTACCCATCTCATGTCAATATGATCTAGTAACTTTTACTTACTCGTGTTACCTGTATCACTGAATCACGTGGTTTAGCACATATGCTAACATAACCATAAACTCACATCTTTATCATTCATATCATGAACATTACTCAAGGCCATCCATAAACAGATTTGGATCTAGGCCAACTCACGTACTTAACTCTTTTGCTTATGAATAAATCGGATCATCATGAATTATTCAAACTTATCATGCATAAGTTTTGATGCCAACGCCATATCCCGGATATGGTCTTACATGGGATCATTTCTTGATTACCGATGCCATATCCCAGATATGGTCTTATACGGGATCTCATAACTCGATGTCGATGCCATGTCCCAGACATGGTCTTATACGAGATTGTACATAGATGTTGATGCCATATCCCAGATATGGTCTTACACGAGATCATTCTTTGGTGCCGAAGACATGTCCCTGACATGGTCTTATACGAGACCTTTCTTATCTCATATGAATACATAATATCATCCTTACCTTAGAAATTATTCCGAGACTTAAACTTAACTTATTCTCACCATTCTCTTACCGAGACTTCATCGCTCAATTTTTATAACCATAACATGCATTTGTCATATTATTAGGTAATTTCAACATCGTAAGTTATGAAACTCTAATTTCATACAAACTTACCTCGATTCTCAAAATGTGCCTCAATGCTCGATTTAGTCCTCGATTTTGTTCTTACCTCGGTTTCGATTCGGGCTTCGTGTTTCTTGATCTATAATAATAAATTTCTCTTGTTAAACACATGCATTGACTAAATCGACTCATAATTCATATTTTGGAAAAATTACAATTTTGCCCTTAAACTTTTACACAATTACACTTTTGCCCCTAGGCTCGTAAAATGATTTTTATTCAACTTTCTTGCTTTTCAAGCCTAGCTGAATCATATTCTTAGCTATAACAACCTCTAATTTCCACTTTTTCACTAATGTATGACCATTTCTACAACTTTTACAATTTGGCCCATTTTATGCATTTTTCATGAAAATCACTTAGAAAAAGATGTTTATCATACATCAAACTTTCATATTCTCCCATAAAACATCAAAATACATGCATGTCATACATGGGTAAATTTTTGAATATGAACCCTAGCTCAAAATATAGCTAGAAATAGCTAAATCCAGCTACGAGGGTTTCAAAAATACGAAGAACATTAAAAACGGGGCTAGGGTGTACTTACAATCAAGCTTGAAAGATGAAAAAACCCTAGCTATGGAGAGCTTGAAATTTTCGGCACATAGGAAGAAGATGAACATGAATTTGAGTTCTTTTTCCCTTTTAATTCTTTTATTTACCAAAGGACAAAAATGCCCTTAATGGTTCTTTCTTGAGATTTTTCCTTCCCATGTCCACTTTTGCCCATCATCAAATATAATGGTCTAATTGCTAAATAAGGACCTCTAGAAATTTTTATAATTCAATTTCATACATGAATCTTCTAGAATCTCACATTTTCTATTCTTTGCAATTTAGTCCTAATGGACAATTTATTCACTAATTAATAAAATTTCTTCATGAGATTTTCACACAATCATGCAATTACCTCATAAGCCTTGTAAAATCATTTAAACACATATTTTTATTTTGAATTTGTGGTCTCGCACCACTATTCCAACTAGCCCCTAAGTCGGGCTGTTACACCGCTCCTTTCGCTTCCCTATGCTCTCCTAAGTATAGAAACATGAATTTAAAGGATTAGGAGCATCGAATTCACAAAATTGTTTAATAAAACATCCAAAAACACGCTAAGCATGGGATTAAAATGTGTTACTTTTATGGTTTATCAAATATCCCCACACTTAAGCGTTTGCTTGTCCTCAAGCAAAACCCTCATCTCACAATTAAAATTAAACTTCCTCAATTCATAATTCTCATCAATAATGTCTTATCATAATTCACAAATAATCACACATTGATAATTTAACTAAAAGAGCACTAAAGATTCAAACAATCCAAGTCACACATTTTTATAGCATGAAAACATAGGTATTTCCCCTTATCTAAATAATTACCTTTAATTCAAGACCGACAAGATTCAACATCCTCACTAAAGATTTGCTCAAATCACTCAAAGTGTTTAAGGGTCAAAAATTAAGCACTTAAAAGTCAAACATGAAAAGTTATTACCATAGGCTTGCATGAAAATCAAATCTCCACCACTATAAAATGAGATGATACACAAATCAAAAGGTCTTTAAAGGGTTGTAATGGGGTTTGGGTTAAAGGTGTGGATAAAGGCTGAAATAGAGGGTTAGAATCGAGATCGATTTGACAATTTACCTAACTAGAATAATAAACTAATACTGAATAATTACATCAATTGAAAACTCTTCAACACAAGCTTCTTCTCAAAATGTGAAATTAATTACTTAAGCTCAAACTTAAAGGACTAGTAAATATCAACATAAATGAATAAATATTTCCACTTTTTTTTTGAATAATAAGAAAGAATTTAACAACTGAAACAAAAGAACATAGTTAGGCAACTAACCAAATCAAATCTCAACAAAAAGGGAGTCAATAAAATGGGAATAACGAATCAAAAATAAGTTTTGGGTTAATATTAATGGGTGAGTCAAGAAACGGTTTATTAGGCTCAAAGGGGTTCACTAGGGGTTAATTATGAAGGTAGGCTTTTAATGGAATAAGTGGGTTAAAACCTAGGTGCCTTTATCATCTCAGTATATCAAATCAAATGTGTGGTCTCGACATGCATAATCGAAGCAAGTTCTAGAATAACAAATCAATATTGACACACTCATAACCAATAATAAAGTGAGCAAGAAAAGTGTATGCTCTAAAAGGCTCAAAATCTCACAAAAATTATGTTTTTTTTTTATGTCAATCTTGTAAATCTCAAACTTCAAGGTAATATTTAAATTTAGGGAAACAACCTAGCAATTTTTAATTCTGAAAATATACTTATCATGCTTGATTCTCTAATGTCTTAAAGTTTAAACAATCAATGCACAATTACATATGACTTAATCCAAAACATATCAATAAAAATCATAAGTCAATAGAAGTTTCATTCTAATAGTAATATGAGAAAATTACTTAAGACAAAGACATAATTCAAGAATTTTCTAATAATGATATAATTAACCTCCCCACACTTAAGATGTACATTGTCCTCAATGTACTAAAATAAATAATAACAATATAATGGGAGTATCATAAGAGAGGGAAATAAGTGAAACTTCCTGAATTTTGGATGAAATCCGTGGAATAGTGAATGCGGAATTGTGGATATAAAAAAGTGAAGTGCATGATTCTGAGCAACAATTAAGAAAATAAACACAACTGTGGAAGAAGATTAAGGGATTACTTGGTTAGGAATAATCATAAAAACTAAAATATAGTTCAAAATATAAAAGATAAGTCTTTGAAAATAGGATAAAAAACATAAAGGAAAATAGACTAAAAAATAAAAATAAAAAGAAAACTAAAAATAAAAATAAAGATAGAAAGAAAATAAATGGACTCAAAGGTCCTAATCGCCGACGCTGTCCGCGAGTCGGCGATGCGAGAAGATGAAATATGGAGATGGTTGCGATCCACTGCAATGTAGCCTCGAGGCTGTCGAATCACTGAAAGCAATTTGCTTTGCTCAAGCGAGTGAGACACTCGGATATGTCTGTCAAAGTAGGAGCAGAAGAAGGAGGTCGGTGACTTGGAGGTGGAGGGTGAGGTGGATCCTCGTGAGGGAAAGGAACATCCTCAGTGATGTCATCGGGATCATCCTGGTCATCAGGACGAGACAATCGGTACTGGGGAGGATCAAATCCACGACGCCGCTCGATCATCCTCATGTGTAGCATGCTCGAGATGCCCTGAGGGGACATCTGGCCAACAAGCGTGAGTGTGGAGGACTGCTCTGGTGTGTCGAGGAGACCGAAGTGTCGAGCGAGGCGAGTCACGTAAGGGCCTAAGCAGATGGGGCCCTTCCTATGGCGGTCAATCTGATGGCGGAAGGATAAAGCAATGAAGTATGCCAAGTCAATAATATGGCCGTGGGCCATGCTCCATAAGTAGTAGGCATCGTGTGTGCTCACGACTCCGGTGCTCTCTCTCCGTCCTGTCAAAGTGTGAGCTAAGAGGGCGTGAATATACTGTAGGGCTAGGAAGAGAGAAGTCGGCTTCGAGCGACTAGCGTCATAGGTTGTCAGGCCGCCTGTGAGGTCATTCCAACAACGCGAGGGAGAGTAATGAATATAGTGATGGAGCTGAAGAAAGTCCTCGGCGCTCATGAACTCCTCTGTATAAAGTCCCAAAGCAACACCGAATTCTGGGACGCTCATGTGGCGCACCAAACCACCAAGGCGAAAGATGATGGTGCCTAGCTCGTCATGGACTGACATGACGCTCTTAAGGTGAAACGTCGATCAAAACTCCAAATTAAGCTCCATATACGTGGGCTCGACGATACTGAAGAAACAGTCCCATGGGGCTGTGATGATGAAGGCGCGAACCTCATCAGCAAGGTGGACCTGCTCCAACGCGGCCCAGTCAATGCATCAGCCCAAGCCTAGGGGTCATACGCGAAGGAGCTAAAATAAGTCCTCCGGTGGGTCCGCGGGAAATCTGAGATAAGGATGGCAAACTTCAGCGGAGGCGCTGGAGGAGGTCGCGCTAGGACCCTTCCGCTTTTTCGAAGTGGGAACAGCGACTTTGGTTTTACCACGAGTATTAGTCATGGTGTACCTGAAAAAGTAAAACAATGTATCAATAAGATATCACCAAATAAAATCCAAATAGTCCTAATAAATTACTCCTAAACTAGTGTATTCGAATATCAAATTAAAAAGATTGCAGCTATCAAGAATCATAGTGGTGAAAACACTAGTAGAATAAAATCAAATAACAAAGTCATAACTAAAAGTTAGATTCTGAAAGCAGGAATAAAGAAATAAGTATTAGTAGGACTAAATCAACGAATAATAGAAAACGGACAATGAGCAAAGCAATCAGAATAAAAAACTAGTATCAAATTATAATAATGTCAGTAACAAATATGACTAGAAAAATAGAAATAAGAAAAAAATATATAATAGACAAGAAATAAAGAAAATAAAATAACTAATAATACTAATGAATGATAAATAACAATAGAATAAAAAAAGGAAATAAAGAAAATAGAAAAAATGAGCAAAAAGGAGAAAAAGAAAACCGACGTAGGTGGAGCTGGTGGCCGGAGTAAAAGGTGATGGCGGCAATGGAGTGGGCACGGTGGGGGTGAAAGTCGTTTGGGTGACGGCAAGAAGGCCGACGGTGGGGGCCGGATATACAGGGCTACGCCCAAGAGAAGAAGGGGAGGGGCGTGTGGTGGTAGAAGGGGGAAAAAGTAAGGAGAAGATGAGAGTGTGGGAGTTGGTGGTGCGGCGGAATGAGGCAAGGGGGAAGAGAGGTTGGCTAGGCGTCGGGGCTGTGAGGTAGTGGGGAAGGGAGAAAGGAAGGTTAGGGTGAGGTGGGAATGGCGGGGCGGGGCTGGGGAAGAATGGGGCGGCGGCTTTGAAGAGAAAAAGTGAAGAGAAGGGGGATAGAAGAAGAAAGAAATGGGAGAGAGAAGAGAAGGGAAGGGGGAGGTTTGTCGGGTTGGAGAAGAAGGGATAAAGGAGGAAGGAGGAGGGGGAGGACGGTGGCCGGAAGTGGTGAGCGGCGGCTAGGGTTTGGGGGTTTGGAGGAGAAAGGAAGAAGAAAGAAAAAAAAATTGGGGATTTATAGGTGACACGGTCGTGTAACGGCCCGTGTTGGGCCACACGGTCGTGTCACACGCCCGTGTGATATAACTCCCAGCCCGTGTTCGTCGCGAATTTTAAAAGTCCAGTATTCACACGGCCTTGGACACGCCCATGTGTCCAGGCCGTGTGGTGAACACGGTCGTGTGCCAAGTCCTTCGCTTCTCCCACGCCCGTGTGGATTTTGACCCGCCCGTGTGACCTTACACACGGCCGTGTGTTTTGCCCGTGGAGCCCCCTGACTTGTTTTAAATTTTTGAATTTTGAAAAATTAGGATCTAGGTTTCACACGGCCTTGGACACGTCCGTGTGTCCAGGCCGTGTCTCTGTCGATTTTTGGGAATTTTAAACTCCAGGATCCACACGGCCAAGGACACGCCCGTGTGTCCAGGCCGTGTGGGTGACACGGCCATGTCGCCAGGCCATGTAGCTCTCTGTCGATTTATTTAAAATTTAAAAACTAAGTCCCAAGATCCGCACGGCCATGGACACGCCCGTGTGGGTTTAAAACACCATTTTTTTATTAATTTCGAAAATATCATAAAATATAATTAGTAAATTAGGCATGTTAATGCTGGGGTTGCCTCCCAAGAAGCGCTTATTTAGAGAGTCTAAGCTCGACTTACCTTGTTTCCGCCCGGTTACGGTGGATCGCGGAGCTAAAGCTCCTCTCTATTATCTCTAAAATCCTCACCATTATAAAGTTTAAGCTGTTGACCATCTACCTTGAATTTTCCATAAGTCGGGTGAGTTACCTCTATTGTGCCGTAGGGAAAGATGGTTTGAATGAAGAATGGACCTGACCATTTTGATTTCAGCTTTCCAGGGAATAATTTGAGCTTTGAGTTGTATAGCAAAATAAGATCTCCGACTGCAAATTGCTTAGGCTGCTTCAAATGAGCATCATGGCGTCGCTTTGTCGCTTCTTTGTATAATCGCGAGTTCTCATAAGCATTCGCTCGTCACTCATCTAGCTCGTTCAACTGCATCAATCTTTTCTCACCTGCAAGTTTAAGATCATAGTTTAGGAATTTTATAGCCCAAAATGCTTTGTGCTCTAATTCAAATGGTAGATGACAACTTTTCCCGTAAACAAGTCTATATGGAGATGTTCTTAAGGGAGTTTTAAAAGCGGTTCTATAGGCCTATAAAGCGTCGTCTACTTTTAAAGCTCAATCTTTCCTATTTGATTCTACGGTTTTCTCTAGAATATGCTTAAGCCCTCGGTTGGGTACTTCAACTTGTCCACTAGTTTAAGGATGATAAGGGGTAGCTGTTCTGTGATGCACTCTATATTTCTTTAGGACTTTATCAAATTGAGCATTACAAAAATGAGTACCCCTATCACTAATAATTGCTCTAGGTGTTCCAAAACGAGAGAAGAGTTTCTTAAGAAATCTTACTACCACTCTAGCATCATTAGTAGGTAAAGCTTGAGCTTCCACCCATTTTGACATATAATCAACCGCTACTAAGATGTATTTATTCCCAAATGAGCTAGGGAATGGACCCATAAAATCAATACCCCATACATCAAATATTTCACATGATAGCATATACGTTTGACGCATTTCATCGCGTTTAGAGATATTACCTATTCTCTGACATCTATCTCACGAAGCAACATACCTGTTAGCGTCCTTGAACAGAGTGGGCCAATAGAAACCTGATTCGAGCGTTTTTCATGTGCTGTCCTAGTCCCACTGTAATGTCCTCCTGTCGGTCCTAAATGACAATGTTCTAGGATTTTGTTTGCCTCCGACTTTGTAACACATCTCCAAATTACTTGATCTGCACATATACGAAAAAGAAAAGGATCCTCCCAAAAATAGTTTTTCACATCAGCAAAGAATCGTTTCTTTTGATGATGTGTCAACCCTTTTGGTAAGATGTTAGCAGCTAAGTAATTCGCAATATCTGCAAACCAAGGTACCTTAGACTCGGATATAGCCAAGAGTTGTTCCTCAGGAAACGAGTCATTTATCTCACTCTCATCGAGTTCTTTGAGATGTGGATTCTCAAGCCTAAAAAGATGGTTTGTCGCAAGGTTTTCAACTCCTTTCTTATCCTGAATTTCCAAATCAAATTCCTGCAAAAGTAGAATCCATCTTATGAGTCGAGGTTTTGCATCAGATTTAGTTAAGAGATAATGAAGAGCTGAATGGTCAGTGTAAACGACAACTTTAGATAATATCAAATACTGTCTAAATTTATCAAATGCAAAAACCACAGCTAGCAACTCTTTTTCTGTGGTGGTGTAATTTTCTTGTGCGGCCGTCAATGTCTTGCTAGCGTAATAAATCGTCGAAAATGCTTGTCTCTTCGCTGTCCCAGAACTGCAACTACTGTAAAATCACTCGCATCACACATTAGTTCAAAGGGAAAATTCCAATCAGGTGCAATTATAATTGGAGGATTTGTTAATTTATTTTTGAGGGTATTAAATGCTTCTAAACATTCCTGATTAAAATTAAAAGGCACATCTTTTTCTAAAAGTTTCGTTAAAGGCTTAGCTATTTTAGAAAAATCTTTAATAAATATTCTATAAAATTCAGCATGTCCTAAAAAGCTTCTAATAGCCTTAACTAAAGTAGGAGGAGGTAATTTTTCTATGGTTTCAATTTTTTCTTTATCAACCTCAATCCCCTTACTAGAAATTTTGTGACCTAACACAATCCCTTCTCGAACCATGAAGTGACACTTTTCCCAATTAAGCACAAGGTTCATCTCCTCACATCTCATTAGAAGTTGTTTTAAATTTTTAAGACAAAGGTGGAAAGAATTACCGAATACCGAGAAGTCGTCCATAAATACCTCCATAATATCTTCCACAAGTTCATCAAAGATGGCTAGAATGCAACGCTGAAAAGTAGCAGGAGCATTACATAATCCAAAAGGCATTCTACGATAAGAAAACGCACCATATGGACATGTAAATGTTGTCTTTTCTTGATCCTTAGGGGCTATTGGAATTTGGAAGTAGCCAGAGAGTCCGTCTAGGAAGCAATAGTACATATGTCCGGATAATCTTTCTAACATCTGATCAATGAATGGCAAGGTAAAGTGATATTTTCTCGCGGCATCGTTCAACTTCCTATAGTCAATGCAAACTCTCCAACCTGTGACTGTTGTTGTTGGAATTAATTCATTCTTCTCGTTGGCTACAACAGTTATGCCTCCCTTCTTTGGAACAACCTGCACAGGACTCACCCAAGTACTGTCAGAAATAGGATAAATAACTCCAGCATCTAGAAGTTTAAATACCTCAGCTTTAACAACTTCCTTCATATTGGGATTTAATCATCTTTGGGCTTGCACACATGGTTTATATTCATCTTCCATTAAAATTTTGTGGGTGCAAAACGATGGGCTGATCCCTTTAATGTCAGAAATCTTCCAAGCTATGGCTCTTTTATGCTCCTTTAGTACTTGTAGTAACTCATCTTTCTCATTGGGTTCCAAGTCTGAAGCAATAATTACCGGTAGTGTAGAATTATCTCCGAGGAATGCATACTCTAAGTGATTTGGTAACTATTTCAATTCCAATTTGGGAGGTTCTTCAATAGAGGGTTTTTATTTTAGTTTTTCGTTTATTTCAATGCCCTCATACTTCTTTTGTCTTGGGAAAGAATCATTAGAATTTAACTCAATTTGTATCTCCCCTATCTCAGTGGTATCGTCATCTGCCTCCTCACCTTGGACAAGACACAGTTCCAACGTGTCTTTATGTATGATTTCCTAAAAAGAATCTTGAATAGAATGATCAATAAAGTCAATAAAATAACAGGAATCATCTTTCTCTCTAGAGTATCGCATAGCATAATAAATCTTAAAAATAATTTCCTCGTCACCTACCCTAAGCACAAGTTTACCATCACCTACATCAATAACAGTCCTAGCAGTAGCTAAAAATGGACGACCTAAAATTAAAGGCACCTCAACGTCCTCATCCATGTCAAGCAGAACAAAATCAACAGGGAATATGAATTTATCAACTTTTACCAAAACATCTTCAATAATTCCCCTAGGATATTCAATGAGATCTATCACCTAATTGGATACTCATCCTAGTGGGTTTTGGTTCCCAAGAACAAGTCGCTTGAACATTTTATAAGGCATCAAATTAATATCGCACCTAAATCAGCTAATGCTTTCTCAATATTTAAACTACCGATTAAATAGGGAATAGTGAAACTTCCTGGATCTTTCAATTTGGTTGGTAGCTTATTTTGGAGAATAGCTGAACATTCCTCGTTAATTTCCACGGTTGATAGCTCTTCAAACTTCCTTTTATTTGTTAAAAGCTCTTTTAAGAATTTTGCATATGTAGGCATCTGCGAAATAGCTTCAACAAAAGGTAAGTTAATATGTAATTGTTTAAAAATTTCAAAAAATTTACCAAATTGTGCGTCCATACGGTCTTTCTTCAACTTTGCTGGATATGGGATCGGTGGTTTATACTCTTTAAGTACCGGTGTCACACTCTCGTTTACTTCCTCACCCTTCGCCTTATCAGTTTCTTGTGGCATCTTTTTTTCAGCTTCAACCAACACCTTCCCATTCCTTAGTGTAACCGCCTTCACATGTTCTTTTGGGTTAGGTTCGATGTTACTAGGTAAACTACCTAGTTGCCTTTCGGAAACTAATTTAGCCAGCTGTCCAATTTGATTTTCAAACCCTTGGATTGATGCTTGGATTGATGCTTGCTGATTTTTCAATACCGTCTCGGTATTCTAAAAACGAGTCTCTGACACCGAAATAAATTTTGCTAGCATATCTTCAAGGTTCGGCTTTTTCTCATGCTAGTAGCTAGTAGGGTGGTTGGAAACCTGGAGGGGGTTGTGGTCTTTGATTCCCTTGACTACCCCATGAAAAATTTGGGTAGTTCCTCCATCCTGGATTATATGTGTTACTGTAAGGATTATTTGGAGGTTTAGAGTTATTACCCATATAATTTAGTTGCTCATTCTCCATGCTAGGATTATAGGGTAGATATTCTGAGTTATTCATCCCTCCTCCATTTGTATCACATTGCATCACCGGATGTACCTGCGTAGAAACACATAAACCATCAATCTTTTTATTTAAGAGCTCTACCTGGTTTGATAACATGGTGACCGCGTCGAGGTTGAAGACACCAGCGGCTTTTGTCGGCTTTGTTCTCATGACTTGCCACTGATAGCTATTCAGTGACATCTCCTCTATAAACTTATAAGCCGCTTCAGGTGTTTTGTTATTTAGAGTACCGCCAGCGGCTGCATCAATCAGTTGCCTAGTTGAGGGGTTCAAACCATTGTAAAAAGTTTGAACTTGTAGCCATAAAGGTAACCCATAGTGAGGGCGCCTTCTCAATAAGTCCTTATACCTCTCCCATGCATCGTAAAGAGTTTCTAAATCCATTTGCACAAAAGAAGAGATATCATTCCTCATCTTTGCCATTTTAGCCGGCGGAAAATATTTTAATAAAAATTTCTCGGTCATCTGTTGCCAAGTAGTGATGGAACCTCGTGGTAACAAGTTCAACCACTGTTTAGCTTTATTTCTCAAGGAAAAAGGAAACAACCGAAGGCGAATGGCATCATCAGAAACGCCATTAATCTTAAAAGTGTCACAGAACTCTAGAAAGTTGGCCAAATGAGTATTTGGGTCCTCATCCTGCAAACCATCAAACTGAACAAACTGTTGAATCATTTGAATAGTGTTAGGTTTCAGTTCAAAATTCTTTGCAGTAATAGCAGGTCTAACAATACTCGATTCAGCCCCAGTTAAATTTGGCTTAGCATAATCGTACATAGTACGAGGAGCAGGATTTTGATTCACTGGATTTGCGGCAACCACAGGAGGTAGCAGATTATTATCAGCCATCTCTTCGGTAATATTGGTATCGTCCTCTCGCTCTTCCTCTATATACTGTAGACTTCGCCTTATTTCTCTACGAATTCTGCGAGCTGTACTTTCAATCTCACTATCAAAAAGCAATGGTCCTGACGGGTTCTTTCTAGTCATAAACTAAAAATACCTGCCAGAAGCAAATAAAAAAATTAGTAAATTAAAATAAAAGCAGAAATAAATTGTAATAAAAATAAAAATGGCTAAAGTAATAAAAATTAAGTGTTCCTAATATCTTAGTCCCCGGCAACGGCGCCAAAAACTTGATGGACTCAAAACTAACTAATAATTCGACAAAGGCAAGCGCACCTATCGAACAGTAGTATAGATATGGTGAGTCCGGAATATCGTATCCACAAGGACTAAAATTACTAGTAATAACTATCTTTCTATTATTTAGCCTAATAATTAAGGGGATTTATTTTAATCTAAATTTTAATTAACTAATTAACTATGAACGCGACAGAGAGTGAAGAAATTAATCGAAATAAACCAATGAATAAAGACAATACCCAAGGAAGAATCCACCTAGACTTCACTTATTATTCTGACTCTGAATTAAATGATTTATTCACTTGACTTGATCCGTAGAAATCCTAAATTATGTTAATATCTCTTTCGAGACTAAAAACAACTGACTCTAGGTTGATTAATTGAAATCACTTTCTAATTAAAACCCCTATCGTCGCATTAACTCGATATATGGATTCCCTTATTAGATTTGACTCTAATCCGGTAGATTTATGTCGTCCTATTTCTAGGGTTGCAATCAACTCCGCTTAATTATGCTAGATCTTCTCTTAAACATGGACTTTTGCTCCACTGAATAATCATATCAAACTTGAATTAATATCCTGAAAATATTAAAGCAAGGGTTAAGAAAACATAATTAAGAACAAGAACAAGTATTTATCATGTAATTCAGATAATTAAATAATAAGATCCATCATAGGTTTCATCCTCCCTAGGTATCTAGGGAGTTTAGTTCATAACGTAAAAGGAAAACATCTTAGAATCAAGAAAACAACAAGACATAAAGAACCCAAAAACTTCTAAGGAACTTGATGGAGATTTTCAATCTTGGAGTGGATCTACTTCCGAGATGATTCCGACGGCTTCCTTCGAGTAATTTCTTCGTTCTACTCTGCGTGCTCCTTTAGGTCTTCTTCTGATGTGTATTTATAGATTTTAGAATGCTCAAAAACCCTAAAAATTGGATTTTTCCGCGTGAAAATGAAGTAGGGTGCGACAGGGACATAGGCGTGTGATCAGCCCGTGTGAGAGTGCCCAGGCCGTGTGTAAATTTGACTTGGCTCGCGATCGACACGGGCTGGCACACGGGCGTGTGTCCAGCCCGTGTGGTTCACACAGGCATGTGCTCAGCCCGTGTGGTACAGGCTTGGCCGTGTGGATCCTTAAGATGGCCCGTTTTGTCCGATTTTGGCCCGTTTTCCGCTCCTTTTGCTTCCCTATGCTCTCCTAAGTACAGAAACATGAATTTAAAGGATTAGGAGCATCGAATTCAGAAAATTGTATAATAAAACATCCAAAAACATGCTAAGCATGGGATTAAAATGTGTTACTTTTATGGTTTATCAATTATCAATAGAATTCGCATCTTATAAAAGTCTGCATTATATTATTTATTTTTATATCTGTCCGCAAGCACTACATAACCATATACAAATATATATATATTACATATAACACAAAACTCACGCATATATATATTATATATAACAAAACCATGCACCCATATTTATATTATATATATATAACAAAACCATGCACACATATTAATATTATTTATGCACCTACCAATTTAGTACAATAGCTCACACACATATATATAGTGCAATAGCTCACTATTAGTAATATGCACCATACACACGCAATCGTTAATGCACAATCCACTAACACACGTAACAATTAAATTCACAATTCACACAAATTTATCACGTCAAGTACATAGTTTATAGCTATGGTCTGCCTATTTTGTTCCTATAACTACATGCAAATTTTAAATTCATGTATTTGGCTAATTAAAATCGCACTGCATGCATTCCCAACACTCAACAAATTTGCAATGGTTTGCACTAGGAGTAATCAAGGTTCGCATATTAATTAAGCATGGGTTCATATATGTTGCCTTAGCTTGCGTACTGGAGTTTAAATGTAATATACCGGACCACTCACCTTAGTTCTTGCTTGAACTTCCATGCTCAAGTAAGCTTTAATTTGCCTTTGCTAATCTTGTAGAAACCAAAGCTTAGCTAAGAAATACGATATCTATCATTTTCAAGCCAAAAATCAACTTGAAATCAAGTAATATATTGAGATCTTAATTAAACCATTTAAACCTCGCATTGAAATAACAACTCACTTAGTTTAATCATAAAAATTTAGAATCTCACCTTAATTTTGCAAAATCGACGAGCAATGGAGCTAATTTGAGCTAAACCGTGTGAAGATCTCTTAAGGATTTTAAGGATGAAAACACGAGTGTTCTTCAAATTTGAAAAGAGATTTTGTGTTTAGAGAGCTTAGAAATAAAAAAGGATGAACTAATTTCGGATGAAAAATTTTAATTTGGTGTTTGGCAAATTTTTGAAGAAGATGGAGAATGAGAGGGAAGGAGACCTAAGGGTCGTTAAATAGGCACCAAATTTTTAAAAATTGGGCCATTGCCCATTTAACCACCTCCAGTTTCTTCCTTTTTTTCAAATAGGTCCTTACTTTTCAATTAAAACCAATTTCCCAATTATTTTCAAATCAAACCTCTTTTTTAAAAATTCGTTTTAACCAAATTAATTCCTGGGCACCTAATTTTAATTTCCTAATCTAAAATCATTAATTATAATATTTTATTTAATTAATTTTGAATTATTTAATTATCTAACCTATTTACGAGTCTCGATTCATTAACCCTCGATCCTACTTACCCAGTTCTACTAATCCAGTTTTTGGGGTGTGACAAGGAACTTAACTGAACAATGACCCGCTTGTAACTTTCGAACTTAATGACTAATTTATAAATTTTTGAAGTTGAGTGATTAAATTATAAATTTATTAATAGTTTAGTGACTTTAGACGCTGTTTACCCAAAAAAATTCCAAGTATCAAAATTAAAAAAAATATAGAATTTGGGATTAAATAGTAAATAAAACTTAAACTCAAACATACATTTTTAGAAAGGACTGACCTCAAAATGAAATTTCATTTTTTAACCTCCACTTAAGGAGGTTAAGAGTGAATGTTTGGACTGAAATTCAAACAGAAAATACAAACAGGAAGAGATCATGGCTATTGATGCAATCGAAGCTTCATCTCCTCCATGTCAATCCCCGTCTAATTTTAGGTATTTGTTTCCCCTTTTATTTACTTAATCCAATAATTTTTTTTATTTTTCATTGTATTTTTCGCAATAAATTTCATGAATTTGCAGTTTGTTCAATCAACTCCGACACTTCTACGTGGCCGTCGACAGACTCCACTTCAAAATGGTCCTCTCTTTCTCTCCGTTGGTTTCTTCGATCTATTTTCAAATTTGCGTTTTTCCTAAATTCTGAAGTTAAAAAAAGAAAAACCGAAATTGCGATTTGCAGGAGACGTTAATTGACCTCCTAGGAGTGGCGGGTCGACGCCCGTGCCTTCCGATAGTGGTATGTTGCAACTCACGTGATGAGCTCGATGCCCTCTGCTCCGCCGTATCGGATCTCCCTTACATTTCCTTGTCCTGTTTGGTAATTATTTTGTATTAACAATTATACTTTCATTTATATAACCATTTTTTTACTATTAATTTATATTTAGTCTTCTATATGTCAGTTCAGCGACCAAGCTGAAGCGGAACGAGGTTTATTTTTGGAGAAATTCAGGGAAGCAACGATGAAATGGAGCCAACATGTTGCGGTTGAGACAGGAGATGGTCTTGAAATTGATAAAGAAGAGCAGAAATCTTGTATGATCGTCGTAACCGATGCCTGCCTTCCGCTTCTTGCTTCTGGGGAATCCTCTATGTCAGCTCGTGTTTTGATTAATTACGAATTGCCAACAAAGAAGGTAAATTTTATTATTGTTCTTTATATCACTCACATAACTGAAACCTGTTAAAGTTTGTGTTTTATATGTTGTTATAGAATTTAGGGACCAAGTTTGTAATGTTGGCTCACAACTTGTTGATTCAATTCTCTGTTGTTTGCTATAATACTGTTTCGATCATTACCTGACTTTGGTTCATTAGATTAGCAAAGGTTCAAGTGCTTGTTTTGCTTTTCCCAATTATTTGATCCTTGTTTTGGCTGATTAAGATGTTCATCAAATTCGGAATTATGAAAAAGATGTCGGATGTCATGGGCCTGTATGTCAAGTTTTAGTTTGCATCTGCTTTTACAACAAAGAAGTAATTAAAGTAAGATTTTAGCAAATTTATGATTTTAGTGTTTGATTATCAATTTATCATCCATATGAATTAACCATAGGTAGAATTTGAGTAGGTATTAGCAAGCTGATGTGTTGGCTGTTGGTTACGCTCTGACTTCCGATCTATGAGCTTACTTCGGATCGTGAAATACAACATTTTCATTTTCTTTGAAAGTTGTTTTTGTGTCATTACGTGTTGTCTAATAGAACCTTTTGTCAGCGATCTTTTTTACCGACTTTTCTAGTTCTACTTGTGCTTGCTTGCAGGAAACGTATATGAGGCGCTTGACTTCGTGTTTGGCAGCAGGTTTCTTCCTTGCAGTAATATTTTATTATTGGCACATCATGTTCAATTCCCACAATGATTTTTCACTAAATCGTATGCAGATGGAATCGTGATCAATATGGTTGTTGGGGGCGAAGTAGTAACTCTAAAAAGCTTAGAAGAAAGCAGTGGCCTTATCATAGCTGAGATGCCTATTAATGTAAGTACGGTACTTGCTTGCGTTCTATGTTTTACAGATCTTTAAATTGTTAAAATCGCATTAACAAAGATGCCCAATCGGTTGAACTTGACAACAAGGACCCGTAAATATTGTTTGTTCAAAGTGAAGTGATAATCTATTGCTGGTTTCTTTTTTGAAAGCTTAACTATCATATTTCTTTTAAGTTGTCTATCAAAATACATGGTAGCAATACAGTATTAACATGAAATGTAATCTTGTTGCAGATTTCCGAGATATTATGATGATTTATTATCATCTTCAATTTCCTAACGGTGACAAAACAATCCTTTTGAACTCTTTACAGCACTTAAAATGCTCAAACATAGCATGTGGTGTATGAGTTGTTGAGACATTGACACTGAACGTTATTCCTGTAGTATTTCTTACAGTCTCTTCTTAGTTCTAGATACAGGCTTCTTACTGTCTTTGCACTCTCAATTTGGTTCTTTGCCGTCCCAAAGTAGACCTCAACTTGGGGATAGTATAAGTGACGTGAATGCTGGGATTCGAGATAGGCTAAATTCTGCTTAGTCCATGTATTTTATGAAAGTTGTGGTTTTAGTCCCTATAATTTGGTTGTTTTTAGTCTTTGTATTTTTTTAATTTTAAAATTTCAGTCTCACCAAACTATAACTGTTAAATTCATTTCCAAAATTTGATGCAGAAAACATATTATCATATGTAGAATGTTATGTCAGCTTGTTATTTTCACATATTACTCACTAAAAATCCAACCATTTGCATCAAGATTGAAATTTTAAAATTAAAAAAATACATAGATTTAGAATGATCCATTTGGAAAATTTGGATTAGATTTATAACTATACGTATAATATAATATTAGTAATTGAATTTAACCAAACAGATTTAATTAGTACTATTTGAATCAAATTCATACTATTGCTATTACATCTACAGTTTTTGCAAAGTACAGAGATTAATAATTGAATTTAACCTTCGCAATATTTGTTTACTGAACTAAAAGCTCACAATTGCACGCTCAATTTGTTTGATGCATATAGTTTTGAGTTGTGGGAAAGACTGACATCACTGCAAAAGGCGCGTCGGAGGATGTTTGATTGGGCTGAGTCGCCATAAAACAAGTCTTTTTATTTTTAGAAAAAGCCAATAAAAAATTTGAATACGATTGAACTTCAACTTCAACCATTTGAATCGATAAAATCTTAATTTTACTATCTAACAAAGCTTCTTAAAAAACTTTTATGTATTTTAATTTTTCATGCACATTTTATTACTTCCAAAAATTGTATATTTATACTATTATGTAAGTTCCTATTTAAGTTGGTGTCACAAGTCAATCGAGTATTAACTTAGTTAGGAAAATTATGAAAATATCTTTTCATAATTAAAATAAGTTATATTATTCGATTATACTTTATTCTTTTTATTTTAACAAAAATCAATAAAAATAAATATATGCATATGGTGGGTTTGAACCCATGTTAATTAAATCGGTAAAACTCTAAATTTACCTCTCAACTAAAATTTTATTTTAATGTGTTATATACATTTTATCTTAATATGCATAATTTTTTTATTTCTATCAGTTGTATATATTGATAATGTTGTTAATTAAGTTGGTATCACAAGTCAACTTGACACTAACTCTCATGGTTGATGACAACGTCGTGATAAACAATTGCAGTGCTATTAATATTGTCAATATGATATATTTATGTGTTTAAATTTTGTTTTACTTACATTTAATCTAATTTTTATTTTAATATCGTACATATTTCATGTATTATTATGATTAATTAGTTTTAAATCATACGCTTTATTATTTATTGTATGTTGTTTTTAAACATACATCTATGTTCTAAATTCATGGTTTTCGCACGCATATGCGTCTAATAAGATTTCTAGTAGATAGATAAATTTTTTTAAATATTAAGTATAAATTTAATTATTTATATAATCATTTATACAATTAACTCTCTTCTACCCCATTTGTCTGCCAAAATTTTGGATGTTATAGAGAGATGATTATTATACACCTATAACAACATTTGAGATTTAGATAATATTTGATTTTTTTTTAAAAAAAAACCTTTCAAATAAAAAACTATAATATATTAATAATATTAATTAATTAGATTTAGATAGTATCTTTAATAATTTAAAATTTTAATTTTATTTATTAAATATTATTTTAATTTTATAATATATGATTAAAATATTTTTATATAAAATTTACAATTTTTTTGAAATAATATCTTAACTAAAATTTATTATTTTTGTTTCATTTAATAATAAAACTAATTTTATTAAAATTTGACACAAAAAGTTGTTATAAAGAACTAATTTAGGGCTACTTTGGTATTGTTATTATAGTTTAAAACTGTTTTTGAAAAGCTTAATTTAGAAAAAAGTGCCTTGGAAAAATATGGTTTGTAGTTTCAAGTGTTTGAAGTTATTGTAAAAATTTGCAATGAAAAGTTAAAAAGATCATTTTAAACATAATGTTGGAAACTTAAAAAAAAAAATAGATTAATTTAGAGATATATATAAATAATTTAATATAATTATACATGAAATATATATATATATATATATATATATATATATAATATCTATAAAGTCTTTTAATGAGTTGGTGTCACCCATCAACCGTGTCCCAACTCAACTCAGTTAGAAAAATTACTTTAATGTCTCCTCACATTTAAAATAAATTATATTATTTGAGAGTACTTTAGTCTTTTTATTTTAAAAAACCCATAAAAATATTCATATGATGATATTTAAACCCATGCCAATTGAGTTAGTAAAATCTTAAATTTACCACTTAAATAAAGTTTTATTTTAATATTTTTATACATTTTAATTTTATTCTGCACACTTCATTCAATTTTATATCTATACCTTTTATACTATTATTTAAGTTCCTAACTAAGTTGGTGTCACGAGTCAACCGGACACCAACTTGATTAGGGAAGTTACGAAAATGACATTCTATAGTTAAAACAAGTTAGATTATTCGAGTATATTTAGTATTTTTTTAAATCAATAAAAAATTGCATGTGGTGGGATGTAAACCCGTGCTACTTGTACAAATAAAATATTAATTTTATCACTGAACCAAAGTTTTATTTTAATATAATATTTACATTTTAATTGTATTATACATACTTTTTAACCTCTATCAATTGTATATATTGATAATGTTGTTGATTGAGTTTGTATCACAAGTCAACTCGACACTAACTCAAGATTGATTACAACACCGTGATAATATTGTAGTGTATTTAGAATTATTAATATGATATATTTATGTGCTTGAATTTCATTTTACTCACAATTCAATCTATTTTTTCTCATTTTAATATCGTACATATTTCATTTGTTATTATTAATTAGTTTTAGACTATACGTTTAATTATTTATTAAATGTTATTTTTAAACGCATCTCCATGTTTTATAAACGTAGATTCCAAACGCATACGCGTGTGATAGAATTTCTAGTTTTGGTAATGGTATTGGTTGAGTTGGTGGCACAAGTTAACTTGACATCAACTCAAGATTGATGACAATATCGTGATAAACAATTATAGTGCATTTAATATTATTAATTTGATGTATTTACGTGTTTAAATTTCATTTTACTTATAATTTAATCTAATTTATTTCATTTTAACATCGTGTATATTACACATGTTATTATTAATTAGTTTCAACCATATGTTTCGTTATTTATTGTATGTTATTTTTCAACACATCCTTGTATTCCAAAAATGTAGTTTTCACACATATATGCGTATGATAGGACTTCTCGTATGATATTGTTAAAGTAACATCACACATAAGATAAATGAAGTGTGAGACGAGAAAATGATAGTAACAATATCTAATAAATAATAAAATATATAGTTTGAATCTAATAATAACAACATATTTGCAATATGCATGAAATTAAAATAAAAAATTAGTTTAAAATGGAAGTAAAAGGAAATTTAAATAGGTAAATACATTTGATTAAGAATATTAATTCATTCCAATTGCTTTCTAGCTCGTATTCTCATTTTTCTGTATCACATTAAAATGTTATCATGTTAGAAAGTATTATTTAACATGTTAACAAAATGTCAACATGTTAACATGTTGGTGAAAGAAAAAATCAATATTAAAAATATAGTCATAAAATATTTGTTTAACCACTAAATAATAGGTGGAGTGGTAACTAACAGAAAAAAAATCATCAAATCTAGAGTTGGTGTTAACTTATGACACCAACTCAATTAACGACATTATCAATACTAGATTATGGCATACCCAAGATATGGGTGAAAACAATTGTGTCAAGTTCATAAAAAATCAATATAAAAATTAAGGTTAAAACGTGCTTAAAGTCCTTGCACTTTTCAAATATTTAGAATTTAGTCCCTATACTTTTTAGATTTAATAATGCAAGTCCAATGATACACTGCTTAATTTTTTTTTTATGAAATCAAGGTCCATTACAACATCATTTTTCTTGTTGCATGGCTATGAAAGTGAGTATTTGTTTATTTCAAACTATCAAACCAGTAAATTTAATAGAAGAAGTTTAATGAGGTTAACCATTGGACCATAATTTTAAAATAAAAAAAAAGAAAGTATAGGGATTAAATTCTTGAAAATAAAAGTAGAGGGACTAAATCCCAAACTTATGAAGAGTACAAGGACTTGTTGCATATTTTAACCAATTGGTTGAAATGGTTAAGGTTAAAGAAGTAAAGGTCATGATCAGAGGTGTTTATGGGCCGGGTTCAACTAAAAATTCAGGCCCATTTGCTAGGCCCGGGCCCGGCCCAACCTGAAAAATGGGCCTAAAATTTTGCTCAAGTCCGACCCAGATAAAAATGCTAAAACCTGAGCCCGACCCGGCTCGCCCATATTAATTTTTATATTATTTTTTAATATAATTTTTAAAAATATATAATACATTAAAAATACTAAAAACATCAAAATAAATATTTCCTAACAAATTGAAAATAAATTTTAAAAAATATGTATACTTAACTAACGCTAAGATAGATGCAACTTAACAAGTAAATGCCTCTAAAATAATAACAAATTTAACAAATGCCTTTAAAATAATAACAAAATTAACAATTAAATAAGTTTTATACAATATCCAAATAATAACAACAAAATAGTAGCAACATAATAGTAAATTTGTAGCAAAATAGGGAGAAAATAACATTAAAAAAAAAAGAGCATATTTTTTTGTCCTTTAGTGAATTCGGGCCGGGCCCGGATAAAAAATGCCTTACCCGAGGCCCGACCCTTTTTTAAACGGGCCTTATTTTTTTTCCAAGCCCATTTTTCTGGCCTATATTTTTGCTCAAACCCTCCCACATTTTGGGCGGGCCTTCAGGCCGGGCCAGATGGTCCGACCCATGAACAGGTCTAGTCATGATGTCTTAGGTTCAAGTCATTCATATATTTTTTAGATTTTGCATAAAAAAAATAAAAAATAAAAAAACCCTCAAAATAATATCTTTAACCCCTTTTTATAAGTAAGGGGTTTTTAATAAATTTACAATTGAATTGCATCCAGTTGATGTGTAACACCAACTCAGCTAAAATATTAAATAATAGTATAGATATACAAATGATGTGAGTGAAAGAGTTTTGTTTTTTTGTGTGTAAAAATATTGAAATTAATAAAATAATGAAGCTTTGATTAAAGTGATAAAATTGAGATTTTATAGATGTTGTCATGAGTTTAAATTTCATCGCATGAAAGTTTTTTTATTAGTTTTATTAAAAAATATAAAAGTATAAAATACTATCTATTGAAAATAAAAGTTGCTGTTAAGTTTTTATTCTATAAAGAAAAGGATTAGCGATAGAGACAGATGAGAATTGAACTGATTTCTTCTTTTTATTAGTCACTAATCAATGCCTTTAAATAGGCAAAATTTCAACAGCTAATAGTTAGGAAATAGGAATCCCACTACAACAGAATACCGTAATTAGAGGAGCAATAACAGTAAAATATTGATAAATTATTAACAGATTATTTGCACAAGACATGATCTTTTTAACCAACTACTTGACTCAATCAAACTCCACACACACGTTCAGCTTTAACAAACTCTCAATTAAACCAAAAACTCGCAAATATTTGGTTTAAAAAAAAATTATAACTTCAAACTGATGAATCTTCCAAAGTGCAGACACCAAGCAACTTTCTTAACTTCTGAAATGCAGCTCTCTTTAAAGATTTAGTGAAAATATCAGCAATTTGGTCTTTACTCCTACAATAAATCAAATCAATGACGCCATTATTTGTAAGATCCCTCAAATAATGGTACTTCACATCTATATGCTTGATTCGTCCATGTAACACCAGATTCTTGGAAAGTTTGATTGCTGAATTATTGTCATAGAAAATTGTTGTTGCTCCTTGCTGCAATAAGTGTAGTTTGTCAAGTATTTTCCTCAACCAAACAGCTTGACAGGCACAAGCTGTTGCGAACACAAACTCGGCTTCAGTTGTAGATAAAGTGACAATTGGTTGCTTTTTTTAAGACCATGAAATAGCCCTTGGGCCCAACATAAATGCATAACCTGAAGTACTCTTTCTATCATCTTGATCACCAGCATAACCACTGTCTGTAAAGCCAAACAAATCTGATTTTTCACCCTTTTTTGTAGAACAAACCATAACTAGCAGTACCTTTCAAATACCGAAGTATTCTTTTTGCAGCCAAAAGATGAATTTTCTTTGGGCACTCCATGAACCTGCTAATGAGACTTACAACATGCATAATGTATGGTCTTGTTGCAATTAAATACATCAAGCTTCCCACCATTTCTTGTAGATGGTGCTATCAACCTTCCTCCCTTCAGGATCTCGAATAAGCTTCATGCCCACTTCAGTAGGTGTACAAACGGAGTTGCAATTCTTCATTTGAAACATGTCTAAAATTTCTTGCACATATTTCTTTTGAGAAATAAAAATTCCAGCAGCAGATTGCACCACTTCAATGCCCAAAAAATAATAAAGCATGCCAAGATCAGTCATATCAAATTCAATCATCATAGACTTCTTGAATTTGTTAAACATGGCAACATCACTCCCAGTAAAAATAAGATCATCAACATATAAGCAAACAATAATCATTTTACCTCCATCACCAACCTTGGTAAAAAGTGTATGCTCATATGAACACTTTAGAAAGCCTTCTTTGAAAGTAAGCTTCAATGCGACTATACCAAGCTCTTGGGGCTTGCTTCAACCCGTACAAAGACTTCTTTAACCTATACACCTTGTGTTCATTTCCTTGCTTTACATATCCAGGAGGTTGCTCAACAAACACTTGTTCTTTCAAATCACCATGTAAAAACGCCGATTTCACATCTAATTGGAAAATAGGCTATGAATTTTGAGCTGCAAGAGCAATGTAAAGCCCCGAATTTGGGCCTAGAAGTATTGGGCCTTGAGTATGGGTCTGTAAGGAGGCTGTAAATAGGTATTTTTATTGTGCAAGTAAATGACACAATTAAATGTCTGGTCAAGTGGTCAAGGGTCCTGAGAAGTATTGGAGAAGTCCTGGGGTTCAAACCAGAGCTCTAGCAAAAATTTTAGTTTTTCCTTAAAGGGGAGTTGGCGTTAGCTGGAAGGCCTTATAAATTTGTTTGGTTAAAATATGACACAAGGAAGTGAGTGGTCTAGTGGCAAGGCATCATTAAGGTTGCAAGGGAGTATGGGTTCAAGTCTTGGCGCTTGCAATTCATTTTGATTTCCTTTTAAAAGGTGGCTAGCGGCGTGGATTAAATTACAGGGGAGCCTAAGTTCGAAACCCCTTGCATGCGAAATGTGACTATTTTGCTAATTTGAGACGATTTTAGAGGATTGATTGAGGGATCCCACATCGGGAAGGTAGCATGAGAGTAGGCGAGAAGTTGGCTTTAAATAAAGCGATCTATGAGGAGAGTAAGCATACCTTGGTTGGCGTTTGGGCATAGGAATGTTCGGAGCGCGGACTAACTCCAGATTCCTATCAGGTGTGTATTTCGCACTACTCTAGCTGTAGAGCGGCAAATGCCGAAATACCGGTCACACGGCGATGGTAGCCACACGAGCGTGGGAGCACACGTGTGGGAGCTTCGACGCGATAGTTGAAGCCATCATGAGTGTTCTTGTGGGTTTAGGCTGTTTGGGCCACGATGGGCCAAAAGGGGCCATGTGGGGCCAATGGGCCCGTGGGCCCAATCGGATAAGTTGTAAGATTGTGTACTAAATATTGGACTGGACTATGTGAATCTCATATCTGTAGCTAGATTTGGGCTAAATGGGCCACACGAGCGTGTGGGCCCATTTGGGCTGAGAATGGGCCCTAAGACCATTCGCATCGTTATCTTTTTTTAGAATATCTTGGTTTACAAAATTACTGAAATACCCTTGACTTGTAAAATTACCGAAGTACCCCTGATTTGCAAAATTACCAAAATACTCCCGATTTGCAAAATTACCAAAATACCCTCAGTTTACGAAATTACCAAAGTACCCCTAATTTGTAAAATTACCGAAACACCCTCGATTTGTAAAATTACCAAAATACCCCTAATTTATGAAATTACCAAAATACCCTCAATTTACGAAATTACCGAAATACACTTGATTTGTAAAATAATCGAAATACCCCTGAAGCGTAGGATTACTGAAATGCCCTTATAGGGCAAAATGACCATTTTGCCCTTGTGGGTAAATGACTGACTTAGACTGTGAATTTGACTGATTTGACTGCGATTGTATGACTGTGGTCGTGTGACTGATATGCCTTTTATATATGTTGAAATGACTGTTACTGAGCATGGCCATTTTGCATTCACGTGTAATGATTGAGCATGACATAACGACATATTGCATTGGGTTGGGATATTGATACGGAAGAAGTTCTGATAGGATCGCACGGGTCGCATGACGCATCGTGGATCTGTATTGATCTGTTAAGGTCGCACGGTCGCATGAGACGCATCGTGGACCGACGAAAGCGCTTAAAGTGCGCAGATCCGATTATGGCTCTGTGCCAACCTAAATATGGCTCTGTGCCATCTTGATTATGGCTTTGTGCCAATCGTATTTACCCGTGGCTATGTGCCTAACATATATATCGATGACTCTGTGCCGATCATATTTACCCAAGGCTGTGTGCCGATTATATTACCGTCGCTAATGGTTATGTACCAAATAAAATGCAGTTATTGATGGCTTTGAGCCAATTATAATACCGCTACTGAAGGCTTAGAGCCGTATATATATATACTAGCAGCTTTGTTGCAATTTTGGTTAGGGCCACAACTGGTTCTAATATTGGTGTGCTGGCTGGGTGGGTCGATTTTATCCCCACGTAAGTGTAGGGTTGGTACAGGTGGTGTGTTGGCTGGATCGGGGTGGGATGCATCCTCATACTGTTGCATATTTGTTTATGAGATCTGACACTGTATTGGGCTTTGGCCCACTTGTTCTGTTATTGGTTTGGGCTAGGCCCAATTGATTCTGTTATGGGCTGTGACCCAAATGATATTGTAGTGGGCATTGGCCAACGTATGCTCTAAATCGGACTGCATCTTTATTCATCGTAATTAGGCTCCGCCCGCATCGATTCTCGGATTCTGTCTAATTTATTAATGTTTTTAGTTAGGAGGATTGCACACCGAGTTTTCGTAAACTCACCCCGCTTTAACCGTGCGCGTGTAATCCCAGACTTTAGAAGGATCGGTCTTTGCGAGGGACTCGGAGATGGCCACACAACTGCTTCTGTTTTTCTATTAAGTTATTCATAAATCTTTATTTTGGTTTGGTTTGTAATAAGGCCTTTTAAAGTTTTCGAATTTTAAATTTTAGGATTTGTTCTATTTTAATTTATATCTGTTAGAAGTAAGTCGCGGGTTTTTCCAAAATGATAACTGTTTTCAACAACACTACGTTTCCGCAACATTTCAAAATGGTTTCGCGACTTAATTACTTTAAAAAAATTAGCTTCCACAACTGAAAAGATGTTTTGGGAATAAAGCTAATTATTTTTCAATGTACCACGAGTATGGGTCCGTAAGAGGTCAGAAATAGGTATTTTTATTGTGCAAGTAAATGACACAATTAAATGTCTGGTCAAGTGGTCAAGGGTCCTGAGAAGTATTGGAGAAGTCCTGGGGTTCAAACCAGAGCTCTAACAAAAATTTTAGTTTTTCCTTAAAGGGGAGTTGGCGTTAGCTAGAAGGCCTTATAAATTTGTTTGGTTAAAATATGACACAAGGAAGTGAGTGGTCTAGTGGCAAGGAGTCATTAAGGTTGCAAGGGAGTATGGGTTCAAGTCTTGGCGCTTGCAATTCATTTTGATTTCCTTTTAAATGAGCTTAGACTTTGGCCCAAAGGCTTATATTTAGTTGTGCTTGCTTTGTTACACAAGGAGCTAGTTGGTAAGGTGGCTAGCGATGTGGATTAAATTACAGGGGAGCCTGAGTTCGAAACCCCTTGCATGCGAAATGTGACTATTTTGCTAATTTGGGACGGTTTTGGAGGATTGATGGAGGGATCCCACATCGGGAAGGTAGCATGAGAGTAGGCGAGAAGCTGGCTTTAAATAGAGCGATCTATGAAGAGAGTAAGCATACCTTGGTTGGCGTTTGGGCATAGAAGTGTTCGGAGCGCGGATTAACTCCAGATTCCTATCAGGTGTGTATTTCACACTAGTCTAGCTGTTGTGTGGCAAATGCCGAAATGCCGGTTACACGGCGATGGTAGCCACACGAGTGTGCGAGCGCACGTGTAGGAGCTTCGACGCGATAGTTGAGGCCATCATGAGTGTTTTTGTGAGTTTAGGCTGTTTGGGCCACGATGGGCCGAAAGGGGCCATGTGGGGCCAATGGGCCCGTGGGCCCAATCGGATAAGTTGTATGATTGTGTAGTAAATATTGGACTAGACTATGTGAATCTCATATCTGTGGCTAGGTTTGGGCTAAATGGGCCACACGAGCGTGTGGGCCTATTTGGGCCGAGAATGGGCCCTAGGACCATTCGCATTGTTATCTCTGTTTAGAATATCTTGGTTTACAAAATTACTGAAAGTCCCTCGACTTGTAAAATTACTGAAGTATCCCCGATTTGCAAAATTATCGAAATACCCCCGATTTGCAAAATTATCGAAACACCCTTGATTTGTAAAATTACCAAAATACACCAAATTTATGAAATTACTGAAATACCCTCAATTTGTGAAATTACCAAAATACCCTTGATTTGTAAAATTACTGAAATACCCCTGAAGGGTAGGATTACTGAAATGCCCTTATAGGGCAAAATGACCATTTTACCCTTGTGAGTAAATGACTGACTTAGACTGTGAATTTGACTGATTTGACTACGATTGTATGACTGTGTTCATCTGACTGCTATGCCTTTTATATATGTTGAAATGACTGTTACTGAGCATGGCCATTTTGCATTAACGTGTAATGGTTGAGCATGACATACACGACATATTGCATTGGGTTGGGACATTGATACGGAGGAAGTTACGATAGGGTCGCACGGTCGCGCATGACTACCGTGGATCCAAAGATTGATCTCATAAGGTCGCACGGGTCGCATGAGACGACCGTGGACCGACGAACGGCTTAAAGCCGTGTAATCTGATTATGGCTTTGTGCCAACCTAAATATGGCTCTGTGCCATCTTGATTATGGCTTTGTGCCAATCGTATTTACTCGTGGCTATGTGCCTATCATATATATCGATGAATCTGTGTCGATCATATTTACCCAAGGCTGTGTGCCGATTATATTACTGTCGCTAATGGCTATGTGCCAAACATAATACAGTTATTGATGGCTTTATGCCAATTATAGTACCGCTAATGAAGGCTCAGAGCCGTATATATATATATATATACTAGCAGCTTTGCTGCGATTTTGGTTAGGGCCACAACCGGTTCTAACATTGGTGTGCTGGCTGGGTGGGTCGATTTTATCCCCGCGTAAGTGTAGGGTTGGTACGGGTGGTGTGTTGGCTGGATCGGGGTGGGATGCATCCTCATACTGTTGCATATTTATTTATGAGATCTGACACTGTATTGGGCTTAGGCTTACTTGTTCTGTTATTGGTTTGGGCTAGGCCCAATTGATTCTGTTATGGGCTGTGACCCAAATGATATTGTAGTGGGCATTGGCCCACGTATGCTCTGGCCGGACTGCATCATTATCAGTAATTGGGCTTCGCCCGCATCGATTCTCGATTTTGTCTAATTTATTAATCGCTTTAGTTAGGAGGGGATTGCACACTGAGTTTTCGTAAACTCACCCCATTTTAACTTTGCAGGTAATCCCCAACTTTAGAAGGATCAGTGCTGCGAGGGACTCGGAGATGGCCACACAACTGCTTATGTTTTTCTATTAAGTTATTCATAAATCTTTATTTTGGTTTGGTTTGTAATATGGCCTTTTAAAGTTTTCGGATTTTAAATTTTAGGATTTGTTCTATTTTAATTTATATCTGTTAGAAGTAAGTCGCGGGTTTTTCCAAAATGATAACTTTTTTTAGCAACATTACATTTCCGGAACATTTTCAAAATGGTTTCGCGACTTAATTACTTTAAAAAAATTAGCTTCTGCAACTGAAAAGATGTTTTGGGAATAAAGCTAATTACTTTTCAATGTACTACGAGTATGGGTCCGTAAGGAGGCTGTAAATAGGTATTTTCATTGTGCAAGTAAATGACACAATTAAATGTCTGGTCAAGTGGTCAAGGGTCCTGAGAATTATTGGAGAAGTACTGGGGTTCAAACCAGAGCTCTAGCAAAAATTTTAGTTTTTCCTTAAAGGGGAGTTGGCGTTAGCTAGAAGGCCTTATAAATTTGTTTGGTTAAAATATGACACAAGGAAGTGAGTGGTCTAGTGGCAAGGCGTCATTAAGGTTGCAAGGGAGTATGGGTTCAAGTCTTGGTGCTTGCAATTCATTTTGATTTCCTTTTAAATAAGCTTAGACTTTGGCCCAAAGGCTTATATTTAGTTGTGCTTACTTTGTTACACAATGAGCTAGTTGGTAAGGTGGCTAGCAATGTGGATTAAATTACAGGGGAGCCTGAGCTCGAAACCCCTTGCATGCGAAATGTGACTATTTTGCTAATTTGGGACGGTTTTGGAGGATTGATGGAGGGATCCCACATCGGGAAGGTAGCATGAGAGTAGGCGAGAAGCTGGCTTTAAATAGAGCGATATATGAGGAGAGTAAGCATACCTTGGTTGGCGTTTGGGCATAGGAGTGTTCGGAGCGCGGATTAACTCCAGATTCCTATCAGGTGTGTATTTCGCACTACTCTAGCTGTAGAGCGGCAAATGCCGAAATGCCGGTCACACGGAGATGGTAGCCACACGAGCGTGCGAACACACGTGTGGGAGCTTCGACGTGATAGTTGAGGCCATCATGAGTATTCTTGTGGGTTTAGGCTGTTTGGGCCACGATGGGCCGAAAGGGGCCATGTGGGGCCAATGGGCCCGTGGGCCCAATCGGATAAGTTGTAAGATTTTGTAGTAAATATTGGACTGGACTATGTGAATATCATATCTGTGGCTAGATTTGGGCTAAATGGGCCACACGAGCGTGTGGGCCCATTTGGGCTGAGAATGGGCCCTAGGACCATTCGCATCGTTATCTCTGTTTAGAATATCTTGGTTTACAAAATTACTGAAATACCCTCGACTTGTAAAATTACCGAATTACCCCCGATTTGCAAAATTACCGAAATACCCCCGAATTACAAAATTACTAAAATACCCTCAGTTTACGAAATTACCAAAGTACCCCTAATTTACAAAATTACCGGAACAACCTCGATTTGTAAAATTACCAAAATACCCTAATTTATGAAATTACCGTAATACCCTCAATTTACAAAATTACCGAAATACCCTTGATTTGTAAAATAACCGAAATACCCCTGAAGGGTAGGATTACTGAAATGCCCTTATAGGGCGAAATGACCATTTTGCCCTTGTGGGTAAATGACTTACTTAGACTGTGAATTTGACTGATTTGACTGCGATTGTATGACTGTGGTCGTGTGACTGACATGCCTTTTTTATATGTTGAAATGACTGTTACTGAGCATGGCCATTTTGCATTCACGTGTAATGATTGAGCATGACATACACGACATATTGCATTGGGTTGGGACATTGATACGGAGGAAGTTCTGATAGGATCACACGGGTCGAATGACAACTGTGGATCCAGTATTGATCTGTTAAGGTCGCACGGGTCGCATGAGATGACTGTGGACCGACGAACGACTTAAAGCTGCGTAATTTGATTATGGCTCTGTGCGAACCTAAATATAGCTCTGTGCCATCTTGATTATGGATTTGTGCCAATCATATTTACCCGTGGCTATGTGCCTAAAAAATATTTTGATGACTATGTGCCGATCATATTTACCCAAGGCTGTGTGCCGATTATATTACCGTCGCTAATGGTTATGTGCCAAACATAATACAGTTATTGATGGCTTTGTGCAAATTTTAATACCGCTACTGAAGGCTTAGAGCCGTATATATATATACTAGCAGCTTTGTTGCGATTTTGGTTAGGGCCACAACCGGTTCTAACATTGGTGTGCTGGCTGGGTGGGTTGATTTTATCCCCACGTAAGTGTAGGGTTGGTACGGGTGGTGTGTTGGCTGGATCGGGGTGGGATGCATCCTCATACTGTTGCATATTTGTTTATGAGATCTGACACTGTATTGGGCTTAGGCCCACTTGTTCTGTTATATGTGACAATATGCTTGATGAACATGCTCATGCATCATTACATTGTATCATTATTTTATGTGGCATGTGCATGGGTTGGGATATGAAAGAAGGTACGGGTGTACTTCGAGTACGTGGTTTGATGTTAGCCTTGAGATACATCGTGGATTGACGTTGACTGAGGTCACGTTGTGGATTAATTGTGATTTAGTTCGCGTGGCTTGATGAGTGGCTATGTGCCTCATCGTGGTTGATATCGGCTATGTGCCATATCGTGGTTGATGAGTGACTATGTGTCCCATCGTGGTTTTTGATGTTAGCCTTGAGCTACATCGTGGATTGACATTGATTGAGGTCACATTGTGGATTAATTGCGATTTAGTTCGCGTGGCTTGATGAGTGGCTATGTGCCTCATCGTGGTTGATATCGGCTATGTGCCATATCGTGGGTTGATGAGTGACTATGTGTCCCATCGTGGTTTTTGATGTTAGCCTTGAGCTACATCGTGGATTGACGTTGGACCGAGGTCACGCTTGTGGATTAATTGCGATTTAGTTCGCGTGGCTTGATGAGTGGCTATGTTCCTCATCGTGGTTGATATCGACTATGTGCCATATCGTGGTTGATGAGTGACTATGTGTCCCATCGTGGTTTTGGTGTTAGCTACGGCTACATCGTGGATTGGCGCTGATCGAGGTCGCGTTGTGGATTATTGTGCTTAATTGCACGTGGACAAAGATTGATTGCCTTTGGAGTGAAAAGGAGAGGGTGATTTGATAATCCCCGGTATGTGGTAGGTTTGGATAAGGGGTGTGTAGCGATGGACCCTAGGTTTGGGTTGGGCTTCATAATTGCATGATTTTGTATGTGAACATATGTGGAAATGGGCCAAGCCCAATATGATATATGGATTAATGTGGAAATGGGCTAAGCCCAGTATGTGGAAATTATGTGGTCAACTACCCTATTAGATGAATGTGATATGAATATGGGCCAAGCCCAGAATGTGATAACAATTGAAATTTGATAATTGATATCTGATATATGAGTTAATATGTGGTTAACATGTGGGTGGAATTCAGTGGACTAATTACACACTGAGTCTGTATGACTCACCCAATTTTTATTAAACATCGCAGATGATTCGTGGTGATTGGACCGGGTTGGAGTGGATACGAGGTGGCCCATGCAGAAGACATTTTATTTATTTAAAACAGTATATTATTAAGTATTTTTGTTAAATTATTTATTGTAATAAGGCCCAGTTAAAGTATTTAAGTATTTCTATTTGAGCATTTTTATTATGTTTAAGCTAGACGACCATTAAATTATTATTTGGAAGTGCTTTTAATTTGGATATTTTTATCAAGCTTATATTATTTAGAATTTTTAATTGGACTCGGTTTTCAAATGACAAAATTTTTAATGTTTTTCCCAAAAGTGAAATCGGTCTTCAAACGTTTTTCAGCAGTGGCATCTCAAATTATCGTAACGAATGGGCCGGGTTTGGAGTGTTACGATTTGGTATCGAGCCAGTTCAAAACTCGGCTTTGAGGGTTTTGGGTCCAAAATAATTTTTTTCAAAGATGGGCTTTTCAAAAGTATGGGCTTTCATAAACTTTTCAGTTATTCGGCATGGCACTGTATCTCCTACTCAAGTCCACCGTAAGTACTTCCGGCTATTGAAGTGACTTGTTTATGTGAACTGCATGGGCTTATTTGGGCTCGTAGATTAGAATATTAGGGCTATTGAACCCTAGGGCTAGTGCACTCAAACACATGCATAAGACTTAAGGACTATTAAACAAACTCAGTGAAGTAAGTCGCCGAGCTAGGGTGTGGCAACTATTGTGCGCATGTCTAGGAGTGGATTCAGAAGAGCTTGGTATTTAAGCAAATCCTAGCGACTCACCTCCTCTCTACTCGAATCCTACAGTGCGTAGCTATGGTTCACCCTAACCAAGAGGACTTATTCACGGGCTAAGCCCGATAATTAAAACCCGAAAGGGACTAGCCCTGATAAAAACCCTAGTTTTAAAATCCCTAAATTACCCTTTTAATTGTAGTAAA